>JACYFF010003369.1:50040662-50074617 GCA_017589665.1 Selenicereus undatus
ATATATAATTATATATATATATATATATATATATATATATATATATATATATATCTGTGTGTGTGTGTGTGTATACATACATACATGCATATACATACATACATACATACATACATACATACATATATAGATAGATAGATAGATAGATAGATAGATATACGTATTACAATGATCTTAATGGTCACTTTACTCCCTGAGGGAGTTCTCACTCTCTAAGCATTGTGTTTCGCTTCTCTATTTTTCGATGCCTTCTTTCTAAGAGAAAGGGGCCTTATATAGACATTACATGCATCTTCCTATAGTATGCATAGTACATAATATTCCTACTTTTATTGTAGATGAACAGTATGTTAGTACAATAATTGATCTACTTTTTCTATAGATAGTGGTGTCTGCTTTTGCTGTAGCAGCATCTTTTCATACAATAATTCGTCTGCTTTTTCTGCAGCTGAATTTGCACCGTTAGTAGTGGCCATTATTGAGTTTTTTCCAATCTCAAGGAATCTGCTTTTGCAAGTGGAAGGTCCATCACGCTTCAATCATCCAATACGTAATGGGTAGATGTAACATCCTGGTGTTTTTTCTTCATGAATCAATCCACAAAGGTGGACGCATGTATGGTGACTTCTTAGCACTCTGCATGAAGTAATCATGCTGATTCCAGCACTTATCTTGTTGATAGCGTCATATCTGGGTGTGCAATTACGTTTTGCATATGTGAAGATATTGCTGGGGGAATTGTACAGAAAACCTCTGTTTGTTTACCTAATGTGCAGTAACTTCTTTAGGATGACAACGAATCTTGCTGCTCTTCGGTCACAAACCCGAAGCTCATTGATTGTTAAGAGCTGTCGAACCTTCTTCTTATTAAACTTAATATTTTCTCTGTTTGGATTACAGAGTTGAACGATTATCCAGCCTGGAGCCGGTACTGGATAAACTTCTGGACTTGCTGATAGCAGCTTCAGAACTATCATGTCCGATTTTGAACTTTTACGAAACTTTTTTACTACTTCGATAATGGACTTATGCATTCCAAGAATCTCTCGATTTCCAGGAGAGCTTGTAATGCTTCCACAGTAACAACTCTGGTGACTTCATCGGTGTAGCTTCCTATAAGAAAATGAAGTCTAGGATACATCCCAGATGTGTCGACAATACGACTGTTAGTAGTTTGGGTTGTATATACCCAATGAGCGTAGGAACTGTATTGTTCCATCGTCAAAGCCTTTTTCATGGTTGGTTCTTGCAAAGGCTTTTGTGTCTTTGGAAGGACGAGGCTGAACTCGTCTTCCTCAGTTTCTGAGGTTTCTAGGGACATCTGAGCCTTTCCTTTCGTTTGGAAAGTAGGCTGGGATGTGCCTTCTGTGGACAAGAAATTAACTCCTTCTTGGAGAGATTTTTCCCTTTCACAGGCTTGCAGAAATGTACGATGAATGTCTTCATCCATTTCTATGGCTTGTATTGCCATCACTTCATCCTGGCTTGAGAGAGCCTGAGTAATTCGAGGATGAATTTCCTGCTAAATTACTTAGTGAACTTCTGTTACTCATTCTTGAGCAATGCAGAGTTCATGAATCGTCATTTCGAGCAAGACTTTTATGTCCTTGGATTCTTCAATCTCCGTTCCCTTTAGCTTCCCTGCTAAGAAAATCAGCGAGATGGTTATTCTTGCCTTCGATATGTTCAATATCAAACTGTTATTCCTGAAGTATTGTTGCCATCTACGTCGGCGCTTGTATTTAGGAGTACATGGGAGCTTATTAAAAATATAAGCTTTGACATTAGTGTTGTCAGTTCGTACAAGAAATCTGACAGGTAGAATGAAGAAATGGAATTTGGCGAAACTCCATTTTAAGGTTAATAATTCCTTTTCATTACTATGGTAATTAACTTCTGCTGGCTTAAAGCTGCCATTCGCATATCTACAGATATGCTCTTTACCATCCGTCTTTTTTGCTTTGAGGACTCCTCCACAATATTGATCTGACACATCCGTTTCAACTATTAGTTGATCACCTTCTTCTGGTATAGCTAGTTTAGGTAACTGGACACACAACTTTTTTAATTGCTGTACTAGGCTAGCGTAGTAATCCTGCCATTGCTGGTTCATTCTTTTCTTTAGAAGATCATGCAAAGGTCCTCTTAACCATGCAAAGTTAGGGATAAAATCACTAATTTAGTTAATACATCCTAAAAATCTCTCTACCTGTTTTCGGTCGACTAATTTATCAGGAAAGTTTGCAATTTTTTCACAAACGTGAGGTTGCATTTCAATACCTCTGTGATCAATCTTTAGCCCTAACAACTCAATTTTTTCTTTAGCAATTTCTGCTTTCTTGGCAGATAATATTAAACCATGGTCATAACTTTTCTGTATAAACTTCATCAAATGCATAGCATGATCTGCAATGTTAGAAGAAAAGATAAGGATATCATCAACATATACTAGGCAAAAGTCTGAGTATTCATTGAAGATACTGTCCATTCTTTGTTGGAAGATTTGTGGGGCGTTCTTCAATCCCATCGGCATGACATTCTAGATGTACTGCCGTTGAGGCGTATTGAATGCGGTGAGCGATTTGGCCGAGTCTTTCAGCTTGATTTGATAAAAACCTGACTTGCAGTCAAATTTTGTTAACCATTTTTTATTAAGGGTTTTATTAATAAGAAGTTCCTTGTTAGGAAGCAAATAACTGTCAAAGATGGTTAGCTCATTAAGCCTTTTATAGTTAATGAACATACGCGGTTTTCCTCGCTTCTGTTCAGAATGGTTATTCACCATGAACACTGGACTACTGTGACGACTTTTGCTGTCTTCAGTACTTTTGAAGGCGAGTTGTTGTTCTTCGAGTTCTCGAAGCTGGATTTTGAACTCTTGTGCATCGACCTAGTTATATCTCATTGGCTTGACAGGCACAATGGAATGTGCTTCTTGAAGCTGAATATCAGCATAAGACTTGTCCTTATCCCAATATTTTAAGGGATTATCATCGAAATTGGCTTGGAGAAGGGCTTTAACTTCTTCTTCAAGACGAAACTCTAAAGCTTTTTGAGTGGTATGCAGTGCTGGTGTTTTTGGCTTGGCTTGCCATCTTTTTTCCTTATTTTTGGAGGGGTAATCACCAAGTTGGCTACACGGTTTAAAAGAAATAGTGGTGCACATACTGGGATTTGGTATGATGCTAGAGGTTATCCAATGTCCACATAGGGTGAGAAATATAATATGAGAATGATCAGAACAATGCTCCTTGAATCGTTTGAGGAAATCAACACCCAACAGGATGTTATAGGTGGCATCTTTAGGTGCATGGATGATGATTGTGGGTAAGGGAATGGTTTTAAGAGTCCCAGCAGTGTTGTCATGGATGGCAATAAATTGGCCAAACACGGCTTTGGTCAACTTGGTAAATTGACTGGAGGCAACCACAATTTGAAGTGGCTTGTGAAGGTCTTTCCAGTATCGTTCTGGATAAGAGTGGGCTGAAACCATTGTGACATCGAAACCGATGTCAATCATGGCATGAAACCATTCAGGCTTGTGATACCTGTAAACAAGCTTAACTTTGATTTAAGGAACCCTAATCATTGGTTCTAATGGCTTGAAAAAGTGTACCATTGAGTTTAATGGTTAAAACCTGTTCGGTTAGTGAATAGGTGGTCTTTGCTAGGAACCTCATTCCTAACAACAGATCTTCCTTTGTTGTGAAAGGTTCAGCTTCAAGGTGAATAATCCTTTCAATGGATCCAAAAAGAATAGGAACATAAGAAATTTTACATTCTTGGATTTGTCGGTACAAATCTTGTCCAACATAGTTTTCTTGGATGGTTGGATTGATCCAAACTAAACCATCACGCCATTAGTGATGTAGATTTTTGTGACTGGCTGGTATATCGCTTGTGTGGGAAAGGGTGATCTTCCTATGGGTTGATATCGAAGAATGTTTCAATCGATAGAATATCTTCGGGGAAAACTAAGCCTTCTATCTAGGAGTGGCTTCTTCCGAATATCAATTTCCCAATAAGGCTCTAACCGGGGAATGAGCGAATGCGATACCTACTGTATTTCACATACATCATAAGAGATATCTTCAATCTTAATTTCTTCTTTGTCAAGAAATATATAAATCATATGAGTGTTACTTAACATGTAACTTACCATGGCATATATGGTAAAGGGTGAGTGATGTAAACTGTCTAATAGATCAGTTCGTTGAAAATTATAACAAAGATTAAAGGCACGATTTGTGTCTAGATCTTTGATGGGGATACCATAACCTAGATAAGTGGTGAACCCTAAGTTCTGATACATTAGGTTTCCTCTGAGGATTCCTATTCAGGCTTCTGCCCTATTAGCAATGCGATTATGCATGAGGGTGATGATAATAAGTGTGTCTAGTTCTTTCTGGAAACTAGCTTTAATATGAATGTGTACTGCACCGAAATGAACGTAACCGATTTTGCGTCGGTCTTTTTCTGGAATTTCTTGAACTTTCCTTTTTACCTGTTCCAAGGAAATAAGTGGTAATTCAATCTGGTCGGCCGAAATGTCTCCTGGCATAGGTTGTTCCTGTACGTTAGTAGCAAAATATTGGATATTCTTTCGTTTGAATATATCCAAGAAGGTTTGTCGAAATCCTTCATAAGCTTTTGATACTTTTTCTTATTTTTGGAAATAATCTTTTGATACTTTTTCTTAGCAAATAGTACTTCTTTAGAGTACGTACCTGAGGATTCAGCTTCTTCTTGTTGTTCAAGTGCTTCCGTCTGATTCATCTTCGGAAGAGCTGCTCAAATAAGTTAGAACAAGGATATCATCTTCTGAACCAACGTCAGAGTATGGTACTTCCTCGTACCCTGCGATTTGCTCCAACAACTCGTTAGAGTAAATTCCTGCAAAATTAATTTGCTTAGGGCATTCATTAGCATAATGTTCTTTTTCATTGCAATTCCAACATTTGCAGTCTTGTTTCTGAATATGCTTTGATGCAGGTTTGGTGGCTTCCTTTTTACCTGTTTTATTCTTTCTGTTAAAGAATTTTTTCTTCTTTTTGAATGGTTTAGAAGATTTTTTTATCTTCTTGCTCTTTTACTTCTTAGCCTTGAATTTTTTCTTCTTTTTAGGCATACCAGAATAACAACCAAATTTACTCGGCAAATAGATTTGGCCTTTGCATTTTAACTTCTTTTGGTCTTTCCGAAGTCTTTTTCTTTTCAATGCTTTTTAACATTAGTACGCTAATGTTATTCTAGCAAATTCGATGCGTGCTCCTAACGTATCTGTTCTTTCAGGTCTATCCGTAGCTTTCCACCTGCTTAAGATCAAATCACTATATGGATATGGCAGTTTAGTGAAAAACACATCGTTATGAAAATTAAACGAATTTTGAGTGGCTGATGAAACTTCAGCTTTGTAATAGTACATTTCAAATTCACAAAAATAAGCATAAAAATAATTGATGCCGCATATTTGCTAGTTGTAAAGCATAGTCAGATATTTCTACTTTTTTATTCGTTTTTCATTTAAGCGATGTTGAGCATAATCTTCTCTAAGAAATTCTCATCGAATTTCATTTTCAATTGTGTTGATCATGGTCTTTGAATCATTAGGAGTAGTACCTCGTAAGTACCTACCTTTGGTTGCTTCAGGTAATGCCGTAAACCAATCGACAACTTTTTCACTTAATGTTAATGGAATGAACGTCTTCAAAGAATCTCCTTCGGTTCTCGTTACTCCCAAGTAGATGAGTAATGCTTTAACCCATTCTTTAATGACTTCATCTGTGCTCGACACACTGTCAATATTTAATACCGCTCCAACATTTATTAATGGATAGGCATGTCTGCGATGGGGGAATAAGTGTCGTCCTCCTATTCTTCTAGTCCTGGAAGGCTCATGTCTATACCTATATCGCTGTGACTCTTCATCGTCACTGCTAGCCATGTGGCTATCATAGTTAGTTTGTGTTTCGACATTCGCTTCAGGCGTTCTGATACCAGATGTTATAGAATCCTGTACAACTAATGGTTGTTGTGATTCTCCTGTAGGCTCCATATTACATTGAAACTGGAGTTGATTAATCCTTTCCAGAATCTCTTCTTCCTTTTCAGAATTAGCTTAATCATATTCTTTTTCTAATTCCTCTAAGGATTAGAATGTTTAAACCATATTGCTTATGGATAGGTACCCTGGTTTGGTTGGGTCACACGTCGGGTTGAAATGTACTCTTCTGCGTACAATTCTTTGTTCATCGTTTGGTTTAGTCCTTTCTAAGTCTAACTTTTGGATTTCTCCTAGTCCTTCATAGATGCTATCTAGCTTAGCATCAATTGTCTGTCCTATTAAGGGGGGGTTTTTCATAATTTCTTATATGGAGTTTCTGTACTCGAACTTTCTTTATCCATCACTTTGGTCAGATAATGAATCTCTAGTTGGACTAACTAGGTTTGGTTCAACATACCATACCTCGTTTGCGAGTTCGGCTTGTTGTAGGATGTACTTCCAAGGGTCTTGTTTGCTCTCCTAGGTTCTAAGACATAGCTTACGACTCTGATACCATTTACGGCGGATCTATTTCCAAAGCTCTTTAAACAATTGAGCTACTGGGTGCGGAATTATTCTCAGGCTTATTAGTCGTACGTTTTATAAGTATTTGAAACTTACAGTCATACCTTTGTTTATGCCTTCTAAGAGCATTATCCGATGTCGCTGAAGCCTCTTTAATCTCTTCTAAGAGGGCTAATTGAAGATTCAGGGTATGATATGATGCAATTCTTCTTGTTCGAAGATAGCTCTAGAGCTGGGTATAACAATTTCTCCGTCAGCTAAGACGAGTGGCGCATCAAACATCTAATCACTGAGAGCTTCTCGCTAACCCTTAAAAGGTCTTTCTTGACCTGGATTAAGAACTCAATGTTCTCTTCTTCTTGTCTACACCTTTCTAAGGCATGTTTGACTATTTTCTTTGCGTACATCTGCTCTAGACTATAAGGATTCATAACTTAGGTCGAGGTTTCAAGTCATCATTAAGATCATTGCAATATTCTCACTATCAATAATATTATTACTTCTTGTCCATCTGTGTTCACAACATCCTTTATATTGGAAGACGATATGGAGTACCTTTGGTGCAGCCGAAACTAGCCGTTAAACAGGTGGTTTGTAGGCGAACAAGCGATTTACCGAGTAAGGTATTGATCTTATCCATGACGAATGATGTTCTTAATACAGATAGACTTTTGCTAATTGTTTTATTGGTGCATGTAGGAAGGATGTTGGAGGTTATCCAATGTCCACACGGGGTGAGAAATATAATCTGAGAATGATTAGAACAATACTCCTTGAATCGTTTGAGGAAATCAACACCCAAGAGGACGTTATCGGTGGCATCTTTCGGCGCCTGGATGACGATTGTGTTGATGAGTCCCTGTTGTGTTGTCATAGATGGTGATAAATTGGCCAAACACAGCTTTGGTCAACTTGAAGTGGCTTGCGAAGGTCTTTCTAGTATCTTTCTGGATAAGAGTGGGCTCAAACCATAGTGACAATGGAACCGGTGTCAATCATGGCATGAAACCATTCAGGCTTGTGATACCTATAAACAAGCTCAACTTTGATGTAAGGAACCCTAATCATTGGTTCAAATGGCTTAAATAAGTGTACCATTGATTTTAATGGTTAACACCTGTTCGGTTAGTGAATAGGTGGTTTCTGCTAGGAACCTCATTCCTAACAACATATCTGCCTTTCTTATGAAAGGTTCAGTTTCAATGTGAATAATTCTTTCGATCGGTCCAAATGGAATAGGAACGTAAGAAGTTTTATGTTCTTGGATTTGTGGATACAAATCTTATCCAACATAGTTTTGTTGGATGGCTGGATTAATCCAAACTAAACCATCACGCCATTTGGTGATGTAGATTTTTGTGACTAGCTGGTATATGGCTAGTTTGGGAAAGGGTGATCTTCCTATAGGCTGAGATCGAAGAATGTTTCCATCGACAGATTATCTACGGGGGAAACTAAGAATTCTATCTAGGAGTGGCTTCTTCTGAATATCAATTTCCCAATCAGGCCCTAACCGGGGAATGAACGAATGCGATACCTGCTGTGTTTCACATACATCAGAAAAGATATCGTCAATCTCAATTTCTTCTTTGTCAAGAAATCTATCAATCATAAGAGTGTTACTTAACATGTAACTTACCATGCTATATATGGTAAAGGGTGAGTGATGTAAACTGTCTAATAGATCAGTTCATTGAAAATTATAACAAAGATTCAGAGCATGATTTGTGTCTAGATCTTTGATGGGGATACCATAAGCTGGATAAGTGGTGAATCCTAGGTTCTGCTACATTAGGTTTCCTATGAGGATTCCTATTAAGGCTTCTTCCCCAATAGCAATGCGATTATGCAGGAGGGTGATGACAATAGGTGTGTCTAGTCCTTTTTGGAAACCGGCTTTAATATGAATGCGTACTACACCGAAATGAACGTAACCGATTTTGCGTAGATCTTTTTTCGAAATTTCTCGAATTTTCCTCTTTACCTGTTCTAAGGTAATAAGTGGTAATTCAACCTGGCCGGCTGCAATGTCTCCTGGTATAGGTTGTTCCTGTACATTAGTACCGAAATATTGGATATCCTTTCGTTTGAATATATCTAAGAAGGTTTTTCGAAATCCTTCATAGGCTCCAATCTTCATATTTTTAGAAATAATCTTTTGATACTTTTTCTTATCAAATAGTCCTTCTTTAGTGTACATACCTGAGGATTCAGCTTCTTCTTGTTGTTCATGTGCTTCCGTCTGATTCATCTTCGGAAGAGTTACTTAAAAACGTTAGAACGAGCATCTCGTCTTCTGATCCAATGTCAGAGTATGGTACTTCCTCGTACCCTGCAATTTGCTCCCACAACCTGCTAGAGTAAATTCCTGCAAAATTAATTTGCTTAGGGCATTCATTAGCGTAATGTTCTTTTTCATTGCAGTTCAAACATCTGCGGTCTTGTTTCTAAATTTGCTTCGATACAGGTTTGGTGGCTTCCTTTTTACTTGTTTTATTCTTTTTCTTAAAGAATTTTTTCTTCTTTTTGAATAGTTTAAAAGATTTTTTGATCTTCTTTCCATTTTGCTCCTTGGCCTTGAATTTTTTTTTCTTTTTAGGCTTATCAGAATAACAAGCAAATTTACTCAGGAAATACATTTGGTCCTTGCATTTTAACTTCTTTTGGTCTTTCTGAAGTCTTTTTCTTTTGAATGCTTTTTCACATTCGTATGCTAATGTTGTTCTAGCAAATTCGATACGTGCTCCTAATGTGCCTGTTCTTCCAGGGATTTCTGTAGCTGTCCACCTGCTGAAGATCAAATCACTCCATGGATATGGAAGTTTAGTGAAAAACATATCGTTATGAAAATTTAACGAATTTTGAGTGGTTGATGAAACTTCAGCTTTGTAATAGTACGTTTCAAATTCATAAAGATAAGCATCAAAATAATTGATGTCGCACATCTGCTAGTTGTAAAGCATAATTAGATCTTTCTGCTTTTTTATCCGCTTTCCATTTACGTAATGTTGAGCACAATCTTCTCCAAAAAAACTCTCGTCGAATTTCGTTTTCAATTGTGTTGATGATGGTCTTTGAATCATTAGTAGTAGTACCTCCTAAGTACTTGCCTTTGGTTTGTTCAAGTAACGCTGTAAACCAATCAGCAACTTTTCCACTTAATGTTAATGGAATAAACGTCTTCAAAGAATCTCCTTTGGTTCTCGTTACTCCCAGGTAGATGAGTAATGCTTTAACCCATTCTTTAATGACTTCATCTGTGTTCGACACATAGTTAATATTTAATACCGCTCTGGCATTTGTTAATGGATAGGCATGTTCGGGATGGGGGAATAGGTGTCGTCCTCCTATTCTTCTAGTCCTGGAAGGCTCATGTCTACACCTATATCGCTGTGACTCTTCATCGTCACTGCTAGCCATGTGGCTATCATAGTTAGTCTGTGTTTCGGGATTCGCTTCAAGCGTTCTGATACCAGATGTTATAGAATTTTGTACAACTGATGGTTGTTGTGATTCTCCTAAAGCCTCCATATTGCATTGCAAGTGGAGTTCATTGATCCTTTCCAGAATCTCTTCTTCCTCTTCGAAATTAGCTTGATCATATTCTTTTTCTAATTCCTCTAAGGAATAGAAAGTTCGAACCATATTGCTTATGGATGGATGCCTTGGTTCGATCGGGTCACACGCTGGGTTGAAATGTACTCTTCTACGTACAATTCTCTGTTCATCCTTTGGTTTAGTCCTTTCTAAGACTAGCTTTTGGATTTCTCCTAATCTTTCATAGATGCTATCTAGCTTAGCATCAATCGTCTGTCCTATTAAGGGGGTTTTTCATAATTCCTTATATGGAATTTCTGTACTCATACTGGCTTTGTCCATCACTTAGGTCAGATAATGAATCTCTAGTTGGACTAACTAGGTTTGGTTCAACATACATAACCTCGTTTGCAAGTTTGGCTTGTTGTAGGATGTACTTCCAAAGGTCTTGTTTGGTCTCGTAGGTTCTGAGACATAGCTTATGGCTCTGATACAATTTACGACGGATCTTTTTCCAAAGCCCTTTAAACGTTTGAGCTACAGGGTGCAGAATGATTCTCAGGCTTATTAGTCCTACGATTTATAAATCTTTGAAACCTATGATCGTACCTTTGTTTATGCCTTCTAAGAGCATTATCCAAAGTCGTTGAAGCCTCTTTAATCTCTTATAAGAGGGCTAATTGAAAGTCCAAGGTATGAATATGATACAATTCTTCTTGTTCGAAGATAGCTCCAGGGCTGGGTATAACAATTTCTCTGTCTGCTCAGACAAGTGGCATAACGAACATCTCATCGCTGAGACCTTCTCGCCCGGTCTGGGTGACCCTTAAAAGGTCTTTCTTGACCTGGATTAAGAACTCAGTGTTCTCTTGTTCTTGTCTACACCTTTCTAAGGCATGTTCGACCATTTTCTTTGCATACATCAGCTCTGGACTACAAGGATTCATATCTTAGGTCGAGGTTTCAAGTGATCATTAAGATCATTATAATATTATTACTATTAATAATATTATTAGTTCTTGTCCATCTGTGTTCACAACATCCTTTATATTGGAAGATGATCTGGACTACGTTTGGTGCAGCCGAAAGCAGCCGTTAAACAGGAGGTTTGTAAGCGAACAGGCGATTTACCCAGTAAGGTATTGATCTTATCCATGACGAATGATGTTCTTAATACATATAGACTTTTGCTAACACTACAAAAAAAGGGACTTATTGCAACAGAAGCATAGCAACAAATAATATTTTCTGTTGGTAATAGTTTATTTGTACCATCAGATTGATGTTTTTGTTGGTAAAATGGCTATGAGTTTTGGGGCCAAAGAAACACAAATAAATTGCAACAAAAGCAATGCATCTGATGGTATTGTTAATATATTACCAACATTATTTGCGATGACCAAATGGTCTGTTGGTATTTTTACAGTTATACCAACAAATTTCAAAAAGTAAAGAGTTATGTTGGTATTGTTTCACTATGGCATATACCACGAAAAAGATTAAATAAATATATATTTAGAAATTATGCCTAATTTTGTTTTTGTTAAAATTAGGAGTGGCAAACTAAAATTAAGTTATTATGACCAAGATTAAATAAATATATATTTAATGATTATGTTTAATTTTTTTGTTATAATTAGAAGTGCCAAAATAAAATTAATTTATTATGAGCAAGGTTAAATAAATATATATTTAATGATTATGTTTAATTTTTTGTTATAATTAGGAGTACCAAAATAAAATTAATTTATTATGATCAAGATTAAATAAAATCAGCTACGTTTCTCTAGCTTTGGCCCAAAATAAAATAGGTTTGTTTTTGTTTTACTCAGCCAAATTCGAATGTCCAGCTCTAACGCACGCTAAATCGCCTAAACCTTCAAACAGAGCAGTCACGACAGGTATAATAGCTTCATCTTCGCCCGTCAAACACATACCCTAGTTCATCTTCTTCATCAATCGCCATTGGTGTTGCTTTTTGGGTGTTCGTGGTGTGAAAATTTGCATTAATCGCCATTGAAATTGCTATTGTGGTGTTCAATTATGAAGGTTCGAAGGTGTGTATTGCTCTTCTGATATTCTCCTTCAATCTCCTCTTAGTTTCTGAAAGTCGTATTATATCATTGAAGCGAATTTCTGGACGGCTTGGTGGCGAAAAATCGAGTCTTTGGTGCCAGAAAAGAGGGGTTAAACGCAAGATATCAGGCTTGTTGGTGTTGAATTTGCAATTCATTGAAGGTAATGTGTTTTTGCAATTCCATTTAATTTGTTGGGTTTGAAAGGCAATTAAGGTAGTAGCCAATTTGAATGAAGAGTTTTGTGTGCTTTGAATTTGTTGGGTTGTTGCAATTCGTGGGGCTATTTGTGATAAGCTTTCCCCTGCTGAATGCTTGTTTTGTTTATGATAATTGTTAGTCATTTATCAGTTTTGGTATGTATCTTGTCAATTTGCCTGGATAGTTCTATCACCCAAACTCATCTGCTAGTTGTTAGTCATTTATCAGTTTTGGTGTTTATCAGTTTTTGCAATATAGGATAGTACATTTCAGCAGTTAAACTAGCTGGTAGCCAGAGTATTATTAATTTTTGATTATCCTCAAACTTGATGTGTATGCCTCAATCTGTTATCTTGAATGTTCTGATCAAATTTTCAGCCAGTTCACTGATACTCAATTTCCTACTTTGACACTGAATAGCACCTCTTGAGAGTAAGAGCTTTGTTATCTCGTTTACAAATTCATTGTTGCCCACTAATAGTGCTCATTGAAGAAAATGAAGGGGATAGATTTTCAAAAGATGGTAATGTTGTTGTGTAGCTAACTGATATATTGAGAAGACAGTTTCATATGTACAAGGATTGCAGATTCTTTTAATATCTAGTGGTTATCTGTAATTTCTCATTCCTCTCCTCTCTCTTAGTCTCTTGGTAAGTTGTGTGTGGTTAAGGCAATTGTGTGGGAAAGTTCAAATTTTACTTCTCCTGCAATCTGAAGGTTCATCTTGATTGATGTTGTCTTCATTTTGCTTCTCAATAATGTACAAGGATGCTGTCATTATGTAAAAACATTGTTCTGCTGAGGAGACTTAAATCGTAACTTAGGAGCAATATGGCTTTACTAATTTGAAAAGTGCTCTTAAAACATTCTCTCTGTGTCTCTCTCCTTTCCCTAAACTAATCGAAAAATAAGTAATGAAAATTGATGTGTGATTGTTTTATGCATACTGATGGGCAATCCCATTTTTGCTGGGCATGTTCTCTGTTAAAAGTAGTTGACCATAATACGACGTTCCTATCTAATCATAACAAAAAAAAATTCAGTAAAATTGTAGAACGAGCCATGAAATTCTGAAGTCAGAATCTTTCTTTGAAATCTTGAAACTTCTACATGAATAGCGCTAACTGAACTATTGGTGACTCAGAGCTATCTTCTGATATCTAAGAGATGACTCTATCTGTCGTCTCTAAATATTCTGCTGCAATCTCAGACACGTTGCTTGGACTAAACCTTAGTTTGCTATGTTAGAGCTATTTTTGTCATCTTTGTGAATTGGAATTCTAGTTTACTTTGTATATTTGTGTAAGGAATCCTATAGAGTACCAAATACCATAAGCATATATGTTATAAATAAAGCTGTTTTCTTGGATTTTGTTCTCTGATTTTTTAGGAAGTGTGAAGGTAAATATATAAGCATATATACTTACCTTCACACTTCCTAAAAAATCAGAGAACAAAATCCAAGAAAATAGTAAGTATTTATAACATATATGCTTATGGTATTTGGTACTCTATAGGATTCCTTGTACAAATATACAAAGTACACTAGAATTCCAATTCACAAAGATGACGAAAACAGCTCTACCATAGCCAACTAAGGTTTGGTCCAAGCAACTTGTCTGAGATTGCAACAGGATATTTAGAGACAACAGACATAGTCATCTCTTAGATATCAGAAGATAGGTCTAAGTCACCAATAGTCTAGTTAGCGCTATTCATGTAGAAGTTTCAAGATTTCAAAGAAAGTTCAAGAAGATTATTTTTTACTATAATTGTTGTTGTAATGTTTGCTACCTTATGTCTTAAGAATGAATAATTATTTGAAAATTATGATATGTAGGAAGTTGGCACTTGGCATTATGGATGTGTTTAAGGATAAGAGTTGGGTGAAGTTGAGACGAATGGATAACGAATATATGGAATATCTAAATGCGTTTCTTGATCATGCATTTTCGACTTCTGCTGTTGATGATAAGATTTTATGCCCATGTACAACATGTGCTAATCGATTCCACCATGAAAGGGAAGTTGTAAGAGTTCACCTTCTTATGAAAGGGATGGGTGCTAACTACCGTAAACATGTATGGGTCTATCATGGGGAGCCAATTCTAAGTGATAATGATGGCGATGATGAAATGCTAGATGATCAATTTAATCATGGGAGTTATGGTTCCATCGAACATGATATGTATGATATGATAGGGGATGCTTTTGCATGTCATGAATCCATTAATGATTCCTCAGGCCCTAATGAAGAAACAAAGAGGTTTTTTAAACTAATTGAAGATGCAGGTCAGCCCCTGTATCCGGGGTGTGAAGAGTTTAGCAAACTCTCATTTATTGTTGAGATGTATCATCTTAAATGCATGTATAATGTCAGTGACAAGGCGTTTGATGCATTTACAAAACTCTTCAAAAGGGCTCTTCCAAAAGATTCAGTATTACCGAATTCCTTTAAACAAATGCAAACCATCATTAAACAATTTGATGTTGGTTATAAAAAGATAGATGCATGTTCTAATGATTGCGTCCTTTTCTGGAAGGATAAGGCTGAACTCACCAGGTGTCCCGAGTGTAATGCTTCTAGATATAAGCTCCCAGATGATGGGACGATAATGAAATTAGCTTCTAGCAACCCAGAGACAATGGAGAGGTTCCTATAAGTAAGTCATGTACTTATTGTGCATATGTTACTTTTATGTCTAAGTGCAATTTCTATTTTTTGTAATTATATTTCATTTACTTTCTATAATTGTCATATATAACACTCGCTTGCTTTTGTGACATCATAGGAAAGGTCAATTCAAACTCATTGGAGCGTGGAGAAAGTGAAGCAAATCATGATATGGGAGGTGAATCATCGACTGAAGGTGGTCACAACACCACAACTAGAAGGCGCATACAAGCAACCAAGGAAAAGAATGAGAAGGGTCGTGGACCTAATAAGATAAAGGTTTTGAAGAACTCTGTGTTTGTCGATGTGAACGAACAACTTCAACCTATAGGTAATTCTCAAAGGAAAATTTCTTCCATGATTGGGTGTCTTGCACGAGACCCTAGAAGATCGCTACTTGATTGTATAGATTGGAGGAAAATTTAACAAGAGAAAAAAGATTCAGTGTGGGCAGAGGTGAAGGTATATATGTCTCAATATATACTACATTGCTTTCCAAGTTGAACCTCTATACTCTGATTTTTACACCAAGCCCTCAATGTCTGTGTGGATTTCAAAGTAAAAATATGAACTTTTAAGCTTATTTTAAGTCTTAATTGGTTCTTTTTCTTTATATCTGTTGTACCACGTTCATTTCACTTTCCCGAAGGAAAGGAGCCTTATGAATGAGCAACGGAGAAAATACATGCTTGTTCGAGAGGCTATAAATGTGAGTTGAAAGTGGCACTATTTGATGGTAGAAGTCATGATGAAGCAATTAGCAAAAGACCAGAACACATACCACTTCAAACATGGGCCAACTTAGTATAGTTTTGGGAATCAGACAAGGGAAAGGTAATTATGTGCTTTAAGAACATTTACAGTTATAATTATTTTGAAATAATGCAACTGTTGTGATGTGATTTGTCAATTATTCATTTAGGCTAGAACTAAAAGAGGAATTGAGAATCGGGGCAATAAAAAAAAGTGTCACTACGGAGGGACGAAGACTTTCGCACGTGTACGTGTTGAAGAAGAGGCACTATGTATATCCTATTTATACTATAGCTCACTTTGATTTTAGGTAACTCATTTAGTATTTTATATACATTTTAGGAAAAAGGCAACAATATAGATAAGCTTACAATATGGTTGAAGACCCATGCACCAAAAAAAGCTAGAAAACTTGATGATGTTTCAGCTAGTGCAAAGGTATGAGTGAAAATGAGTTATCTCGCATTGAAGAAGATTCATGTGATGATGCTACTCGAGATGAAATTTTCAAAAAAGTTGTTGGAGAAGACAAATATGGCTATGCTAAGACCTTTGGCATTGGGGTCAAAGTTCCTCGTTCAACTTCTAAAAGGTGCGCTTTAGAGGAAGAACGAGCTAAAAGAAGGAAAGTCGAGCAAGAGCAACAAGAAAGTCAAGAGAAGATTGAACGTTTGGAGAATAAACTTGGATATCCCACCAATTTGGTGAAAGTGCTTTTTGAAGCACCAAGTATTCCTATATAAGATATTTTATTCTTTGTTAATAAGCTAGACATAGTGGTCATATGTAAAGCTTATATGTGGTATGCTTAGATATTTTATTATTTGTTGATGAGCTAGACATAGGGCCTGTTTGCGGATTGTTTAATGTTTGGAATACTCCGGACGAGTGGCCCATAGAGTTGTGGACTCCGGCGTGTAGCCGTTGAGCTCGTTTCTATGTTCTTTTATACTTCTACTCGATGCAGGGAATTAACGTAAGGCTTTATGCCTAGGAAATGGTCAGTTTTCAGGAGAAACTCTGTCCGTTTCGCCCCAGAATTTAGGTAGGAATTTAAGAAATCGTTGATACTTCTAACGCTACGGGTTGGGGGTCTCACAGATGGTATCAACGCAAGGATCTGCGACCATAGGTCACGACCTTAGTGTTGCACTTCATATAGTTTTCTAGGAACGCATTTGTGATTACGTGCTATTGTGCGCAAATGGAGTTTTGGTATGAACATCGAGAGTCTTAACATGCTAAAAGTAACTTTATTTTTGTGGATTTAGAGCATTGTCATTGTATTTTTGTCATTCATTCTTTGTCGTCGAGTTGGATGCCATGATGAACTCATTCTAGTTCTCTTTTCTATGGTAAATTTGACATCATGTTATTAAGGGAGAATGTCATTAGATGATTATAAATATTCTCTATTACCTCTTCTTAAGATTTATGCTTTTGTGCTTGTATAATAGGGAATAACGGAGGATGTTCTTTCTTCATTCGAGGAAGATGAGGATATTGATGATGACAATGAAAAAGGTCATGCATTTGAAGAAGAAAATAGGGAAGAGGTTGATGATCAAGAACAAAATGATGAGTCATAGTTTGAGTTCTCTTATGTGGTTAACTTTTCTCTTGACTTATCTTTGAGGTAGACCAAGTAATGTTTTCAAGTTTGCACTTATAGTTTGGACTTTAATTTCAATGGAAACAATTGTTAGAGTTATGTACTTATTTTTTATGAACTTTTGGTGAATCCATAGCACTTTTGAAAACTTTTAAATAACATTCTGCTTTTTTTTTGTTGATTCTTCTATTGCCGTTAACTATTGTACCTATAGGTTTGATTACGTTTAGGTGTATTCGTTGAAAAAATAAGTTCCCACTTGAATGGATGGACTATTGGCAATAGATGTTTCGAATCATGAGGTGTATGAAGAACATAATTACCAATAGATTGCAATTTGATAGAGATTTTTTTTGGCGGTATCAGTAGTACCAACAGATCGTCGTGTTAGAAAAGATTGAAAAGGTGGGAAAAAGAAAGAATTACCAACAGATACAATATGTTGGTGGATAATTTATGCCGCCAATTGGTTTAGCACCAACAGAAGCATCTAATGGTAACACTTCCCATCACCAACATATTATGCCTCTGTTGGTAACACGATGACATTCACCCACAGATTCATTTTGTTGGTAGTACGGAGCACTTGCAACAGATTGCAATATCTGTTGGTAAAACTAATACCATCACCACTTTTTACCAATAGTCTAGCAGCAGACCAATATATGTTGGTATAAGGTTTTACCAACAGTAAATGTACTTATTGTAACAAAACTATCCATGTTGGTAAAAATAACTTTTTTTGTAGTGTAATCGTTTTGTTGGTGCATGTAGGAAGGATGTTAGAGGTTATCCAATGTCGACACGGGGTGAGAAATCTAATCTGAGAATGATTAGAACAATACTCCTTAAATCGCTTGAGGAAATCAACACCCAAGAGGATATTGTCGGTGGCATCTTTAGGCGCCTGGATGACGACTGTGGGTAGGGGCATGATTTTATGAGTCCCTGTAGTGTTGTCATGGACGACGATAAATTGGCCAAATGCAGCTTTGGTCAACTTTGTAATTTGACCAGAGACAACCACAACTTGAGGTGGCTTGCGAAGGTCTTCCCAGTATCTTTCTCAATAAGAGTGGGCTGAAACCATAGTGACATCGGAACCGGTGTCAATCATGGCATGAAACCATTCAAGCTTGTGATTCCTGTAAAGAAGCTCAACTTTGATGTAAGGAACCCTAATAATTGGTTCAAATGGCTTGAATAAGTGTACCATTGAGTTTAATGGTTAACACCTGTTTGGTTAGTGAATAGGTTGTTTCTCCTACGAACCTGATTCCTAACAACATATTCGCCTTTGTTGTGAAACGTTCAGTTTCAAGCTAAATAATTCTTTCGATGGATCCAAAAAGAATAGGAACATAAGAAGTTTTGTGTTCTTGGATTTGTGGATACAAATCTTCTCCAACATAGTTTTGTTGGATGGCTGGATTGATTAAAACTAAACCATCATGCCATTTGGTGATGTAGATTTTCGTGACCAGCTGGTATATGGCTAGTTTGGGAAAGGTTGATCTTCCTATGGGCTGACATCGAAGAATGTTTCCATCGACAGAATATCTTCGGGGCAAACTAAGCCTTCTATCTAGGAGTGGCTTCTTCTGAATATCAATTTCCCAATCAGGCTCTAACCGGGGAATGAACGAATGTGATACCTGCTGTGTTTCACATACATCAGAAAAGATATCGTCAATCTCAATTTCTTCTTTGTCAAGAAATCTATCAATCATATGAGTGTTACTTAACATGTAACTTTCCATGGTATATATGGCAAAGGGTGTAACACCCTCAAAATACTAATGATATGATTACTGATAATTGCAGCGAAAGACTCAGTAAACGAAGGCGCTACCACCGTCCTGATAAGGACAAGGCTCACTGAAACCATTTAATCTTGCAACTTGTGCTTACAATCACAAAATCTAGTAAACTGAAACACTTTAAGACCGAAGTCCATAATAGTTTGACCATACCATGTACTAACTCACATTCCATACCACACAAGTATTTGACCCTAAGGTCGGTTCCAATATTCATGTTATGCTGAATCCACTGTGAGCATCTGACGACCTTCAAAAAGGCTTGCTAAAAGGAGGAATGCGGGATACTTCATCACCTAAAATGGAAAACATGAAAACAATTCGAAAACATGAGCAAAAACTCAGTATATACATCCCTGTATTTGTAAAATGAGCATGGAAACACTGTTGATGGGTACCCAACTTTGCAATTCATTTAGTTGGCAATAACAATGAAAATGAAAGTAATATGAAATTGAATTGCTCATTATTATCTGGATGTGAACCCGTTACACTGATATGATCTATACATAGGTGTACACCTGCCAATCCGATCAAGAGTTGGCCTGAAGCCGCGCGGGTAAATGATGGGCTGACGCCCTATAGATGATAACTGACGGGGTCACAAGTTAAATGACAAATCACTGTATAAACTGATTCATTGATAAACTCATTAAAAGTTGTAACTTGATAAACATGATCTGCTTTCTGAAGATACAGGCAATGGACGTACCTTGAATCTTTAAAAAAAATGTTATCTAACTTGATACAAGTCAGCTGCTTCATCAATGTCACCTGACTTAAGACATATGTTCTGACTTGATAACACTTATGCATAACTGGGAACGATAACTAGGCCTCAACTCTGTTTCATAAATGTTATTGAAAGTATGTGTAGTTAGTAAATGATCCTTACTCACACAATTGCGTAAGTAAAAGTATGCGCAATAGAAATTGTGTAATTAAATGGTATACATAAGTTGTGTATTTCAATATAACTTCAAAACTGAATTGATGAAAGTAAAATAATCCACAATGAGATAAATGGTATTATAGAGGAAAAGGTCGTGCTGGTGATAATTGAGAGAATGGTTACGGCCTTTTCTGAAATAAGTTGCTGATACGAGTTTAAGGCTCGCTGATGTATAGCTGGGTTTAAGATAACAGCGAGTACACTAGACTGGGTTGATAAATACATTTGATACAATCTGAATTGAGTAAGTAGTAGAGGTTTGATGCCAAGAGAGGTATATCTTGGTTCAAATAACACAAATTGCAATAACTTTGTTTGATAAAGATGGTTTCTACGTCATAACTCTCCCCGGTTCTCATATTTCATTCATAAATCCATTAGATGTATAATTCCACCCCAAATGAATCATTGACCTCAATAGAAGTTATTAAGCTCACTAAACTTGGTATGTTCTTTGTACAATCCATAATTGACTCAAAGCTCATAGACAAGCTAAAAGGTCCATAAAAGTCGATGAATATTTATTTCCCCCTATAAATGACTCGACCCAAAATACACGAAATAAGTGCATGATCAATCTCACTTAATCATTATTATTGCTCTTTATAAAGTTACTCAAAATGCTTCCAAAAATCACCAAACTCAAAATACTCAACCAAAATTTATGAGATCTTACAGAACATTCATAAATAATATGAACAATCTACAACAAAATTCTCAAAATTTTCCTCCAAGTATACACTGCACAGAAATTGTAATAACAACCTAATTTACACCCAAGCAGGTCAGTTCATTTCAAAAATTCATAACTTTCATTTTTTACCTCAAATGGAGATCTAAAACCCCAATATGAAAAGAATAAGAAGCCCCCAAAAACTTTCATTTGCAACTCAAAACATGATTCCCACAATTGGATTCCCAAAATGGGACTAAAACACAAGTGTATCAGTTTTGATCTTATTCTGTGCAGTTTTGGTAAAACGACCATAACTTCTTCCGCAGCCCTCAGATTAAGGTGATTCAAGAGGTATTTTAAAGATAACACAATGAAATATCTACACACCAAAAATCACAATTTTTGGCTAGACCATGCATTACCAGTTTAATCCCAAAGTCAGCCCTAATTTTCTGAAATTCCAGCCTTTCACTGATTTAACTTTCTCTTCCTTTTTCACATAAAACTCACTTGAAATAATTTGAAACCACCACAATCAGATACAAAGAGATCATTGAAGGCCTCATATATATATATCCAAACTCTAAACAACTTCATTAATACATAATTACTAAATTCGTATCCAAAACAGGGCAGATTTTTCATAATTCCATAACTCACTGATTACACGTCTAACATTCATGAAATATTTCCAAAAAGTCCCAAATAATATAGAGAATCTACAGTAAAAATGTCAGAATTTTTTGACAATCCTATAATTTTCAGAATTTTCGACAGTGGCGGTTCAACAATTACAAAATCATGAAATCATGCTCTTGATCAAATACCCATAACTCCAAACATCTCCAAACTCAATAAAAATTGCACAATAACTATAAAATTGATCATATAAACAATAATCACAACCAAAACAACCCCAAAAATTCAAAATAAAACAAGTTAGGGTTGAAGATATACCTCACTTTAGGCTTGAATTAGAGAGAGAAGGAGGCTGTTTTGAGTGATTTGAGGGGTTGGACAAGATAGCTAGTAGCAAGGGGAACTCGGGGCAGCTGGGTGGTGGCCGGAAAAGTGGCCGGAAACCACCCAAAGTGGCGGCACAAGGGGTAGCAGCTGTTGCCCCTGTTTCTGGCATGAAGGAGAGAGAGAAAATGGGGGATGGGTTTCTGAATTTGTGTTGAATATTTGTGTTTATAAATTGCCAATTAATAGCTACATGTGGCTGAAAATTATCCACCCAAAAATTAGCTTTTTGCTAATTAAAATTAGGTGCTAAAATGAGTAATTAGTGAAATAACAAAAGTCAGTAAGGTTTTGGGCTTTTGTTTTGGACCCAAAAGGCTAAATTGGGGCTTGAAAAATTATTTGGATTGTTGAACAAAAATAAAAATTTGTATTGCTCGGAATTAAATTTTAGCGAAGATAAGAAAATAATTAATCACTAATTTATACTCACCGATGCCTAATATCAATTCACCCGATATTTAACCAATCAATGAAACTTGAGTTGCAAAGTGGTACCCAACATGAAATATCTCCCAACCAGGATGATTAAATATGATAAATAAAGGTGGAAATTTTAAAGTAAATAAATAAATTGAGTGTAATTGAATTTAATAAACATGATTTGGTTAAGCAAATAACCATGAGTGATTAGGTCAATAAACATGATAAAGTCAATGAATAAACATGATTAATGAAACAAATAAAGATGATTTGAATAAATAAATATGAGTTAGGGTTGGGTTATTACAAAGGGTGAGTGATGTATACTGTCTAATAGATCAGTTCGTTGAAAATTATAACAAAGATTTAGGGAACGGTTTGTGTCTAGATCTTTGATGGGGATACCATAACCTGGATAATTGGTGAATCCTAAGTTCTGGTACATTAGGTTTCCTCTGAGGATTCCTATTAAGGCTTCTTCCCTATAGCAATGTGATTATGCATGAGGGTAATGATAATAGGTGTGTCTAGTCGTTTCTGGAAACTAGCTTTAATATGAATGCGTACTGCACCGAAATGAATGTAACCGATTTTGCGTCGGTCTTTTTCTGGAATTTTCCTCTTTACATGTTCTAAGGTAATAAGTGGTAATTCAACCTGTACGGCTGCAATGTCTCCCGGTATAGGGATTTCCTGTATGTCAGTACCAAAACATTGGATATTCTTTCATTTGAATATATCTAAGAAGGTTTTTCGAAATCCTTCATAGGCTCCAATCTTCATATTTTCGGAAATAATCTTTTGATACTTTTTCTCGTCAAATAGTGCTTCTTTAGAGTATGTACCTGAGGATTGAGCTTCTTCTTGTTGTTCATGTGCTTCTGTCTGATTCATCTTCGGAAGAGCTGCTTACATAAGTTAGAACGAGGATCTCGTCTTCTCATCCAATGTCAGAGTATGCTACTTCCTCGTACCTTCTGATTTGCTCCAACAACTCGTTAGAGTAAATTCCTGCAAAATTAATTTGCCTAGGGCATTCATTAGCATAATGTTCTTTTTCATTGCGGTTCCAACATATGCGGTCTTGTTTATGAATCTGCTTCGATGCAGGTTTGGTGGCTTCCTTTTTGCCTATTTTATTCTTTTTCTTAAAGAATTTTTTCTTCTTTTTGAATGGTTTAGAAGATTTTTTGAACTTCTTGCCCTTTTGCTTCTTAGCCTTGAAATTTTTCTTCTTTTTAGGCTTATCAGAATAACAACCAAATTTACTCGGGAAATACATTTGGTATTTGCATTTTAACTTCTTTTGGTCTTTCTTAAGTCTTTTTCTTTTGAATGCCTTTTCACATTCGTATGCTAATGTTGTTCTAGCAAATTCGATACGTGCTCCTAATGTATCTGTTCTTTCAGGTATATCTATAGCTTTGCACCTGCTAAAGATCAAATCACTCCATGGATATGGCAGTTTAGTGAAAAACATATCGTTATGGAAATTTAACGAATTTTGAGGGGCATATGAAACTTCATCTTTGTAATAGTACTTTTCAAATTCACAAACATAAATATCAAAATAATTGATGTCGCATATTTGGTAGTTGTAAAGCACAGTTAGATATTTCTGCTTTTTTAACCGCTGTTTATTTACGCAATGTCGAGCATAACCTTCTCCAAGAAATTCTCGTCGAATTTCTTTTTCAATTATGTTGATTGTGGTCTTTGAATCATTAGTAGTAGCACCTCCCAAGTACCTGCCTTTGGTTTGTTTGGGTAACGCTGTAAACCAATTAGAAACTTTTCCACTTAATGTTAACGGAATGAACGTCTTCAAAGAATCTCCTTCGGTTCTCGCTACTCCCTCGTAAATGAGTAATGCTTTAACACATTCTTTAATGACTTCATCTGTGTTCGACACACAGTTAATATTTAATACCACTCCGAGATTTGTTAATGGATAGGCATGTCCGGGATGGGGGAATAGGTGTCGTCCTCCTATTCTTCTAGTCCTGGAAGGCTCATGTCTATACCTATATCGCTTTGACTCTTCATCGTCACTGCAAGCCACGTGGCTATCATAGTTAGTCTGTGTTTCGGGATTCGCTTCAAGCGTTCCGATACCAGATGTTATAAAATTTTGTACAACTAATGGTTGTTGTGATTCTCCTAAAGCCTCCATGTTGCATTGCAAGTGGAGTTCATTGATCCTTTCCAGAATCTCTTCTTCCTCTTCGAAATTAGCTTGATCATATTCTTTTTCTAATTCCTTTAAGGAATAGAATGTTCGAACCATATTGCTTATCGATGGATACCCTATTTCGGTTGGGTCACACGCTGGGTTGAAATGTACTCTTCTGAGTACAATTCTTTGTTCATCCTTTGGTTTAGTCCTTTCTAAGACGAACTTTTGGATTTCTCCTACTCCTTTATAGATGCTATCTAGCTTAGCATCAGTCATTTATCCTATTAAGGGGGTGTTTTATAATTCCTTATGTGGAATTTCTATACTCGTACTGGCTTTATCCATCACTTAAGTCAGATAATGAATCTCTAGTTGGACTGACAAGGTTTGGTTCAACATACCATACCTCGTTTGCGAGTTTGGCTTGTTGTAGGATGTACTTCCAAGGGTCTTGTTTGGTCTCGTAGGTTCTGAGACATAGCCTATGGCTCTGATACCATTTACGGCGGATCTTTTTCCAAAGCTCTTTAAACATTTGAGATACTGGGTGCGAAGTTATTCTCAGGCTTATTAGTCCTTCTACGATTTATAAATCTTTGAAACGTATAATCGTACCTTTGTTTATGCCTTCTAAGAGCATTATCCAAAGTCACTGAAGCCTCTTTAATCTCTTCTAAGAGGGCTAATTGAAGATTCAGGGTATGAATATGATGCAATTCTTCTTGTTCGAAGATAACTCTAGAGCTGGGTATAACAATTTCTCCGTCTGCTAAGACGAGTGGCGCATCAAAGATCTCATCACTGAGACCTTCTCGCTTGGTCTGGGTAACCCTTAAAAGGTCTTTCTTGACTTGGATTAAGAACTCAGTGTTCTCTTGTTCTTGTCTACACCTTTTTCAGACATGTTCGACTATTTTCATTGCATACATCTGCTCTGGACTATAAGGATTCATAGCTTAGGTCGCGGTTTCAAGTGATCATTAAGGTCATTTTAATGTTATTACTATCAATAATATTATTAGTTCTTGTCCATCTGTGTTCACAACATCCTTTATATTAGAAGACGATCTGGAGTACCTTTGGTGCAGCCGAAAGTAGCCATTAAATAGGAGGTTTGTGGGCGAATAGGCGACTTACCCAGTAAGGTATTGATCTTATCCATGACGAATGATGTTCTTAATACAGAAAAATTTTTGCTAATTGGTTTACTGGTGCATGTAGAAAGGATGTTGGAGGTTATCCAATGTCCACACAGGGTGAGAAATCTAATCTGAGAATGATTAGAACAGTACTCCTTGAATTGTTTGAGGAAATCAACACTCAAGAGGATGTTATCGGTGGCATCTTTAGGCACCTGGATGACGACTGTGGGTAGGGGCATGATTTTATGAGTCCCTGTAGTGTTGTCATGGATGGCGATAAATTGGCCAAACACAGCTTTGGTCAACTTGGTAATTTGACCAGAGGCAACCACAACTTGAGGTGGCTTGCAAAGGTCTTCCCAGTATCTTTCTGGATAAGAGTGGACTGAAACCATAGTGACATCGGAACCGGTGTCAATCATGGCATGAAACCATTTAGGCTTGTGATACCTGTAAACAATCTCAACTTTGATGTAAGAAACCCTAATCATTGTTTCTAATGGCTTGAATAAGTGTACCATTGAGTTTAATGGTTAACACCTGTAAAGCCTGTCGAAAGGTACAAATTTAACCACTATTTCGGTTATTAAATACTTTTTATAGCATAGAAAAGTAGGGATCGATCCACGATGAAAGATTGTTGTAAATTGCTAGCTTAATCCTAAATGATTTTACTAATCCAATTTATTAAATCAAAACTTAATAATTCTGAAATGATTAAGATCTAATGAATAAAAATCTACAAAAATACCCACTGATGCTCCTAAATATTATGAATCATATTCTGGAAATAAGACAGTAAAAATCTTTCCTAAATAACCCAGAAAACAAAAACAGAATAGTAACTGAAATTCTAATTAAAAATCAAAACAGCAAATAATAATCAGAAAATAAATTTTAAAAATTGCAAACAGTAACCTAAAATATTATACTTCAGCTCTATAGGCTTATAAACTCTAAATTGTATGTAATTTATTTCAGAAAACCAGATCAGAAAATCAGCACAGAATATTCAGCAGAATAATAATAAATCTAAAATTAGAAATAAAATAATCAGCATAAATATAAATACAAAATTAATCAATAAAATTACCCTAATTCTAGGACACAATTTTCTGGACTTAACAATACCTAAAAATCGAAAATTAAAATTGAAAATCGAAAATTTCAGAATTAATTACCTAAAAACCTGCACATATCAATTTCACAAAATAAATCTGAAAAATTATCAAATAATTTAGAAAAATTACAAAAGTGAATATGGGCAGATTAGGAAACTATATAAACCCTAGGAATTAATTAAAATTGAAAAATAACAAAAATAACTATTTTTAGTCTAAGTTCTAACAAACCGGTAATTAAATACTAAAACTGAATATAAATGAATCTAAAATTATAACCACTCTAAAAATCAAAATCTAAGCTATCTACCATTACCTAGACACTCCTAAAAGGCTATACGTTTGGTGGTGGGTCGATTGGAGTTATTTTGAAGCTAACAAAACTAGAACAAAAATCAACAAACTAATCAAATTAACTCTAAGCAATAAATAATAATCAAAAGTTATCAAATTTATGAAAGATACTTAGTATAATCTCAATCCACCATACAAATTAATATTTATCATTAACGCACAAGTTAAGTTTATTCATGAGTTAAACTGTAGAAGATATCTACCAGCGGTTCTTCCCCGTTTTTCTTTAGATTTTAGTTTACTTAGGTCCAGCCCTAATATAAACTCTACTAATTTGATAATCTTTACATCAGCGCAAAAATTTAACCAAATTAGAGCATTAAGAATTAGAAAAACACCATTTAACACTTTGCAACCAATTTACCAGCAAATCGATTTAACAAAGATCTAAAGCGATTACCTAATTAAAAGAGATGGGTTTGAGTCATCCATGATTAATTAGGATGATACCTAGGCCTAAAAGATGATAACTTTTATGTATTATAATCTTCTAAACTATCAATTGAAATTGTATTTAATCAACTAGCATGCATTCTAATTGATTTAACACAAATTTCATAAACGATGAACGCTAATAGCTAAAGAATCATGAATAGAAATCAACTAGGCATTAAAGCACAAAACTTGTTCCAAAATAATTAATTTAGCATGGCTTCAAGAAGATTATACTAAGCATAAAAAATTACTCACTCATATTAAAAATCAAATTACAATAATAGCTCAAATATTCCATGTTTAATAGTAAACCTACCACAAAACAAACTAAAAATAAAAATAAAAATAAATAAAAAAAATAAAATAAAAATAATAATAATAATAATAATAATAATAATAATAATAATAATAATAATAATAATAATAATAATAATAAACAAAATAGTCCTACTTTGAGGGAAATGAAGCTGCGTGATGATGGTCACGATGCTGATGACGAAGCAGATGCTAATGACGATGGTGAGGAGGCTTGTGTGGAGAAGAAGGAGGTGATGATGAAGGGTGCGTGAAGAGGCTGATGATAAACGATGATGGTGATTTACGTCGAGAAGAAGAAGGTGTGGCGTTAGCTTTTATGATGGGGAAGGCGTGTGATATGGGTTTTGAGTGATTGACGAAGAAGGTGTGATGATGATGAATGGTGAGAAGAGGCGTGGTGGTGAGATGATGGAGAGGGATGATGAAGGTGTGTGCTGCTGTGGGATTATATGGTTAGGCGTGGTGGGTATGTGAAGGTGGTAGGGTTAGGGTTTAGGGATGGGGGACGGCTGAAGCTGTCGTGGGTCCTTTCTTCCTTAGGCTTCTTCTCCCTCAAGACATCTAACTCTTCTTCAACTCTTGAAACCATAGCCCAATTTGATAATTATGGGAATAATATTTTTCATAAATTATTAAATTTGGACCGTCTTTATAGGCAAGCTTGTAAAACTCGAACTTCGACGTCATCTCTTCTCCTCTTTATTTAATTAAAGCCTAACTTGGAAAATATATAAAATGAAGCAAATTAGAAGATAATATATAATATACTTAAAATAATTATTAAAACAATGCATGATTTTTTGCTTAAGAAATTCCCCCACACGTAGACTTTGGACGCCCTAGTGCAAAGAAATCTTAGACTCGACCTAAAAACTTACCTTCTTTCTTTCTTATAAAGTTATGCATAACTATGATGTTTATACTGGCTTTGGCTTGCTTTAGAAAAGTAGTGTTACTGAATTAATTAGTTTTTTCTTCAATAAGTGAATACCTGCTAAACATCCAACTATCCCTAGAGAGTTTATTTATTAACCTCACAACATTTTCATAATGAAGTAACAGGATCAATAATTATCCATCTCTTTTTGATTATGCGTACACCAATCAAGAGGTCGAAAAAGAATTTAAGATAGAAAAATTTAAGCATGGTCTGGCTATAGAGACAATTGAACTAGGTAGAATAACTTCATTAAATTGATCCTAAACTTGCCTTGTATTTGTTTTCCTCTTCTTCTTCTGTTCAAACTCCACTTGCGCACATATTCGAAGCCCATATAGGGTCTTAGAATTTAAACACTCCTTGTCTCTCACTCACCTGAATAAAGGTGCTGGAGTAAATAATTCATTCTCATCTTATTATTTCTTTATTTTATTGGCTCACTAGTATGGGAAGCAAGCTTTCTAGTGGCGGTATTACCTCAAAGGGTAACACCCAGTAACGCATGCCTCAAAGGGGTACTTGTCATTCCCAACTTTAACTCTCTTTTCTCTTTTATTTCTTTGTCATAGATGAAAAATAGACAAGTAGAATCACAATTTTAATGAATTATTCAACTAATTCAATAGTTTAGGAGATGGGCCAGGTCATTTTATTGCCTCTGAATCAGATATATTACATGACTAAATAAGATAGATAATCGAAAGAGTTACTCATTAAAAAGATGTATGAGGATCAACTCAAATTTATCTAAAGGATAACTATCATGCTTAGAAGTCTTCACTTATAAAAGAATAAAATGCAAAATAGCTAATAAAATAACTTTTTTTTTCTAAACAAGCAAGCCTAGCATAAACTCATATCATGCATTATTTATAAGAAAAGAATTTTTTTTTGTTTTTTCGATTTTCTACTTTTCAAGAAAAAAATACTGTGAAAATTAAATGCAGGATGCACCCCCCCCACTTAATTCATGCATAGTCCCTAATGCATGCAAAAAGATTAAAATAATAAAAATAAAAGTAAAATTAAATGGGTACTTCCCTAAAAACATTGGGTTTCCTCCCAACCAGCGCCTTTGTTAATAGTCGTTGGCTCGACTTCATGAAGCTCCTAGATCCTCTAGTTGGATCTCTTCCAGTAACTCATCATTAATCTGGTAAGGAACTTCTTGAAACTCAGCATGATCAAGGCTCTTAGTAAGCACAATCAAAAATTCATCCTCATTGGATAAAGTCATACATTTCTTGGGGCAATTCAGCAATAACATCAGGTGCATACACGTAACTCACATCAGCAGGGAATCTCATGGCATCAAAAATATTAAATTTAATCACTTCACCATCAAATTCCATGGTTAATGTTCCTGCATGCACATCAATTCTAGTCCTAGCTGTTTTCAAAACTGGCCTACCCAGTAAGATGGGAATATCATGGCATCCATTGCCCATGTTCAGCACATAAAAATCAGCAGGAAACACAAGTTCATTCACTTGGACTAAGACGTCCTCTAACACTCCATCAGGATAAGTGTTGCTCCTATCAGCTAATTGAATCACTATGCCAGTTTTTTTTAATTCGCCTAGGTTCAGTTTGTTATAAACAGATCTAGGCATAACATTAATAGAGGCACCAAAATCAAGCATAGCTTTATCAAAGCAAATGTTTCCTATTTTGCAAGGAACAGAAAACACACCAGGGTCTTGACACTTAGGGGAAAGCTTCCTTTGAAAAACAGCAGACACATTTCCCCCCACACTTACCTTTTCATTCCCTACTAATTTTCTTTTAGTAGTACATAATACTTTCAAGAATTTAGCATAACGAGGCACCTGTTTCATGGCATCAAGGAGAGGTATGTTGATCTCTACCTTACTAAATGCCTCTAAGATATCTTGGTTGGCCTAATTCATCTTAGAAGTAGGGTTTCTAAAGCTACTAGGAAATGATGGAATTGGCTTATAAGGCTCTCTTTTCTTCTCTCCTATTTCCTTAGTAGTTTGATTAGAATCTGTGTCTAACCCTGGTTCAGTCCCCTTGACCTCTAACTCCGGCTCAACCTCTCTACTCTTCCTAGGCTCTTGTAACTCTTTCCCAGTCCTAAGTGTTATGGCACTAACATTCTCCTTAGGGTTAGGGTAAGGCTGAGATGGTAACCTGTTTTGCATTTGAGCCTGCAAGTTGCTAACTATGATATCAGTTGCAGTCTGTTTCTCTTGAACCTGCTTAAGAGTTTTCTCCAAAATTTGGAACCTATCATCCATCTTCTTAAGGACTTGCTCTGGTAGGAAGTTGGTCCTATCTTGATTAGAAGGTTAATGAGATGTTTGGTCAAAACCTGGTGGATTGGTTTGAGGGCCATACCTAAGGTTAGGGTGGTCTCTCCATCCTTCATTATAGGTGTTAGAATAGGGATCATACCTTCAGTGACCTTGGTTAGAGCAAACAGCATTAACATTACCTTCTTGAAGTGTAGGACATGCATCAGTAGGATGTCCCTCTAGACAACAAATGCCACATCTGACTGCTTTTTGAATTCCCCCAGTAACGATCTTATTTAACATCACAGTAATGTGAGATAACCTTCTCTCTACGGATGAACTAGACCCAATCTTATTAACCCTTTTAACTTGTGAGTCCCTAGCACCAAACTGCTGGGTATTTTGGACCATTAAATTAAATAGATTTCTAGCATCAGTTGGGGTTTTATTAACCAGAACCCCCCCACTAGCAGCATCAACCATATTACGGTCCATAGGAAGTAAACCCTCATGAAAATATTGAATTAATAGTTGTTCAGTTGTTTGATGTTGGGGACAACTAGCACACAGTTTATTAAGTCTTTCCCAGTACTCACAAAAAGTTTCCCCATTCATTTGTTTGATTCCACATATATCTTTCCGAATAGATCTAATACGTGATGCAGGAAAAAACTTTTCTAAAAATAATTTATGCAATGCAGTCCATGTAGAGAATGATCCAGCAGGGATATAATATAACCAATCTTTAGCATTACCAAGCAAAGAAAAAGGAAAGGCCCTTAGTCTAATTTGGTCCTCAGGAATTCCTTCAGGCACCATAGCAGAACAAGTAATAAGGAATTCATTAATGTGTCTATAGGGGTCCTCTCCAGCGAATCCATGAAACTTATGTAATAAATTAATAAATCCTGAGTTTAATTTCAAAGGCTTATCTAAAACAGCAAAGGTAATGAACATTGGTTGAGTTTCTAAGTTAGGAGCTGCAAGTTCTCGAAGAGTAGACATGCTTACCTCTTTAATCTTAAGACTTGGTAGCAATTTGCAAAAAATTAAAATAAAAACGAAGCAATAAAAGTAGTAAAATTAAATAGAAGTAAACTAGTAATTTAATTTTCTTCCTCCTGCAACCGCACCAAAATTTGTAAAGCCTGTCGAGAGGTACAAATTTAACCACTACTTCGGTTATTAAATAATTTTTATAGCATAGAAAAGTAGGGATCGATCCACGAGAAAAGATTGTTGTAAATTCCTAGTTTAATCCTAAATGATTTTACTAATCCAATTTATTAAATCAAAACTTAATAATTCTAAAATGATTAAGATCTAATGAATAAAAATCTAGAAAAATACCCAATGATGCTCCTAAATATTATGAATCATATTATGGAAATAAGACAGTAAAAAGCTTTCCTAAATAACCCAGAAAAATAAACAAAACAGAATAGTAACTGAAATTCTAATTAAAAATCAAAACAACAAATATTAATCAGAAAATACATATTATAATTGCAAAAAGTAACCTAAAATATTATACTTCAGTTCTATAGGCTTATAAAATCTAAATTGTATCTAATTTATTTCAGAAAAACCAGATCAGAAATTCAGCACAGAATATTCAGCAGAATAATAATAAATTAAAAATTAGAAATAAAATAATCAGCAAAAATATAAATACGAAATTAATCAATAAAATTACCCTAATTATAGGACACAATTTTCTGGAGTTAACAATACCTAAAAAGCGTAAATTAAAATTGAAAATCGAAAATTTCAGAATTAATTACCTAAAAACCTGCACATATCAATTTCACAAAATAAATCTGAAACATTATCAAATAATTTCCAAAAATTACGAAATTGAATATGGGCAGATTAGGACACTATATAAACCCTAGGAATTGATTAAAATATAAAAATAACAAAAATAACTATTTTTAGTCTAAGTTCTAACAAACCGGTAATTAAATACTAAAACTGAATATAAATCAATCTAAAATTATAACCACTCTGAAAATCAAACTCTAAGCTATCTACCATTACCTAGACACTCCTAAAACGCTATACTTTGGGGGGGGTCGATTGGAATTATTCTGAAGCTAATAAAACTAGCACAAAAATCAACAAACTAATCAAATTAACTCTAGGGAACAAATAATAATCAAAAGTTATCAAATTTATGAAGGATACTTAGTTAATCTCAATCCAACATGCAAATTAATATTTATCATTAACACACAAATTAAGTTTATTCATGAGTTAAATTGTAGAAGATATCCACCAACGGTTCTTCCCCGTTTTTTCTTAGATTTTAGTTACTTAGGTCCAGCCCTAATATATACCCTACTAATTTGATAATCTTTACACCAGCGCAAAAATTTAACCAAATTAGAGCATTAAGAATTAGAAAAACATCATTTAACACTTTGTAACCAATTTACCCGCAAATCGATTTAACAAAGATCTAAAGCGATTAACTAATTAAAAGAGATGGGTTTGAGCCATCCATGATTAATTAGGGTGATACCTAGGCCTAAAAGATGATAACTTTTACGTATTATAATCTTCTAAACTATCAATTGAAATTTTATTTAATCAACTAGCATGCATTCTAATCGATTTAACACAAATTTCAAAAACGATGAATGCTAATCGCTAAAGAATCATGAATAGAAATCAACTAGGCATTAAAGCACAAAACTTGTTTCAAAATAATTAATTTAGCATGGCTTCAAGAAGATTATACTAAGCATAAAAAATTACTCACTCATATTAAAAATCAAATTACAATAATAGCTCAAATATTCCATGTTTAATAGTAAACCTACCACAAAACAAAGTAAAATAAATAATAATAATAATAATAATAATAATAATAATAATAATAATAATAATAATAA
>JACYFF010003369.1:50074627-50104939 GCA_017589665.1 Selenicereus undatus
AATAATAATAATAATAATAATAATAATAATAATAATAATAATAATAAAACAAAATAGTCCTACTTTGAGGGGAATGAAGCTGTGTGATGATGGTCACGATGCTAATGATGAAGCAGATGCTAATGACGATGGTGATGAGGCTTGTGTGGAAAAGAAGGAGGTGATGATGAAGGGTGCATGAAGAGGCTGATGATAAACGATGATGGTGATTTACGTCGAGAAGAAGAAGGTGTGGAGTTGGCTTTTATGATGGGGAAGGCGTGTGATATGGGTTTTGAGGGATTGACGAAGAAGGTGTGATGATGATGAATGGTGAGAAGAGTCGTGGTGGTGAGATGATGGAGAGGGATGATGAAGGTGTGTGTTGCTGTGGGATTATATGGTTAGGCGTGGTGGGTATGTGAAGGTGGTAGGGTTAGGGTTTAGGGATGGGGGACGGCTAAAGTTGTCGTGGGTCATTTCTTCCTTAGGCTTCTTCTCCCTCAAGACTTCTAACTCTTCTTCAACTCTTGAAACCCTAGCCCAATTTGATAATTATGGAAAAAATATTATCCATAAATTATTAAATTTGGACCGTCTTTATAGCCAAGCTTGTAAAACTCGAACTTCAATGCCATCTCTTCTCCTCTTTATTTAATTAAAGCCTAACCTGGAAAATATATAAAATGAATTAAATTAGAAGAAATAATATATGTAATATGCTTAAAACAATTATTAAAACAATGCATGATTTTTGGCTTAACAAATTCCCCTACACTTAGACTTTGGACGTCGTCGTGCAAAGAAATCTTAGACTCGACCTAAAAACTTACCCTCTTTCTTTCTTATAAAGTTATGCATAACTATGATGTTTATATTGGCTTTGGCTTGCTTTAGAAAAATAGTTTTATTGAATTAATTAGTTTTTACTTCAATAAGTGAATACCTGCTAAACATCCAACTATCCTTAGAGAGTGTTGAGTTATTATATCTAAGTTTTGATGATAACAAATCCAAGTGTAAAATTTGTGCAAGTAATGTTGCTCCAAACAGGCGTAACTGGTGTTTGTAATCTTTATTGTATTAACTGGTTTGCTACATGTGAGAACAAGTCTTCAAAACAGGTTTTATTCGGTGATTCTATATTAAGTCAATAACGCCATCTCGACAGTTGATTGTAAGGCATGTTCCTGAACTCTGGCAATGCAAATAACAACCCCAGCAAACAAGGTGGCCTTGGTGTTCACAGCAGCTCTACAAATCTTGGACAAGATGACTGGTTCAAAACAAGAAGTCTTGGGTATATAGGTTTTATTTATTTAGACTCTTGTTAATATGCCAATATTGAAAACGCTTTTTAAACACCTCTTGAATCGGAATTTGCGCTAAGTGCTTCAGAACACCAGTTGCAAACAACCCTGCAAACAGGGTGCCTAGGGTGTTTCTGAACTGAAGTGGCCATACACGGTTATCTTTGAAAATTCATTTTGGTTGGCCAAGATCTCCAGAATACTTTCTTTAAACTCCAAGATTGCTATTTTTCTGGAAAGGATATATTATGGGTGATTTGCGAAAATAGGTTTTGGGAGATTTGCTAAAACCAAAAGATTTCCTTTGCTCTTATTTTCGGATATGATAAAGTTTCAAAAGCTGAAGATTTCTGGTTGCTTTTTTTAAATCCTCTTCACGGCTTGGGAAGATAAAGGTTATCTCTTAAGATAACAAATCCCTTATACTTTGGGAAAAACTTGTCACTAGCCGTTGGGGAGTATTTTTTTCTTGAAAATCGTTTTCCATACTTAGTTGATTCTTTCGGTCTTGACCGTTGGATTTTTGTGTATAAAATCTCAGTTCTTTCAGTCCCACAAGCCGCAAGAAAAGAAAGTAAGAGAAAAACTAGAAACACACAACATACGCAAAAAGGAAAAATTTCAAAAGTGGTTTTTCTAGTGAGAAAAAATGTTTTCGAGCTACTCTTGAGAAAAGAAAAACCGAGACAAGTTGTGTTAAAGTTGAGCTTTCAAGATATTGGCATACTAGGGCTTCATTGTACCTTACATCTATTTAAGACAGAAGCACCCAGTAAGGTGTTTTGTAACCCTGATCTTGAATCAGAAAAGTGAGTGAGTGGTCCTCAGTCGTGTGGACTTTGGACGTGTCCAATCTGGTGAGATTTGGACGTGGTGTAACCTGTCTTAGGGATGAAGGTTACGTGGTTGCAAGTTGTAACAAGGTGTGTTGCATTTGTAACGTTTGAAGCCCGATAGTGAAAGTGGTTAAATCCTACACGAGGTAGGTCGTGGTTTTTCACACCTCAGTTGGGCTAGAGGTGTTTTCCACGTAAAAATAGTGTGTGCTTTATTTTCCGCATTTATCTTGGTGATTTTCACATTTGCAATATTTGAGAACACCCTCTGCAAACAAGTCACAAGGGTGTTTGCTATTCACAACACGAAAATCAGACACCACAATTCACCCCCCTCTTGTGGTAGAATACTCACGATCTTAACAAGTGGTATCAGAGCGGGTTCTCTCCCAAAAGGCTAACACCTTGAGAGATTCTGAAGATGAGTAGACCACAAGGAATTCTTGAAGGGCAATCCATTACTCGTCCACCTTATTTCAACGGCCAACATTATAGTTGGTGGAAGAATAGGATGGAAAACTATATTCAAGTAGAAGATTATGAGTTATGGATGCTCATAAAAAACGGGCCCCTTGTTCCCACCAAGGTGCTTGAAGATGGTAAGACGGTTTCCAACGAACCTAAAGAGTTTGATGCTGAAGATTATAAGAAAATGGAGAAAAATGCCAAGGCCAAGAAGCTAATATATTTTGGCCTAGGACCCGATGAATACACTTGCATCTCTCAGTGTGAATCAGCCCAAGCTATCTGGAACGCCCTGCAAGTTGCTCATGAAGGTACGAGTCAAGTTAAACAATCTAGAATTGAGCTACTTATGCGACAATATGCGTTGTTTGATATGGGTGATCGTGAGACTATGATGGATATGTATACACGGTTTACCCACGTCACGAACGAGTTAAAATCCCTGGGAAAATCTTTCACCACTGAAGAGTTGGTGAGGAAAATCCTCAGAATTCTACCTCGTATGTGGGAGGCCAAAGTCACAGCCATCCAAGAGGCTAAAGACATGAACAAGATCACCCTCGACGAGTTGATTGGTAATCTCCAAACCTATGAACTCCGAAAGAACTCACAACAAAGAGAGGAGCAAAAGAAGGATCGTGGGCTTGCCTTGAAAGCACATGAGGACACTGACTCTGACCTTGAAAATGAAGATATGGCCCTAATGTCCAGAAAATTCAAGAAATTCATCAAAAAGGTCAAGGAAAACAACAAAAGAAAAGACTTCAGTAAGTCTAGAAACACCCCCAAAGAACAGCTCACAGGGTGTTTAAAGTGCGGCAAACCAGATCACTTAGTCAAAAATTGTCCTCTGCTTCGAGAAGATCATATGCCCGAACACCCTCGAAAACAGGGTCGAAAACACCCTGTAAACAATATGGGCAAGCGATTCTCGAAAGCTATGCTGGCTGCTTGGGGAGATTCCTCTGAGGATGAAGGAGAATCTAAAGCTGAAGAAGAGGTCGTAGCACTGATGGCACAAAGTGATTCAGATTCAGATGATGACTCAACAATCAGCTTCTCAGATCTCAAGAACAAGGTACATGGTCTTAACAAAGCCACTTTAGAAGAACTTCTATATAATTTGATAGACACCTGTGCTGATCTAAAAAGAGAAGTTCGTGACCTAGAGCTTGAAAATGAAATTCTTAAAAATGAGAAACTCGGTTTACATGAGAATATTAACGTGCTTAGAGAAGATCTCTTTCTAAAAGAAGGTGATTATACTCAAGTAGAGAAAAAACTCTCTCAAGTGGAAGAAACAGTTGAATCCCTGTTAAATGAAAAGCAGAGCTTGAATGCTACCATAGAAAAATTGGAAACTGATCTTGCCACAAACAAACGCTGGAACAAATCCTCACAAGCCTTTGATTGGCTAAACACTCATCACAATAGAAACAAAAAGGGACTTGGTTACAAGCACAAACGGACCGTTTACCCAATACATAGCAAGTATGTGGGATTACCTGAAAACATCGTTTGCTTTCATTGTAGTAAAACGGGTCATTATAGATACACTTGCCCTTTAAGAAAACATGCCAATGAAAAGAATGAAAGGTATGTGAAACAAATCCGGATTAGAAAAAATGAGCTTTACATGTCTAAAAGAATGGGACCTAAGTGGATCTGGGTTCCCAAAACTAACCCGTGATTTGTTTTGCAGGCTGAAGTGAGAGAGAACAACCTTACGAACAACCCCACCAACACCCTTGAAAACAGGCAGTTGTGGTTTGTTGATAGTGGGTGTTCACGGCACATGACTGGTGAAAGATCAAATTTTCTCTCAATTACAGCTTTGAATGGTGGGAGTGTAGCATTTGGAAACGGCAAGTCTGGGACAATTGTCGGTATAGGCAATATTGGTAAAAATCTCTCCCACTCAATTGATAATGTGCACTTAGTTGATGGGTTAAAATACAATTTGCTAAGTGTGTCCCAACTGTGTGACAAGAACAACCTAGTACTGTTTTCAAAAACACGTTGCTTGGTTGTGAATGACGACACAGGAAATGTTGTGTTGAGGGGGAAGCGATGTCAAAATGTTTATAAATTTTGTATTTCCACTGTTCCCCAAAGTAATCTGACTTGTTTAAATGCATTAAAATGATGATATAATGCTATGGCACAAGAGACTAGGTCATGCAAGCCTGTCCTTGTTAAACAAACTTGTTTCCAAAGATTTAGTTGTTGGACTACCTTCCATCAAGTATAATGATGACAGGGTATGTGAAGCTTGTGCAAAAGGAAAACAAGTCAGATCTTCTTTAAAATCTAAAAAGTGTGTAAGCACTACCCGACCTCTTGAGTTATTGCATATTGATCTATGTGGTCCCATGAGGATAGCTAGTAGAGGAGGGAAAAGGTATGTGCTTGTAATAGTTGATGATTACTCTCGATTTACTTGGACCCTGTTCTTGGCCTCCAAGGATGAAACTTTTAGAATTTTATTGACCTTCTCAAAAAGGCTGAAAAGAGAGTAGGACACTCTTTGGTTAGCTTGAGGTCTGATCATGGTACTGAATTTGAAAATACAAGTTTTACAAACTATTGTAATGAACATGGTGTTGATCATAACTTCTCAGCCCCGAGAACACCCCAACAAAATGGGGTGGTTGAGCGCAAAAATCGCACCCTAGAAGACATGACTAGGACAATGCTTATTGCTAGTGGTCTTCCTAGGAACTTTTGGGCAGAAGCTTTGAACACATCTTGTTATATTATGAATAGATGTATGATTAGACCTATTTTGAACAAAACTCCCTATGAACTCTTCAAAGGCAGAAAACCCAACATTATGCATTTAAGAACATTCGGTTGTAAGTGTTTTGTGCATAATAATGGGAAGGATGCTTTAGGAAAGTTTGATCCCAGGAGTGATGAGGCAATATTTCTCGGTTATTCTTCTCACAGCAAGGCATACAAAGTCTTTAACAAAAGAACCTTATGCGTTGACGAAAGTGTGCATGTGCTTTTTGATGAATCTAACACTTTGAATAAGAATGATGCACAGGAAGAAGAGTTTAAATTAGGTCTTATCCGAAAAGAAGTGTTGCCCCATGAGAGACAAGGTAAGAACACCATGGGGACAACAGGTCCAGAAGTTGTTCCTCAAAACGGCAGGCAAGGTGAACGCCAAACAGGGGGAAACACCGTTGAACCCTGTTCAGAACCATGTTCTTTAGGAACCAGCTTGCAAACAGGTGCAGAAACAGGATCAGGAAGTGTTCTTGAGCCTGATCCTATGCACACTTCAGTTAGAACAGAACATGTGCCTGTGGATCCAATTAATCCAAGACCATGGAAGCACCATAGTTCGCACCCTCTTGATGAAATATTGTCAGATATTAATACTAGAGTGCAAACTAGATCTAAACTTAAGAATTTTTGTGCTTTCTATGCTTTTCTTTCTAACATCGAGCCAAAAAGTGTGAATGAAGCCCTTGCAGATTCAGATTGGATCACGGCTATGTAAGAAGAGCTTCATCGATTTGAAAGAAACAAAGTGTGGCACCTTGTACCTAAACCTGCAGAGAGAACAATCATTCGAACCAAGTGGGTGTTCCGAAATAAGCAATATGAGTCAGGAACAGTCACTAGGAACAAGGCAAGGCTGGTGGTTCAAGGGTACAATCAAGAAGAAGGGATTGATTATGAAGAAACCTTTGCACCAGTTGCTAGAATTGAGGCTATTCGAATCTTAATAGCCTTTGCAGCTCATATGGAAATCAAGCTATATCAAATGGATGTGAAAAGTGCATTCCTAAACTAATACCTTAAAGAAGAGGTGTACGTCAAACAACCCCCTGGTTTTGAAAATGGTGATTTTTCAAATCATGTTTTTAAACTTGACAAAGAACTTTATGGTTTAAAACAAGCTCCAAGAGCTTGGTGCGAACGGTTGTCAAGCTTTTTACTTGAAAATAATTTTAGAAGAGGCAAGGTAGACAATACCTTGTTTCTAAAATCTAAGGGGGACCATTTATTGATTGTTCAAGTATATGTCGATGACATTATATTTGGTGCAACTCATCATGATTTATGCAATGAATTTTCAAATATGATGAGGAGTGAGTTTGAGATGAGCATGATGGGTGAGCTTAACTTTTTCTTAGGCTTACAAATCAAGCAAACTCCAAACGACACCATGATCCATCAACAGAAGTATATCAAGGAGCTACTTAAACGTTTTGGGATGGAGTCGGCCAAACCCATAGACACTCCTATTTCTCCTTCAACCAAGTTGGTTATGGATGATGGGAGTCCCTCAGTTGAGGAGAAACTCTATAGGGGCATGATTGGGTCACTCCTATACCTAACTGCTAGTAGACCGGATATTGTTTTTAGTGTTGGTTTATGTGCCTGTTTTCAGTCTAATCCGAAAGAGACTCATCTTAAGGCTGTTAAACGGATACTAAGATATTTAAAGTATACACCTGATTTAGCTCTATGGTATCCTAGAGGTTGCAATCTTGATCTTGTTGGATATGCTGACGCTGACTATGCAGCTTTCCTAGTTGATAGAAAGAGTACCTCAGGTATGGCTCATTTTCTTGGACCTTGTTTGGTATCTTGGGCTACCAAGAAGCAACATTCAGTTGCTATGTCCACGGCAGAAGCTGAATATATTGCAGCAGCTTCATGTTGTGCTCAATTGTTGTGGATAAGGCAACAGCTTAAAGACTTTTGTGTTGACATTGGATGCATTCCTATTTTTTGTGATAACACAAGTGCAATAAATATTGCCAAAAATCCATGTCAACATAAAAGAACAAAGCATATTGACATTCGACATCATTTCTTGAGAGATAATGTTGAAAAGGGTTTAATTTCTATGAATTTTTGCTCAACGGAAAATCAAATTGCTGATATATTCACTAAGGCACTAGCTAGAGATCAATTTGAGAGAAATAGATTGGAACTAGGGTTGGTAAGAACACCTTGAGATACCTGTTTCCAAGACATGAATTAGGTGTGGCAAAAACAACCTCTACACCTTGTTCTCTTCCTTGTGTGCAAATCTTATTGGAAACTACTGTGTATTATGAGTGCATACACTCGAATTGTGTGCCTTTGCTTTAATCTATACAAAAAGTGCAGCATAAGGGGATGTATTAAGGATCACTGGAGCAGCCCTGCCATCTCTAATCAAGATCAAACGACAAAGAACAGGCAGGCATCTTGATCGAATGACAAAAAACAGGTATGTCTCTTGGTTATTCGGTGCATATGGGAATGTGTTTTCATTAAATTTTCTACCTTCCCAAGGTACACGGTTTTATTATTTTCTCACCTGTTACAATCCTTGCGCCTCTTCAAAATCTTGGCGGCTCTCTTTTATTACCCTGTTCTCAGCTGTCACTTCACCTGACTCCCTCTCAAAAGCAGAACCCGCGAACAAGCTTAACCCTAATCTCTCTCCTAGCGACAATGGCCTCCAACACCCCCTCTCCCTCAACCGACCTAGTTCTTGCTTCTTCAATCCCTACCCCTCCTCGCCCACTCCTATACAAGCCTTTCAATTTCTTGAAGAGCATGTCTCTAAATTCAGTCGGGTTAGGGATTGACAGTATTCCCTTCACTGTTGAGAGGGAATTGGTGTGTCTTCAGAAGGAGACTCCGGCCATTCAAACTGGAGAAAAACAGAAAAGAATCAAAATCGTGGCCAAGCGTAGCAGAACAAGGCCACAAGCAAGGTCTCAAGCTCCCCTGTCTCCAAAATCCTCTCCGCCCTTTCGCAAATCGACGAGATTAGCTTTTCAATCCTCTCCCTGTACCTCCATACCCTCTGCTCAAATTATCCAGGAGATTTTCTCGTCCTCTACCGAAGGGTTCTCAAGCTCTGATTCTGAGAACACCTTTTTCAAACAGGGACGACCGGTGTTCTTCGATATCCTTGAAGAACAAGGCCCTCAAAAATCCTCTAAACCTTCTGTAAAGCCCTCTCCTGCAAAATCAACCATCCCAAGAAAGCCCAGAACAGCCCCTCCATCAACCGCTACCAGCTCTGTTCCTCCTCCCAAACGCCCAAAACTGGCTACTCCCTCTCCTATGTCTGACATGCATGCGCAATTGCTTAAGCGCAATGTCGTCCGGGGGAAGGTAATCAATGAACGGTTCTTCGAGGAACAAGGTCTGGGGGTGTTCCTGACGAAGTTGCGAGCCCAAGGATGGCTCGACTTGTTTGCGAACACCCAGTTGGGGTGTTCTGTGCCTGAGTTGGCTGAATTTTATGCCAACTGCGAGGTCACCGAAGGGGTGGTGACAAGTTTAGTGAGTGGGCAAGGCATCAAGGTTGATGCACCCACACTTGGGAAAATTCTGGGAGTGCCCTCACATGGCTTTGCTGTGTATGTAAGGGAAGACAAAACAGCCCTGGAACCAGCCAGGCTCATAGAGGTGTCAAAACGCCTCAGTCAGAAACAGGGCCTGAGAACACCCCTCTCGGTTAAGAAGGGTGAAATGACCTCCCTACACCAACTCCTGTTTATGTTCACCATCAAGAACATAATTCCCCGAGGTCAAGGGCGCAACTCAGCATATGCCTTCGATCAATGCCTGGTGGACCTCCTAAATTGGGAGGAACAAATAAACCTCCCTGCGCTCATGATTCGCCACATAAGGCGAATTGCAAACACCACCCGGGCCCATGATCTTGGCTGTGGGTTTCTGCTGACAAGGGTGTTTGAGCACTTTGGAATAGTGCTCACACGGAGAGTAGCAGCCCAAACCATTGATGAAATTGGGGTTGACACCCTGCTAGGGTGTGGCTATGAGATTGGCGAAGGGTCAGTCTCCAAACAGGGTCGTCGACCACCTCGACCACCTGTTTCTGAGCAACCCTCCATGAAGGTTGAGACTGTTCTTGAGGACAATGCTCGCCTCAAGGATGAGCTCTCAACTGTCAAGGTCGTTTTTGCTGAGGAACAAGCCCTCTCTACCAAACGCCATGAAGACCTGCTTGCTCTTCTCTCCACCCTTGCCCCTAGCATTCCTCCTCTGCAAACGAAACCACCCCTGCTCCCTGACTGTCTAAGTTTTTTGTTTTTGTTATTTTGCAATTGTACTGCTTTGCTTATTAATGACATATCTACTTGCAGTCTCTCTTGCTTGTTGTTCCTTATGCTTTATATGCTTTATACTATGTTGTTCCTTATCATTACTATGTTGTTCTTGCTTTTTCATGATGCCAAAAGGGGGAAGAATAGTATAACGGATTGACCTATTGACAAAATTGACAAAGTATGACGAATGGACTTAATCTTGACTCGATAGGGTAGGTTTACCTCTACAGTACCTTCATGGATCCCTATCAGCATGCATTTTTTTTCTCCTTTTTGTCAATATGGTCCCTTGGTTTGTCATCATCAAAAGGGAGAATTTGTTGAGTTATTATATCTAAGTTTTGATGATAACAAATCCAAGTGTAAAAATTTGTCCAAGTAATGTTGCTCCAAACAGGCGTAACTGGTGTTTGTAATCTTTATTGTATTAACTGGTTTGCTACATGTGAGAACAAGTCTTCAAAACAGGTTTTATTCGGTGATTCTATATTAAGTCAATAACGCCATCTCGACAGTTGATTGTAAGGCATGTTCCTGAACTCTGGCAATGCAAAGAACAACCCCAGCAAACAAGGTGGCCTTGGTCTTCACAGCAGCTCTACAAATCTTGGACAAGATGACTGGTTCAAAACAAGAAGTCTTGGGTATATAGGTTTTATTTATTTAGACTCTTGTTCATATGCCAATATTGAAAACGCTTTTTAAACACATCTTCAATCGGTATTTGCGCTAAGTGCTTCAGAACACCAGTTGCGAACAACCCTGCAAAAAGGGTGCCTAGGGTGTTTCTGAACTGAAGTGGTCATACCCGGTTATCTTTGAAAATTCATTTTGATTGGCCAAGATCTCCAGAATACTTTCTTTAAACTCCAAGATTGCTATTTTTCTGGAAATGATATATCATGGGTGATTTGCGAAAATAGGTTTTGGGAGATTTGCCAAAACCAAAAGATTTCCTTTGCTCTTATTTTCGGATATGATAAAGTTTCAAAAGCTGAAGATTTCTGGTTGCTTTTTTTAAATCCTCTTCACGGCTATGGGAAGATAAAGGTTATCTCTTAAGATAACAAATCCCTTATACTTTGGGAAAAACTTGTCACTAGCCGTTGGGGAGTATTTTTTCTTGAAAATCGTTTTCCATACTTAGCTGATTCTTTTGGTCTTGACCGTTGGATTTTTGTGTATAAAATCTCAGTTCTTTCAGTCCCACAAGCAGCAAGAAAGGAAAGCAAGAGAAAAACTAGAAACACACAACATATGCAAAAAGGAAAATTTTCAAAAGTGGTTTTTCTAGTGAGAAAAATTATTTTCGAGCTACTCTTGAGAAAAGAAAAACCGAGACAAGTTGTGTTAAAGTTGAGCTTTCAAGATATTGACATACTAGGACTTCATTGTACCTTACATCTGCTTAAGACAGAAGCACCCAGTAAGGTGTTTTGTAACCCTGATCTTGAATCAGAAAAGTGAGTGAGTGGTCCTCAGTCGTGTTGACTTTGGACGTGTCCAATGTGGTGAGATTTGGACGTGGTGTAACCTGTCTTAGGGAAGAAGGTTACGTGGTTGCAAGTTGTAACAAGGTGTGTTGCATTTGTAACGTTTGAAGCCCGATAGTGAAAGTGGTTAAATCCTACACGAGGTAGGTCGTGGTTTTTCACACCTTAGTTGGGCTAGAGGTGTTTTCCACGTAAAAATTGTGTGTGCTTTATTTTCCGCATTTATCTTAGTGATTTTTGCATTTGCAATATTTGAGAACACCCTCTGCAAACAAGTCACAAGGGTGTTTGCTATTCACAACGCGAAAATCAGACACCACAATTCACCCCCCTCTTGTGGTAGAATACTCACGATCTTAACAGAGAGTTTATTTATCAACCTCACAGCATTTTCATAATGAAGTAACAACATCAATAATTATCCATATCTTTTTGATTATGCATACACCAATTAGGAGGTCGAAAAAGAATTTAAGATAGAAAAATTTAGGCATGGTCTAGCCATAGAGACAATTGAACTAGGTAGAATAACTTCATTAAATTGATCCTAAATGTGCCTTGTAGTTGTTTTCCTCTTCTTCTTCTGTTCAAACTGCACTTGCGCAGATATTCGAGGCCCATATAGGGTCTTAGAATTTAAACACTCCCTGTCTCTCACTCGCCCGAATAAAGGTGCTAGAGCAAATAATTCATTCTCATCTTATTATTTCTTTATTTTATTGGCTCACTGGTATGGGAAGCAAGCTTTCCAGTGGTAGTATTGCCTCAAAGGGTAACACCCAGTAACGCATGCCTCAAAGGGGTACTTGTCATTCCCAACTTTGACTCTATTTTGCTTTTATTTATTTGTCATAGATGAAAAATAGACAAGTAGAATCACAATTTTAATGAATTATTCAAATAATTCAATAGTCTAGGAGATGGGTCAGGTCGTTTTATTGGCTCTAAATCGGATATATTACAGGACTAAATAAAATAGATAATCAAAAGAGTTACTCATTAAAAAGATGTATGAGGATCAACTCAAATTTCTCTAAAGGATAACTATCATGCTTAGAAGTCTTCACTTATAAAAGAATAAACTGCAAAATAGCTAATAAAACAATTTTTTTTTCCCATACAAGCCAGCCTAGCATAAACTCATATCATGCATTATTTATAAGAAAAGAATTTTTTTTTTGTTTTTTCGATTTTCTACTTTTCAAGAAAAAAATACCGTGAAAATTAAATGCAGGATGCACCCCCCACTTAATTCATGCATAGTCCCTAATGCATGCAAAAAGATAAAAATAATGAAAATAAAAGCAAAATTAAATGGGTACTTCCCTAAAAACGTTGGGTTGCCTCCCAACCAGAACCTTTGTTTTTAGTCGTTGGCTCGACCTCATGAAACTCCTGGATCCTCTAGTTGGATCTCTTCTAGTAACTCATCATTAATTTGGTAAGGAACTTCTTGAAACTCAGCATGATCAAGACTCTTAGTAAGCACAGTCAAAAATTCATCCTCATTGGATAAGTCATACATATCTTGGGGCATTTCAGCAATAACATCAAGTGCATACACGCAAACACGTAACTCACATCAACAGGGAATCTCATGGCATCAAAAATATTAAATTTAATCACTTCACCATCAAATTCCATGGTTAATTTTCCTACATGCACATCAATTTTAGTCCTAGCTGTTTTCAAAAATGGCATGCCCAGTAAGATGGGAATATCATGGCATGCATTGCCCATGTTCAGCACATAAAAATCAGTAGGAAACACAAGTTCATTCACTTGGACTAAGACGTCCTCTAACACTCCATCAGAATAAGTGTTGCTCCTATCAGCTAATTGAATCACTATGGCAATTTTTTTTAATTCGCCTAGGTTCAGTTTGTCATAAACAGATCTAGGCATAACATTAATAGAGGCACCTAAATCAACCATTACTTTATCAAAGCAAAGGTTTCCTATTTTGCAAGGAACAGAAAACACACCAGGGTCTTGACACTTAGGGGGAAGTTTCCTTTGAAAAACAGCAGACACATTTTCCCCCACACTTACCTTTTCATTCCCTACTAATTTTCTTTTAGTAGTACATAATACTTTCAAGAATTTAGCATAACAAGGCACCTGTTTGATGGCATCAAGGAGAGGTATGTTGATCTCTACCTTGCAAAATGTCTCTAAGATATCTTGGTTGGCCTTATTCATCTTAGAAGTAGGGTTTCTAAATCTACTAGGAAATGGTGGAATTGGCTTATAAGGCTCTCTTGTCTTCTCTCCTATTTCCTTAGTAGTTTGATTAGAATCTGTGTCTAACCCTGGTTCAGTCCCCTTGACCTCTAACTCAGGCTCAACCTCTCTACTCTTCCTAAGCTCTTGTAACTCTTTCCCAGTCCTAAGTGTTATTGCACTAACATTCTCTTTAGGGTTAGGGTAAGGCTGACATGGTAACCTGTTTTGCATTTGAGCCTGCAAGTTGCTAACTATGATATTAGTTGCAGTCTGTTTCTCTTGAACTTGCTTAAGAGTTTTCTCCAAAATCTGGAAACTATCATCCATCTTTTTAAGGACTTGTTCAAGTAGGAAGTTGGTCCTATCTTGATTAGAAGGTTGATGAGACGTTTGGTCAAAACCTAGTGGATTGGTTTGAGGGCCATACCTAAGGTTAGGGTGGTCTCTCCATCCTTAACAACACCTGTTTGGTTAGTGAATAGGTTGCCAGGAACCTCATTCCTAACAACATATTTGCCTTTGTCGTGAAAGGTTCAGTTTCAATGTGAATAATTCTTTCGATGGATCCAAATGGAATAGGAACATAAGAAGTTTTATGGCTAGTTTAGGAAAGGCTGATCTTCCTATGGGATGAGATTGAAGAATGTTTCCATCGACAAAATATCTTCGGGGGAAACTAAGCATTCTATCTAGTAGTGGCTTCTTCTGAATATCAATTTCCCAATCAGGCTCTAACCAGGGAATGAACGAATGCGATACCTACTGTGCTTCACATACATTAGAAAAGATATCGTCAATCTGAATTTCTTCTTTGTCAAGAAATCTATTAATCATATGAGTGTTACTTAACATGTAACTTACCACGGTATATCTGGTAAAAGGTGAGTGATGTAAACTGTCTAATAGATCGGTTCGTTGAAACTTATAACAAAGATTCAGGGCATGATCTGTGTCTAAATCTTTGATGGGGATACCATAACCTGGATAAGTGGTGAATCCTAGGTTCTGGTACATTAGGTTTCCTCTGAGGATTCCTATTAAGGCTTCTGCCCTATTAGCAATGCGATTATGCAGGAGGGTGATGACAATAGGTGTGTCTAGTCCTTTCTGGAAACTAACTTTAATATGAATGCGTACTGCACCGAAATGAATGTTACCGATTTTGCGTCAATCGTTTTCTCGAATTTGTCGAATTTTCCTCTTTACCTCTTCTAAGGTAATAAGTGGTAATTCAACCTGACCAGCTGCAATGTCTCCTGGTATAGGTTGTTCCTGTACGTTAGTACCAAAATATTGGATATTCTTTCGTTTGAATATACCTAAGAAGGTTTTTCGAAATCCTTCATAGGCTCCAATCTTCATATTCTTGGAAATAATCTTTTGATACTTTTTCTTATCAAATAGTACTTCTTTAGAGTACGTACTTGAGGATTCAGCTTCTTCTTGTTGTTCATGTGCTTCCATTTGATTCATCTTCGAAAGAGCTCCTTAAATATGCCAAAATGAGGATCTCGTCTTTTGATCCAATGTCAGAGTATGGCACATGCTCGTACCCTGCGATTTGCTCCAACAACTCGTTAGAGTAAATTCCGGCAAAATTAATTTACTTAGGGCATTTACTAGCATAATGCTCTTTGTCATGGCGGTTCCAACATCTGCGGTCTGGTTTCTAAATCTGCTCCGATGCAAGTTTGGTGGCTCCCTTTTTACCTGATTTATTCTTTTTCTTAAAGAATTTTTTCTTCTTTTTGAATGGTTTATAAGATTTTTTGATCTTCTTGCTCTTTTGCTTCTTAGCCTTGAATTTTTTCTTCTTTTTAGGCTTATCATAATAACAACCAAATTTACCCGGGAAATTCATTTGGTCTATGCAATTTAACTTCTTTTGGTCTTTCTGAAGTCTTTTCCTTTTGAATGCTTTTTCACATTTGTATGCTAATGTTGTTCTAGCAAATTCGATACGTGCTCCTAACGTATCTGTTCTTTCAGGTATATCTGTAGCTTTCCACCTGCTGAAGATCAAATAACTCCATGGATATGGCAGTTTAGTGAAAAACATATCGTTATGAAAATTTAACGAATTTTGAGTGGCTAATGAACCTTCAGCTTTGTAATAGTACTTTTCAAATTCACAAACATAAGCATCAAAATAATTGACGTCACATATTTGCTAGTTGTAAAACATAGGTAGATATTTCTGCTTTTTTGTTCGCTTTTCATTTACGCGATGTCGAGCATATTCTTCTCCAAGAAATTCTCGTCGAATTTCTTTTTCAATTGTGTTGATTATATTCTTCTCCAAGAAATTCTCGTCGAATTTCTTTTTCAATTGTGTTGATTATGGTCTTTGAATCATTAGTAGTAGTACCTCCTGAGTACCTGCCTTTAGTTTGTTCAGGTAGCGCTATAAGCCAATCAACAACTTTTCCACTTAATGTCAATGGAATGAACGTTTTCAAAGAATCTCCTTCTGTTCTCGCTATTCCCTGGTAGAAGAGTAATGCTTTAACCCATTCTTTAATGACTTCATTTGTGTTCGACACACAATCAATATTTAATACCGCTCCGACATTTGTTAATGGATAGGCATGTCCGGGATGGGGGAATAGGTGTCATCCTCCTATTCTTCTAGTCCTGGAACGCTCATGTCTATACCTATATCGTTGTGACCCTCATCCTCACTGCTAGCCACGTGGCTATCATAGTTAGTCTGTGTTTCAGGATTCGCTTCAGGCATTCTGGTACCAGATGTTATAGAATTTTGTACAACTGATGGTTGTTAGGATTCTTCTGAACCCTCCATATTGCATTGCAAGTGGAGTTCATTGATCCTTTCTAGAATCTCTTCTTCCTCATTGGAATTAGCTTGATCATATTTTTTTTCTAATTCCTCTAAGGAATAAAATATTCGAACCATATTGCTTATGGATGGATACCCTGTTTTGGTTGGGTCACACGCTGGGTTGAAATGTACTCTTTTGCGTAGAATTCTCTGTTCATCCTTTGGCTTAGTCCTTTCTAAGACTAACTTTTGGATTTCTCCTAGTCCTTTATAGATGCTATCTAGCTTAGCATCAGTCGTCTGTCCTATTAAGGGGGTATTTTGTAATTCCTCATATGGAATTTCTGTACTCGTACTGGCTTTATCCATCACTTAAGTCAGATAATGAATCTCTAGTTGGACTGACAAGGTTTGGTTCATCATACCTTACCTCGTTTGCAAGTTTGGCTTGTTGTAGGATGTACTTCCAATTGTCTTGTTTGGTCTCATAGGTTCTCCAACATAGCTTATGGCTCTAATACCATTTATGGTGGATATTTTTCCAAAGCTCTTTGAACATTTGATCTACTCTGTGCAGAGTTATTCTCAGGCTTATTAGTCCTTCTACAATTTATAAATCTTTGAAGCTTATAATCGTACCTTTATTTATGCCTTCTAAGAGCATTATCCAAAGTCGCTGAAGCCTCTTTAATCTGTTCTAAGAGGGCTAATTGAAGATTCAGGGTATGAATATGATGCAGTTCTTCTTGTTCGAAGATAGCTCTAGCGCTGGGTATAACAATTTCTCCGTCTGCTAAGACGAGTGGCGTATCAAACATCTCATCACTGAGACCTTCTCGCCCGGTCTGGGTAACCCTCAAAAGGTCTTTCTTGACCTGCATTAAGAAGTCAATGTTCTCTCTTTCTTGTCTACACCTTTCTAAGGCATGTTCGACTATTTTCTTTGCATACATCTTCTCTGGACAATAAGGATTCATAGCTTAGGTCGAGGTTTTAAGTAATCACTAAGATCATTGTAATATTATTACTATCAACAATATTATTAGTTCTTTTCCATCTTTGTTCACAACATCCTTTATACTGGAAGAGGATCTAGAGTACCTTTGGTGCAGCCGAAAGTAGCCGTTAAACACGTGGTTTGTGGGCGAACAGGCGATTTACCCAGTAAGGTATTGATCTTATCCATGACGAATGATGTTCTTAATACAGAAAGACTTTTGCTAATCGTTTTACTAGTGCATCTAGAAAGGATGTTGGAGGTTATCCAATGTCCACACAAGCTGAGAAATCTAATCTGAGAATGATTAGAACAACACTCCTTGAATTGTTTGAGGAAATCAACACTCAAGAGGATGTTATCGGTGGCATCTTTAGGCGCCTGGATGACGACTGTGGGTAGGGGCATGATTTTATGAGTCCCTGTAGTGTTGTCATAGATGGCGATAAATTGGCCAAACACAGCTTTGGTCAACTTAGTAATTTGACCAGAGGCAACCATAACTTGAAGTGGCTTGCGAAGGTCTTTCCAGTATCATTCTGAATAAGAGTGGGCTGAAACCATAGTGACATCGGAACCGGTGTCAATCATGGCATGAAACCATTCAGGCTTGTGATACCAGCACAAAAACTCAACTTTAATGTAAGGAACCCTAATCATTGGTTCTAATGGCTTGAATAAGTGTACCATTGAGTTTAATGGTTAAGACCTGTTCGGTTAGTTAATACGTGGTTTCTACTCGGAACCTCATTCCTAAAACATATCTGCCTTTGTTGTGGAAGGTTCAGTTTTAATGTGAATAATTCTTTCGATGGATCCAAAAAGAATAGGAACATAAGAAGTTTTAGGTTCTTCGATTTGCGGATACAAATCTTGTCGAACATAGTTTTGTTGGATGGATGGATTGATCCAAACTAAACCATCACGCCATTTGGTGATATAGATTTTTGTGACTAGCCGGTATATGGCTAGTTTGGGAAAGGGTGATCTTCCTATGGGCTAAGATCGAAGAATATTTCCATCGACAGGATATCTTCAGGGGAAACTAAGCCTTTTATCTAGGAGTGGCTTCTTCTGAATATCAATTTTCCAATCAGGCTCTAACCGGGGAATGAACAAATGCGATACCTGCTGTGTTTCACATACATTAGAAAAGATATCGTCAATCTCAATTTCTTCTTTGTCAAGAATTCTATCAATTATGTGAGTGTTACTCAACATGTAACTTACCATGGTATATATGGTATAGGGTGAGTGACGTAAACTATCTAATAGATCAGTTCGTTGAAAATATAACAAAGATTTAGGGCACGATTTGTGTCCAGATCTCTGATAGGGAGACCATAACATGGATAAGTGGCGAGTCCTAAGTTCTGGTGCATTAGGTTTCCTCTGAGGATTCCTTTTAAGGCTTTTGCCCTATTAGCAATGTGATTTTGTAGGAGGGTGATGATAATAGGTGTGTCTAGTCCTTTCTGGAAACCAGCTTTAATATGAATGCATACTGCACCGAAATGAATGTAACCGATTTTGCGTCGATCTTTTTTTGGAATTTCTAGAATTTTCCTCTTTACCTGTTCTAAGGTAATAAGTGATAATTCAACCTGGTCGCTTGTAATGTCTCTGGTATGGGTTGTTCCTGTACGTTAGTACCAAAATATTCGATATTCTGTCGTTTGAATATATCTAAAAAGGTTTTTCGAAATCCTTCATAGGCTCAAATCTTCATATTCTTGGAAATAATCTTTTGATACTTTTTCTCGTCAAATGGTACTTCTTCTGACTACGTACCTGAGGATTCAGCTTCTTCTTGTTGCTCATGTGCTTCCGTCTGATTCATCTTCGAAAGAGCTGCTTAAATATGCTAGAACGAGGATCTCGTCTTTTGATCCAATGTCAGAGTATTGTACTTCCTCGTACCCTGCGATTTGCTTCAACAACTCGTTATAGTAAATTCCTGCAAAATTAATTTGCTTAGGGCATTCATTAGCATAATGCTCTTTGTCATGGCGGTTCCAACATCTGCGGTCTGGTTTCTGAATCTGCTTCGATGTAGGTTTGGTGGCTCCCTTTTTGCCTCTTTTATTCTTTTTCTTAATGAATTTTTTCTTCTTTTTAGGCTTATCAGAATAACAACGAAATTTACTCGAGAAATACATTTGGTCTTTGCAATTTAACTTCTTTTGGTCTTTCTGAAGTCTTTTTCTTTTGAATGCTTTTTCACATTCGTATGCAAATGTTGTTCTGGCAAATTCGATACGTGCTCCTAACGTATCTGTTCTTTCAGGTATATCTGCGGCTTTCCACCTGCTGAAGATCAAATCACTCCATGGATATGGCAGTTTAGTGGAAAACATATCGTTATGAAAATTTAACGAATTTTGAGTGGTTGATGAAACTTTAGCTTTGTAATAGTACTTTTCAAATTCACAAACGTAAGCATCAAAATAATTGACGTCGCATATTTGCTAGTTGTAAAGCAGAGTTACATATTTATGCTGTTTTATCCGCTTTACATTTACGCGATGTCGAGCATAATCTTCTCCAAGAAATTCTCGTCGGATTTCTTTTTCAATTGTGTTGATTATGGTCTTTGAATCATTAGTAGTAGTACCTCCTGAGTACCTGCCTTTGGTTTGTTCAGGTAGCGCTATAAGCCAATCAACAACTTTTCCACTTAATGTCAATGGAATGAACGTCTTCAAAGAATCTCCTTCGGTTCTCGCTACTCCCTGGTAGAAGAGTAATGCTTTAACCCATTCTTTAATGACTTCATTTGTGTTCGACACACAGTCAATATTTAATATCGCTCCGACATTTGTTAATGGATAGGCATGTTCGGGATGGGGGAATAGGTGTCATCCTCCTATTCTTCTAGTCTTGGAAGGCTCATGTCTATACCTATATCGCTGTGACTCTTCATCGTCACTGCTAGCCACGTCGCTATCATAGTTAGTTTGTGTTTCAGGATTCGCTTCAGGCATTCTGGTACCAGATGTTATAGAATTTTGTACAATTGATGGTTGTTAGGATTCTTCGGAACCCTCCACATTGCATTGCAAGTGGAGTTCATTGATCCTTTCCAGAATCTCTTCTTCCTCGTTTGAATTAGCTTGATCATATTCTTTTTCTAATTCCTCTAAGGAATAAAACGTTCGAACCATATTGCTTATGGATGGATACCCTGTTTCGGGTGGGTCACACGCTGGGTTGAAATGTACTCTTCTGTGTACAATTCTCTGTTCATCCTTTGGCTTAGTCCTTTCTAAGACTAACTTTTGGATTTCTCCTAGTCCTTTATAGATGGTATCTAGCTTAGCATCAGTCGTCTGTCCTATTAAGGGGGTATTTTATAATTCCTTATATGGAGTTTCTGTACTCGTACTGGCTTTATCCATCACTTAAGTCAGATAGTGAATCTCTAGTTAGACTCACTAGGTTTGGTTAAACATACCGTACCTCGTTTGCGAGTTCGGCTTGTTGTAGGATGTACTTCCAAGGGTCTTATTTGGTCTCATAGGTTCTCCGACATAGCTTATGGCTCTAATACCATTTATGGTGGATATTTTTCCGAAGCTCTTTGAACATTTGATCTACTCTGTGCAGAGTTATTCTCAGGCTTATTAGTCCTTCTACAATTTATAAATCTTTGAAGCTTATAATCGTACCTTTATTTATGCCTTCTAAGAGCATTATCCAAAGTCGCTGAAGCCTCTTTAATCTCTTCTAAGAGGGCTAATTGAAGATTCAGGGTATGAATATGATGCAGTTCTTCTTGTTCGAAGATAGCTCTAGTGCTGGGTATAACAATTTCTCCGTCTGCTAAGACGAGTGGCGCATCAAACATCTCATCACTGAGACCTTCTAGCCCGGTCTGGGTAACCCTCAAAAGGTCTTTCTTGACCTGGATTAAGAACTCAGTGTTCTCTCTTTCTTGTCTACACCTTTGTAAGGCGTGTTCGACTATTTTCTTTGCATACATATTCTCTGGACTATAAGGATTCATAGCTTAGGTTGAGGTTTCAAGTAATCACTAAGATCATTGTAATATTATTACAATCAACAATATTATTAGTTCATGTCCATATTTGTTCACAACATCCTTTAAATTGGAAGAGGATCTGGAGTACCTTTGGTGCAGCCGAAAGTAGCCGTTAAACAGGTGGTTTGTCGGCGAACAAGTGATTTACCCAGTAAGGTATTGATCTTATCCATGACGAATGATGTTCTTAATACATAAAGACTTTTGCTAATCGTTCTACTGGTGCATGTAGAAAGGATGTTGGAGGTTATCCAATGTCCACACAGGGTGAGAAATCTAATATGGGAATTATTATAACAATGTTGCTTGAATTGTTTGAGGAAATCAACACTCAAGAGGATGTTATCGGTGGCATCTTTAGGCGCCTGGATGACGACTGTGGGTAGGGGCATGATTTTTTGAGTCCCTGTAGTGTTGTCATGGATGGTGACGAATTGGCCAAACACAGCTTTTGGTGAACTTGGTAATTTGACCAGAGGCAACCATAACTTGAAGTGGCTTGTGAAGGTCTTTCTAGTATCTTTCTGGATAAGAGTGGGCTGAAACCATAGTGACATCAGAACCGGTGTCAATTATGGCATGAAACCATTTTGGCTTGTGATACCTGTACACAAACTCAACTTTGATGTAAGGAATGCTAATCATTGGTTCTAATGGCTTGAATAAGTGTACCATTGAGTTTAATGGATAACACCTGTTCGTTTAGTGAATACATGGTTTCTGCTATGAACCTCATTCCTAAAAACATATCTGCCTTTGTTATGGAAGGTTCAGTTTTAATGTGAATAATTCTTTTGATGGATCCAAAAAGAATAGGAACATAAGAAGTTTTATGTTCTTGGATTTGCGGATACAAATCTTGTCCGACAAAGTTTTGTTGGATGGCTGGATTAATCCAAACTAAACCATCACACCATTTGGTGATGTAGATTTTTGTGACTAGCCGGTATATGGCTAGTTTGGGAAAGGGTGATCTTCCTATGGGCTAAGATCGAAGAATGTTTCCATCGGCAGGATATCTTCAGGGGAAACTAAGCCTTCTATCTAGGAGTGGCTTCTTCTCAATGTCAACTTCCCAATCAGGCTCTAACCGGGGAATGAACGAATGCGATACCTGCTGTGTTTCACATACATTAGAGAAGATATCGTCAATCTCAATTTCTTCTTAGTCAAGAATTCTATCAATTATATGAGTGTTACTCAACATGTAACTTACCATGGTATATATGGTAAAGGGTTATTGACGTAAACTGTCTAATAGATCAGTTCGTTGAAAAATATAACAAAGATTAAGGGCACGATTTGTGTCTAGATCTTTGATGGGGAGACCATAACCTGGATAAGTGGTGAGTCCTAAGTTCTGGTACATTAGGTTCCCTCTAAGGATTCCTATTAGGGCTTCTAACCTATTAGCAGTGCGATTATGTAGGAGGGTGATGATAACAGGTGTGTCTAGTCCTTTCTGGAAACCAGCTTTAATATGAATGCGTACTGCACCGAAATGAATGTAACCGATTTTGCATCGGTCTTTTTCTGGAATTTTAGGAATTTTCCTCTTTACCTGTTCTAAGGTAATAAGTGGTAATTCAACATGGCCAGCTGCAATTTCTCCTGGTATAGGTTGTTCCTGTACGTTAGTACCAAAATATTGGATATTCTTTCGTTTGAAAATACCTAAGAAGGTTTTTCGAAATCCTTTGTAGGCTCCAATCTTCATATTCTTGGAAATAATCTTTTGATACTTTTTTTTATCAAATAGTACTTCTTTAGAGTACGTACCTGAGGATTCAGCTTCTTCTGGTTGTTCATGTGCTTCCGTCTGATTCATCTTCGAAAGAGCTGCTTAAATATGCTAGAACGAGGATCTCGTCTTCTGATCCAATGTCAGAGTATGGTACTTCCTTGTACCCTGCGATTTACTCCAACAACTCCTTAGAGTAAATTCTTTAAAAATTAATTTGCTTAGGGCATTCATTAGCATAATGCTCTTTTTCATGGCGGTTCCAACATCTGCGGTCTGGTTTCTGAATCTGCTTCAATGCAGGTTTGGTGGTTCCCATTTTGCCTGTTTTATTCTTTTTCTTAATGAATTTTTTCTTCTTTTTGAATGGCTTAGAAGATTTTTTTATCTTCTTACTCTTTTGCTTCTTAGCCTTGAATTTTTTCTTCTTTTTAGGCTTATCAGAATAACAACCAAATTTACTCGGGAAATACATTTGGTCTTTGCAATTTAACTTCTTTTGGTCTTTCTTAAGTCTTTTTCTTTTGAATGCTTTTTCACATTCGTATGCTAATGTTGTTCTAGCAAATTCGATATGTGCTCCTAACGTATATGTTCTTTCAGGTATATCTGTAGCTTTCCACCTACTGAAGATCAAATCACTCCATGGATATGTCAGTTTAGTGAAAAACATATAGTTATGAAAATTTAACGAATTTTGAGTGGCTGATGAAACTTCAGCTTTGTAATAGTACTTTTCAAATTCACAAACATAAGCATCAAAATAATTGGCGTCGCATATTTGCTAGTGGTAAAGCAGAGTTACATATTTATGCTTTTTTATCCACTTTACATTTACGTAATGTCGAGCATAGTCTTCTTCAAGAAATTCTCGTCGAATTTATTTTTTCAATTGTGTTGATTATGGTCTTTGAATCATTAGTAGTAGTACCTCCTGATTACCTGCCTTTGGTTTGTTCAGGTAGCGCTATAAGCCAATCAGCAACTTTTCCACTTAATGTCAATGGAATGAACGTCTTCAAAGAATCTCCTTCGGTTCTCGCTACTCCCTGGTTGAAGAGTAATGCTTTAACCCATTCTTTAATGACTTCATTTGTGTTCGACACACAGTCAATATTTAATACCGCTCCGACATTTGTTAATGGATAAGCATGTCCAGGATAGGGGAATAGGTGTCATCCTCCTATTCTTCAAGTCTTGGAAGGCTCATGTCTATACCTATATTGTTGTCACTCTTCATCGTCACTGCTAGCCACGTGGCTATCATAGTTAGTCTGTGTTTCGGTATTCGCTTCAGGCATTCTGATACCAGATGTTATAGAATTTTGTACAACTGGTGGTTGTTAGGATTCTTCTGAACCCTCCATATTGCATTGCAAGTGGAGTTCATTGATCCTTTCTAGAATCTCTTCTTCCTCTTCGGAATTAGCTTGATCATATTCTTTTTCTAATTCCTATAAGGAATAGAACGTTCGAACCATATTGCTTATGGATGGATACCCTGTTTCGATTGGGTCACACGTTGGGCTGAAATGTACTCTTCTGCGTACAATTCTCTGTTCATCCTTTGGTTTAGTCCTTTCTAAGACTAACTTTTGGATTTCTCCTAGTCCTTCATAGATGTTATCTAGATTAGCATCAGTCGTCTGTCCTATTAAGGGGGTTTTTCATAATTCCTTATATGGAATTTGTGTATTCGTACTGGCTTTATCCATCACTTAGGTTAGATAATGAATCTTTAGTTGGACTAAATAGGTTGGGTTCAACATACCATACCTCGTTTGCGAGTTCGGCTTGTTGTAGGATGTACTTCTAAGGGTCTTGTTTGGTCACGTATGTCGTGAGACATAGCTTTTGGCTCTGATACCATTTACAGCGGATCTTTTTCCGATGGTCTTTGAACATTTGAGCTACTGGGTGCGGAATTATTTTCAGGCTTATTAGTCCTTCTACGATTTATAAATCTTGGAAACTTGTAATCATAGCTTTTTTTATGCCCTCTAAGAGCATTATTTGAAGTCACTGAAGCCTCTTCAATCGGTTCTAAGAAGGCTAATTGAAGATTCAGGGTATGAATATGATTCAATTCTTCTTGTTCGAAGATAGCTCTAGGGTTGGGTATAACAATTTCTCCGTCTACTAAGATGAGTGGCGCATCAAACATCTCATCACTGAGAGCTTCACGCCCGGTCTAGGTAACCCTTAAAACGTCTTTCTTAACCTAGATTACGAACTCAGTGTTCTCTTGTTCTTGTCTACACCTTTCTATGGCATGTTCTACCATTTTCTTTGCATACATCTGCTCTGGACTATAAGGATTCATAGCTTAGGTCGAGGTTTCAAGTAATCATTAAGACCATTGTAATATTATTACTATCAGTAATATTATTAGTTCTTGTCCATCTATGTTCACAACATCCTTTATATTGGAAGACGATCTGGAGTACCTTTGGTGCAGCCGAAAGTGGACGTTAAATAGGAGGTTTGTCGGCGAACAGGCGATTTACCCAGTAAGGTATTGATCTTGTCCATGATGAATGATGTTCTCAATACACATAGGCTTTTGCTAATCGTTTTATTGGTGCATGTAGGAAGGATGTTGGAGGTTATCCAATGTCCACACGGGGTGAGAAATCTAATTTGAGAATGATTAGAATAATACTTCTTGAATCGTTTGAGGAAATCAACACCCAAGAGGATGTTATAGGTGGCATCTTTAGGTGCCTGGATGACGAATGTGGGTAGGGGCATGATTTTTTGAGTCCTTGTAGTGTTGTCACGGATGGAAATAAATTGGCCAAACATAGCTTTGGTCAACTTGGTAACTTGACCAGAGGCAACCACAACTTGATGTGGCTTGTGAAGGTCTTTCCAGCATCTTCCTGGAAAGGTGTGGGCTAAAACCATAGTGACATTGGAGCTGGTGTTAATCATGGCATGAAACTATTCAGGCTTGTGATACCTGTAAACAGGCTCAACTTTGATGTAAGGAACCCTAATCATTGGCTCTAATGGCTTGAATAAGTGTACCATTGAGTTTAATGGTTAACACCTATTCGGTTAGTGAATAGATGATTTCTGCTAAGAACCTCATTCCTAACAACAGATCTGCCTTTGTTATGAAAGGTTCAGTTTCAATGTGAATAATTCTTTCGATGGATCCAAAAAGAATAGGAACATAAGAAATTTTATGTTCTTGGATTTGCGGATACAAATCTTGTCCAACATGGTTTTGTTGGATGGCTGGATTGATCCAAACTAAACCATCACGCCATTTCGTGATGTAGATTTTTTTTACTAGCTGGTATGTGGCTGGTTTAGGAAAGGGTGATCTTCCTGTGGGCTCAGATCGTAGAATGTTTCGATTGAATAAATCTCTAGTTGGACTAACTGGGTTTGGTTTAACATACCATACCTCGTTTTTGAGTTTGGCTTGTTATAGGATGTACTTCTAACGGTCTTGTTTGGTTTCGTAGGTTATGAGCATAGCTTATGGCTCTAATACCATTTACGGCGGATCTTTTTCCAAAGCTCTTTAAACATTTAAGCTATTGGGTGCGGCATTGTTCTCAGGCTTATTTGTCCTTCTACGATTTATAAATCTTTGAAACTTATAACCGTACCTTTGTTTATGCGTTCTAAGAGCATTATCCAAAGTCGCTGAAGCCTTTTGATCTCTTCTAAGAAGGCTATATGAAGATTCAGGGTATGAATATGATGCAATTCTTCTTGTTCGAAGATAACTATAGGGCTGGGTGTAACAATTTCTCCATCTGCTAAGACGAGTGGTGCATCAAACATCTCAGCACTAAGAGTTTCTTGCCCGGTCTGGGTAACCCTTAAATGGTCTTTCTTGACCTGGATTAAGAACTTCGTGTTCTCTTGTTCTTGTCTACTCCTTTGTAAGACATGTTCAACTATCTTCTTGTCATATGTTTGTTCAGGGCTATAAGGATTCATAGCTTAGGTCAGGGTTTCAAGTAATCAATAAGAATCAATAACAATATTATTACATGCATCAATAAAACGTTTAGTAAAAGTCTATCTGTATTAAGAACATCATTCGACATGGATAAGATCAATACCTTACCAGGCAATCGCCTGTTTGCCTACAAACCTCCTGTGTAACGCCTACTATCGGTTGGACCAAAGGTACTCCAGATCATCTTCCAATATAAAGGATTTTGTGAACACAGATGGACAAGAACTAATAATATTATTGATAGTAATAATATTATATTGATCTTAATGATCACTTTACTCCCTTAGGGAGTTCTCACACTCTAAGCACTGTGTTTCGGTTCTCTATTTTTCGATGCCTTCTTTCTGAGAAAAAGGGGCCTTATATAGACATTACAGGCATTTCGTACAGTATGCACAGTACATAATGTTCCTACTTTTACTGTAGATGAACAGTATGTTAGTACAATAATTGATGTACTTTTCCTGGAGATAGTGGTGTCTGCTTTTGGTATAGCAACATGTTTTCGTACAATAACTCATTTGTTTTTTCTGTAGCTAAATTTACACCGTTGATAGTGGCCATTATTGAGAATTTTGCCAATCTCAAGGAATCTCCTTTTGCAAGTGGAGGGTCCATCATGCTTCAATCATCCAATACGTAATGGGCAGATGCAACATCCTAGTGTTTTTTCTTTGTGAATCAATCCACAAAGGTGGATGCGTGTAGGGTGACTTCCTGGCACTCTGCACGAAGTAATCATGCTGATTCTAGTGCTTATCATGTTGATAGCGTCATATCTGGGTGTGCAATTACCTTCTACATATATGAGGATATTGCTGGGGGAATTGTACAGAAAACCTTTGTTTGTTTCCCTGATGTGCTGTAACTTCTTTAGGATGACAGCGAATCCTGCTGCTCTTCGGTCACAGACCCAAAGCTCACTAAATGTTGGGAGCTCTCAAACCTTGTTCTTATTGAACTTAATATTTGCTCTATTTGAGGTACACAGTTGAACGATTATCCAGCCTAGAACTGGTACTGGATAAACTTCTGGACTTGCTGATAATAGCTTCAGAACTATCATGTCCGATTTTGAACTTTTACGAAACTTTCTTACTACTTCGATAATGGACTTATGCATTCCAAGAATCTCTTGATTTTCAGGAGAGCTTGTAATGCTTCCATTGTAGCCGTAAATAACAGCTCTGGTGACTTCATCGGTGTCGCTTCCTGCTAGAAAATAAAGTCTAGGATATATCCCAGATGTGTCGACAATGCGACTGTTAGTAGTTTGGGTTGTATATATCCAATGAGTGTAGGAACCGTATTGTTCCATCGTCAAAGCCTTTTTCTTGGTTGGTTCCTACAAAGGCTTTTCTGCCTTTGGAAGGGCGAGGATGAACTCGTCTTCCTCAGTTTCTGAGCTTTCTGGGGACATCTGAGACTTTCCTTTTGTTTGGAAAGTATGTTGGGATGTGCCTTCTGTGGACAAGAAATTAACTCCTTGGAGAGATTTTTCCATTTCACAGGCTTGTAGAAATGTATGATGAATGTCTTCATCCATTTCTTTGGCTTGTATTGTCATAACTTCGTCCAGGCTTGAGAGAGCCTGAGTAATTTGAGGATGAATTTCCTGCTAAATTACTTGGTGAACTTCTGTTACTCGTTCCTGAGCAATGTAGAGTTCATGAATCGCCATTTTGAGCAAGATTTTTATGTCCTTGGATTCTTCAATCTCCGTTCCCATTAGCTTCCCTACAAAGAAAATCATAAAAATGGTTATTCTTGCCTTTGATATCTTCAATATCAAAACTGACATTCCTAAAAGTACTGCTACCATCTATGTCGGCGCTGGTATTCAGGAGTACATGGGAGCTTATTAAAAATATAAGCTTTAACTTTACTGTTCTCAGTTCGTACAAGAAATCTAACGGGTAGAATGAAGAAATGGAATTTGCTGAAACTTCGTTTTAAGGCTAATAATTTCTTTTCATTACTATGGTAATTAACTTCTGCAGGCTTAAAGTTGTCATTAGCATATCTACAGATGTGCTCTTTACCATCAGTCTTTTTTGATTTGAGGACTCCTCCCCAATATTAATCTGACGCATTCGTTTCAATTATTAGTTGATCACCTTCTTCTGGTATAGCTAGTTTAGGTAACTGCACACACAACTTTTTTAATTGTTGTACTAGGCTAGTGTAGTAATCCTGCCATTGTTGGTTCATTCTTTTCTTCAGAAGAACCTGCAAAGGTCCTCTTAACCATGCAAAGTTAGGGATAAAATCACTAATGTAGTTAATACATCCTAAAAATCTCTCTACTTGTTTTCGGTTGACTAATTTATCAGGAAAGTTTGCAATTTTTTCACAAACGTGAGGTTGCATTTCATTACCTCTTTGATCAATCATTAGCCCTCAGAACTCAATTTGTTCTTTAGCAATTTCTGCTTTCTTGGCAGATAATATTAAACCATGGTCATGGCTTTTCTGTATAAACTTCATCAAATGCATAGCATGATCTCCAATGTTAGAAGAAAAGATAAGGATATCATCAACATATACGAGGCAAAAGTCTGAGTATTCATCGAAGATGCTGTCCATTCTTTGTTGGAAGATTTTTGGGGCGTTCTTCAATCCCATCAGCATAACATTCCAGATGTACTGCCCTTGAAGCGTACTGAATGCGGTTAGTGGTTTGGCCGAGTCTTTCAGCTTGATTTGATAAAAACATAAATTGCAGTCAAATTTTGAAAGCCATTTTTTATTAAGGGTTTTATTAATAAGAAGTTCCTTGTTAGGAAGGAAATAACCGTCAAAGATGGTTAGCTCAATGACCATAAGCGGTTTTCCTCGCTTCTGTTCATAATGGTTATTCACCATGAACGCTACACTACTGTGAGGATTTTTGTTTTCTTCAGTACTTTTGAAGGTGAGTTGTTTCTCTTCGAGTTCTCGAAGCTGGATTTTGAACTCTTGTTCATCGGCCTGGCTATATCTCATTGGCTTGACAGGCACAATGGAATGTGCTTCTTTATGCTGCATACCAGCATAAGACTTGTCCTTATCCCAATATTTTAGGCGATTATCATCGAAATTGTCTTGGAGAAGGGTTTAACTTCTTGTTCAAGAAGAAACTCGAAAGCTTTTTGAGTGGTATGTAGTGCATTAGTTAGCAGTGTTGGTGTTTTTGGCTTGGCTTGCCATCTTTTTTCCTTATGTTTGGAGCAGCAATCACCACGTTGGCTACACCGGTTATAAGAAATAGTGGTGCGCATATTGGGATTTGGTAGGATGTTAGAGGTTATCCAATATATATATATATATATATATATATATATATATATATATATATATATATATATATATATATATAC
>JACYFF010003369.1:50148581-50159360 GCA_017589665.1 Selenicereus undatus
CTCAGTACAGTAGCCACGCACGGACGCACGGTCATGGGCCACAAGCCTCACATGTCACAGGTCATTTGAACAATTAATTGGGTCGGATTTTTTATCGGATCGGATGGAGCTAACTCCGAATCCGATCCGACCCGATTCGGATTCGGATTTTTTTAAATTCGATTCGGATCGGATTTTTTTAAATCGGATTCGAATCGGATTATTTATCCTCGGATTGGGTCGGATTTGTCTCGAACTCGGACTACAATGCCATCCCTAAGCATAATACATAAATGGAATTGAGTTGTTTTTAGATTTCTCTTTTGCTGGTGCTGAGAGTAGTAATATGATAGTTTGCCTAAGGAATCAATGCTAGCTTGGATAGAATTGTTGGTTTATTAGAGATATTGTGGCACATCATCTCATATTCAATGGATTTATGCCAAGCTACAAAGACTGGGTGCATCATGAGAAACCAATTTACATGTCTTTTCCAAGCGTCATCACAGAAACCACAATGAGACCAATGTTGATCCTAATGTACTGGCTTATATTGATACTGTTGAATGATATATTCGGGATAATTAACCAAAGATGCATCAAAAATGGCAATGATAATAATACATGTTGTGTTGGGGATCCAATGGTTGCAAAGCATGATGATGATGAACTGGGTGCTAATGATGTAACGAATATGGGGGAATACATTGAAGATGATTGGTCTAAAAGGCTAGTTGAGTGAGTAGAACAAGAATTATTTCTATGATCAAAATTTTCAAAATTGTCTTTTCTTTTTTACTTATTTCATTTGAAATCCACGCATCGATGGTATGTTAAATCCTTCGATATGCTACTTCGTCTTTTAGCTACCGTATTCCCTTAAATTACTCAATTTTGGCATCATGCTTTAAATTTAAGCAGTTAAAGAGGGATTTGAGATTTCATTATGAAAAAATCCATGATTGTCTTCATGATTGCATTTTGTATTGCGATGGAAGGGAAAACCAAGATTAGCGTGGTAAGTGTCATACTTCCCAATGAAGAGGCAGCGATAAGAAATTTCCTTGTAAAGCTTTATGATATTTTCCCCTTATTCCGAGGTTACTAAGGATGTAAAAATCCTCTAAAATAGCCGAGGATATGGTTTGGAATCATAAAAGTAGGATCAATGATGCCATCCTCAGACATCCAACATATCTGAAGGCATGGAAGGATTTTGATGAGCTACATTATGATTTTACAACAGACCCGTGTAATGTTAGTTAGGGAATTACAGAGATGGATTTAATCCTTTTCATATCATAGGCAGTACTTATACCACTTTGTCGGTGTTGTTAATCCCCTATAATTTACTGTCTTGCTTTGTATGAAACAACCTTCGATCATTCTTTCTATGATCATTCTAGCGAAAAAGACACCTGCATGGATATTGATGTTTATCTTCAACCACTAATAAAAGAATTTTCATAATTGTTGAAAGGGATAGATACATTTGATTCGCACACTAGGACGCATTTTAAAGCGTGAGCAACTCTTCATTCCATTACTAGTGACTTCCCCGCATATGTAAATTTATCTAGATGGAGTAGCAAAGATTGCTTTGCTTATCCATCTTGTCAAAAAGGTACACATTCAATGCGGTTGGAGAAAGGAGGAAACTTTTGTTACATAGGTCATAGAAGATGGTTGCGTGAAGACCATCCCTATCAATATGATGATGTTGGTTTTGAATGTAAAATTGAGCCTAGGGGCACCAAAACCTGCCGATGGAAGTGATGTTCTAAAGGCGTTAGAGGGAACTACATTTTCACATGGTAACGGTGAAGCCCAAAATACAAAACTTCATGAAAGAGATGAGCAACAGATATGGAAAAAAGGAGTATATTTTTCAGTTTGCCATGTTGAGAGTACAACACTTTTCATCACAATCTAGATGTGATGCATATTGAGAAGAACATATATGATAACATATTGAATCTTGAGGGAAAATCTAATGATAATTTGAAGAAACAAAAATATCTTTAACTTAGGAAAATAAGGCCAAAACTTAATCCTATTCTACTCCTAAATGGCAAACATGAGCTATCAAATGCTCCTTACACTTTGTAATCTAAAGAGAAGACATCATTATTAAGTGCTATAAAGAACCTAAAGGTTCCATGTGGATACACAAGCAACATCTCTCAATGTGTCAAGCTAAAGGACCATAATTATACAATTGAAAAGCCATGATTGCCTATTCTGATGCAAGATTTGTTTCCCATTGCATTAAGAGCATTAAAGCACATTAATTTTATCGATGTTATGTGGGCATTATTGATATTTTTTAAGGAATTGTACGCTAAAGACCTTACCATTAAGAAACTAGATGAAGCTGGAGCTAAATATTTACATCAAAAACTTGTTATGATTTTCCGCAAGCGTACGGTTCACGTTGTACTACTTACAGGTATCGTCCTCAGGGATGAAGGAAATTTGATTATTAAAAATTCTAACCTAATTGAAACTGAAAATTAAAATCGACTAAGCTGAAAATTATCATATTTGATTTAGTGAATTTACAAACTAAAATAATTGAAAAACTGTAAGAGATTTGATAGCACCAAAAGGTAATTTGGAGAATCAAACTGAAAATGAATCACGTGAGCAACACCTTGCAGTAATTAAACTTTTAAATCTTCTTCCCCCTGGCTGAATCGAAACAGAGGAGAAAACAGACGTGAATCGAAACAGAGGAGAACAAGCAAAAAGAAGAAAATGTTGAACCTCATTCGAACCTTTAAGCACCGAAATTGAATTCGAAAAATTAATCTCAAGGTTCTCTACAAATTGAAATTAAAGACTACCAAAATTCACAACGACTAAACCTGAACGAAACAAGACAACGAATGCGTGAAACCTAGTATTGTAATTCTTGAACCAAATAATTGGAATTCAAAACCACAAAGTTCAACAACCACTGCCCCCTCCATTTTTTTCTGTTTTTATCTGCCATTAAAGACCTTCAAGAACCCATCCCAAAATCTGTTGGTTGCCCTCCATTAAAGACATAGTAACCGTTGCATTGAAGATGAAATTGATGATGGACTGATAACCGCTGCAAGGAGGGAGATGAGGAAGCAATGGAATGAGAGGGGTTTCCATTTATTTTGGGTGATTGAAGAGGAAGGAGAAGAAGGAGCAACGAAGGGGGAGGGGAATCGGTTGGGAAGAGCAAGCAGGGGTTGGGGGTTTGGGTTCTCAGCACTGAGAAGAGGAGAGAGAATGAGAGTTAAAGGGGGGGAAAGAAGTCATGTGAGGCGCACATGGGGTTGGGTAAATTATTTAGGGGTTTCTTATTTTTTTTCTCTTTTTTTTTGTTCTTTTTTTTTATGGGTTATAAAAGCAATGGACTAGAGATTCTTGGGTGAAGTTTGAGTCAAGTCGGCCCAAATCTTCATTTTTCAGCATCTCTTTATCTTTTCTGCCATTATTCCCGAATTATTCAATCCCTACAAAATAAAATAAAATCAAATAAAAATCTAAAAATAACAATTATTTCGAGCATAAATTAGATAGAAAGGTATTATAAAAATCACACATTTTTGGCGTCAACACAACATCTCTCAATGTGTCAAGCTAAAGGACCGTAATTATACAATTGAAAAGCCATGATTGCCTATTCTGATGCAAGATTTGTTTCCCATTGCATTAAGAGCATTAAAGCACATTAATTTTATCGATGTTATGTGGGCATTATTGATATTTTTTAAGGAATTGTACGCTAAAGACCTTACCATTAAGAAACTAGATGAAGCTGGAGCTAATGCATGTGTGATGCTATGTCGAATGAACTAATTATTCCCTCCCAGCTCTTTTACTGTTATGGTGAATCCGATTGTGCACTTAACTGAAAAAGCAAAGCTGAGAGGGCTAGTTTTATATAGGTTGACGTGTCTCCTAGAAAGGTTAGAATTCACATTTTGAATATATGCTTAATATTAACTCTATATTTAGAAACAATTTTATAATAATTAACTATTTTTCTCTTATGGTGCATCTGATTGTGCACTTAACTTGTATGTGTTTGGTATAGGTTTTTGGCATGCTTGAAAGCACTAATGCATAATTGGGCACAACCTAAGGCCCAATGGTGGAAGGATCCATTGCTCAAAATTGTATAACTTTCAGCAGAAGGCACTTTGAAGTAGTGAAAATAGTGTTTACTCGGCCATAAAGAAATGATGATGCCTAGTCAAATGAGGACCCAAGGGGAAAGTGGAAATGGTCAAACTTAATTAGCTAAGCCTTAAACAAGCTCATAGATATGAACTCCTCCACTTTGACGACATTGATGAATACCATAGGTTAGTATAGCCCATTAATTTAGGCATATAAATATTATTCAATAGCATAAGACATTGAAATATTATGCTAAATTTTAGGTTGTTTTTGAATAAACGTAAGACATCTTTTCCTCATTAGCCAAGTGATAGACTTAAACAAGAGTGGTCACTAGAGGAATTTCCTAGTTGGTAATAAGAAAGGGATTCTATGTACCTTTATTAATTAATAACTTCCCTTATACGTATACTATGATAGTTGTATTTGACATACCTTTATTTATTAATAGCTTCCCTTGTACGTGTTTGTAGTTAATAAGACTCCAAAAATACCAACTTCATCAAAGCATATCAATGGAGTGACAAGTGGACCAGGAAAGCAAGCAAAAGATATCTAGGTTTGTACACAAACTTAGCATTTGAGTACAATCTTTACTTTGCAATAAAAATTAACAATCATTGCTTTTTAGCATATTATTGGAGCCAGCAAATTATCAAATCAAATCAACATTTGTAAATCTTGGTGGTGGGCATCCTACTTGGCATCAACGCGAAGCCAGTTTTACACATGTTTATGGTGGTGTTCCACCAATTTCCAAGCAGACGGAATAAAGCTCTTTCAATCATGGGAGTGCTCAATCTACTCTTGAACTTAAAGGAAATGAAAATCATGCCTTGTGTGGTACTTTAGGTCAAGGTAGCACATCCTTAAAGCTTATTCAATAGCAAAATCAAAAGGTATGTTGTACTAGTAAAAGTTTTCTTTTTAAGTAATGTGCTAATTGTTCGTATGATTATTAAATCCATTTGTTGTGTCCTTTATCAGAGGACCACCACGAGGATGAACAATCAGGTCAACGCCATGCATATAACAACCTCAATTATGCTCAATGAGTACAGAAATGCCAAATGTCCTAGGGCAATGTAGTGAATCTAGTAAGTTGTCGTTCTAGGTTGATTGAACTTTCCTTTACGCCTCCTTTTTGGCACTCATACGAGAACTTCAACTTCTTTTCTTTTAGTGTTCTTGTACTCCTTTTTTTTCTATTCAACTCTTATGAACCTTAACATTTTGCTAGTTAAGTTATAATGAAGTGGTAAAGGTGCTTTGAGAAAGTGCTGAAAATGAATCCTGATTCAATTGGGAAGTATGTTCAAGGTGAAAAGAGGGTTTTAACTCTTTGTTATCTTGCAGGTACGATATACATCATCTTGTTTTTTCTCTCTATTTGATTTGAATTTGATTAATTTATACTATTGTTTTACAAGAGGGCCATTTTTACTGTAGGTTTAGAATGTATGTAATTACAAAGCTAATCCACACATGGTTGACTAGATTTTACTGAAGAAACTGGAAAATATAAAAGTTGTAAGTTCTACCGTTTAATAATTTGAAATTTCAAATGTATACATTTTATATATGCATGAATATTGGTTGTTGGACTCATTTGATCTCTTGGGTTTATTGATGACATAAGGGTTAGTATTTGTGTAGCAGGTTTATGACGATTCATTGATGAAAACCCGTGACATGGTGTATGAGAGTTTTTTTGTATGTTGTGGACTTTTTAGGTTGTACTACTATTTTCCCAATATGATTTTATATTTCTAAATTCCTTTTGTTTTTCTTGAGCTTTTTTAAAAAAATAATTCTTGGTGAATTTGAATGTAAGTTTGGTGACAAAAACAGTGCGTAACCCCTTGATTGGGAAGGAAAGAAACTTGTCAATGTCCCTATTCTTCTTTTGCCTAGTTCCTCTCTATATGTGCAGAGTACTATAGCATGAATAGTGTATAACCCTTGATTGAGAAAGGAAGAAACCTGTCGGTGGTGGAAGCTCATCTTCTGCAAGAGCTTTTCCTTTTCCTTTTGGATTAGCACACATAGGGCCTATTCTTTTCGTTGAAAAATATGGGTTAGAAAATGGGTGAAGTTGGTTGAGATTGGTAGAAATGGATTGAAGTGGGTATTTTTTTATTGAAGTTGTTGAAGTTGGTTGAAGTGGGTTGAATTTTTTTATATGATTGATGGAAGTTGGTTTAAAAAGTGTGAAGTGGGTTAAAATTGGTTCAAGTGGATTGAAGTGGATTGAAGCTGGTTGAAGTGGGTTGAAGTGGATATTTTTTTTATTAAAGTGGGTTGAAGTTGGTTGATGATGGTAAATTGATTAAATAAGGCCTATTCTTTTCGTTAGAAATAGGGGTTGGGAAATGGGTGAAGTTAGTTGAAGTTGGTTGAAGTTGATATATTTTCTATATAATGGGTATAAGTTGATTAAAATAGTAGATTTAAGTTGGTTAAAGTTGACTAAACGCGTTGAAGTTGGTAAATAGGAATTTACCAACAAAAAGAACAGGGCCATAGTAGGAACCACATTTTTGTGGTCATTTTAATCAATACATATAGTAAGAACCTTTGGTGCTTATCCATTCTGCATTGGAACATTTGCCTTGTGAGTAGGCTTCGTACCTTTGTTACATTTATAAATCATTGCCACTTTTCATTCATATATGGATGGAGCAAACTAGTTGAATTATTTTGTTGAATGCTTCACACCAGCAGGGTTGTTATCTATGGCTATTGAGTCATTGGTTATTAATCAATGTTGTCTTTATAGACTTAGTCACAAGATTGGAATCACTTTGCTGATTCAACTCCACAATAGCAATATGTGATCTACAGCCAAGTATGTGGTGTGCAATTGCTAAGACCATATATTATGAGTTTCTTTTAGAAAGTCTTTACTTCACATGTGTTTGGGCTCGAACTTTCTGTTACTAAAATCCTTTTGCCTATGTAATATTATTCTTGTAACGGGTGGCGGATTGATAATAACTTATAGTATTGTTAGATTTACTCACACAAGGACACAAGAGGGGGGGTGAATTGTGTCCTCCGATTTTTGTATTCGTTTCAAAACACTCGTGAGAACTGTATGGAGACATGTTTGCAGGGAGACAGAAATGAAACTAATTGCGGAAATAATAAAGGAGACGCAATATTTTTACGTGGAAAAGCACCTATGGCCCAATTGAGGTGTAAAAACCACGACCTACCTCAGTACGATTTCGGCAACACTTTTACTAACACGGGCCGAATTCGTTACACTATGTAACACACGTGACAATGTCACACATGTAACTTAGCCTCCTCCGAGACTCTAGTTACACACACGTAACTATTCTCCACCTGAGAATGAGTCACACAACACGTCCAAGTCTTCCAAGACTTGGACACACTCTAGACTTAACTGATGACAGAAAAGAATAGAAAAACACCTTACTTTGAATGCTTCTAAATAAGCTTAACGTAAGGTACAATATAATCCCTATTATGCCAATATAGATGACTCAATTTAGCACACTTCTTGAAGGTTTTTCACTCAGAAAAATAAGCTCACAAAAACTCGATTTTTAGCCTTGAAAACCCCGTTTTGAAGATATGAGAAACGAGTGCTTATATACCCACAAAACGCAAGGATTTAATTTCCATAATAACTCTGAAAATACTCAGCAGATAATAGGAATAAAATTTCTCAACAATATCTTTTTAAGAAATCATATCTTAAAAGATAAGATAAAATCTTTTGGAAAATCTTTTTAGGATACCAATATTATTTAGGAAATTATTCTTTCTAAAACACAATATTATCAGAAAACCGATCCTAAATATATTAGGAATTTTGGCAGTAGGAAAACTCTTGAAAATCTTTGAAAATCGATTTTTGCACTCGCTGCCCTCAGAGCACTGCAAACCTGTTTGCTCAATTGTTCTGAGCAGTATTATGAGTCAGTTTAAATAATTCCTTCAAGGTGAGTGTTAAGTCAAGTTCTTCTATGGCATATTAACAAGAATCTAGACAAATATAGCCAGTACTTAGCCCTAAGACTCTAAAGACTCTTGTACTCTGCTGATGATGTGCACATATATCCACTTGATGATTTCAGCTTCTTCGACCTCTTCTTCAGGGTGTTTGCAACTTTTGTCGCTTTCAACATACAACTTTATCACATAACTTCAAGCATGATATTTTGGATTGATCTCCAGGATGTTTGCAATCTGTCTTATCACATGATTCTAGCACTCAACTCAAGCCAAGCATAATTAGCACATTTGGGTTGTAATCATCAAAACCTCATATAAGATTGATTCAACAAATTCCCCCTTTTTGATGATGACAAACCAAGTGACCATTAAAAAATTGGACAAGGCAAATTGCAAAATATTAGTGCCAAGACAGTTCAAGAAGCCAATTCACATAAGAGAGAATAATAAGAATAGGAAGGCAGCTTAAAACAGGCAGACCAATCAAAGCATGGTCATACTTATCTTCCCCCTTTTGACATCATTGAAAAGGTCGAGGGAACAATTTGTATAAATTCAGTAGGGATGCACCCACCACCACAGGTAATGAGAAAAATAACCGCGATACACTCAAGTATATGGTACAGTGATGATATTGGACGTCCGAGTCACGCACAAATAGGCAACACATGCAACAAGCTAAGTTATAGCATAAATGCAGATACTATCCAAAAACAGCCATAAACCGTTAGTAGGCACATACATAACCAAGTTTTTGAAAAATAGTGTTGGAAACAGGGGAAGAAACAGGTTCAGGTGGAGGAAGGTGGAAGAGGAAATTTGGTTGTGAGGGCAAGAAGGGCACTCAGCAGATCCTCGTGACGCTTTACATTAAAAGCCTTTTCCTCTGTAAGCGCTTGTTTCACTTCGGCTATCTCCCCTTCAAAGCGATTTGATCTTGCAACAGAGTGGCAATGGTAGGACGACTAGATGTGGAGGCATCACTAGGAACAGGGCCAAGAGGTGTTTGGAACCCCTGTTCTGAAGGTGCACTACCGCCTTTTGTAATCTTGAACCCACACCCAATCAATGTAATGTTGCCAATCTCATCACTAACCTGAATGCCTACTCTCTTCTGCAATGAAATCCCAAGCTTCTCAAACACTGACGTCAGCAAGAACCAATACCCCTTGTCATGAACCTCGGTTGTGTTGGCAATTCTCCCAATATGGCTAATCATGATTGCGGGCAAGTTAATTTGCTCACCTCCATCCAACAAATCAGTGTAGCATGTAGCCATGGGATCAGCAAGGTTGTGTCTCTGACCTCAGGGAACAACATTTGTAATCACAAACCAAAACAACAACCGATGTAAGGGCATCATTTCCCCCTTTCTCACAGACTGGGACACAGTCAGATTAGGCCTTTGGCCAGTCTTTGGGTCAGCGCCAATAGTCGCTCTTCACCTAAGATGCTCTTGTCCTCTCTCACATACACATCAAAACCTTTAAATGACACCCCAAGTAACTCACCTAACTTCTTAGCATAAAACCGCACTTTATGAATATTAGTTATACTTGGCACCACTCCATTGGTGACAACACAGTTTGCATAGAACTCAGCTAAATCTGGGACCGAACACCTTCTCTTAGGATCTGTGAACAATTCCAACCATCCATGGGCTTCTAACGTCTCTACAAACACCCTAAGCCCATGTTCCTGAAAATATGACACCTTAACTACCTTCCCCCGAACCACAGATTTCTGGAGGAAATGTTCATATCTCTCAGCAAGTGTCATGTTCTTCTAATTTTCTTCTTCTTGGGTGCATTATATTCTTCAACTAGATCAAATACTAGTTATGGGGCAGCCCGTTTTTGGGTAGATTTCTTGGATGGAACTGTTTTGAAGAGTGTTTTGGGACTTGGTTGGAGCAGTTTGTTTGAATCCGCAAAATTGGTTCATCCTCATCACTATCCTCAGCATCTTCAACTATAAATTCATTATCAACACGCTCAACATCATAATCCTTTGACTCCCCAACTGATTCGGCCTCAGTCCCTCCTAATCTAGACTCGGCCACAACCGGGTCATACATCACAATCTCTCAACCCGCAATTGGGTGTACCAAAGGTACCATAGTAGGGTTCAAGTCTACTAATCTTAAGTCCAAGCTCTTCAAGAACCCAAAAATGGAGAGAGCAATCGAAAAAGAAGGTGAGGGAGGGTTTCCCATACCAATCTAGATCATTTATGGTGATGAAGGTGCCAGTGATGTTCTCTCAAAACTCATCCCAATTCCGCCCCCTTTTGTTGTTAGTTGGTCTCATAGTGATCTTGGGTGAGAACTGTTGTGCTTGGAGGATGCTTAACCGCCACGAGTTCTTGTCATTGAGGATTTGAGGATTTTAGGTGACTTAGGGTTTTGAAGGGGTTTAAGGAAAGAGAGTGAAATCGGGTTCTTGGTGGAGAGAGAGAGAGAGAGAGAGAGATTGATGGATGGGTTATGGAGAGAGAGAGTGTGTAGGAATTTAATGGTGCTTGAGTGGCCCGAAAATCAAGGAAGTTTATGGGAGAGTTTATTTCAACCCTTCTTGGAGAGAGAATATTTTCCATGCAGCACATCATTACACTAGTGTTGTATTTATGAGGTTACTCACACAAGAGGGGGGG
>JACYFF010003369.1:50172935-50183235 GCA_017589665.1 Selenicereus undatus
ATAATTACTGCAAGGTGTTGCTCACGTGATTCATTTTCAGTTTGATCTCTGAGATTACCTTTTGGTACTCTCACATCTCTTACAGTTTTTCAATTATTTTAGTTTGTAAATTCACTAAATCAAATATGATAATTTTCAGGTTAGTCAATTTTAATTTTCAGTTTCAATTAGGTTAGAATTGATAATAATCAAATTTCCTTCATCCCTGAGGACGATACTCGTAAACGTACAACGAAACCGTACACTTGCAAAAAAATTCACAACATGAACCCCTTGTAAAGATATGATCTATACATAGGTGTACACCTGCCAATCCGATCAAGAGTTGGCCCAAAGCCGCGCGGGTAAATAATGGGTCGATGCCCTATACATGATAACTGATGGGGTCACAAGTTAAATGACAAATCACTGTATAAACTAATTCATTGATAAACTCATTGAGAGTTATAACTTGATAAACATGTTCTGCATTCTAAAGATCCAAGCAATGGACATGCCTTGAGTCTTTGAAAATGTCATTTGACTTGATAAAAGTAAGTTGTTTCATAAATGTCATCTGACTTGATAAATATGTTATGACTTGATACCAGTTATGCATAACGAGGAATGATAATTAGGCCTCAACTCTGTTTCATAAATATCATTGTAGGTATGTGTAGTCAGTAAATGATCCTTGCTCACATAATTGAGTAAGTAAAAGTACGTGTAATAGAAATTGAGTAATTAAATGGTATACATAACTTGGGTATTTTAATATAACTTCAAAACTGAATTGATGAAAGCAATTAAATCCGATATAAAGTAAATGAAAGTAAAATAGACCACAATAACCTAAATGAGATTACAAAGGAAAAGACCTTGATGGTGACAAATGGGAGAGTGGTTTTAGCTTTTTCTAAAATAGGTTGCTGATACTGGTTTAAGGCTCGCTGATGTATAGCTTGGTTCAAGATAATAGCGAGTATACTAGATTGGCTTGATAAATACATTTGATACATTCTGAATTGTGTTAGTATTAGAGGTTTGAGGTCAAGAGAGATATATCTTGGTTTAAAATTGCATAAATTGCAATAACTTGGTCTGATAAATATGGTTTGAGTCAAAAATTCTCCCAACTTTCTGTATTTCATTCATAAATCCATTAGATATAGAATTCCATCTCAATGAGTCATTGAACTCGATAGAAGCTATTAAGCTCACTAAGCTTGGTATTTTCTTTATAAAATCCATAATTGATTCAAAACTCATAAACAAGCTCTCAAATTGTATACTTGTCTTCTTCTTTCTCATTAATCAAGCTAAAAGCTCCATGAAAGTCCATGAATATTCATTTCCTCCTTAGATGACCTTACTTAGCCCAAAATACATAAAATGAATATTCAATCTCACATAATTACTCAAAATGCTGCCAAAAATGACCAAACTCAAAATACTCAGCCAAAATTCATGAAATCTTATAGAAAGTTTGAAAATAATATGGACTATCTATAGTACAATTTTTAGAGTTTCCCTCCAAGTATATGCTTCACAGAAATTGCAATAACAGCCCAATTTGCACCAAAGCAGGTCAGTTCATTTCAAGAGTTCATAACTTTCACCCTTGACCTCAAATGAGACCCAAAATCCTAGTATGGAAAGAATAAGAAGTCCTGAAAAACTTTCATTTACAACACAAAATATTATTCCCACAATACGGATCCTAAAAGGGGGCTAGAACACAAGTGTATCACTTTTGATTGAACCTCGTAGTTCTAGCAAAACAGACATAACTTTGTCCACATAACTCGGATTAAGGTGATTCAAAGTCCATTTGAAAGATAACTCATTGATCTAGCTCCCCACTGAAATGGATAATTTTACGAAAAGTCATGCATTATCAGTTTTTCCCGGAACAGACCCCTGTTTTCGGGCCCTTCACAACTTGCTACCTATTTTATCATCCTCCTTTTTTAGATAATTACCCTCTAAAATCACTTGTTGAAATGACCAAACCATGGGGCGACCCTTACCATCACTTTAGAAAGCTATAATCGATAATTTTTACTTCATAATCATCCAAGATTTATTTTCAATCCAATAACATATCCAACATCATAAATCACCTCTTGTGATCCAAATGAACATATTTAATACAAAAAATCACTTAAATCAAGCATGATCATGAAAACCCTAACTCTTGCTCATTCAAGTAAACATCCAAATAACCATAATTGGCGTCAAAATGATTATTTAACATCATATTTTTCATGATTTATAACATAAATCACAACAAGATACATAAACAAGATCAAACTCATACTTGCTTAGTTTTAAGTGACTTGATCATGCTCTCGATTAAATACCCATAACTCCAAACATCTCCAAACTCAATAAAAATTGTATAATAACTATCAATTTGATCATCTAAACATAGCCCATAAATAAAACAACCATAAAACTCAAGATAGAACAAGTTAGGGTTTTGGGTATACCTTGCTTTAGGCTTGAATTAGAGGAAGGATGGGGCTATTTTGAGTGATCTTGGATGTTGGACACGATAGTTGGCAGTAAGGGGAAGTCGGGGCATCTGGGATGTGGCCGGAGACCACAAAAAATGGCGACACAAGGGGCAGCTGCTGCTGCGCCTATTTTCTGCCAAAAGGGACGTGAGGAAGAGAGAGAAAACCGAGAATTGGGTTTTGTAATTTTTGCTAAATTTTTGTGTGTAAAAATTGTCAATTAATAGCTACATGTGGCTAGAAATTTTCAACCCAAAAAGTAGCTCTTTGCTAATTAAAATTAGGTGCTAAAATGAACAATTAGTGAAACAACAAAGCTAGCAAGGTTTTGGACTTTTGTTTTGGGCCCAACACGCTAAGTTTGGGCTTCAACAATTATTTGAAGTGTTGGACAAATTTTGTATGGCTCGGGATTAAATTTTACCGAAGATAAGAAAATAATTGCTCACTAAATTATACTTACCAAGACCTAATATCGATTCACCCGATATTTTATCAATCAACAAAACTTGAATTAACAATCAATGAAGCTTGAATTGCAAAGTGGGACCCAAAATGAACTATCTCCCAACCGGGATGATTAAATACGATAACTGAAGGTGAAAAATTTAAATAACATAATGGAATTCATTAGATAAATAAATTGGGTGTAATTGAATTACTAAGCATGATTTGGTTAAATAAATAACCATGACCAATCAAATAAATAACCATGATTAATTAAAATAAACATGATTTAAATAAATAAATGTGGTTTAGGGTTAGGCTATTACAACATTGGTGACATGCGTGATGGCTAGCAAAGCACCACCCAAGGTTCTGTATGAAATTTACGATGCATGGTATAAATTCTTCGCACAAAACACAAAGAGGGTAGTTCAATTATGTCTGCCAGTGTACTCGATCGAATCATGTCACTGATAACTTTACACACACCTATCCATAACCCTTAAAGTCGTGAAACATGGTTTCGCTAGCATGCTATATGGTCAAGCATGGATTAGACGAAGGCAAATAACTGCGAAGGTAAATGCATAGGTCTGCCACATCGTGCATTAAGTACATATGTAGATAGTTACTTAAACTATAGTAGGAGATAGTAGAACTTATGGAGTGTGAACAATGACTTAGAGATCATATTAGAAATGGTTCGCATAGATTAAATCATTTAACTAATTCAACCATTTGCTTAATCAAATTCAAGATAAGCAACTCTGATGAAGTGTATTTACTATACTATTCATTCATAAAGCACATAACTGATCATGCATAATGAACTTAATTAACTATATAAACTTGTATGGGCTTTAGGTCGTATATAATGTTATGGTTATGCTTTAGAACATTCAGGTTCCTAGTAGTGTCCCACGAAAGGACATCTAGGCAGGTATACATGAGTGCAACCCTTATTTGCAACCTAGGGTTGAAGGTATGCCTTGAGGTTTGTCTAAACTCATTAGAAGGTAGCTATCGATTAGCTAACAATGGTCAAGGGTAAGGACAATGGTATTAGTGGCCTTACTGATATGCCATGTAGTCCTACATGGTGCATATGTCTCATAAGGTGACCGTAGGTATCTTAGGATCTCATGGCACGCAAGGGGAGGTTCAAACACCTATAGAGATTTATGGTTTTCACAAGGTAAGGATAATGCTTAAAAGATGTTGGAAAGGTATGGTTCATTGCTGCAGGAGGTCATGAGGTGATACATACAATATAACAATTGCAAAGTCTATTAGGTTCTTCCCTTTATTTGCTCTCTAGGTGTGTCAAGGTTTAATATAGGTAGGACACTATCGATCCAAGAACAAGAACATTGTTCCATACTACGATAAGCATAACACCTAGCTGACTCGTGAATAACAGTAGTTACAAGTTGGGAAGCAAGGGAGACTGTAATGCCCCCAAAATACGAATGACATGATTACTGATAATTGCAACGAAAGACTTAGTAAACGAAGGCGCTACCGTCGTCCTGATAAGGACAAGGCTCACTGAAATCATTTAATCTTGCAACTCGCGCTTACAATCACAAAATTTAGCAAACAGAAACACTTCAAGACCGAAGTTCATAATAGTTTAACCATACCACACAAGTACTTGACCCTAAGGTCGGTTCCAATATTCAAGCTATGCTGAATCCACTGTGAGCATCTGATGACCTTCAAAAAGGCTTGCTAAAAGGAGGAATATGTGACACTTCATCACCTAAAATGGAAAACATGAAAACAATTCGAAAACATGAGCAAACACTCAGTACATACATCCCTGTATTTGTAAAATGACCATAGAAACACTGGTGATGGGTACCCGACTTTGCAATTCATTTAGTTGGCAATAAAAATGAAAATGAAAGTAATATGAAATTGAATTGCTCATTATTTTCTGGATGTGAACCCCTTGCACTGATATGATCTATACATAGGTGTACACCTGCCAATCCGATCAAGAGTTGGCCTGAAGCTGCGCGGGTAAATGATGGGCTGACGCCCTATAGATGATAACTGACGGGGTCACAAGTTAAATGGCAAATCACTGTATAAACTGATTCATTGATAAACTCATTAAGAGTTGTAACTTGATAAACATGATTTGCTTTTTGAAGATACAGGCAATGGACGTACCTTGAGTCTTTAAAACAAAATGTTATCTAACTTGATACAGGTCAGCTGTTTCATGAATGTCGTCTGACTTGAGACATATGTTCTAATGTGATAACACTTATGCATAACGGGGAACGATAATTAGGCCTTAACTCTGTTTCATAAATGTCATTGAAAGTATGTGTAGTTAGTAAATGATCTTTACTCGCACAATTGAGTAAGTAGAAGTATGCGTAACAGAAATTGAGTAATTAAATGGTATACATAACTCATGTATTTCAATATAACTTTAAAACTGAATTGATGAAAGTAAAATAGTCCATGAATATTTATTTCCCCCTATAAATGAATTGGCCCAAAATACACAAAATGAGTGCATGATCAATCTCACTTGATCTTTTTTATTGCTCTTTATACAGTTACTCAAAATACTCCCAAAAATCACCAAACTCACAATACTGTGCCAAATTTCATGAGATCTTGTAGGAAATTCAGAAATAATATGAACAGTCTACCATAAAAGTTTCAGAATTTTCCTCCTAGTATAAACAACACATAAATTATAACAACAACCTGATTTACATCCAAGCAGGTCAGTTCACTTCAAAAATTCATAACTTTCATTCTAGACCACAAATGGATACATAAAACCTCAATATGAAAATATTAAGAAGTCCCCAAAAACTTTCATTTACAACTCAAAACATGATTCCCACAATAGGATTCCCAAAATGGGACTAAAACACAAGTGTATCAGTTTTGATCTCATTCTGCGCAGTTTTGGTAAAACGACCATAACTTTCTGCACAGACCTCAGATTAAGGCGATTCAAGAGGCATTTTAAAGATAACACACTGAACTATCTACCAACAAAAAATTATAATTTTTTACTGGACCATTCATTACCAGTTTAATCCCAAAGTCAGCCCTAATTTCCTGAAATTCCAGCCCTTAACTGATTTAACTTCTCTTCCTTTTTCACATAAAAATCACTTGAAATAATTTCAAATCACAAAAATCATATACAAAGATATCATTTAAGGCCTCATATATGTATCCAAACTCTAAACAACTTCATTAATACATAATTACTAAATTCGTATCCAAAACGGGGCATTTTTCTTCAAAATTCCATAATGCACTGATTACACCTCCAAACTTCATGAACGTTTTCCAGAAAATCCCAAATAATATAGAGAACCTACAGTAAAAATTTCAGAATTTTTGGACAATCCTATAATTTTTAAAATTTCGACAGTGCCATAAAAACGAATGCAAAATCATGATAATCATGCTCTTGATCAAATACCCATAACTCCAAACATCTCCAAACTCAATAAAAATTGCACAATAACTATCAATTTGATCATCCAAACATAACCCATAAAGAAAACGACCATAAAACTCAAGATAAAACAAGTTAGGGTTTTGGGATATACCTCACTTTAGGCTTGAATTAGAGAAAGGAGGAGGCTGTTTTGAGTGATTTGATGGGTTAGATTTGATAGCTAGCAGCAAGGGCAACTCGGGGCAGTTGGGAGGTGGCCGGAAAAGTGGTCGAAACCACCCAAAGTGGCAGCACAAGTGGCAGCAGCTGCTGTCCCTGTTTCTGCTGTGAGGAGAGAGAAAAAAATGGGGAGTGGGTTTATGTATTTTTTTGCCGAATTTTGTGTGTAAGAATAGTCAATTTATAGCCACATATGGCTGTAAATTTTCACTCTAAAAGTAGGTTTTTGCTAATTAAAATTAGGTATTAAAATGAGTAATTAGTGAAATAATAAAAGTTAGTAAGGTTTTGGGCTTTTGTTTTGGGCCCAAAAGGCTAAATTGGGGCTTTGAAAAATTATTTGGAGTGTTGAACAAAAATAAAAATTTGTATTGCTCGGAAATAAATTTTAGCGAAGATAAGAAAATAATTAATCACTAATTTGTACTTACCGAGGCCTAATATCGATTCACCTGATATTTATTCAATCAACGAAATTTCGACTTAACAATCAATGAAACTTGAGTTGCAAAGCGGTACCCAAAATGAAATATCTCCCAACCGAGATGATTAAATATGATAAATGTAGGTGGAAATTTTAAATGACATGATGGAACTCGTTAAATAAATAAATGGAGCGTAATTGAATTTAATAAATATGATTTGGTTAAACAAATAACCATGAGTGATTAAGTCAATAAACTTGGTAAATTAATTGAATAAACATGATTAATGAAATAAATAAAAATGATTTAAATAACTAAATAAATGAATAAATACAGGTTAGGGTCGGGTTATTACAGCTTTCCCCCCTTAAAGAGTTTCGTTCTCGAAACTTATCATACTTGTCAACTATATGCAATGTTGCTTTAAAACACATGGGTCAGTGGTTCCCGTTGCTTCTCTCGGAAGGGGTATAATTTGCCAAGTGAACACTGACTGAGGGTGTACGCATTGTATAACTTCTTAATCCCATATTTCAGTAGTAGATTTGAATACTTTTCACATAATAGCCTCAAAAAGCTCAATCACTTTGCTTCAAAAGTGATATTCTCTTCGAAAGAAAAGAACCTTGTTACTGCAAATGAGGTATTCTACACTACTGACTCATAAATCCCAAAGTAACGAGGACTCAATTATCACTGATATCCAGTCTCCTGACACCCTTGACTAGATAAGCCATTCAGAACACTTTATAACGCATTTGAGACATTGGTTATTTCGTTGTTTTGCCAACACAACAGTTTTGTCGACCTTGTATCACCTCAACATGTACTTGAATTTTCCCTCTTAATGCTTGCTTGGAGTAGCTCTGACCTTATACTCAATGTTTCTTCTGGCTCACTCCAATATAATTAGGCAGTGCTTGAGATTATGCCATTCTCAAAATATCACCAGCTGATTTTTCTAACACATCACATGATCTTCCCTCGTCAGACTACTCAAGGATCTGCTCCCAGTTGATAACGGGAAAAAGAAAAATGACAATGGTTAGGGATAAGAGTGATGAATTTCTCAGCCGAGCGAACTATTGCATACAAAAGAAATGAACAATGAGACTAGAAAAGACAAATAAAGATGAGATTATCATGGGGTGGTTAGAATAAAGATAACCATAAGTGTATCATGAATTCTGAAATATGATGCCACAAGAATTGTGGTTTATAAATATGGACCATAAAGGGTCCAATAAATAATCCACCAAGGAGAAAGATGGGATGGTTATATTCGGGTTTAACTGATGAACTGGAAACAAGATGACAAGCAACTGAGCTTCAACTAGATAACTTTATAGCCACAAGGAACAAGATAAGTGAAATAGATAGATGGGACAAGCAATGTACAATGGATAGATAAATAGATTGGATAAGCAAAGTGTAATAGATGGATAAATGGATTAGACGAGCAAGTGCCAAAGGATTAGTAAATAGATTGAATCGATAAAATACAATGGATAGATCAATAGATTGAACAAGTGACATGAGATTGAATAGATTGAATAGATTGAATAGATCAATAGAATGAACAAGTGAATAGATTGAATAGATTGATCAATAAATGGATTGGATAGATTGAACAAGTGACATGAGAAACGTGTCTTTGCTCATATAAAACCAATTCAAATCCAGGAATAAGATTGAACAACCAAAACTAGAATTTACTGATGAGCATGCAAGATATATGTATGGGAGTTGAAGTTCAAAATAGGGAATGTAAAGGGATTATGACAATTACAATCACCCACACCAATGAGAGCTGAATTACATTATGAATTCAGAATAAGTTATACGAGTGTATTATTATGAATAAATGAGATGTAAGGTAGATGTGGGAATCAACTCTCAACGAAATGAACTGCAACTTATGATCATGAAATAAAGATGGGGAAGGTCGAGAGCATTGGAATGTTGACAATCATATAAGGTCAAATAAAAATGTATTGCATACTTAACAATGGGTTTGCAAAGGCGTGAAATATCACACGAATAAGAAACATCGGGTTGAAATACAAGGGAGATGAAACAATATTGGATAGTATCAAGTTTTGAAGATGAGACAAGCAAACAAGAATTACTATAAATGGGTATTCTTGCAAAAGATAAACTGTGGTTGCATGGTTTAGGTGTGATGTTCGAACCTTAAATCATTCTTGAACAAGAAATCTCCTGCTGACAGTTAATCCCATAAATCATTTATTCAAGGTATAGGGCACTTATTTTGATAGTGATCTTGTTCAACTCTCTGTGCATAGTACACGACCATAAGGTTCTGTCTTTCTTCTTCGTATGAACCTGAGGTTCCCCACAGGGACACACTTGGTCAAACAAATCCCTTATAATTCATCCACTGAGTCCTTAATTCAGTGGACTCTATTGGGGGTCATATGATAGGGGTTTTGAAAATGGATTGAGCACCTAGAACAAGGTTGATCTGAAAATCAATGTTTCTTGGGGAGAAATAATACTGATAGTCCTCATATGAAACATCTCTAACTCCACCAACTGGAAATATGGATATGGATATACCGAGTGTGGTTGACAAATCACTAATATTCAATACATTACTGACATGATAATTCACTTGCTTGCACAATGGAATTAAGGCAGAAATAGGATTTTTCTTCTCTCAGTCCATGGAAATACACGCCTAGTCTTTCCACATTTCTCAAACTAACCTTAAGATCTTTACCAGTCATCTTCTATAAGTACACAATCAGTTCATCTCAATAATGATAACAAGGTATGCCAATCAAATTGGATTCAATGCCCAATGAATATGTTTCCAGCAATACTATACATAACACATTCAACTGCTTACTGGTCTCAGTAAATTTAAAAGACAAGGGGCAATCTAAAGTGCAGAGATATGCAACCACACCATGAACTCTTGCAAAGATATTTCTTTATTGGTTATGAAGGATAGACATGTAAGCTGAATGAATGAAAAGACGAGGATTCGTAATGAAAGAAGTAAGACATATAAATGTCCTGCATATACAAGACATGCAGTTTACTCAGGATGGTCATGATAGTAAAGTAAATGAACGATGTTATGAAGTTGAGAGAGAGTATTTAGTAATGAAGGTGAACAAATGTGACAGATTCCCAAAGCGGCTTTTGAAAAGTCATATGGTATCTGCATGTGAGTAAAATGACGAAGATAAAGGTCAACACTATCAGAAGGAAAATTTTATTCATCTGATGTTTGAAAA
>JACYFF010003369.1:50191980-50202012 GCA_017589665.1 Selenicereus undatus
TCTAAATTCTTTTAACCTGAGTTTCGGTTAACCGGTTTTGCTATTCAATGAAATTCTTAACCATAACTAAACCGAAAAGTTCAATTAACCCTTTTAACAGAAAATTCTAGTTCATTCAAAACCCTAACTGAAACCACACAGATGAAGCTAGTTCACTGGTTTTCTAGTTTGATAATCGTTTAACCGTGCACAAATAATAAAAAACGTACACTTCCTTACCTAAAATTTTCATTTTTTTATGTTTAAATTTTTTTAATGAAAACTGAACTTGGGATACCGTTTCTAAATACTGAAAAAATGTTCACTTTCTTGCCTAAACTTTTTATATTTCAATTTCTTAAAAATAAAATTAATTTGGCTACCTTTTTTTTTTGAAAATTTAATGCTGCTTACCAATTTTTTAATTTGATTTGTTCGATTTTCAGTTTGGTGATTTTTTTCATCGCCATAATATTTATATAAATATTTATGTGTATAAATATATATATACATATATATATATATATATATATATATATATATATATATATATATCTATGTGCTAGAATTAATCGCACAAGGAAACAAGAGGGGGAGTGAATTGTGTCCATCGAATTTTCTTATTGTTTCAGAAAACTCGTGAAAACTGTTTGGACTCAGTGTTTGGAGTGAAGCTGATACAAAACTATTTGCTGAAATAATAAATGAGACATAATATTTTTACGTGGAAAACCACATCTGGCCCAACTGAGGTGTAAAAACCACGACCTACCACTGTAGGATTTCAACACACTTTCACTAAACTGGTCGAACACGTTACAACTGTAACACACGTGACTCAGTCACACGCGTAACTTGGTCTACCCCAAGACCTTCGTTACAAAGTCCACGTCCAATGTCTCCCAAGACTTGGGCACTCTTTTATCTCACTAATGGAAAAGAGAAAAAGGAAAACTCCTTATTTGAATGCTTCTAAATAAGCTGAATGTAAGGTACAATACAATCCCTATTATGCCAATATTGAAGACTCGATTTAGTACTCTCTTTGAAGGTTTTCTCTCAGAAAATTCAAACTCACAAAGACAATTTAAAAACCTTGGAAAACCTTGAAAAAAACTTGAGAAAGAGGCGACTTAAATAGTGGGGTTGTGTCGTAGAGTTAGGAAGATTTCCTTCCTTCAATCACTCTAACACTCAACGTCCTAAAGTCTTTCCTCTTGATATTCTTCCCTTAAAGGATAAGATAAAATCTTTCAAAAATCTTTCAATAATATCTTTTAAGGAAAAAATCTCTCAACATTATCTTTAAAGAAAGAAATCCTTTTGGACTCAATTGACAGAGGGAAATTAATCCTAATTGTTTTAAGATTATCGTTAGTAAAAAAATATGCTAAAATCTTGAAATTCATGTTTTGTCTATAACATCAGAACACCACAGACCTGACTTATTAGAACTATTCTGAGGCAGTGTTCTGAAGTACTTAAAAACATTTCAAAGCAAACGCTAAGTCAAGACCTTCTAATTAGCATATTAACAAGAATATAAAAAATAAAACCAATACTAAGCCTAAGACTCTTGTTATCAGCTGAACTCCGTGCAAATGATTTTGATGTTCCATGCGATGCTCCATGTTCTGTGCTCAGAATTGTTTTGAGGCAATGTTCTCAGACTTTTGTTATCAGCTGGGCTCCTTGTGCATGTATCGCCTTTGATGCTCCATGCTCATTTAAACTGCTCTAAGTATTTTTGGATCCTGTCTCAACACACAACTCAAGCACAACATATTGGCTGGTCCATTTGGATTGTTATCATCAAAACCTTACACATTAATTGGGTCAACAATTTCCCCCTTTTTTATGACGACAAACCAAATGACCGTAAGTCATCAATGACAATTAATAGTGAGACAAGGAAAATATACATTAGTGCCAAACAGTTATCCACCCTCACACTAGAGGGAAAACAAGAGTTAAGAGGTCAGCTTAAACTAGGCAAACCAATCAAAACAAGGAGACATACTCATCTTCCCCCTTTTGACATCATCGAAAAAGGGTGAGGAGGCCGGAAGTTTGAATCCGGTCTGGATGCAATCACCACCAAAGCGGTAATGCGGGAAATAACAACGATACACTCAAGTATATGGTACAATAATGATATTGGCCATCCGACTCACGCACAAACAAATAACACATGCAACAAGCAAAGTTATAGTATAAATGCATTAACCATCCAAAAACAGCCATGAACCATTAGTAGTCACATACATAACCAAGTGTTTGAAAAACAATGTTGGAAACAGGGGGAAGGAACAAGTTCAGGTAGAGGAAGGTGGAGAACGGAATTTGGCTGTGAGGGCAAGAAGGGCACTCAATAGATCCTCGTGACGTTTTGCATTGAGCGCCTTTTCCTTTGTAAGTGTTTGCTTTACTTCAGCTATCTCCCGCTTCAATGTGATTTGATCCTGCAACATTGTATCAATGGTAGGGGCGCTTGATGTGAAGGCTTCACTGGGAATAGGTATAAGAGGTGTTTGGAGCCCTTGTTCTGAAGTTGCACTACCGCCTTTTGTTACTTTGAAACCACACCCAATCAATGTGCTGTTGCCAATCTCATCACTGACCTAAAAGCCTATTCTCTTATGCAAGGGAATCCCAAACTTCTCAAACACTGACGTCAGTAAGAACCCATACCCCATGTCATGATCCTTGGGCGTGTTGGCAATTCTCCCAATATGGCTAATCATGATTGCGGGCAAGTTAATTTGCTCACCCCTATCCAACAAATCAGTGTAACACATGTCCATGGAATCAGTAAGGTTGCGTCCCTGACCTCGGGGAACAACATTCTTAATCACAAACCAAAAACAATAGTCGATGCAATGGCATCATTTTCCTCTTTCCCACAGACCGGGACATTATCAGATAGGGTTTTAGGGCTAGCTTTTGGGTCAATTCCAACAGCCATTCTTCACCTAAGATGCTCTTGGCCTCTCGCACATGCACATCAAAACCTTCGGAGGACACCCCAAGCAACTCACCTAACTTCTTAGCATCAAACCGTAGGTCATGATCATTAACTATGCTTATCACCACTCCATTGGTGACAACACAGTTCGCATATAACTCAGCCAAGTTTGGAATCGAACACCCTCTCTTAGTATCTGTGAACAAGTCCAACCACCCCTGGGCCTCTAACTTTTCTAAGAACACCCCAAGCCCCTGTTCATGAAAGTATGGCACCTTAACTACTTTCCCCCGAACCACAGATTTCTGGAGGAAATGCTCATCTTTCTCAGCAAGTGTCATGTTTTTCCTAACTTTATTTTTCCTTGGTTCATTAGATTCTTCAACCAGTTCTGACACTTGTTTTGGGGCAGCCCGTTTTTTGGGCAGGTTTCTTGGATGGAACTGGTTTTTGTAGGTGTTTTGGTAGGTGTTTTAGATGATTTATGGGCCGGTTTATTCTTATTGATAGGGCGTTCATTTCTGTCTTCTGGCAAAGGCAGCACAGTGGGAGGACCTGAACTTCGAGTTCGAGGCTATGATAAAGATGCAGTAATAGGTACATTGGGTGAGGTGGTGGTCTTTCTTTGGCGTTTAAAGGGCGGTTTGGGACTTGGTTGGGACAGTTTGTTTGAACCGAAAAATTGTTTCATCTTCATCACTATCCTCAGCATCTTCAACAAGAAATTCATTATCAATATACCCAACATCATAATCCTTTCACTCCCCAACTGATTCGGCCTCATTCCCCCTTAATCTAAACTTGACCACAACTGGGTCATACACCACAATCTCCCAACCCGTAATTGGGTGTACCTAAGGTACCATGTCAAGATTCAAGTCTACTGATCTTAAGTCCAAGCTCTTCAAGAACCCAAAAATAGAGGGAGTAATCGAAAAAGAAGGTGAGGGAGTGTTTTCCATACCAATCGAGACTGTTTGTGGCGATGAAGATGTCGGTGATGTTCCCTCATAACTCATCCCAATTCAGTCCCTTTTTCTTGATAGTTGGTCTTGTAGTGATCTTGGGTGAGAAGTCTTGAGTTTGGAGGATGCTTGACCGCCACAGGTTCTTGCCATTGTGAAGATTTGGGGTGATTTGGAGTTAGGGTTTTGAGGGGGTTTAAGGAAAGAGAGGGAAATCGGGTTCTTGGTAGAGAGAGAATGGTTTGCATGTAGCCATCATTACACGAGGAATGGTATAAATTATGGGTTAGGTGTAATGAAAAGGAAATTTCGGTTCCCAGCAATCTTTTAATAACGCCACTTGGTCAGCACATGCTACAAATAGTGGTCAGGTCTGTTCCTAGAGCCTGTTCTTATTGTTAAAAGTTCGGTGTCTCAGGACAATAAGGGTAATATCACTAGACCTCAATGAGTGTCAGCATATTACATTCCACACATATGCCAGTAAAAGCACAAAAATTGAATGCATCCATTAGAACAATTTATTTGGCCTAAAAACCCTTAACTAGCTAGTTATTGGGGGTTAAACAAGCATGCTCAAGTCCTTTCAATCATACCTAATTCAAGTCTATTCCTCTCAAACTGCTCTCAACTCAGTGCCTTGGTAAAGATGTCAGCAATTTCCTTATTAGTGGCATAAAAATTCATTAAAATTAAGCCCTTTTCAACATTGTCTCTCAAAAAAATGATGATGTATGTCAACATGCTTAGTCCTTTTATGTTGACATGGGTTTTTGGCAATGTTAATTGCATTTGTATTGTCACAAAATATAGGAATGCATCCCGTGTCAACAGAAAAGTCCTTGAGTTGTTGCCTTATCCACAACAATTGAGCACAATAAGGAGCAGCTGCTACATACTCAGCTTCTACTGTGGACATGGCAACGAAGTGTTGTTTCTTGGTTGCCCAAGAGACCAAACAGGGTCCAAGAAAATGAGCCGTACCTGAGGTGCTTTTTCTATCAACCAAGAATCCAGCATAATTAGCATCCGCATACCCAATGAGATCAAAATTGCATCCTCGAGGATACCATAAAGCTAAGTCTGAGGTCAATAGGTGCAAATGCTTTCTCATAATCGATCCCTTCTTCTTGGTTGTAACCTTGAACCACCAACCTGGCCTTGTTCCGAGTGACTGTTCTGAACTCATCCAGTTTGTTCTTGAACACTCACTTGGTGCTAATTATCGATCTGTCCTTAGGCCTTGGTTCAAGGTGGCAAACCTTGTTCATTTCGAACTGATAAAGCTCTTCTTGCATAGCAGTAACCTAGTCAAAATCTGCAAGGGCAATCTCTCGTGGGGACTTGGTGAAACAGGTTTTGGAACTGTTCTAGTGCCTGCTCCCATATCAGTTTGAGAAGAATTGGGTTGAGTGGGCCGGTTCTATTCAGGTTCGACAATGCTTCCCCCTTGACTGGTTTGCTCCCTGCCCACCTTCCAAATTATCAGTTCCAGGACTTGGTTCACCTTTAGGAGCTTTACCTTTGTCAACTATGGAGCTTTGAGTGAGCGAGATGTCTTTTCTCATAAGACCAAGTTCAGACTATTCATCCTGTGTATCATGCTTAATCAAGGAGTTAATCTCATCAAATAATAAATACACACTTTCCTCATCACACAAGGTTCGTTTGTTAAAGACTTTGTAGGGCTTACTGTGTGAAGAGTACCCTAAGGATATGGCTTCATCACTTCTAGGGTAGAACCTTCTCAAGGATTCCTTCCCATTATTGTGCACATAGCATTTGCAAACAAACACCCTCAAGTGCATAATATTGGGTTTTCATCCCTTGAAAAGTTCATAAGGAGTCTTGTTAAGTATGGGTCTGATCATGCATCTATTAATAATGTACCACAATGTGTTCAATGCTTCTGCCCAAAAGTTTCTAGGAAGACCACTAGCGACCAGCATAGTCCTAGTCATGTCTTCTAGATTACGATTTTTATGCTATACCACCCCGTTCTGTTGGGGTGTTCTAGGGGCAGAAAAATTGTGATCAAGACCATGTTCATTACACTATTCAGTGAAGCTAGAGTTTTCAAACTCTTTGCCATGATCAGACCTAAGACTCACCAATGAATGTCCTACTCTCTTTTCAATTTTCTTAAAAAGAACAAGAAACTTTTCAAATGATTCATCCTTTGGTGTTAAGAATAGAGTCCAAGTGAAACGAGAGTAATCATCCACTATAACAAATACATACCTCTTCCCTCCTCTACTTGTGATCCTCATAGGACCACACAAATCAACATGTAGTAGTTCAAGAGGTCAGGAAGTACTAACACAGTTCTTTGACTTGAAAGAAGCTCTAACTTGCTTTTCTCTAGCACAAGTGTTGCACACCTTGTCATCATTGTACTTGATGGAAGGTAGTCCGACTACTAGGTCCTCGGAAATGAGTTTATTCAAAAGAGAAAGACTTGTATGTCCTAACCTCTTGTGCCAAAGCATAACATCATTATTAAGAGCACTCAAACAAGTCAAATGATTTTGGGAAAGTGAAAGAACACAAGCTTTATACACATTGTTGTATCGCTTCCCCCTCAACACAACATCACCAGATTTGATATTGGTAATCCAGCATTGATCCGAAGAGAAACCCATGTGATTACCTCTATCACATAGTTGAGACACACTTAGCAAATTATGTTGTAAACCCTCTACCAAATACACATTATCAATAGAGTGAGAGAGTGATTTATCTATCTTACCTACACCGATAATTTTTCCAAATTTGCCATTTCCAAATGGCAGTCTCCCTCCATCAGAGGCTGTAAGTGAGAGGAAGTTTGATTTGTCTCCCGTCATGTGCCTTGAGCAACCACTATCCAAGAACCAGTTGATTGCCTCCTCTCACTTTAGCCTGCAAACCAGCTAAGAGTTTGTCTTGGGAACCTAGATCCACTTGGGTCCCATTTTCTTTGACATGGAGGTTAAGTCATCTTTTCTAATCCATACTTGTTTAACATACAATGAGTTTCTCTTCATGGCTCTTTTTCTCAAAGGACAAGCATAACGATAATGACCAGTTTTTCCACAGTGAAAACAGATTATATTTTCTTAAAGTCCAACATATTTTTTGTTAACTGTTCTAGTAACACAGCTATTCACCCATCATAGTCCCTTTCTATTTCGGCTATGGTGAGTATGTAGCTAGTCAAGCGCTTCTGAAGAACTGTTCCAACTCCTGTTCTCAGTAAGGTCAGATTCGGCCTTATGAGCTTTTTCAAGCAATTGGTTGTTTTCACTCACCAGGGATTCAAGTCTAAGTTTCAGGTCTAGGGACTCACTTTTCAGCCTAGAGAGATCAGTGTTAAACACTTCCTCTCTTGTGTTCATAAGGTCCTTAAGTGTGTCAAGACCTTTACATAGGGCAAGGGCCTCTTCTTCTAACTTAAGTTTTTCACATTTGAGAACTTCATTGACATGTTCAAGTTCTAGTTTGTTCCGTTCAAGCATTCTAACAACTTTTTTCAATTCGAAACAAACATCTTTAAGCATGCAATTTTCAGCAGTTATTGTCTCACACTCATTCATTATGGAAAATAATGATTTCAAAACTTTAGCTTTGCTAAGACCACGTACCATATCCTTGAGTTGGGACAAGCTTTCGATTGATTCAAGATTTGATTCAGACTCGCTTCTAGCCATGAGGGCTTCTACAACTTCTTCCTCTTGGGAGTCGTCTTCCCCCTCTGAAGTTTCTCCCTAGGCTGCCATCATTGCCTTAGCAAAACGCTTTGAGGAGCTGCTCTGTTGTGACCTCTTGCCATGGTTTCGGAACTGTTATGACCTCTGTTCTTCCTTCTGTATGGGGCAATTCGTCACAATGTGATCAAGTTTTCCACATCTGAAGCATCCTGAAAACTGATTATGATCACTATTCCGTGACTTCCTGGTACTTCCTTTCTTTATATTACCTTCAACCTTCTTGAAGAATTTCTTGAACTTTTGAGTCATCATGGCTATCTCTTCAAAATCCAGGTCCGAATCATCACTCTCTAAAGCTTTTAGAGCAAGGCCTCGGTCTCTCTTTGCATCTTCCTTCACCTGGGCACTTCTCCTTAACTCATATGCCTGAAGATTCCCAATGAGCTCATCCAATGTGCTCTCGTTCATCTTGTTTGCTTCCTAGACTGCTATGACTTTCATTTCCCACGATTGAGGCAGTAATCGCAGGATCTTTCTTACCAATTCTTCAGTGGTGAAGGATTTTCCCAACGATTTCAGGTCATTGGTGATGTGAGTAAAATGAGTGTACATATCCATTATCGTCTCTTTGTCGCTCATTTCGAACAACTCATACTTTCTCAGCAATAGCTCGATCCTGGATTGCTTAACTTGGTTAGTTCCTTCATGTGCCACGCGAAGAGCGTTCCATATTTCTTTTGTGGACTCACACTCTGAGATCCGATTGTACTCATCTGGTCCAAGGCCAAAGTACAACAACTTTTTGACCTTAGCGGATTTCTCCATCTTTTTGAAATCCTCTGAGTCGCACTCCTCTGGCCTTTTAGTAACGGTCTTGCCATCTTCCGTGGTCTTCATTGGATTATAAAGATCATTCACAATGATCATCCATAGCTCAGTCCTCAGCCTGAATGTAGTTCTCCATACGATTCTTCCACTAGTTATAGTATTGTCCATTAAAGTATGGTGGTCGAGTCACAGATTGACCCTCCAAAATTCCTTGTGGAACATTTATCTTTTTAGGATCTCTCAAGGTGTTAACCTAAATATGAGAACTCTGCTCTAATACCACTTGTTAGAATTAATCGCACAGGGACACAAGAGGGGGGGTGAATTGTGTCTGCTGACTTTTCTGATTGTTTCAAAATACTCTTGAAAACTGTTTGGACTTAGTGTTTGGAGTGAAGCAGAAACAAAACTATTTGCAGAAATAATAAAGGAGACACAATAATTTTACGTGGAAAACCACCTCTGGCCCAACTGAGGTGTAAAAACCACGACCTACCACTGTAGGATTTCAACACACTTTCACTAAACGGGTCGAACACGTTACAACTGTAACACACGTGACTTAGTCACACACGTAACTTGGTCTACCCCAAGACCTTTGTTACAAAATCCACGTCCAATGTCTCCCAAGACTTGGGCACTCTTTTATCTCACTGATGGAAAAGAGAAAAAGAAAAAATCCTTACTTGAATGCTTCTAAACAAGCTGAATGTAAGGTACAATACAATCCCTATTATGCCAATATTGAAGACTCGATTTAGCACTCTCTTTGAAGGTTTTCTCTCAGAACATTCAGACCCACAAAGGCAATTTAAAAACCTTGGAAAACCATGAAAAAAACTTGAGAAAGAGACGACTTAAATAGTGGGGTTGTGCCGTAGGGTTAGGAAGATTTCTTTCCTTCAATCACTCTAACACTCAACCTCCTAAAATATTTCCTCTTGATATTCTTCCCATAAAGGATAGGATAAAATCTTTCAGAAATCTTTCAATAATATCTTTTAAGGAAAAAATCTCTCAACATTATCTTTAAAGAAAAAATTTTTTTAGACTCAACTGACAGAGGAAAATTAATCCTAATTATTTCAAGATTATCATTAGTAAAAAAATATTCTAAAATCTTGAAATTCATGTTTGTCTTTAACGTCAGAACACCGCAGACCTGACTTCTCAGAACTGTTCTGAGGCAGTGTTCTGAAGTACTTAAAAACATTTCAAAGCAAACGTTAAGTTAAGACCTTCCAATTGGCATATTAACAAGAATCTAGAAAACAAAACCAATACTAAGCCTAAGACTCTTGTTATCAGCTGAAGTCCGTGCAAATGATTTTGATGTTCCATGCGATGCACCATGTTTTGTGCTCAGAACTGTTTGGAGGCAATGTTCTCAGACTTTTGTTATCAGCTGGGCTCCTTGTGCATGTATTCCTTTGATGGTCCACGCTCATTCGAATTGCTCCAAGTATTTTCGGATCTTGTCTCAACACACATCTCAAGCACAACATATTGGCTGATCCATTTCGATTGTAATATTCAAAACCTTACACATTAATTGGGTCAACAATATGTATATATATACAAACATATATATATATATATATATATA
>JACYFF010003369.1:50213402-50238658 GCA_017589665.1 Selenicereus undatus
TGAACTACATAGGTTGTAGTAAACTTTGCTAAATTGTTTTAGCACTTACTCCTTGCCCAAATTAATGGATATGGATTCGTTTTCATGTTACCTGCTAATTATGTAACTTAGCGGTATTTTATGAATTAGCTTCGTGAAATTTAAATTCGTAATATTATAAATGTGTTTATATTATTTTTTTTTGCGATTTACATTTGAATAAGTTTCATATAATTGTATATAAATGTGTTTTATATATTGCTATTTGGGCATTTTATGAAATTCTTTTGTAACATGTTATCATTCGAATATGTTTGGCAATATAGATTCATTTTATTATATAGATGCGTTTCATATAATAATCTGAATTTCACGTTTGATATGTCATTTATAAAGTTCTAGATGACATATTAGTAGTTATATAATGAGATAACTTAATGTAAATTTGATTTACATAAAGTTAGATATCTTTGTGATATTTCTAAAACGTTAATTAGTTTAACCATAATGTTCTCCATAAATCCTGTTTTATGGAAAATTGTGATAAATAAGTTATAAAAACTTCTAATTCATGTTTGCATGAGATGATTATGAGCTTAGCGAAGTTTTCGACCATACGACATGGATAATGGAGTTTTTTGATAATTTATTTATTTGAAAATATGCCTAATGTCCACTTTTACAGAGTATATACCCTTAGCTATGGCAATTAAAAATAAGGTTGGTAATTTGTTTACAAATAAGAAAACTTGATAGCGCTGACTATGATACATAATATTAGAAGATTCAGTTTCTTCTAAATGAACGTGAAATGTTAGGACACTCATTAGATTCTAGGTCTCATAGAATGGCAAAGATGGTACTGTTAGTGAACAGTATCTAGAAAACTTAAAAGCATACCAAAAGTGGTTCGAAAATAGATCGACCAAGATGTCATACTTTGTCGTATTGCATAAATGTCGATCTAGCGGGGGAATTAAAAGTCATCCCACTGTTGAGTACGCGTGGGATTAGCTTAATATCAGGTTCGTCCGGATCCATTCCCTCAAAAGATTCTGGACCTAAGATTGGTATTGCAAAAGGGGAAAAGGATAAGGAAATAAAGAGAAACATATAGCACGTGTGAGTACTATGATTGTGGAAATTAGACATCTTATACTTAGGATTGTCCTAAGTCGATTAAGATACTTCCTTCCACAGCCCCTCCTGGATAATGTGTGCGCTCCCAAATATTTGTTGCTAACTATGATCCTTAGTGGATTGTAGATATGGGAGAAATAAAGTACATAGTTCGGGATTGAATTGATTTTTGTGAATTTTCACTATTACCTGGTGGATTCACAAATTGTCGTTTTAGATAACAACGATGAAAGGTGTCCTTGAATTAAAGACGAATCATTCGAGGCCCCTTGAAGGGACTACGTTGTCTTTTTCCCAAATACTCTTTATGCACCTGGGGTGCGATGCTTCCTTATGTCTACTGTCCCTAAGTTTAGTTTTCTTTAATTTTCGTCTAGATGTCTTCGGCATCACATGACATGGCGTTTTGTTTGGCCATATCACATTGAAAGATGTTTTCAATGGACGAAATAGAGCATTTTTCATCCTTGTCTCATTTCTGAATCTGTCTTAGACGTGCTCATTTTGACCATAAGGGTTAAGATAGAGATAACTAGCTAAAGATGGCCGTTTAAGACCAACTCACTAGGCTTAAGGTGCAAAATGTGAGTTATGTCTAGCTAGTAAAGCAATAGAAAATCCTTTTGTAAGGTTTCAAGGGCATCGAATCCCTTAGCGTTCGTTCACTTTAGACCTTCATGATATGAAAGCACATCATGGAGCCATATATATTCATGATATAGGTAAGTGTACCTACTACCTCACCGTTATTAAGTACTCGATGTGTTCGTATACTTTATAATGGTAGTAGGATTCAATTGGGACGAAATATTAAAACTCTTCGAACCAATTGAGATCATGAATATTTTCTTTGTGAAACAAAATCCCGCAATGTTGATTTTCTTAAGGATGAGTTTCTCAGCATTTGGTGGAATTTAAAAGGGTCTCAATTTGTATACGTTACAATAAGACCTTCAACCACCTCTCGGTGAGGGGGAGGATTTGAATTCGCAATAAGGCACCGAGGGTGGTACACCACACCTTCGTCATTTGATAGGAATGGTGAAGGTTTGTCTGTTAAGGAGAATGAGATTCGTCCTCAATCTCTAAATGTTGAGGAGAGTCATTCCTGAACATGTAGTTAGTCCTCACGTTCAGGATCCCACCTCCAATGGATAGTGGGAGTAATCTTCTTTTCCTAATCAGGGTTCCATACCTCTTAGAGAAAGGGGGAGAAACCCTTAGTCCCATACCTCTTAGAGAAAAGGGGGAGGGATCTTCCACATAGGCAGACAAATAATGAAGGTCCCAGGATCCCAAGAATTGAGCATGGATAAATTTCTCGACGATATTTTCAAATCGAAGAGGAAATATTCCTATGCACATCCCTTGGGAATTGAGGGATCTACCTCCTGTCAAGAGACGGTTGGTTCACCAAATTACAAAGAGTGATTGAATGCAATAAGGGATGAGATGGACTCACCGACAGGGTTTAAGAACTCATTGAAACTCCACCCCGATGTAAGTCTTCAAGATAAAACAACAGGTGGATAGTTCAATTAATAAGTTCAGGCCCAGATATCCCTAGCCCTGATTGCCCATTCGGACTTTGAGTTGTTCGGAATGGACGTAAAGGTTGTCTTTTCCAATGGTGACCTTGAGAAAAAGATTTATATGGACCAACCCATTGATTTTGTATCAAAGGGATAAGAAGACAATGTGTGTCATCTTAAAAGGTCCACATGTGACCATTGTGTATGTTGAAAGATCAACATGGGGATTACGTCCCTTATATTGATAACATACTATTAACTAGGGAACAACTTGGAAATGATCCAAGCTACTAAAAGGTAGTTATCCCATGTCTTTGAGACAAAGGACACGAGTGAAGCTAGGTATGTCCTAGAAGTGGAAATAATCCAAAATTGTCCCAAGAAGCATGCGTCAAAGTGGCTTGGAACAACTTTTGGGTCTATAATTCCTACCCCATAGATACTCCAGTTGAGAAAGGTCCAGCCCTGAGTCTTGCTCAATGTTCTAAAACAGATGACAAAAATAGAGATAGTGAACGAATGTCCTTAACCCTAGTATCATAGTAAGCTTAATTAAAGTCATGTGATGTACATGACCTGATATTGCTTTGCGGATAGTTTGATAAGTCGTTATCAAAGTAACCCAAGGCTTCCTGATTGACAAGTCATCAGGAGAATCAAATGCTACCTTCGTGACATTGATAACTCAGCGTTTTGCTATCAAGGAGCAAACCTCAAATTGAGAGGATGCTCAAATTTTGATTGGGGTAGTAACTCGGATAAGTCTAAGTTAACCTCAGGACATGTCTTCACCCTGAGTGGGAGAGCCATGTCATGGTCCAGCAAAGAAGCACAGCTGCACAACAATGTCGGCTATGGAGGTAGATTGTGTATTTTGTACCATAGAGACAAAAAGCATTGCCATTGGGTATATAAATATAGACTAATAAGGTGAGTATGTTCACTTAACTAAACCCATTCCTAGTGATGTGTCTAAAACTCATTGGTTGAGTATTGGATTTCATAAGGTTTGGCATCTAGACATGTTCTGTTACATGATGGACATGTTTTCTTCTATGAGCGTGATGCTCATTGTTGTACGTTAGGCATATTGAAATGTCACAGGCTTCTGATTGGCCTAGTCACACAGGCAATTGCCCTGACGCTTGAGTAGCGAGCAGGATGAGACGTAATCATATTGGCACTAGGTGTGCAATATCGATAACTCATACTAGAAGTGTATGAATGAGAAGTAGCCGCCTTAGTAAGACTAAGATGAGACTCAAGGGAGTCGAGTATGAAATAAGTTTTCATATTGAAGCCTTAAAAGCCGAATCTTGAGTGTCAAGACCAACATTCAGTATGTTGATCTAGTGGCTCAGGTTAGATTTTTGAGTGAAAATCTAGACTGACGATTCGCATGGCATAAAGAGTGACGAACCCAGCTAAGTGGGAGCTATGCCGTGACACACATCTCATACTGTGTGTGCTTGTAAGACGACCCATATGTGGGGTGACAATTGAATTCCCTTTCACTTGTCACTGAGTGACCCTATAGACGATGACCCTTTGACTTAAAGCTATGATATTAAGTCAAAGCTTAATGATGCTACTTTAATGTGATTCTCAAGAGTCATGATGTATACGGTTCAGCAAGAACACGTTAGGAAAGCAATTAAGCTAAGATGAGATTTCATGAGTGTTTAAGGAAAATTTATCCACCATCACCATATCAGCCCGGGCGGTTATGTTGAGAACATAATCATATGATATATCAGGCATAAGGGACTGAAGATGCCACTGGTGATGTCTTGGGATATTTTTGGGGTATCGCTTTTCGTGAAAGTGTTATGTTAGTTGGATGGTAACTTAATATAACACTACTTGTTATTTTTGGTCGCACGTTCTATTCCTGGTATGAAACGTAAGGAGATGTGATACGTAGAGAATACGTGTTTTACGGCCTAAGTGGCCGAGTGGGAGCTGTTGGACGGGCCTAATTAGATTAGGCCCGACGGCCACTTAAGTCGCCTAGGGCGACAACCCTAGCTACCCCCTAACCTATATAAAGGGGTTTTAGGGGGTTAGCCTGGTGTGTGATATATAGAACACTCCTCTCTCTCTCCTCACGGTTACCCTACCATCCTTGTCGGTATTCGGGTTTAGGACGTGGACGTTATAAGGCGACTCTAGTAGCCGTTGGGATTCCTATTATTACTGAAGAACTGATATTCTTATTATTGTGGACTATCACCAATAGTATACTTCCGCATTCAGGTTAGTCCTGTATTTATTTCCTACATGGAGAATAATCAAATCTATAGAAGTCATAGATGTAGGGAAAGATTTTTACTTTGTTTCAGTTTGAGCATGAAAAGACCTTGGGAAAGTCCTGTGCGGAGACTATGTAATGCTGACAAGATAAAAGCCAAACTTTAGACTGTCCATGAATCGGTTCTCCACCATGCTAGTCTTGGTTCAATTCCAGGAATCGTTGGTGGAATACTGTAATAAATTTTTCTTATTTGACATTGATAAAATTATAATGAAACCGATCAAAGTCGATTATGCCTAAGACACGGTTGAAAAGAGCATATATGCTAGAGTTTGTGTTGAAATTAGTCTTAAGAAACCCCTGGTTCGAAACATATGGATTGAAAATGTTTGGCAAAATGTTAATTATGAAAACCTTGACCTGCTTTATCTATAATGTGGTATGGTTGGACATACGTCTGAGACTTGCTCATCAAGCATAGGCAGCTCCTCCATAATCATGGTCGAGGCACGAAGGATAGGAAGTGACAAAATCATACATTTCAATGTTAACCTTAAACAAACTAGCCTACAGAAGCCTACAGCTAATGAAAAAATTGAGACTAGTAGGAATGGGGAGGAGGCTTAGCCCATTAGGTTACGCCCTAAAATTGAGACTACAGGTGCTCAATAATGACAAAACTGATGATGCACCTCGCTGGACAGTTGTAACGAGAACAAGGCCCAGAGCCAAACAAGGCCCATTGAACCACGACAAGACTATACTAGCCGGCTCAAAAACAGACTAAACATGGGAGGAAGATTGAGCACTAAGAAGCGTCGCTCTAAGAACAGCAATAATGTAACAGGGAAAATAAGCACTAATGGAAAATGCATTAGGAACATGCAAAAGTCACAAAAGTAAGTAGATCTACGATCCACTCTGTTAGAAAAAGATATTACAAGTGAAGAGTGCCCCTTAATTAACTCAGAGGAGCCTCAAGGAGAGCCCATGCTTAATTGCAAGGGCAAAGATAAGCTGGATAGCATAGAGGTTGTGCATGCAAACGCAAGGCAGGAAGAAATGGTAGATCAAAGTACACCAAAGCACTACTAATGCAAGCGTAAATATTCCATTTTTCGAGCCATTAAACTCAACCAATGCCATAGGTATTCCACCCACAGAAAGTAGAATGCTCAGTGCTTCATTTACACCTAAAATCATCCTCCATGGCACCACCAAAACTACAAACAATAACAGCACCAACACCCAAAACTCAAAATAATCACATTCAGAGACACGACCCTAATCTACCCTCACCTGTGTTCATAATAGGACCTTGTGGACTTCACATGCAGGGTCAACACCAGAACCAATCCTAGAGGATCATCAACCCCCAAAATTATAAGCAGGAACTGAACTTGTTTTCGATGTTTCCAACTCTAGGACTGTGCGGGGTCCCCTAGCGCTCCCTCAAATAGGGAGCACGAAGGAAGCACATCTGAGGTAGAAACGTCGACTAGGAGAGTGATGTAGTATCAACATGCTTTAGAAGGATATCAGGTATGGGATGGATTTCCGTAAAGACCAACAGTAATTCCTTGCAGTACCGGTTTAATTCCCAAAAAGACATTTATATAGAAATTGGGATCAGAGGTGATCGACTCAGGGGAAGTTCAACTCATAATGATGTTTAACCCTTCAGAAAAATTCGAAAACCTAAAACTCATAGGTTGTTACAAATTCACCCGTACGTACAAAGCAAACATCAAACTTCAAATTCTCCCTTACTGGTTTGAACCAATATTCAAACTACACGTGAGGCAACCAAATGACAAAGAAGTAATGAACATCCTAATAGAGCCGATAACTAACCAGATAAGAATTAAACTTAAGCAACCAATCCACCACCCTTCCATAAATTCCCCGATAAACCCTTAAATTGTAATGGAACGTTAGGAAAACCTCCAGCAGGAACTTGTATGTCTTCATTATGGACTTAGTCTTCCAACTTAACCCAGTGCTGTTGGTCTTTTTGGAGTCTCATTCTTTAGAATAGTGTTCCTTGGCAATAAAAGCAAAATTTGACTTTGAAAACTACTGATATGTTAGCCCAACTAAAAACAGTCGAGGAATATGCTTATTATGCAAATTCCCTATTCTTATTCTGGATTTTGTGTCCCCTACACAAGAGCTCTTCCACTGCATGCTAAAGTTTGAAACTACGAAACAGAAAGTGGTTTAAACTGGAATATATGCCCCAGCTCACCCTTTAATCGAAATGATTTCTAAAGTAAACTATCTTTGAACCCTCCCTAATCTAAACAACCTTGGATGGTGGTGAGAGATCTGAACAGCGTGGCCAATGTAGCTGAAAAGACTCAAAGTAAACCCTTTTCTTTCTCCCAATCTTTAGCGTTTCTCAATTGGGTTGATGCCTGGTTATCCATAGACTTAGGCTTTACTGGACCGGAAGTTACTTGGAGTAATTGTTGTTATAGCATAGATAAGATATAGTTCAGGTTGGATAAAGTACTCGTCAATCCTGCTTGAATACAGATAAGACAAAGGTAGCCTATCTTCCTAGGCTTACCTCTGACCATTGTCCTTTACTAATCGAGGGTGACAGAAGTTAATCATCCTACTAGAACACTAATAGCATGGCACTATCGCCCCTAGTTTGAAGGTTTCCTTAAAGGTACATGGGACCACTAGGAGAACTTTTCTCAAAATCTTTCTAGATTTAGCAAACTTTCTCCAAAATGGCTTAAAGTAGTCTTTAGCAATATTAATAAGAGTAAGAATATAATTCGAGCCAGAATATGAGGAGTGCAGAAAGCACTTGCCCAAAATAATCCACCCTACCATTGTAGGTTGAAGAAGGACATACTTGAGGATTACCAAATCCTCCTCAAAATTGGAAAAAGTATTTGGGGTTAAAGGGCTCGAAAATGTAAACACTTTTATAAGGACTTAAATACTAAGTACTTTCACATTCTCATTAAAGCCCCTGGACCAGAAGGTCTCCATGATTTCTTTGTCAAGAAATATTGGCTAGTCATTGGGCCTTCAATTATTAAATTCATCCAACACTCCTTTGAGGAACCATATTTCGTACACAAGTTTAATGAAATGTTAGTCCATCTCATACTCAAAATGACTAATGTGGAGGGGGTGTGAGGATCTGAGACCCATTGGCTTATGTAATACATCCTATAAGATCTTAGCTAAGATACTAGTTAATAGAATTAAGCCTTTCCTTCCTAGGCCAGCAATATCTAAAAATATATTGCTAATAAAAGAAGTGGCTCACTTCATTAGAAAATGCAAAACCAAACACAAGTACATGCCCATCAAAATAGATTTGTCCAAGGCATATGATACCTTGGAATGAGACTTTATTAGGGAAACCATAATTGACTTTAAATTCCCATTCAAACTACCAATATAGGTTGGTTCAAGTAGTTTGGCATTTGTTCCCCTCAGGTAAGGTCTCAGGTTCGAGTCTTGTAAACGGAGAAAATTTGTGATAGGAGGGCTCTACTTCTTATTGGACTAACTGTTGCTCGACTTCAGTAAAATGGAGGATCTAAGACGGAAAAAAAAAATTCTCATTCAAGCTTATTAGAGTTATCAAGTCTTACATTTCATATACTCTAATCCAAATCCTACGGACTAGCCAACCAAGGGATAGGATTGAACCTTCAAAAGCTATAAGACAAGGTGAGCACCTCTCCCAATACATCTTTCTTATGTGTATGGAAAAACTATCTAAGTTAGTGGAACAAAAATAGATACGAGACTATGGGATCCAATCAAAATTAAAGGTGTGACCATCTCATATCTCCTTGTGAAAGATGACTTCCAAACTTTACAAGTTATTATGCTAACTGTAGAGGAATTTGGAAACATGTTAGGGCATCAAATAAATAGAGCCAAATCTACAATCATTTTCCCTAAGTCACTCCACCATAGTAATAGAAGAATCCTAGCTGCTTCCTCAAGAATCCCAACTTCAACAAGCTTTGGTAAATATTTAGAACTGCCAATCTCGAACAAATTACCTAAGCACTCATATTACAAGGAGGACTTGGCGCAGGATAGGAGATTATGGCGGGATAGGATTAGAATCTTAGAGCGTAGAGAGTAAGCCTCGTAGTGCATCACTCGATGGCAGTAGATTGAGTTTGGTTGCGGTTTCTTCAAATGTATGTTTGCATGCAAGTAGTTCTTGCGTGTGGGAAGAGACATCGTTTGCCTGCTTTTGGGTGTTAAGTTATAGTTTCTCCCTCTGCTCTGTTGCACTTATGGTTACATAACCCATTCCCGGTTTCTTCGATGGCTCTGTTGCTTCTGGTTAGTTACTCTTAGCTTTCACCATAAAATGTTTTCTCAAAACCTTTCTTCTATAAAATGTTTTCTCAAAAACTGATTTTTGTGGGTCTCTTGAAATCAACCTCTCTATGGGTAGAAATACTGGTAGAGGTAATGTTGTTTACAGCTGGATCTCCCCAGACCCCGCGTAAGCGGGACCTACACTGGGAATTGTTGTTGTTGTTGTTGTACTACTCATATTACAATGAGATTCTAGTTTTGAATAGAAACTTTCTTAATGGAAAACAAAATATATCAACTTGACGATGAGGGTCACCTTTATTAAATATGCTCTTACATAAGTCCCTATGTATCATATGCAAATTCCTTTACTTCCCAAAAAAAACATTAGAAGAAATGCAAAAAATATTAGGAAATTTACGTGGAATAAAGTGAAAAGTCAGCACTACACGCCTAGAGTGCCATAGGAGGAGGTTATGAGAAACAAAGGGATGGTGAGCATGGGATCAAATATCTTGAGAAGTGAAATCTCTACTTCTTGACTAATTAGCTATGGAATAAAGAATGAAGGTATCCTGTAGGTGGAACTCTTGGGGGAGAAATATGCACAAAATAACTATCTGAATTATTTAGAGGCCAAACCTTATTATTCCCCAACATGGATAATGCTTCTAAAGGGAAGGGAACTTATTAAACTATTCACCAAAATTAAGATATTGAATGGAGATGATACATCTCTCTAGTATGATAAATGGGTTAAAGGAGGGCCATTGATTTAAAGAGAGGGAGCTACTTGCTGCAATGGACTGGAGCCCTAAAGAAACCTAGAGTTCATTGTACGGTCCAAAACAAACTGGGCCAACTTGACTAGACGGAAGATTAGTTTAGAGTAGACCAGACTGTGTGAATTTGGTTCAATCTTTAGTCCTAAATATGATCCTGTTTTGCCTTCGGTTCGGTCCCAATCTAGACTAGGTGGACCAAGGGACCAGATCAGGACCATAGCAAAAGTTTTTTTTGAAGTCTTCGCTTGCTTTTTCTGTGTGGTTCAGTGCCTCCGTTTCAGACCTTCGGTCTCAATCTCACATACCTTAAACCCTCTTAGCCCCAAACCATGACTCCTTCCCCTACCATTGACTTCTTTAGCATTGGCAAGCCTCTGACTCTAGCCTCTCATCTCCACATCGACGCACTTCCGTCCTCTGACTCTCTTGATCCAGTTAATCTCTCTGATTCTTGACTCTTGACGACAATGCCATACTTTTTCCCAGATCCTTCCATTAGCTTGACACTGACAACCCTCCTTATTTATGAGTTGTGTTGATAATCTCTAGTCAGGCTGAAAGTTTGATAGTAAAGGGAACTCGATTGTAGGGCAAGAGACGTGTTTCCTATTCCCTTAAATATTAGCTTACAATTCATGAAATATATATACATGCATAAGGTGTCCTAGCTTGGCCATCAAGGCACTTAAACTAAGGTAAACATAATACAAATTATCGCAAACAATATCACAATATTATCATAAATATTTATTTCCTTATCACTCCTCCTCAAGTTGGCGCCTACAAGTTGACTATGCCCAACTTGCTCTATAGGTACTGGAACTGGCGCTTCCCAAGTGCCTTGGTGAATATGTCGGCCAACTGGCTTTTGGAAGGAACATAAAAGAGATCTAGATCTCCTGAATGATATTGTTCATGAACAAAATCACAATCAATTGCAATATGTTCGTTGCATTCTTGAAATACCATATTCTTGGCAGTATGAAGCATGGCCTGGCTATCACAAAACAAGTGCATAGCTTGCATATGAAACATACTCAATGAGGCAAGAAGCGTCTTTAACTATACCAATTCACTAGTTCCTGCTACCATAGAAAGATACTCTGCTTCGGCATAGGATCGTGAAACACTCGCCTCCTTCTTAGTCTTCCCTGAAATGGGAGAGGCCCCTAGGGTCACCAAATATCCAGTCAACGAGTGTTTTGTAATCAGACAAGCACCACAGTTAGAATCACAAAAGGCCGATAAATGTGGATCTGCCGCCATATGTTCCTGTCGAGGAGCTTGCATGAAGTAAGAATGAATATGGACTACATAACATAAATCAGGGTGAATGATGGTGAGATAAATTAATCTTCCAACAAGCTGTTAATATCTTACAACATCATCCAGAAGTGGTCCAATAGCGAGGGCTGCTCTATAATTTTCTTCAATGAGAGTATCACTGGGCTTAGCACCAATAAGCCTACACTTATCAACAATTTCGAGGGCATATTTGCACCTGCTAAGGAATAATCCCTTGGGTCTGCGTGCTACTTCAATCCCAAGGAAGTACTTCAGTGGTCCAAGATCCTTGATGTTGAAGCATCTATGAAGATGGTTCTTAAATGCATTGCTAGCTTAGGGGTAATTGGTTTCCAAAATGATATCATCGACATATACAAGCAAGGCCATAAAAACATCTCCGTGTTTGTAAGTAAAAAGAGAATAGTGTGCATAGGAGTGAACAAATCTATATTCTCAAAGCTTGGTAGAAAGCTTGGCAAACCACTGATGTGGCTCCTAATGGAGCCCATAAAGAGACTTCTAAAGTTAGCAAACCTTGCCAGGAGTATTGCATGTGAACTCAGGTGGTAAAGTCATGTAGACCTCCTTATCTAAATCACCATGTAAAAATGCATTATTGACGTTCAATTGGTACAGTTCCCATCCCTTAGAAACTGCTACAGATAGAAAGCATTGAACATTAACCATCTTCGCCATCGAAGCAAATGTCTCATTGTAATTGAACCCTTCAACCTAATGATCACCTCGAATAACTAAATGGGCTTTGAATCATTGTGCTATTCCATCTAAATTGTACTTGACCCGATAGACCCACGTACAGCTAATAGGCTTCTTCCCAGGTGGTAAATCTTTTAAAATCCAAGTTTCATTCCTTTCTAAAGCTTGAATCTTTTCTTCCATTGTCGTTCTCCATTGAGGGTCCTTAACCGCTTCACGATAGTGTCCGGGCTTTGTCCCTTTAGTAATAGCAGCTAGGAAATTTTGATGAGAAATAAAAAATTTGGCACAAGTGACATAATTTGCAATAGGATAACATGTACATGGTGATTCTTCTTGGAGTCAACGAGTAAGCGAGACGAGTTCCATAATATGGGTAGTGTAACAAACATAGTCCTTAAGATGGGATCATGGTTTTTAGGCCCGTGTCGTCCGTGCATTAGATGGGCCTGAATCCGTTGTGGCAATGGGTGCGTTGGACTCTGCTGTCTTTTGATCCCGGGCAATAGGGTCTTGTGTTGGGCTACTCCTTGAAGTTGCTGTCAGGCCTATGTCATAACTCCCCCTTGCTTCTAGCTCTTTGACTGGTGAAATGGGCGACCATCCTGTGCGTTGACTGATCCTCGCAAGTTACAACCTTTTTCCTCCATAGCTTGCCACTGGGCAGGGTAGAAAACACCCTCATCAGACCCATGCCTATAGTCTAATGCTTCGATAGGCTGTCGTGGACTCCCTGGGACTACTGAATCTTTCTTTTCTTGTGTTGCAAATGGGAATTGATTTTCACAGAAAATCACATCTCTGCTCGCAAATTCTTCATATATCTCCAAGTCACACATTGTCCATCCCTTTTTACTAAATGGATATCCAAGGAACAAACCCTGTCGACTCCTTGATACAAATTTGTCTTTCAACCTCGGATTATTCCGAGCAAAACACAAACTACCAAAGACTCGTATCTCTTTGTATGAGGGCTTGCATCCATAGAGAAACTCATAAGTTGACTTCCCTTTTAGCAATTTGGTTGGAGTTCAATTTATTAAGCCGTAGTAAGCACATCCGCCCGAAAATTGTATTGGCAAGTGAACTTGGAACCTTAGAGCCCTAGCCACATTTAAAATGTGGCGGTGTTTGTGTTCCACCCTTCCATTTTGTTGAGGTGTGTTCATACAACTGCTCTCGCTCAAGATTCCATGTTCACGATAGAATTACTGCATAGGGCTCGAAGTAAACTCCGAACCATTGTAACCCCGAACCACTTTCACTTTATTGTTGAATTGAGTTTTGACCATACTATGAATCCCCATAATAATTTACTAGCTCCAATTCTATCTTTCATTAAATACACCCAAGTAGTCCAGCTAGCATCATCAACAATACTAAGAAAATAATGCACTCCACATGAGGAAGGAGTTCTATAAGGACCCCAAATATTACAATGTATTATATCAAAAAGGTTCGTTGCATTATTTTTGCTAATAGGAAATTGATTACGAGTCATTTTTGCCCGACAACAAATCTCACAAATATCGTCTTTATTTTCACCTTTACTACATACTACTCCTAGACTATGAGGAAGGAAAGATAGGACTTCACTTGATGGACGTCTAAGGCGTCTATCCCACAAACATCTTGCATTTACTGCATTCACTTGTCTTGGGCCTGAGTTCTTGTAATACTAAACTCTTTCTCGTTGCTCACCTAATCCAATTAGAGTCCTTGTAGTGCGACCCTGTATCACACAAAAATCATTAAAGCATGTCACAGCACAATTTAACTATTTACATAAGTTAGAAACTGAGACAGGATTGCAATTTAATTAAGGTACACATAGGAAATTTTCTAATTTTAGTCCTTCACCCAAGGATACTGAGCCTTTTTCGCATGCCATGGTATATGTTCCATTCGGAAGTCCAATTGCCACAGGCACTATTTTTTTCAATCATGTCCATCATGAATACATCCCCTGCCATATGACATGAGGCGTCACTATCTAACATCCAAGATATCGTACCTGATAATTTCTTGAACCCCGCCTTAGGTTTATTAATAAGGCTTAACAATCTTTGAATCTGATCCTGGGATAGGCTCGGAATTTTCACCTGGTTCATCTCTGTGCTGTACTTCGCTATTGGGCCTGATACGCTTCCTTGGCCCATTCGAGCGCCTGGGCTTACAACATCTTCACTCAGCCCGGTTTCATGATAAACCGTAGTAGCAGTTTCTCGGTTATTTCCTCTACCACATAAAGCTTCTCATCCTCCTCTATTGCTTCTGCCACCACGGTTGCCTCGTCCCTGTCCACGGGTACCCCAGCTTGGTGGGTACTCAATCACTTTGTAGCAGACTGGTTCCTCATGACCATATCTTCCACATATCTTGCAAGCCCTTTTGCAACCATGGGTAGCTACCCCTTGATTATGAATGTTGTGGCCAAGTCTCCTCGAGTATCTCGACCTATAATAACTCTTTTATGGTTCTCCTGCTGTTATGTTATGTTGAAGATCCTACCAAGGAGCAACAAGGGTTCCAATGCAATAATTTGACTTCGATTGGCAGAGTAAGAATCGTTGTTTAATCCCATGAGGAATTGGTGTGCCTTGTCCTACTCATTCATGGCCGTGATTTTGCTCACTACCCCACACTTGCATCCAGAACAGGTACACACCAAAACTTTTACAAGGTTGTTTGACTCATTCCACAAATTCGTCAGCTTTGAGTAAAAATCTCCAACATCCATGTCTCCTTGTTTGCAATTTGCGATATCCGCTTTCAGTTGATGAATCTTGGATGTGTTGGCCATATCATATCGTTTTCTCTTATCATCCCACATACTCTTAGGTGTGTCACAATAAACCAACATCATCCTGATTTTTGGGTCGAAGATGTTAAGCAGCCAAGAGCACATCATTGAATTTGCCATATCTCACGCATGGCATTCAAAAACTCTTCATCTTCTTTGGCCATGGGCCTCTCAAGGCTCCCATCAATGCAACCTAATTTATTTTTCTCCCTGAAGGCCGTCATCATAGCCCATTCATACAAATCATAATTCTTCCCGTCATAGATCACAGTCATGATCATAACCCTGGGTCCCTCCGAGGGGTGTAGAAAATAAGGTGAGTGAGGTTCGACCATGAACCGCTTCTTTCCACCGTTGCATATGATGAGTGTTCACGGCATGTAGTATTTGCAAGGCTCTAACAACATGAATGTTTGATAGTCAAGGGAACTCGGTTGCAGGGCAAGAGACATGTTTCCTATTTCCTTGAATATTGGCTTACAACTCATGAAATATATATACATGCACAAGGTACCCTAGCTTGGCCATCAAGGCACTTAAAATAAGGTAAAGATAATTCAAATTATCACAAACAATATCACAATATTATCACAAATATTTATTTCCTTATCAAATGTACAACCTCAGTTTACAAGTTCAATTTAATTGTCAAAGTTTTCAATTTTCTCCCTTTGGGGCTTGATTCTTTCTTGAAGATCCGATTCCATGGATGGTTGAGATTTCTGGTTCGATTGATATTTGGCATGACTCAATGCTTTTCGATTGACTTTGGACATCTCGTTTTTGTTTGTTGTAGATCTGGCTTTATTATCAATGCTGCTCTCTTCTCATTATCTTCTGTCTTGGCAAGTTAATAGGTTCAAAAAGTAATCACATTTGATGGATCATTCTCAAGGCCCCACTCCCTCAATCCTAACTTCCCAGCCCACAACCCCCAACTCAACTATACAAAATGCCCAATGGGTAGACAAGTACAATAATTCTGCCCAAATCATGACGATATTCGTTTTTATCAGTATTAGTAACCCAAAGTGTGAAAATGACAAGACACAATTAGAACTTACTATTAGCTTAAGACTTCTATTAGAATAAGAGAGAGACAGAAGTCACCACTAAACTCTAACGAAAATAAGAATATGTTTCTACTTCCTAGCTGAAATAAAGCAACTTCAATCAGCATAATTCATTCATTAGTTGGCAACAATAAGATGTTATAACTGACCCAAAAAGGCAAAGAAAATATGACGTTAAAGAGTTGGACTTTATCATTAAGAGTCTTACGCAAATGCCTAGGATTTCAAGGCAACCTCGTGGTTGGATTTGAATTGCCAGTTCTCTAACCTTCTTTTTTCTTTTTTCTTTTTGGGAAGGGGTGTTTAATCCTTTATTTAAATGGAGTTGAGTTACTATTGATCTACACGAGGTAAAATAATTTTATTTTGGATCATCTTCATTCATAAGACTCAATTCTCAAATTTGATACCTTATTTAGAGAGAATGACTATCAAATCATTTTCATAGTTATTCCAGATTCAAAATTGGTCCATTCCTACATATTCTTATGTTTTCAATTCTTTCCCCATCTATCACCCATATCAATTTAGATAAATTAACATAAGTAAAATTCAGTAAGAATAAGTTTAAATAAGTTAAATTAACAGAAATAACTTTAAATAAATTTAATTTAACAAAAATGAGTTCAGAAAAAAATTGATAAGTTTAGATAGTTAAGTTCGACAAAAATAACACTATTCCATATCTTTCCAATTCCTTATAACTCATTGCTTGTTTTTATTCCTTCCAATTCCTTTCAGTTTCTTTTAGTTTGCTAACAACTTTCTTTTTAAACACTTTCATCTTCTTCCAACTTTTTTTCCATTGCTTTGACTTACTTAGCTCCTGATCTCCTTCCACCTCCTTTCTTTCAATGGAAAACAACACGTACCTCCTATTGTTGTTAGACTTTACTGTTCCTCTGATCTCATTGAAACTAATAATAATAATAATAATAATAATAATAATAATAATAATAATAATAGTAAGATTAATAATAATATAATTTTCTTTCATGTTCTATAAATCTTAACTTTTCAAGTACTCATCGTTAGAGTTTTTAGAATTTTAAATTAATTGATAGCCATTAGAAAAATCCGTTCTTTACAGGCAAAATAATTAACATTGATAGCCTCTAAGCAGTTGTTATATCATACAACTGGTTGTACAGATGCAATTATGCAACCGGATTTCGGCTCACTAAAAGTACCATATAGCTCACTAAAATATGATGTTGTGCAGCCAGTTTTACCCACTAAAAATAATATACAACTTACTAAAATATTTTAGTGAGCTGAGACATAGTTTTTTAGTGAGCTAATACATATTTTTATTGAGCAGTGTTGGACGGGCCTAATTAGATTAGGCCCGACGGCCACTTAAGTCGCCTAGGGCGACAACCCCAGCTACCCCCTAACCTATATAAAGGAGTTTTTAGGGGGTTAGCCTCGTAGGTGATGAACTGAACACTCCTCTCTCTCTCCTCACGGTTACCCTACCATCCTTGTCGGTATTCGGGTTTAGGACGTGGACGTTATAAGGCGACTCTAGTAGCCGCTGGGATTCCTATTATTACTGAAGAACTGGTATTCTTATTATTGTGGACTATCACCAACAGTATACTTCCACATTCAGGTTAGTCCTGTATTTATTTCCTACAAGCAGATAGACCGAAACTAATGTATCTTATGTACCCAAGTTTCACTTAGTAAAAATCCTATATAACTTAGTAAAATGTGCTATTGTACTAAAAAAAAAAATTATTGTGCATTTGAAACTCATTAAACTATATTATAGTTGTCTATATTTTTTAGTGAGCTATGATATTTATTTAATGAGTTGTTATATCATATAACTGGTTGTACATAAACAATTGTACAGTCGAATTTTAGCTCACTTAAAATAATGTATAGTTCACTACAATATTTCAATGAGTCGAGACACTGTTTTAGTGAGCTAATACATACTGTTAGTGAGTGGATAGATCAAAACCAATACATCTTATGTACCCCAGGTTTTACTTAGTAAAAATACTATATAACTTATTAAAATGTGCTATTGTCCTAAAAAAATGTTATTGTGTATCTGAAACTCACTAAACTATATTCCAGTTGTCTGAATTTTTTTAGTGAGTTATGACATATATTTACTAAGCTATGATATATATTTAGTGAGCTGGACTATATTGAATGAGTTCATTACATTTGTATTATACTCGCAAAATATAATACAAATACCCTTATATCATAGTAAAAAATGATTCAGCTGTAACATAACTCAAGAACTTGACAATATTATTTACTGGCTATCTGCACTATTCTTTTTAGTGAGATATGTTATTTATTTAGTGAGTTATGCTAGATATTTAGTGAGTTATAAAATGTATTTTGTAACAAATATGATTTAGAGTGGAATATTAATTATTCATAATAAAAAAATGAGTGAACAAACAATACAGTACACAACTTTAGTTAGCACATATACTTTTTTGCTCATATTCTAAGGTATGATATATTCACCTTTTAGTGAACTATGACTTATATTTATTGAGTTATGACATATTTTTAGTGAGTTGGATTATATTTGTATTATACTAACTAAATATGTATAATACGAATGCGCCTATGTAATAATAAAAGATAATATAAATATTTCTTACTAACATTGTATTGCTCATTAAATATATTATATAGCTCACTAGCACATGCAGTATTGCTCACTAATGTTATATCCATACATACAAAAAATTTGTAGTGGATTTTTTTTTTCTTATTTTGTTTATTTTTATAATAAATCTATATGCTTCTATTAAGCAAAAATACGGATAATAAATATACAAATTTTCAATTAATATTTATCTTAAAAATTAGGGTTTTATACAAAAATAGTGAATGTAGATGCATAATGTAAATATAAGTGTATGCCTTAATATTTCAATGGAAGAATTCAAAAAAAATGTGCGTGCATATTTTGGGGGGGGGGGGGCATGTACGGTGTGCCATGCACAAATAAGTAAAGTAAATAATAAGTATTTTCTCATTGGTATTCTCCACATTTGCTTATACAAAAGAAAAAGAGAGAATAAAAGAGGTTATAAAATTAAGGGACAATGAACTACGAAATAGAAAATAAGACAAAAAGGGGGAAAGATTTTTTTTAACAAATATAAATTCTTTTAATGTGTAAAAAAAATAGAGGATGAAAAGGACGAACATATTATATCAAACTTCTGAGTGAATAATGTGTAAAAATAAAAGTGGACAAAATGAACCAAAAAAAAAAATCATGTAAACAAAACCAAAGGAGAAATATAACCATAATTGTGGACCCAGGTGGACAAATTAAATGTTCACCCAATTGCACACAATAAATTGTCACTTCTAAGTATGTAACTAGCCAATATATTGAAACTTTGTGACATATGTATGAAACTTGTTCATTCATTGGAAAAACTGATACCTTCAATCGAGAGTTCAGTCTCACTCTCGTTTCGGTAGCAAAAGCGCCAACCGTTTCCCTAACCACATTACTATTTGTGGGCGCCATTTGCTTCTAGAACACGGTAAAAAGGATACTGACGCCCCCCATACTTAGCAGTTAGCACGATGACATTCCAATGTCAACCACCCCACGGACTCTCTCACATATCCTTTAGGTAAGCCTCGACTTCTGACCTTTCCTTTATATAACCGCGCCCACATTGGCTTTGTCGAACACTCAAATCTTAAATTTCAAAATCCCAATCTTAACTCAACAGAAAAACTCTACCTGATTTTTCTCAAATTCAAATTCAAAGTCAAATGGCATCTGCAGTAACAAGTACATCATCTACATTGTTTCACTCTCTCTCTTCCGCCTTCGCTCCCCACCGCAGCTCTGGCCCTCATAGGCCATCCTATGTCACTTTTCCGGGGGCCTCTCCTCGTTATTTCCGCCATCCACGTTGCCGCCTGTAGAAGGCAAAAATTCTACGATAAATCGGATGATGCCATGTGTGAAAAAAATGACAAATCACAAATTGCCATGTGTCACGTTGACTTTGGTGCATCCACTTGGTCAAAATTAAATGTGGCTAAAATTCAGCCGGTTAAAAGATACCACGTGTCATTGATGGGGTAAAAATTAGTAATTATTTCTTTTTTAAAATTAAGGGAATAATTACTAAGATATGGGCCGAGGCCCAACGTCCAATTCAAACCCTAACCTTCGAGCTTATAAATAGGGGTCCTCCCCCCTCATTTTGAGAGAAGCTCAACATTCAGCATCCTACAGGCTCTAGAGCTTAGACTGCTGACAACATCCAGCTATCAAGCAACGAAGATCAAATTCAGCTAGCTTAACATCTTCTACAACCTCAAATTGAAGTCTACTTCAGAGTTCTTCATCCAGCTTATCGATCGAGATTAAGCAACCTTGCCCTCGCATTGATTAATCTAGCCATTCAACACCCAGCATTTTGCAAAATTTAGAGCTCAGACGGCAATGAGCATTCAGCTACCAAGCGAGAAGGATCAAAACTTACAGAATTTCAGAAGCTACAATCAGTCATTTGCACATCAAAATCAAGAACAGTCTTTAAAGTTTTTTAGCTGATTTGCATCAACCGAGATCAAGCATCACGCCCTCGGAACACTCAAGTCATTAGGAGATCGAATCAGAGGATCATTTCATTGTATTAAATTCAGAGATTGTACCCATATACATCATCAATAGAAAATTCAATTTGTTGCTGAATTTCTTGTCTAATTTATTTTAGGCTCGAAATTTGTGTTTATACCGCTGATGACCAATCCCCAGCTAGTAGCATTGCTGCTTTGATGTCATCATTTTACGAGGTGCTCGGGATCGATATGTTTGCCACACGTCATGAGATCAAGGCCGCGTATAGAAAGATGGCCAGAGTCGTTTATCCTGATGTCGCATCCAACAGCCAGAGAGAGGCTGCATCACCCGCCAATGATTTTATTTGGGTCCATGAAGCGTATGCAACCCTGTTGGACCCCTGAAAGAGGGCAGACTATGATAAGATGTTGCTTTTGAAACGACGCCATATTAGTTACTCGACTAACTTTTCCTGTGGCCACGGGTAAGCCAGGGACGACGTCGTTTTCAAGGTTTTCGCGTTATACCCGCCGCACTTGGTAGACTGATCAATGCTGGTAGGGCTAGAGGACAAGTTGTTTGGCTGCTGTCTTAAGTGGCATTAGGGGCTTGTTTGATTTGTCGTTAATTTTAGAAAATCAACAAGGCTGATGTTTTTAAAGGTAGCTTAGTCGCCCACTATCATCTATGTTATTAGTTAATTATTTTAGTGGCTTTTAGTTACAATAATGTAGGGGGTGTTTGGTTGCATCAGTTGTTTAGCTAAAAAGAGTTGTTTGGGACTCCTTTAGCTGTTTTGACCAAGCCAAACAGCTAAAGATATGTTTGGTAAACAGCTATTTGAAACAGTTGTGTTGCCCCAAACAGTTCTTTTTCAAACAGCTATTCCTAATAGCCTTTTGGGAATAGCCTTTTGTAGAAATTACGATACTACCCACAAGTTTAAAAAAAATTACACTCATGCTATTCAGTTCCCACAATGAGCATTAACATTGTTTGCATACCAGGATTCTTCAACTTCATCGTCCAACCCTCTGGCCTTCTTCTTCACACCGTCATTCTCTCACTCCACTGCTGGCCACCAAGCTTGCTCGTCGGCCACTCGCGCGGTGTTGCCAACGTCACAACGCCGACTTCTTCCCCTGTTCCTGCTTTGCTCCAGGCTGTTCGCCGGCGTCTTCCCATGCTCCAGACTATTCGCCGGCGTCTTCCCCTGCTCCACTGCTCACTCGCCGACCACCAATTTGATCCCACGCTCGCCGGTGACCAGTCCCCAAGTCCCACTTTGGCCCCTACTTAGTCGTTCATTGCTCCACAATTCTTTCCTGGAATGGGATGGCTTGTTCAAATTTAAATCTTTTTGAAAATCAATCTCCTTGGTCAAAAAGAATGGGATGGCTTGTCCACAATATTCAATTGCTATAATAACCTTACTTGTTTTGTTTAATCAGGATGCTTCCCTGGAATGGCTTGGTCAAAATTTAAATGTTATGGAGAAATAACCTTGGTTAAAAAAAGTAAGACTAAAATTTATTATAGTTTAGCTTGTTTTGTCCACAAGTTTAGAAAGAATTGTAGAGCAATGACCTTACTTATCAAAAAGATTACAATTCTTTCCTGGAAAGTGATCGCTTTTCTTGGAATGGGATGACTTGTTTTGTTCAGGATGCTTGTTTTGTTCAAGATGCTTCCATATATATTCAATTCTTTGCTCATATATTCAAGATGTTTGTTTTGTTCCATATATCTTCAATTCTTTCTTGAATGACTTTGGCCCTGTTTGGTATATATTCAAGATGCTTATTTTGTAAATCATGTTTTATTTGAGATAAATTCAATGAGATCAAATCATATAAAATCTATGCATATTTCAACTAACAGCAAAAATATTAATTTAGATTCATATAAATTCAATTCATAAATTGGAGAAACTAATGAACATAAATTATTCAAACTAGTAAGAAAATAAAGTTCCAAGGATGAAGTTGATTTGAACATTATAAGACATAAAATTAATTCTTCTTTAAAACCAAACAAGATGATCTATTAATTAAAAAAAAAAACATATTCAATTCAAAAGTATTTTATGAAAAGGGCAACAATGGAATTTTACCAAATATGCCTTCCAGAAACAGTTAACTTTATCAAATAGTTTTTCTATAAGCAGCTAATGCAAACAGGTAATATAAACAGCTAATTTAAACAGCTAACAGCTAATAGCTAATACAAACAGCTAACAGCTAATAGCTGTTTACCAAACAAGGCCGTAATGTAATGTATATATATCTTGTTAAAAGAACTAAATGAATTTGTATGGTCAGAATGGTTAGATATGGCGTTTTAAGTTACTAGTGCTTCCAATTGTGAAAATCAATTGACCTCTTCTTACAATGTTAAATTGGATCCGTTCTAGCTGGATTATCTAGCTCCATATAAAATTATGTATAAAGAATGAAGAATGAGGAAATGTCGAGTAAAAGTAAAATGACAATTCAATTGATGATAAATTATTGAACTCACTTGTTTATTGTTATAGATTGTGTTTTAATCTGGAAAACAAATATAGACAATTATTAATATACACTATCTAGAAAACTTCAAGAACGAATGGATTATTCGGTTTGTTTTAGAGTGGGACGAATCGGGTCGAGTCACGTTCTGGCCAATAAAAGTTGGTTTGATTTCGATTTCAAGTCAAGTGTTTTTCATTTTGGGTTGATTTTGAGTTGATTGATATTTGATCTAATACGCTTATCTTTCAAACCAAAGCATCTATATAACTATATATAAAATTGAGTGATAGCATATGGAGTTGACATGTGAATGACTTATGTGGCAATAAAAGGTGAGATGGCGAGTTGTTATTGGTTTAATTTGTCTTTTATCTACTAATAAAATTTATTAGTGATTTTTTTAACATTTAAAGTGCTCATTATTGTATGTATTTATATGTACAAAAATATTGATTTTCTCATATTTTTTTTTTAAAACACATTCATACCCAACTTTCTTTCATTTTTCTATCTGTTAGAAACTGCTGAAACTTGAAATTAAGGAGTAAGACAAGATTTTTCTTTTTGGTGTAATTTTATTATGTGTGTAAAACAAAAATGAGATCAATGCGTGATACTTTGAAGTTGAATTTTATGTTGACCCGGTAAAGTATTATTGGTTAATTTTTTCTTTTTTAATTAAATATTTATACTTATTGTTTATGATTTAAAATTTAAAATTTTTTTATATTTTTATATTTTAATACTTTCTTTAACATTTTATTTGGAGCTTTTAGTTCTGTTGGAGCTTTTAAAATTGGTTTAAACATAATAATTTTTAAAACGTATGAGTTACAATTGTTGTCTTAATGCCTTGGTCATTACTCTATGATTTTGAAATAAATATTGATTGTTTGGCTTTTAGGTCTTGAAACTTATGCAAAAAAGTTACTGTTTAAAAGAACAAGTTATGCAACATTTATATCGTATGGATTCAAAAACATATATTTACATATTACAATATTAGTAAAATACAATTTCTTATAGAGATATTTGGTTAACAATCTATACATTTATAACTTTATATCTTGAGCGTTGAGTAAAAGGTTTGTTGGTGACCCTTTTTACTCCATCCGATGAGGGCCCACAATATACAATTTAATATTATTACAAATTAAAGTTTTAAATATTAAATATCAATTGTATTCTCTCCTTCATTGCTTTGTAACCTCTCATTCTTTTCATTTTAATAGGCTCACCCTTTTAAATTTTCATGCTATACTTTTCCAACAATTTGACTTGTAATTGCTCATCATTTTTTTTTCATTTTTATTATTCTCACCCTTTTAGATTTTCATACCAAAAGTTTCTACTTTTAAAAAATTTTAATTATCGATAAAAGCTATTTGTTTTGAATATAGTATTAAAAAACTAAAACATGTTTAACTATAATGTAGAAATTTTTTTAAATTCTATGAAATCGTATTATACATCTATATAAGCTTATAATTTTTTTTGTAATCTAATATTTATAGAAGAAAAGTTTAAATAAGTGAGATAATGAAACACTACACTTTTTGTTATATTATAGGTTAGAGATGTGACACATATCAATTTGAAATGTTGAATTACTTTCTTTTATGCCAATTTTCTTACTCAGATTCATCTTATTTCATTATTCTCATGGTTCTTTTTTATTTTTATTTTATTTTTTAATATTATTCACTTATTTTTATTAATTGAAGAATTATTAACATATGTACATCAATCGATAAGAAAGAAAAAATAAAAAGTCAATAAATAGATAAATTATGAATTATGCAAACACATTCACTAAAAAAGCAAAGCAACAGCCCCTGCATCGCAGGAGAATAGCACTAGTTATTAGTAAAGTTGGGTAATGGGTTGGTATGAGTTGACCCATTTAATAAACGAGTTAACATCGTGTTAGCCTTGTAAATAGTGTTGAGCAAAAATTTAATAAAAATAAATAATATGCACAATACAACTTTCCGATGTGCAAAAACATACATCGGTTTATTTTTAGTATGATTCTATTCAAGAGGATAAACCTCCTTAATTATGTCCCCATCTCGGGAGACCACCTTTTGATTCCTACCCGTTCTGCTTTACCATTTCTTTCTTTATTTTGTTTTGCGTTAATAAGACTTTTTGTAATTTGAATTTGAATTGGATTAATAGTCGCGAATTTTTGTCATTTGAACAGTTCAATTAAATTTATTTTTTCTTACCCTTTCACAACATTATATATATATATATATATATATATATATATAT
>JACYFF010003369.1:50307499-50352956 GCA_017589665.1 Selenicereus undatus
TATATATATATATATATATATATATATATATATATATATATATATGCGTATATATATGTATATTTGTGTGTTTGTGTGTGTGTGTGTATGTATATATATATATGGGGGTTTTTCCTTGCATAAGCTGTTGTGCAAAAAAGGGTTGTCTTTGACCCCTCTAGCTGTTTGGCGAAGTTAAATAACTGAAGAGGTTTTTGGTAAAGAGCGATGTAGCTATTTTGTCCCAAACAACTCTTTTTCAAATAGCTATACCCAATAGCCTTTTGGGAGTAGCTTTTTGTTAAAATTACTATACTGCCTACAAGTGACCTTGGAGGCAATGTTTACTAAGTTTTTACAGGTGTGCCTAAAAGAAAAAAACAATCTCTGGTACTTGGGACGTTGGGTGTTCAATACATATGACTTATGATGCCTAAATGTTTACTAGGTTTTGAAAACAAAGATCAGATAAAGTGACCGTTGGAGGCAATGGTGCTGGTAACATCCTTGGGATTGGTAAGATTGGTGAGGATTGTACAAATGCTATTGATAATGTCTATTTGGTTTATGGTTTGAGATATAACTCATTGAGTATTTGATAGTTCTGTGATAAGGGCAACCATATATGGTTTAATGAATCTGAATGTACTCTTGAAAATGTCAGATCCAACGACATTGTTCTGTGTGGTTCTAGATTAAACATTGTTTACTCCATAAATCTTGATGATACCTCTCGTATGCATGTTTCCTATTTAAAAGCATCCCTTGATGATACATCGCTTTGGCATTGTAGATTAGGACATGCTGTATGCACACTCTTGATAAATTAGTCAAGCAAGATTTAGTAAGAGGATTACTACCTTACAAATATTAGAAAAACCATCTGTATAGTGCGTGTGTAAGAGGTAAGCAAGCATGTGCTTCTGTTAAACCTTTGGATATTGTGTCTACCCTAAGGTGCTTAAAATTGTTGCATATGGACCTTTGTGGACCAATCTGCGTTAGAAGTTTAGGAGGAAGTTTATATATATTTGTCATAGTGGATGATTAGTCTTCACATGGGTGACCTTTTTAATAGATAAAATAAACGCTCTTAAGGAGTTTGTAAATTTGTGCAAGAAATTATAAATATTAAAGAACTTGCCAGTGGTTGCTATTAGGTCTAACTATGGAAGAGAATTTGACCAAAATAAGTTCATTAATTAGTGTGATAAGAATGACATTTCCCACAACTTTTCAAGGACCAAAGGCACCACAATAAAATGAAGTTTTTGAGAGTAAGAATAGCACATCAAAATACATAGCCAAAATACTGATATGTGAAAATGACTTTTCAAAGTCATATAGGCTGAGACAGTTAATACTACAAACTATATACTTAATAGATATCTCATTCGACCACTCTTCAAGAAGACACCATATGAATTGTTCAAATGCAAGAAATCAAATGTTTTATATTTTGAAGCCTTTGGAAGTAAGTGCTTCTTCCACAACAATGGTAAGGAAAACCTTGGTAAATTTGATCCAAGAAGTGATGAAGGTATATTTGTTGTCTATTCCTCTGTTCGTAAAGCTTATCATGTTTATAACAAATGTACCAATGCTATTGAGGAATCTATTCATGTTATCTGTAATTAAACTAATGATGGTCTTACTAGCTCATCTTCATTTGATGAGTTTCAACTAAGCAAAACAGCCCTAGACAAAAGCAATCACTAATGTGCTCCTAGCAATGTGGGCCAAATTCTAAATCAAGGTGATCGAAGACAGCTGATGATATTGGAGCTTCTCCAGAAACCACATAAAATGCTTCTGAAAGACCCCAAGTTGATAATGGGTCGTCCTCAAGCATCCTTAAACAGGTTCAAAACCATTTAAATGAACCAAGGAAGGGATTCAATTATAAGTCTATCCATCCTTTGGACAACTTACTCATTGACATCAACACTAGTATAGGGACACGTTCATCATTGAGAAATTTCTACTCTTTCTTTTCATTTGTTTCTCATATAGAACCAAAGCACCATGATGAGGCATTGGAAGACCCAAACTGAACATTGCAAGATGAATTCAACCAGTTTGAGAGGAACCAATTTTGGTCCCATACACCTAGCCCAAAGGACCATCCAATGATTAGAACTAAGTGGGTCTTCAGAAACAAGTTAGATGAATCTATCATAGTAGTTAGGAACAAACCTAGATTGGTTGTGAAAGGATACAACCAAGAGGAAGGGATCGACTTTGATGAGACGTATGTACGTGTGGCTAGATTAGAAGTCATCCGCATATCACTTGCATTTGTATCTCATATGGGCGTCAAGTTATTTCAAATGGATGTCAAATGTGTTTTCTTAAATGGTTTTATAAATGAAGAAGTCTATGTTGAGCAACCCCTTGGATTTGAAAATCCTGAATTTCTAAATCATGCTTTCGAGCGTCATAAAGCTCTTTATATCTTAAAACAAGCACCAAGAGCTTGGCATGAATGCCTTAGAAAATTTCTCTTGGAAAATGATTTCACATGAGGAAATATTGACAAAACTCTTTTTATTAAAATACAGGGGGAAGACTTCCTCATTGTTCAGGTTTATATAGATGGCATCATCTTTGGTGGTACTAACAAAGTTCTATGTCAAGAGTTCTTCAATTTGATGAGTAATGACTTTGAAATGACTATGGTGGGAGAACTCAACTTCTTCCTAAGGCTTCAGATCAAGTAATGCCAAGATGGCATATTTAACAGCCAAGGAAGTATGTGAAAGAACTCTAGAAGAAATACAAGCTTCATGAAGTCAAGCATGCTATCACCGCCAATGACATTGAATACAAAGTTGGACTTTAATCCAAGTGGTAAGTTAGTGTCAGAAAAGGTCTACAGAGTTATGATTTGCTCAATACTTTGTCTAATAGCAAGTAGACCAGATATTATGTTCAGTGTATACGTATATGCTTGATTCCAAAGTGCCCATAAAGGATCACATCTAACAGCTATTAAAAGGATTTCTAGATATCTTACATGAACCAAGGACATTGGTTTATGGCATCCTAAAGATGGAGATTTCATTCTCATTGGATACTCAGATGCAGAGTATGCTGACTACAAGGTAGACAGAACAAGCACCTCAAGACACTGCCAGTTCCTTTTACACTCCTTAGTCTCATGGCATTCAAAGAAACAAAACTCAATAGCTCTAATCACTAATGAAGCTGAATATATAGCATTGGGATCATGTTGCTCAAATACTCTGGATCACATAGCAACTACGAGACATTGGTTTTGATTTCAAAAGGTTCCTATTCAGTGTGATAATATTAGTGCAATAAACATCACAAAAAATTCAGTCTAGCACTCAAGAATAAAACACATTGCATCACTTCATACGAGATCATGTTGAGAAAGGTAACATTATTCTTGAATTTGTTCTTTCACATTTGCAATTAGCTAATATTTTCACCAAACCATTTAGTAAAGATCAGTTCAATTTTATTTGAATTGAACTTGGACTGTTGAAATTGGATGCATGAATTGAAGGGGATAATCCCTCAATGAAAAATCCAATGTGATAAAATGTTACAGGCTATCACCAATGACATTAGACTAGTGATTGAAGCATCATCTTAAAGTCTAGGTCAAACCAGTGCTCTTGGACTTTGGATTTCTGTCTCACATATCAATTATGGCAAGTAATTAGAAGAAGGGGATTTAAATTAATTAAAAAATACCTCAACAGCAACCATATTTTAAAAATCGTGGATTTTTAAATCTTTCGAAAACCAACTCTCTTTCTCTCTCTCTTTCACTTTTAATGGGTATTGATGCACTTTCCTGATAACTGTCATTGATCCTATCCCCAAGATTTCCCAAACCTTCCAAAAACTGCCACCTCCCATTTTCTTTTTCTCTCTCCTCTTCTCCACAATAAGGTCGTGCATTGACCTCAACAGTTCAACCACTCCATCTCTTGTTCTCTCTCTCTCACCTCCTTCCCTCAAAATTCTTTCTTATCCAAACCCTCAAAGTTCATGTCTATCCACCCTTTCCCCCGGAATCAACTGCTGCCATGCCTTCAAAGCATAAAGGAGGAGCCCCTGCTAAAACTTTCGCGAGCTCTACACAAAGAACCCACGAGTAGGCATTGCCTTTCAAAAGTCAGGTGAGGCAACTACAATTCCTAACTCTGAGGCAAAAATATCCACCAATTTGGGTAACTCTGTCTCTATATTTGAGTCGTTCGAGGATCTAGGACTTCCTGACCACCCCATTAAGTGGCTCATGTATTCAGGGGTAAAGAGATATGACCATGTAGTTGACAGGGAGTTGGTGTTTTGTAAATTTGTAGATCTAAATTTTCTGAAAAAGGCATAGTTTTCCTCTATTAAAAAAATTTGAAAAATATGGGTTGCATAGGTCTGTTTGTGGTTAGAGATGTAGTATGCCCTTAGTTAGTTCGACCCTTTTATGCCAATTTCGAAATGTTGTACCTCAAGGGCTGGGGAGAGCTTGTTACACTACCAAAGGTCAAGGGTACCACCATCACCCTCACCACTAGGCACAATTGTTCTTTGTTGAAAAATTGAAAAAATTGGGTTGCATAGGTCTATTTGGGGTTGGAGATATAGTACAACTTCAGTTAGCACAACACTTTTATGCCAATTTTGAAAAAGTTAAACCACAAGGGCTGGGGAGAACTTATTACACCACCAAGGTCAAGGGTGCCACCATCAACCTCACCACTTCCTCCATTGACAGAATCTTCAATCTTAACCCTGACCCCTCAAAATTTCCTCCCCTAATGTTAGAGGCCAAAACCCGCAAACTGTATCTTCAAAAGTATGTCAACCTTGTCAAGATCAAGAAAATCAACCAATCTTATACTGCCCTTTACTCAAACCCTCAGATCCTATATTACATCCTAGTTAGGACTATCTACCCTCTAGGATCATCAAAAGAGACCACCAATGACACCCTCCTCGAAACCCTCTACTACGTTATGTAGGGCTATTCTATTGATTTTGTAGAACTTATACTCGAGTATATGACCAAGGTCCATAATCTATCATAGAATTTTCCTTTGCCCTACTCCTATCTATCAACTCATACCTTGAAGGCTGTACAAGTTTCGCTTGAGGCAGAAGAACAACTTGACACTTAAATCCCAACCATCAATGAGAACACACACTCAAAAGCCTCAAATTCAAATCCCTTCCCTCCAGTGATTGGAAACATAAGGAGGAGAGTTTTGCCGATAACATTGAGACTCCTAAGCCTCAAACCTATCTAGAGATTATTCCTCCTCCATGGTTGGAATGGTTTAAAGCTAATCTTAAGGAGATTAAGGGGTAGCCTTACCAGTCTGAAGGCTAATTAAGCTGAGATTAAGAAATCATTAGTTGATCTCAAAGGAGTGTGTAAAGATTTGGCTCATTGTGCATCCGAGCTCAATAGTGTTGTTTCGAATCCGAAGGTAGAGGAAGGGTTGTTGAAGTTGATAAATGATGAGTTTGGGGTGACTGTAACAAGGTTCGAAATGACATTAAAGACAACCCAGGCTAAGATAGGTCAAGAGGAGAATGGTGAGGAAGAAATCGGTGTACCCGAGGTTGTAGAGGAACCAAAGTCAAACGCTCCAGCCTCCTGCCTAAATGTTTCCTACACTAATCAAGCATGATGCACTTTCTCTTTCTACTCTCAAAAACAATTTCTTATTTTTATGTTTTTGAATAATTTGGTTATTTTCAAACAATGGTTTGCCAAAAATTTTGCAAGCCGACGCCTTTTGATGAAAGTCAAAAGGGGAAGAAATGGTATGAACTCAAGGACATTAATGATGAATGATCAAAGCCTACTAGAAAGGCTTTGAAAATTTCTATCATACATAGCTAGGTGACTGGAGGCACCATTTTGTCTTGACTATGCTATATTTTGCTATGCTTTGTTATGATTGTTTAATATGCTCACATGCTTGATATGCCTATATGATTTTTCAAATTGGAGTTTTGTTTTTGATCAAAAAAGGGGAGATTGAAGACTCCCTCAATGTCCGTGGCAAGGTTATTCACTACTTGAATGTTACAGCTCAAGGACATTGAGTGTTTTGAGTGAAAAACAAAAGCTCAATTTGAGTACATTGAATTGTACTAACCAATCTCATCTCTGTAGGTATCCAATGACAAAGTCATAGTCTCTAACGTTGGTATTAGCAAAATTGTTTCTGAGAAAAAACGATATATATGTTATCTTATTTTACTCTTGAGACATATTACTTTGGAAAGAATCTCTTGTTCATGTCTGAATGGATTATATTTCTGCATTGCAATATATCCTTGCTTATTATCCAAGATCTTATAAAAATTTTATTTGATTCAGTTTAGGAAAGTTGTACTAAATCAATCTTGAGTTCATTTGTAAATTATTTTGATTGATCTCAATGAGATCTTTGAGATCAAATCAAACTCTTCTCTCAGCAATCAAGATCATTATTCTCGTTAATCAGGAGCCAGTTTTGGAAACATCAAGGAAGGAATCAGTGATACTAGATTCTGGACAAAATACATTGAAGAATTTGCAAGTACTACTCCGACAGACAATAATGTTTTAAATCTATAAAAGACAGGACTGAAGCATATGGCAAGACACAAGAAAGAATTACATCGTAAAAAGAGCTCAAGTGCAATGATTCTTAATACTCTCTTGTGTACTTATTGTGCATTTGATTATTTCTAAGGGAGAACTGTAACAAGTAAGTTGGGAAACTTACGTGAGTAACTAAGTATTGAGAAGTTAATACTTAGTAAGTGTGCTAGCTAAGGTTCCTTAGTCGAGTAAGCTTGGAACACTAGACATTGTGTAAAGCTAAAGTCGTTGTTGTGTACTTCTTAAGTGAACAAGAAGTGGAGGTGATTAAATCCTAAGAGAAAAAATGTCTTAGGCAGTGACTAGCTTTGTTTGGATTTTGGAAGGATAAACATCATAAATATATCCTGTGTTTCGTTCCATTTTATTTCTACTCCTTAATTTTTTGTTTATTACTAACGTTGGTAACTAACCTTCATGATTGTCTTCGCTGATATTGGTAGTATAGGTTCAAAGTACGTTGGAATTTTTATTAGTCTTTTATTTTTTTAAGGTATCACCCTATTCACCCTCTCTATGGTTATTTAAGGTTGACTTTTGGGACCTTCAATTCAATTTCCCATTACCAAAAGCCACTCTCATTCCAAGTAATAATAACTTGCGGCTTAGGGTTGTGCGAGTTTGTCTAGTCTATCTTCTCACGTTGGACTGAGTATCACCAAATACAAGAATGATTAGGTTCATTGGCTGAGGCACACGACTACTGCAAATAGACATATAAGAGCAAATGCGTTGCTGTGACATTGTGTGTATGCAGTCCAATCCACTATAGAAGGTGGCCGGAAAGTACACCAGAAACCGAATTGAAGTAGCATATCAAGATCTGCATTCCATCGTCATTGATCATCATCCACTTCAATCAACAAGAAAATTACATTTCCACTCACTGTACACTAGAAACAGCCACATAGCTCATTGATTTTAGGCGTTGCTGAGGAAGCTACAGATTTTATTCTGGGTTAATAAATTCGGCATCTCAGACTGTGACTGCCAATAATTAAGCATTATTTACAAAGGCTGAACAACTACACAGCACTCACAGCATCTGTGTCCACCGATGCCAATGCCTATAACAACATATACCATCTGTCAACGCAATAAGCAACAATGTCTTCAGTTCAGCAATTAACAGGCTCAGCAGGCCTTTCTTGGCCACTTGATCTCGTCTCAAGATGAGACCTGTCAACAAGTGGATCAGGCCTCTGCTCCTGGGTTGAGACAACCCCCATCTTTACTTGTTGAACTGTGGCCCCTTTTTCTTGTTTGACACTTTGATGATCAACATTATCAGAATTTGACACACTGGAAATGGGATCGTCCTGCATTTGCTGCTCACTACCTGAAATTGCATGACTAGTATGTTCAATTTGATTGTTTCTTTTGGATTTGGGCTGCAGTTCTTGCAGGCTAGGTGAAACTTCAGGCTCGATCTTAACTGCTGCTTTGGTGTTGATTTCTTCTTTTGCTGTGGAACCAACGGCATCACACATTGTTGAACCCTTCTGACCACTCTCTTGTGACTTGGTCCCACTGACACCGTTCAATTCAATCCCGCCACCAGATGGAGCTCCACTCTGGGGGACGACGGTCCTGATGGGAGGTATACTGTGATCATGTTGACCCTCATATGTGGTGATGACGACTTTCGGATCATGAGAAGCCCTTTCGACATGTTTCTTGACTGGGCATCCTGCTGTAGAGCACCTGTAGTAACTCCTGCATGAGAGCAAGGGAACTTAGGTTAACAGCAGAAAGTTACAAATGCAGATAACAAAGCACACAGGTAATGGGAACCAAATCATAGCGCAAAACTATCAAAAGCAAAGACAGCGAGAAAGCACAATTGTTGGACAAAACTATATCTGTTCATAATTATTCAGCCTACATTGCACCAAGTTTAAGGGGCCACCAGTCCAATAGCAACGTGAGAACCACAACTCAGCACGTGCCCTGCACTGGCAAGACCTTACAGGGGTCAAGAGTACATAGCCTAAGTCCAACAGTCGGAGAGGCTGTCTCCGAACATAAAAAATGACAGTGCAACAAGGAGTTTGAGTGGTTCCCCAGTAATATAAGCATCGAAATACGCAAGTCAAGTTCACAAGCCCATTCCTATAAATTATCCCCCATTTAATTGCAAATCAGATAGATTATCAGAAACTTTTCAATTTGGTCGGTAGATGTTAAGCATGCCTCTAAAAGACTAACCACATTCTGCAATGATCTTATTCACATACTCTTGAGCAACTTTTCTAGATTTGGATGTAAAAAGGGGGAAAAATTTTCTGGATGCATTTGATACCTAAAAGAGGACTTGGGACAGATATAAATACAGGACTGGATTCCGGTAAAATCCTTGGTGTGCCAGTTATCATACACAACTGTATGAACAAATACCATGTGAACCAGCTGAATCGATAACCCATTATAGACCGATTATTCTTCAACAAGGAGCTGATCTGTTAGGATACAATCCAAATCCACAATCACTTGTGTGGGGGTTGTTTTCCTGTTGGGGGAGGGGGGTTTCATGTGCAACAGCCTTGCCAGTTGCCCCTGAATATAAAGACACCAGTTCCATCAGCCCCAAGATTAGAAACCATTGACTACCTATAACTACATAGAAAGCAAGCAAAAGACATTTTGGAAAGATACTTTTCCAGTGAACAGAACTAACATATTAAGATCCACTATCTATTACTACATAAAAAGCAAGAATTGATACACATTAAGATCTCCAGTGAACAGAATTAACAGATCAAAACTGACTAAACATCAATTAATGACACAATCTAGTAGTTCCAGCATGTTGGATAACGGATAGTTTTGTTTTTTTTTTTTGACAAAAGATCTAAATAGTAGGGAGATTTGCTGTCAAGTAGAACTTACCACCGCACTCAGCCCACGAGGGTGGTCCCAAATCTGAACATGGCCTTCTAGGAAAAAAACCTCAGCCAAAGAGGGGACAAGTTTGAAAAATTTTACCACATGCCTAAAGATGAAAGTGAACCAGGACACCGAGAAAAGCATCTTAAATAGCTAAAAGCTATTAGAACCCCACATAGGATTTTTTTGAAGCAAAATTGTGCTTTTGATAAGTCAAATGCATAATTGAGGTGATTCATTGACAGAACTTTACATTAGGTTTTGGAGTAAAAAAGTGGACCTCCAAAGAACTTCTGAAAGAGAGAAATTTAAGATTTAGCTAAGAGCTTACATCTTTTCACAACTTCTTACATCTCCTTACATCTTAGATCTTCTTACATCTCCTTACATCTCCTTACATTTTCTTACATCTTCATATATCTCATAGATTTTCTGTAACATTCATTTATTTTAGTTACAGAAATACGTATATTTTTTTAATAATACTACCAATATACAAAATTTATAAATATCTTATGAACACAACGTTTACATAAACATAAAAACATAATATAACAACGTAAATTAAATTTGGGTTTCGACATGAAATATATATTATTATAGATAACCATACATTTATTTATATTTAAAAATATTTACTTAAATTAGAAATTTGTTTGAAGAGTTGCATTCAAATTTGTCAATTTTTTTTTTTTGTTATACTTTGCTTATTCGACCAAACTAATGTTCATATAAAAAATCATCTCAAGTGGACGAAATTTTATTCACCAAATTTATGTGGATTAATATATTTTATTGTTGTGTAATTAAATGTTTTTGCAAAGTTTTTCTTCTTTAAATTATTTTCAAAATCATTTTCTGTTGGTCTTTTGGAAACAGCCTCTATTGGTAGAAATACCAGTAGGGATAAAGTTGAATACAATCAGATCTCCCCAGACCCGCAAAAGTGGAACACACACTAAGAGGTGTTATTGTTATATTGTTGTGTAATTAACTTAATTAATTATTTATTTTTCATAAGTATATTATTTTAATATTATTAGTTTTCATCCAAAACGTTAATACTAAAATAATCTATACTATACAACTCTTCAACAATTCAACAGCTCCTTACATATCTCCTTACAGCTCCTTACATCTCCTTATAGATCTTTGCATCTCCTTACATCTTCTTACAGCTCCTTACTTCTCCTTATATCTATCTATCTATCTAAAATGCGAAATAGAACAAGCTCTAAGACAATTCTTTTGTCAAAAAAATTATAAATTCTCGTCTTCTGCCAAATAAATCCATTCCCATATCTATAATGTAGCGTTTGATTGAAAGTAATGCAATCACTATGCAATAAAATCAACCATGTAATGCAATTGTTAGTGTAATGAAATGGGATAATAATTGCATTACAATGTTTGATTACAAAGTTTTTACAAGTGTGATGGAATAAATTCATCTACAAACAATACTTAATTTTATACATGATGTGAAGTACTTCCAATTCAATTCGTATTTTATTTTTGCCTATTTTAATTATTTGTAACTTTGTTGATAACTATCATCAAATATCTTATCATCATGATTACGATATTTCACATGAGACTTACTCCACTCTATTTCTTCTAGATTATAATAATGCAATATTGTTCAAGTTTACCAAGTAGAGAGAAAAAGAAGAAGATGGTGATGATAATATGTGTGTGAGAGAGAGAGAAAGACATGATGTCTAGAATGTATAAAAATGCAATTACAATAATACGATTATGGTCTAGATTAAACTTTATCTAATATAGAGAAGAGAGAGGGGTGAGGGGGCTGAAAACCTTTAAAAAAATGAAATCAAATTAATAAGAGAGGGGAAGTAGATGAGAGACAATGGAGAGAAGAGAGAAAGTTCCAAAATATAATAGCTTATAGTTGGGTAGACTTTGATTCAAAGGTATGTAATTACAATTGTTTAGGAAAAATCAAGTAATTGTAATTGCATAGATTGAAGTAAATGTGATTACAATGCAATCTTGATTACATTCTTTAATGGTAACCAAACATGGTAATGCAATCACCATTATCATTTTGATTGCATTACCACTTCGATTACATAGAACCAAACAAGCCATAAGTGTCACTTAGGTGGTTTGTTGGAATGACATGGTTTAAACCTGAATAATAGATAGTGGCGGATCTAGAAATTTTATAAAACTATACCCATTTCTTATCTTCTGAACGATCTTGGGTCACAACTAATTTTTAGGACACTCAGCTTTAAAATATTAAAGGATTTTCATACAAAATTTAGAATAATCTTTGTATACAATAGCTGCTCAAGACACTGATGGTCGCAAGGTAGATTTGTGACTAATCAGAGAGTTTTTTCCTCCATTTAATTTGATAGGCTAAAACTCCATACATAAAAATAGCGGGAGTTCAATGAGGCCATGACCTTTCTATAGTCTACAATAATCCAAGGTCCCAGAGAGTTTCCTGATAGTTGCCTTTCCAACTAACAAAAACATGGGCAAACAACTATTAAAATGTACCTCACATTTAAAATGTACCTCACATTCAAACTTCTAATTTCATTAAACATATTTTGACTAAAACTAATTGAATTGACCGATCAAATATGGTTGGAGCAATCAACTAATAGCTAATAGCTTCTAGCAAATGCAATTAACGTTAGCTAATTTTCAAATAGAGCTTATAGATGTTTGATGCCCCCGAACCAAATGGGTTTAGTGGCTAGATAAACTGAAAACTCGACAGGCTAGCTTTAGACAATTTGACTCGAGGCTACATTGAACAAAGTCCTCCATACCTAAAAGAAAAGATGCGAAGTTTTGAAATAAAATTGCAGGTAAAGTAAAGAGAGTTGATAAAGCATGTAACAGATATAAAAGGCAGAAGGTTCCATAGGATTAGAACCCATTATTTATTAACTACTCCCAACAGGACTTATTCCAGCTAAAATGGGGAATAAATCGATCTTAAGAGTAGACCATGTAAACTAGGTTATGAATGTTGGACATTTGGGGGGGGGGGGGTGTTAAGATTTAACGACTAAGTTGATCCACTTTCTCTAAGTGAAGCAACAACAAAGATTAATTTCAACGTCATATTGTTCGCTGAAATGACATTAATTCCAATGCAAAATGTCATCCATTCACCTAGCATTGTTGCAAGTAATAAGATGCCTTTGATGAAGGCGTGGTATCAAAATGTTAAATGCCAAGCGAGAAAACATAAATATAGCTTGGCTTTCATAATCAAGTAAAGAATATGTACAGCTCCAAAGACGGTTTTGTGCATACCGTGGATTAGGATTGCCTTTGACCATTTTCTGTCCGTATTTGCGCCACCTGTACCCGTCATTTACGATATCAAACTCACTAACCGTATGGACAACAAGACGTGATTCATGAGTAGGTTTTTCTGTTATGATATCAGCACCATCGATGCTTTTCTTCCTGTTATCGACATCATTAATGATTTCACAAATAAATTAGGCATTAACAATATCACTATGAAAAGGAAGTACATAAGTATATCCATGGGTCTAGCATACCGTCTCTTTAGGATCATATTTTCATTATGAACATCCTTGGCTAGATCTGCCGCTGGAAGACAGGTCGTAGAAGTACCCTCATCAACTATTGGATGGTTACATACATCCATTGGCTGAGGTTGAACATTATCAGTTGTGAGGGCACATGCATCAGATGGCTTGTCTTCAGATTGGAGAATATGGAGGTAAGTAAAGAAATTGTAAAAAAATCCAATTTAGGAAATCAAAATAGAAATTCATTGCTACCTTCAACAGTGGATACAGGACAATCTGGCTTCTGTAAGTGTACCGACTGAAAAGAGGGGACAGCTTCCTGGGTTTCAGAGCGAGGTTTAGCATGGTCATGCTTCCCCAAGTAAGTAACATCAGTAATCCGTCCAGTCGGCGAGCGCTCCACTTGTTTTTTCACCTGGCAGTTTGGATATGAACACTTGTAATAGCTTCGTATGTATTCATTTCCTTTGACATTCTTTTGGCCATATTTTCTCCAATTATATCCGTCTTCTGATGGTTTCTCTGGGACAATAGGTGTCTTCTCTTCTTGGTCAGTGTGGGAAGCATGCACTGCAGAATCAGTGCTTGGTCTGTGTTGCAAGTTATCCTCAGGAGCAACAACCACATGAGCTTCCTCCTTTGCAACCATTGGAAAAAGTATCCAAAAATTGGGTGTGCAAGCATAGATTAAGGCATCTGGTGGGACTAATGCCGCATTTCACGTGATCGATTAACTATAAAGATGGTTTACTTTGTTTAACTGTTTACAATCTGCAACATAGTGAAAACCAAGAAATTTAGATGCAGTTGTACCAACCACAAATCCCAGGCTAATCTAAATCTCTGATCCTATCTATAAAAAGAGCTTTCATAACATCAGGTGTGTTGAAAGGCCTTGATCTGGACAAATGGTGAGATGTTGGTCCAGTTGCAACAGCCCAAACACCGTTAAAAGATACATACATTAGCTGAACTGTTAAAGCAGTATGCCAAGTAAAATATAGCCCAACCTTATTTCTAGTTAGCCTCAAACTTTGAGCAATAAGAAATACAACATCGATCATCTATGACATGTCAAATAATCCCGAATTCCCAGAAAGCACCATAATATGCATACATTATATACTAAGTGACCTAAATTTAATAATTCTTCAACAATTTTTGCTGGAACAGAATTGATGCACTTGAAATAACATATGTAACATCAGATCTCCCTTCAACACCCCTTCTGTCCAACCTTTGATCAAACTATAACTTTGTTACAGTGAAATTACATGATAATTGTAGTTGACTTTGAGATAACATCACCGAAGGAACATAGCCACCTTGAAACAGGGAGGGGAAGAAGGGTGACCGAAAGGAAGCCACACCCTCTGTCTCATTCTAATCGTCTCTTTTATGGGGAGAGATGAGACAAACTAATTCGTGAGAGCTCTCAAGTTTGCTGGCACAGAGATTGAAAACCTTGCCTTAAGAAAAGCTTGGATAGAGTCAGCTTACATTCATCATACAAATAACCCAATCCAGCTCGGTAAGCTCATGACTTGTAAGGTATACTAAAAAAATAATTAAAAAAAGAGCTAGTTGTTAGGCGTTTACCTGTAATCTAGTCATAAAACGAAGATTTCACTAATCATTCATTCCAGTTAAGAATCTATTTCATCATTAAGTCACCCCTTTCTCATACCTGAAGCCATTGCCATCATAATCACTGTCACTATATTACTTCTAATCTCTCCCTCCTTTCCCATCTCTCAGCGCTACTGGGTTACCACTTTCAGCCTTGTGTCGTTGTTATGAGCTGATTTAGATATGTGCTTTTCTTATACAAAGACTTAACCTCATTTTAGCCTCATTCTTTTCAGTTCGGGTCTTAATATTTGAATGTGAACCAGACTTAAACTCATTTAGTCTTAATCTGTTTGGTAATTTGAATGTGACTCGATTATTTCATATTAATATTACAACCCAACGGGAAATGGAAAGCAATGGATTATGAAGGATCACAAGGGCTTATACGCTTAGTTGAAATCAGACTCCCACCCAAATCTTGAGCTCTAATAGCTCGTCAGCCAAGCACTCATCAAAACAAAAAATAGCTTGTCAGCCCAGCCAAGCTTGCAAAATAATTAATTCACAAATCATGACTCAGCACATTTCCCACCCAAAACTCTCATTTTCATTTTTCATTATAAACTTTAATAACCCCCCCCCCAAACCCCTCTTTCCAAAATCCTACTCTTTCTCAAGAATATCATCCATTCAATAGCAAAGCATTCAGACAGACGTTGGAGCACATGATTGTCTCTACACAACCATTGTGCCGATGATCATGAATTGTTGGTTTCCTTCTCATCAATCAAATTTCGTTCTTGCCTACCTAAACTATTCTACAAGCTCTAAACTGAAAATGCCCAATTCCAGCCTCTACCCAACCCCACCCCCCCCCCCCAAAAAAAACCTGCTTTCGAGGTATCCCATCTCTCAACCAAATTTTTCTCCTACATAAAACTCACGATACAGTAAGTTCATCAAAACCATAGCTCAGGTTTTGAAACAAAATTAACCGATAGGAACGAAGCAAGTTTCAAAACCGGAAATCACGCTAGCTGAATCACACAAGTTACGGCAACAAGCCTTGAACTCAATAGCTCCAACAATGGTTATCACCAGTTGATCTTCAATACTTTGAAACTAGAATTAACTCCAATGCCCAGCACTGTTTCTTATTTGTATATATATTTCTATTTTCTCACATCTGTGACGAGGACATTCTCATCGAACCCAACAAAATTCTACCCAGAAAAGGAAACCGAACTGGGTAAAAAAGATGTCAGGAAAGCACGAAATCCAACAGCAAATAAACTAAGCATAGCCATTAAAATATGTACTAATTAAATGGATTCAGCAAGCAAACAACAAAATTCAGATAGCAAATTAACAGAGAAACGGAGAGGATTAGACTTACCCAAAAGCTGAGAAGGGCCTCGCTAGGAATCGAGGGGAGGAATTTTGAGTTTGTTGGGGGTCAAAGTAGAAGCAAAACCCTCGAGAGGAGTGTGACAATCAGAGAGAGAATAAAATAAGGTAGAACCGAGGAATCATCTTTCGTTCATGGGGGGGGGGGGGGGATGTTTTTGTTCTCTGATGTCTTTCGATTGGAGCCAAGTGGTCAGAAGCGATCACAGTCGTTGGATCATGAGCGCCCAACAGCGGCAGTTCTGGCTATCGAGGCCGTTAGATTATATCGGTTGGACACTTGTCTTTTTTTGCTGAGTTCAATTGACTGCAAGAAAAAAAGGAAATGAATTTATTTTTCTTAAATTGAATTAAATTGAACCATGTGAAATATATTTTTATTGAATTCTTAACTTGTTTTTGTTTTAATTGGCCTAAATTAAACTGAAGTAAAATTTATTTTTGTCCAATTGCACTAAATTGAATTTAATTGAACTTATTCACAAAACAAAATAAGTTGAACAAAAGATGCTTAAATCAATCATGGATTTAAGTTGGATAAACTTGAGCATAGTAATATCAATAGTGCAGTACAAAGTGGGTTGAGTTGTACCCCTATCTATACCAACTTTTAAAATCTCATTTCTATTCATACTCGTACCGATTGGGTATCAAAAAATAAAACTCATACCCATACCGATTAAGTTTTGCGGTTTTGCAAATTATATTTGGGTACGCATAAAGAATGAAAATAAATATATGTAGGCAACCAATGCCTAAGTATGATATGCATTTGCTATAAGAATGTAAAATTTTATATTTTTGGAGTCTAATATTTAGAAATATGAAATCAAGCAACTATTGGACTAAATTTTGATAAAAAGTTAGGATTGGGCTTCAACCAAGAAAAAAAGACCAAAATATCAATTTTTTTATCTTTTTGTAAAAATGGGCATGGGTAAGGTGTGAGTATAGGGGGTGAAGCCTATACCCATACCCATTTTTCTTGTAGTTCCCCCCCCCCCTTCAAAAAACTCATTTTAAACTCATGTTTACCTACCATTCGAGTTTTAAATTGGGCGAGGTTTCCATTTTTGAATAGCACAGGTTTCATTGCTACACCTAACTAAGCAGAATACTAGGACACCCAAGAAGAGGATTGAATCGGTTGAATCATTTCGATTATGATTTTCGATTGCTTTTTCAACCTTTTAGAAACTTATTCTAATGGTTTTTAGTTCATACCCCAAAAAATACAAGAATTAAAATTGCGATGATTTAAGACTGGATTTATTTATTTTTTTGGTAAGCACCATAGTTTTCTTTTAAGATGTTTCATGGATTTCGTAAACGTTAAGGTTTTTTTTTTTACGTTTTTTTGTTTTTTTAATAATTTGTAAGTCCATTAATTTTGCATGCATTTATGTTCAATAATTTAAAGAAAAAATTATTAGTGCCGCTTAAACTCAATATTAGAATGAAAATTAATCCTAGGAATTAATTAATGATTCATAAGAATCGGAATTTCGTTTTACTCAGCCATAATTTCCTATTGATGAGCCAATTTATTGTTGGAAAGACAAGGTGAGAGTGTTGGCTTCCCTTCTTTAATTTTGACATGCAAATACAATTGTTGGAGGGGGGGATGGGAGAGCCTCCAGCTAGGTCTTAAATCTCTAAATTCATAGCAGTTTCAAAGTTGACTACAGTTGTTGGTATTCTAGTTGTTGTTTCATCAAGCTCTCAAGGTTCGATAGGTGAGAAGTGCATAATGCGCTCTCGCACTAATGTTCAATTTGGATCACTTGGATTGAATCAAAAGTAATCAACGCCTACACATATTGATGAGCATCGAACATCTAAGGTAAATGAGATCCCCGAGACGGAGGCAGAAGTTGTATTCCAAGATTAACCATCTCCCCAAAAGCACGAGGATTCGGGTAACTACTCTTCTGTATAAATAAACTTTGATATCTTCAAGCGTGGAATTGTTGGTAAAAAATTGACTTATTTTCAGCGTAATATGTAACTTGATATTTTTTGCACCAAAATTAGGCTAAAGGAGTAGAATTAGAAGTGAAATTTTGGGAATATGTTGAGGTTTGCAATGTACTAGGTGCTTCTCTTTTGTTTGCAATATTGAATGAATTTATTCACAAAATTTGGAAGGATTTTGTAATTAGAATAGCAGATATACTTAAAATGGCATCGTCCTAGTCATATTTGATTCAATTGAAACCAAAGATCAGCCTTTGCAATGTGGCCTAAAATCACCTTGATTCTTTTTTTTCGTTTGGAAAAAAAAAACAAAACTTTCCATAGTGAAGGCCTTGGTATGCCAACTTCAAGAAAATTATAATTGAGCAAGTGCCTGCATAGGTAAAATTCCCCAAACCAGATGTCAAATATTGAAATGTCTCAACATTAAGCAAGTTGGCCAGCATTTTGGGAACTCATATAATGGTTGATAAAAATACCCAAGAGAAGAACAGGGTGGGCTATGCTTGTTTCTCATCGAAGACTATATTTAGTAGCAATTTGCTAAGTATATTTCTGTAAGAATGAGAAAGGATTGTCAATCCATCAGGAAATCAATCGACATTGGATGGAAGCCTGTTTTTATGTATCCACAACAATAATATCCACTATTGGTCCGGTCTTCATAGGTTTTGGAGAGATCCAGATGTAAATAAACTTATTCATCGAAGCACTTATGTAAGTAGACAGACTCATTCCAAAATAAATAAATAAATAAAACCAACGTAAAAGTCTGTTTTACGTATCAAATGCAAAAATTATGGACATTTCTTTGAAAAGCTACAAAAGGGTTGATCGGCAATAGCAATGGATGTTTGCTTAAGAATGCATAGTCTATTCAAATTAATGAGACACAAGCTTAGGAGAAAGATTGGACTATTCCTGATAATGTTCATTCTTCTAATACTCCAATTGAGGTAACTACTATGATACAATCAACTCCTCTTTGCAATCCTTACTTTATGTTAAAACGATTGGTGAGGGACCTGCGATTAGAAATGTTGTGTACGTGGAGGTGGCAAATTGTAGTCTTGAGACAGAAATCCCCCCCCCCCTAAAAAAATGAATAACATAGCTTGTTAATATCAAAGGCATGAATGCACTGCTGCTTCATCTTCCTTATCAACTTTTGGATCCCCATCTTCAAAAATGTTGCAGATTCTACCTTAGATTAATCGAAAAATCAATTCTCTTTGAATGATTCCCTCAGGTATATTCTCATCGCACTTTGATCTTGGTTTGTTTGCGAACAAAAATGGTAGAATCCTTAATTGAACTAGAACACCCATATCATTAAACTTGCGAAAGACTCCAAATGTAAAGACTTCATCATAATTTTGGCATCTCTGGTACCGTTTCCATTGAATTGGAGCCACAATTGTCTTCTAAATGATGGCAAGAGAAGGGGGTGGGTAGTGGTCATGGAAAGGAGTGAGCGGGAGGTTGTTGTTGTTGTTGTTGTTGTTGTTGTTATCATCATTATCATTATCTAAGGGGAGGGATAGAAATGAGAGGGAATGAACAACAACAACAATAATAAGAACAACTCCCAATATGGATCCCACTTTTGTGAGATCTTAGGAGATACAAATTTAGGCAACCTTACCTCTACATTTGGTTATAGAGAAACCGATTCTCAAATATCAAAAAAAATTAGTAAACATTTTAGATGTTAAAAGTCTTTTGATAGACAGAATGTAATCTAACATGTGATAGTTAAATTAGACAACCTTAGGTATAACAAAATAACATAAGGGACGCAAGTGTGGTACCTTAATCTACAAGAGGTGAGATAACAATAACCCGATGAAAATAATGCTATTATTGTCAATCTAGAGTTCAAAAAACATGACATAGAACAATAGTTAATACAACACAACAACATTCCCTACGCATTCAAAAGCCAAGGGAAGAAGAAGAAACAAGATATCCATTGTCTGCAAACCTTAATCTTGGACCTTCGCAGGCCCCTATCCTAAGTCATGTCCTATGTAATTCACTTCTTTTTAGCTCTTCTTTGGTTGTCTTCTACCTATTTTACATTCCAAAATGTTAATATTAGCTTAGTTGTCCAAAAAATTTACTGCAATTCAGTTGCTATCACCATATAAGACTCCACCATCATCATGTCATCTCTTCGATGAGTCCAACTTGGTGGCGGTATATTATAATTAATCTCATCAATATTACTGCTTTTTGGTAGCAATATGTTAAGTTGGCATAATTATCTTCCATAGCCCCCAAGTGTTAGGATTGTTAGATTACAAAATCATTTTGCTTTTGAAAAGTATAAGTCTAAAAAGGTATTTTATTTCAAAATTTTATTCACTCGCCAAGTTTTTTATGCTTTGCTTGTGTAGTCACAAAATTACAAAGATTGAATTTTTATGTATTGATTTGATTGAATAGGTACAATCTCTATGAATACAATACTTCTCTGATTCTATCTCCTATTTCGGATGGATTTTTCAACTTTTGAATTAAGAGGAGTAGGGTCCTATTTATAGGAAAACTTTTCCCTTCCCCCTTGAAAGTTAAGATGGGTCTTGACTTGGGTTTTGGGTCTGAGCCTTTCAATTAGGCTTCATCTTGGATTGTTTTGACTTTGACTTTGACTTTGACTTGGGAGTCTCTCGGGTTTGGGCCAAGCATTGACTTGGACGTTGCTTCGAGCTTTGACCAGACGTTAACTTGAAAGTCGTTTGACGTTTGACTTGTGAGTCGATTAAAGCCTTGACCTTTGACTTTGACCTTTGACCTTGACTTTGACCAGGTTTCGACCGCCCCTTCACCTGGACGTCGTTTGGGCTTTAAATTGTGACTTGATTTGGTAGTCATCTTGAGCTTTGCTTTGAGCTTTGATTTGAGGTTTTGACTGAGCCTTGTCTTGGAAGCCATTTGGGCTTCATCTTGAACTTGACTTGTGAGTCTTTTGGACCTGATTTATGAGTCTTTCGGGCCTAATTTGTGAGTATTTTAGGCCTGATTAAATTAATTAAAAGGGTTAGCATAATTAATTTATTTAATTCTATTTTTGGTGCGGTACAAATAAATTTTCAGTACCTACAAATTGCCCCCCGAGACAATGTTACGTATAAGACTATTGTCGCATAAGCGTGACCGAAGTCTCGATTTGTTTTCTTGAAGCATGTGCAAGCCATTTTTTTTTCACGACCTTCTCCCAACATTTTTCCACAACAAATGATTGAATAGAATTTCAACATGCTTTGTTGAAAATTTTTTTTTTGAAAGTTTGAACAAATAATAACTTGTGTTCAAAGAATTGGGATAACAAAAATTGGACCATGAAGTCCATCCTTTCTTCTCATTTTGGCAGGCTGCCCTCCTTTCTTTTCCTTCTTTGTTATTCACGTGGGTCAGCCTAGCTTTCCTCTTTCTCCTTTTCTTTTCCTTTCTTTTCGCCTGGGTTGGACCCGATTTCTTGGTTCACGGCCCGCTGTGCTTCATTTAAAAGTCACATGAGGCGCACATGGCTTGCTGTTCTCTTCTTCTTTTCCTTCTGGGCTGGATCGGCCATTACTTCCCTTCTTTTAAAACCCTGCGCAACTTCCTTGGGGTTTTTTTCACTTAAATTGCATGCCTCACTCACGTGCTCGGGGGACTATTCCCCTTTCATCTTCCTTCTCTTCAATCAGCCACCAGCATGCCCAGCCACCTTGCACAGCTCTTCTTCTTCCTCGCCCTAGCTGCAACCTGAGCACGCCTCCATCTTGCTGTTGCTGGTGGTTCATCGGAGAAACTCGTCTCTCCTTCGCGGTGCCACCATTTCCAGCCCTCGTGGCCACCCAAGACAGCCACTTTCTCACTCCTTTCCCCTTTCTTTCTCATTTGCCCAGCAACAGAGTTCAGAAGCCAACCCCCCCTTTTTGCTGCTGTTGTACCAATGGTTAATGGTGGAACCACCCCTCCAAGCTTGAGCTTTTCCACCATTTTTGGTCATCTGCCTATCAAAGGTACTGCCTTTTTTTTTTCTACTTTTCTTCCTTCTTCTTTGTTTTTATGCATCATAAACCTTCAGGGCTTTGTTAGCTTTTTTGGTTTAAAGGGATTGTGTGTAGCCTAAGGAAAAGAGATTAGAAGCAATAGCTTGTGCTTGCTTGGTGATTGCCTGGCATAATTGGCATGATTGGAGATTAGACAGGTGTTTGCTTGCTGAAAGAAACTGGTGCATTTGAAGAGTGGGATACTTCATGCTTTTTTTGTTGGTTTTTTTTTTTTGGGTTAGTGGGCTTTATTTTGGTTTTGGTCTTTTGGGCTTCAGCGTGGGATTTTTGAATAATGGTTTTGGTTTTGCTGTTTGATCATGTATGCGTTTGGGGTTAGCAGGCTAATGAGTGCATTTGGGTTCTATTCGTTTTTTTTTTTTGGTTCTGTTTTGTCTGTGCATTTGGGTTTGGTCTATGCATTTGGTCGTGAATGGATACATACCCTTGGGACTTGGATTGGTTTTTGATGAGGTATGAAGAAGAATAGACATGGTGTTTGGAGTGGGTTGAAAGGTTTCAATTTTATATTATTGATATGCCTAATATTCCCATGCAATGTAAATACAATTCTTCATTGAGAACTTCACCAAGCTGCACCCCCCCCTTTTTGAAAGGTTTCAATTTGCAGTGGGTTGAAAGGTTTCATTTGATAGACATGGTGTTTACAAACTAATGATCACAGCGATGCCTCCCCCTTTTTTTTGCATCCTTGAAATGGAACAATTAATGCCAAACTTCACCAAGGAGTTGCTTTTCCTCTTTGCTAGAAAATTGCGACTCTATTGTTGTTTTAGGAATTCTTATTTTGCCCTTGATCAGTTTCCTTTGAATGTGAAAGTCAAGTCCCCTTCTTTTTTGTGGATTAAGTAGCTTGAATAAATCAAAGTACCAATCTTTATTAGGAGTAAAGAATTTTTTTTGTGTGGCCAAGTTATATGTAAAACGGGGAAATTTTTCTTAGGCTCATTGAGTCATGGGTTGCCTATGACTTGGCCTTTTATTTGAAATTTGCAATGTTATAAGGGCTTGCCATTTTTTTTTGGATGACGATAAGCAATAAATGTGGTAACTTTGGTTGAAATAAATCCAAAGGAAGCCACTTTATTAGCATGAAAAGTCTTCTCATGTCAATTTGTGCCATCGTAATGTCGCATTCATTTATTGTTGCATTTTCTCGTATCACAACGTCATGCTTATTTGTTGAACGGTGGCATTCTTTGTCGCTTGTGAATATTTTTTTATTTTTTTTTGTATTCCAACACTCCTTCCCTCTTTTTTTTGTTGCATTTGTATTGTTACTTGTGCAGGTTGAGGAGTCATTTGAAGAACCACTTGTGAAACGGTATACTGCTAGGCCTTTGGTGTGTAGAACGAATACCTATATGCTTAAAAGTGGTATGAAGATTTGAAGAAACACTTGCAAAACGGTTCGCTGCTAGGCCTTTGGTGTCTAGAACAGATACCTATACGCGTGAAAGTGGTGCTAAGACTTGAATGACCACTTGCGAAACGGTTCGCCGTTAGGCCTTTGGTACATAGAACGGATACCAATACATATGAAAGTGGTATGAAGACATGAAGAACCACTTGCGAAACAGTTCACCGCTAGGCCTTTGGTGCCTAGAACGGATACCTATACGCATGAAAGTAGTATGAAGACTTGAAGAACCACTTGCGAAATGGTTCGCTGCTAGGCCTTGAGTGCCTAGAATGGATACCTATATGCATGAAAATGGTATGGAGGCTTGAAGAATCACTTGCAAAACGGTTCGCCGCTAGGTCTTTGGTGCCTAGAATGGATACCTATACGCATGAAAGTGGTATAGAGGCTTGAAGAAGCAACTGGGCGGCTGAAGACCAATATTTTGAATGCTTTTCCTTCACGCTTCACCCTTTAATATTTGTTTTGCTTGGACGCCACTTTGTTTACTGATCTCCTTCCTGAAAAAGAAACTAACTTTGTGTTTTCTTCTATTTTCAGGTGGTTTGTAATGGTGTATTTTAAGGAATTTCAGTGTGATGGCAAGCTTCTTCTTTCCGTCGTGGATAAGGAAGATGACATACCCTAGTCAGGGAGTTGCTTCTGAATCTACTGTTCTTTGAGGAGGCTGAAAGCCAATCAGACGCTTGCTATAAAGCCATCGTCCTTTCCTTCTAAGTTCTCCATAGAGTGGAAAAGGGTGCAGAAGACGGCTAAGTTGGATACTTCCTGTAGAGTGCGTATCACGACAAGTCTAGCCTTCTCACCAAATTTCCTATGCTCGGGTGCCACATTATATCTGGGCAATCCAGATGGGGTCCGAACATGCTTCTTTATGGCGATTTCGGCTACATTCCCTTGTACTGGGAATGTACAGAGCACGTTCTCTCTTGTTTCGAGGCGTGCCTGGTAGATGTGCCTTATACCAGGCGGTGTACGCCGCACTTTACTCCTACAACCGTAACATGCATGTTTTGTGCGCCTTTTGTGAGAGTTGGTGTCGTAACACCAACACTCTTCACACCATATCTGGAGAAATGTCCATCTCGTCATGGGATTTGCACAGGCTTGGCGGACTCCCAATCAGCGGCAAGATCTATGATGAGACTATCCCTAGTATCCAAGTTTTTGAGTATCGGGACAAGTAGAATTTGAGGACTATGCCATCTTCCTGCAAATTCCTGTTTGCTGCTTTTAGATGCTTGGAAAAGATGTCTATCTATGAGAAGGTCGTCATTGCTAAAGCTTGGGTTGATTTCTGGTGTAAGAAGAAGCACATCCATAACCCACCATTACGGTGTTACCCTCTTAGCTCGACTCCCTCAATGACGCAAAATCCTAGTGGCTAGATTCAGCCTCAAGATCTTTGTTGGAGTCGTGATGAGTTGGAAGTCTTCATAAGCCTAAGGGTTAGCAAAGAGAAGAGGAAGAGCACCTATCTTGCCGCGTTCTTATCATATTAGATGTGCGCTTTTGTGCTTCCTTAGACCGAGGAGAAGTTCATTCGCCTGGCCACTTTTGAGGTTGCCACCATGATGGCATCTGGTACCACTTTTAGTTTAGTGATCCTTGTGCTAGCCAGCATCCACCATGGCCTTAATGGGATTACTAAGGCCACGAAGCCTTCCCATTCACGGTTATTTATTTCCCTGTCACTGCCTCCACGAATGGCTTGCCCACTATTTCAAGACTCACCATGTATTGCAGCCTCCCCCTCTGGGTCCTTTGATGGTGCGCTACTCTAAGTCACAAATGACGCGCAATGGCATTGGGGATGTTCGCGAGCTTGAACATGAGGGCAGAGTCTTTGACCGGGGCTGTCTAATGCGGGGAAGAAATTGATCAGAGACCTTTATTGACAACGGAAATTTGGATGTGGATAAGTCGGGCTACCTGATCTCTCTTCAAGATGGTTTCCTTCCCATTTGTTGGGGCGCGACCTTGTATGTCGAACCCTACAACCCGCATCGGTTCAGCAAGCAGTTTGGGTTCTGCCAGGGGATTCCCGGAGTACTTCTCGAGGATCCTCGCACCCAACAGGTGTCATATGATAACACCCTTTTATATTGGAAGCGGCTCCTCTTCTTAGGAACTACATCTCAGGACGTTCTTCCTTGTCGCTCCTTGGCATTAAGTCAACACATCTCCTCAACTTATAGGATTTGGTGGTCCAAGGTGACTATTAATGACCCGCAATCTAATGCTTTCGTCTTGCAGAAGAGTACAGAAGAAAATTCATCCAAGCAAGACAAGGTTGCAGAGGCTAGCTCATCGAAGAAGGCCAAGGGGAAGAAAGGAAAGGATCTTGTGGCTAATTTAGATGCTGAGGGCCCGGAGTCTAGTGATGACGCTCATGGGTCCCAGAGAGTTCACCTCGCTGACATAAAGCGAGGTCTGGCACCGGATAGTGATAGCGAGCCAGAGTTTGAGGCGAACTTCAGACATAGGAGTGCAAGAGGCGCGAGACTTGTTGCACCGATATTTGACCTCATTTTACCCCTTATTTGACCCACTTTTCTCATGGTTTTTATGTCGAATCTTAAGGAGAAATGGTCAAATTTGCCTCTTTCGGGTCATAATGTACTTATTTGGTTGGTTTGCTTGTTTTCTAGGAGCATTGCCAAAGAGACGAGAAACTCACCAACTTCAATAAAGAATGAGGCATTTGGGATGCATTTCGAGGTGGAATAGAGGTCCGACAAGCCTCAGGAGCAAAAGGATGCAGAAAAGAACAGTGCATGGCCAACCTGCGGGGAGGCACGATCGTGCACCGGTGGCTGAAGCCACGCACGGCCAGCACAGCCAGGCGCACGGCCGTGCATCTGACCGTGCATGGTGGCGCACGGTCGGCCTTGCGTCCTGGCACGGTCGTACTTCGGGCCCAACTTCCGTGATAAAAGGCCTTTTCGGCTAGTTTTTGTAGGAGGTCGTTCGGGGGTTCGCTGAGGGCTTTTCTCTGGCGATTTCTAGAGTAGTTTAGGTTAGGTTTTAGCCAATTAAAACTCCATTGAGGAGATTAGATTAGTATGGTATTGAATTAATTTTGGGTTCAAGTACTTGGATTTCAAGTTCTTCACTTCAATTCATAAGTCTTCTTCTTCTCTTTTTCTCTATTTCTTGTTTCGTTCTTGTTTTAGATTCCGTTAATTTAGTTCACATGTTTGGTTTTCATTTGATTCAATCATTTAGTTTTTATGTTTAATTCATGTTCGATTGCTTGTTAGAATTAGTTTAGTTTCATGCCTCTTCTCTCTAGTTCATGCTTGTGTTCTTCGTTAGTTTAGGTTTAAGTTTTTGTGTTTTGTTGATGATTAGTTGTTAGATATTGTGGGCTTGGATTGTGATTAGCCTCTTGATGGCTAATTAGTCTTGTATTAGGCCTAAACATACCCAATCTATGCTTAGAACCTAAAGGTTTTCCTTTACGCCCGTCAAGTATTCGATAAAATGCTTGAGAGAGATTTCATCCATATTTTTGGGCGATTGACTTATGTTGAGAGGTGAGGTCAATTAGCTAGTGTGGGAGAGGGAATAGCCGAGTTCGGGACATGAAAATAGTATCCGAATCGAGCTAAGTTCGGGGTTGCTAGTTTTGTGGTATAATTGGGTTAACCCTATGAAAACAAGTGGTTAGGCTAATTAAACTAGCTCATGACCCTTGAGAGAGGGTTTGGGTGGTATTTGATGGTGCAACCAATCATGTCTAGTTCGTGATGTAGTTTGGATAGGTTAGGACTCGTCTCGATTAGTTGGTTCATTCATTGGTCAAATCATAACTTCAAGTTGCTTTTTCTATGTTTGTTAGCGTAGTTTAGTTTACGCTTTGTTTTCCTTTGATTTCGCCTAGCTCGAGACGCTTTAGTTAGCCTTGGTAGTTGGAAACACAATTCCCTGTGGACGACACCCCAAGTACTCAACGATACACCTTGCACTTAGGATTTATAAACATTAAAACTCTACTTTTTCCCTAACAAGACTGTGACCCCCAGGGATGCTAGAGTTAACCTTGGGGATGACTTTTTTTATGATGTCCAAAGCTGCTCAGACGAGCTAGCCAACCTTGAGGACGTATGCTCTTTTCCTTCACCTTTTATTGTCATTTTCTTTTCCCATGTTGCTTTGGTTTTGATTAGTATAGAATGATTCCATGCTTATTTTATTTCGCCCCCTTTTTTTTTTTTAGATTGGGGAGTTTGACCTAGGACAAGAGGCTACACCCATTGTCGATGAGCAGTTACTCGAGGATGTTAGTCGTGTTGCTAAATCTTTTTCCCCCAAGGCAACCCCGGGCATTGGTGAGGACATTGAGATTGTGAGGAGGCAAACATCCCCTCGCAAGGTTAGGAGTTCAGCTTCTAGGGGAACAGAGGCCTTACGTGCATCAGCTGCTCAGAGCCAGCATTCAGTTGTTGAACCTAATTCTCTAGAGGTAGCCACGAGGGGGTTACTGTCTACTGCCGCTGATGTTGGCACTCTTGGGGGTTTGAAAGGAAAACCCTCTTGTATAGCTGCTCCCTCAACTACTTCTTTCGGTCCCGGACCTGGTTCCTAAAGTATCTTCACTGCTACCATATGAGTGATGGGGTATGGGTACTTGACCAGCTTGAAGAATACAAAATTTGATGAAGTGCAGGGAAAACTTCAAGGTGCCCTAATGATCTACAAGGGGATTGAGCAACTTTGTGGAGACTTGATGCCTTTGAGCAAGAAGGTGGAGGATTATGGGAGTGTTGTATCGGCTTTCTTATCATTAAAGAAAGCAGCCTCCTCATGCTACCACCTAGATGATGTGGCGAAGGAGAAGGCATTGTGCACTAAGCAGGTCTATCTTGAGCGCTCACGCCTTGCCACAGTGCGCGTAAATCTTGGAGCCTCGACAGAGAAACTCAAGGGAGTGGAGCAGAAGATTGTTGATTTAGAGGACGCACTTCGCCTACCCGAGAAGAGGAGTGCTAGCTTAAGGGTGACATTCAGCTCCAATCTTCCCTAATGGAGGCTGTGGAGCAGGCAGTTGATGTGAGATCCAAAGCTCTTGCCGACCTTGAAATGGTGCCCACTTTTTTGCCTGATGATGCCAAGGAGTTGGAGAGGTATGAGCAGGTCATGCTAGCACTACAATCCTCACTCAATCCCGACACTTGGATGGACACCGATTGATGTATCGCTCAACTTGTTTTGTTCTTTTTTTTTTTGGTAATAAACATTTGTAAAGGACTTTGTGTCCTCCTTCATATGAAATTTGATTGCCGCAATGCTATCCCTCTTTTATTATGTTTGACTGTACTTGGTATTTTGTTTACCTAGTTGCTTACGTACTTATGGAAACATTGCAATTCCCAATAAGATCAAGTCATCACTTAATTCAACAAAATAAATTTGTATATATTTTTTTTGCTGTGCAGTTTATACTCTTGCGTGCCAGGAGTAGTACAACGATTCTTTTGTTTGAGTTTGTTTTTGTCGTTCACAGGTTATACTCCTGCAGGCCAGGAGTATTACAATGGAATTTAACTTGAAAGAACGAGCCGTTTAGGCTCTTACTTAGGAGCTTTACAACATCCTATCTCAAAGATAATAGCGCTTCAAGAGTTTGCCATTTATGGGTCCTACCCGAACCCCCTGTCCATCTACTATCTTGTAGGCGCCATTTGAGTATTCCTCACGGACAACATAAGGTCCTTCCCATTTCAGAGCGAATTTGCTTCCTGTCTTGCGGGTCATGATGATTGGCCTTTTTAGCGCAAGCACCTGATCCCCAACTTAGAACGAGCGCAGCCGAACCATTTTGTTGAACGCTCTTACTAGACGAGCTTGATAGCATTCTAGCTTATGTTGTGCCTGAAGTCTTTTCTCATCAAGAGCTTCTAGCGCAGCCAAGCGAAGCTTGTGATTTTCGTCTTCCATCAAACATTCTTATATGGCGATGCGAAGCGACGGGATTGGGAGCTCTAATGGTAGTACGACTTCAACTCCATACACCAGAGTGAAGAGGGTCAACTGTGTTGGAGTCTTGTAAGTCATTCGGCATGCCCAAAGAGTCTCCCCTAGTCTTTCGTGCCAATCTCTTTTAGACTTTGCGACCAATTTTTTGAGTAAGTTGCAAAGTGTTTCATAAAAGGCTTCTGCTAGGCCGCTTGTAGGGGCATGGTACATGGAAGACTTGTGCTGGGCAAACTTAAACTTCTCGCACAGGATAGTGAACAGGTTGTTGACGAAGGGCTTACCATTATTAGTGATAATGTACCTCGGCACACCATATCGATAGATAATGTGTGTCCTTATGAAGTCGACCATATATTTTTTTTAAACTCCCGTAGTGAAATTGCTTCCGCCCATTTAGAGAAGTAATCAGTGGTAGCCAAGATGTAGGAGTGACTAGCAGACGATTTAGGCGCGATTGGTCCAACGACATTAAGCCCCCATGCCTCAATGGGCCATGATGCAACCATTGAGTGAAGAGGTTCCGGGGGTTGATGTATGAAGTTGGTATGGAACTGACAAGTATCACACCTATTTGCATAATTTATGCAATCTTGCACCATAGTGGTCCAGTAGTAATCCATCCTCTTAATGGGATTGTGTAGCCTAGGCCCTGATTGGTGTGCTCCACACACACCTGAATGAGCTTCCATCGTTGCTTGCTTTGCTTTTTCCATATCCAAGCATCGTACACAACTAAAAAAGTTCAAATTAACGACGGAATTCAGCGACGGAAAAAATTAACGATAGATTTGGCGACGGATATGGCAATTGAAAAACAGTATTACAAAAAAGTCAGATTGTGCGACAGATATAGCCGACGAAATACCCAATCCATCGCCATAAACGATAGTTGGTGACGGAAATTTTGTCGCCACAAATTAAATTTTGATTTTGAAAAAAATGAGCGACGGAATTTCTGTCGCCCAAAAAAAAAATTCAAATTTTTTTTTAAAAAGTGGGTTGGCGACGGAATTTCTGTCGCCATTCCGTAGCCAGCCCCCTTTAATTGAACCAGAAATTTTCTGGTTCATTGCTGCTATGATTCGAAGAGAGAGAAAGAGGAGTGGCGACTGGCGAACGCAGGTCCTCATCCGACCACCTCCCCACTAGCCCCCGTCGGCCGTTCCCATCGCCGGTGCCACCCTCTGTCACCGTGCCCCGGTTGCCGCCCCCCCACCGTCGGTTTTTTGGAGTTATTTGAGGTATTTTTCTCAACTAAACTACTTATAATTTCTACAAATTTTTGCATTACATTGTTAGAATTCCATAGTTAGTTCATATTTATGTTGAAATGTGGAGTTTGTGTGAGGTTATTGCTTTAATTTGGTTCAAGATTGGGGTAAATGCGATTTGAGGTTTAGGTTTGGTAGTTTGAAGTTAAAGTTTGATAGGTTGGTGGAATGAAATGCTTTAATTGATAATGTTGTTGAGATGTATCATTTTTGTGAGGTTATTACTCTAATTCGTTACAAGAATTTGGCAAATGCGATTTAGGGTTGAGGTTTGGTAGTTTGAAGTTGAAATTTCATATGTTGGTGGAAAGAAATATTTTAATTGATAATGTTGTTGAAATGTGGTATTTGTGTGCAGTTATTGATCTAATTTGGTTAGAGATTTTGCTCAATGCAATTTAGGGTTTAGGTTTAGTGAAGTGAACTAGAAAGATGATATGTTGGTGGATTGAGATGCTTTAGTTTATAATTTTGTTCAAATGTGATGTTCGTATGAAGTTGTAGCTCATATTTGTTTAAAGATTTCGCCCAATGCAATGTACACTCAGATTTGGTAATTTTAAGTTGAAATTTGATAGGTTGGTGGAATAAAGTGGTCAACTATGTATGAATTATTAGTTTTGTGATATTCGTGAAAATATAAGTATATTTGTCGAAATTTATAAGTTTTTTTTTTGTGCATGTGGAAATTTTAAAGTAAAAATATATAATATATAATTGCGTAATTTATGTAATTATTATAATTTTCATTAAAATTAATTCTTATCAAATACCTTATGTGGTTAATTGTTATTTGAGCAGAATATGAATGGTCATCCATATCGTAGGTGGATGTATAATAGATTACTGCCTGATCGTAGTGGTTATACGCAAGAATTTCTAAATGGACTAAACCAATTCGATCAATTTGCACGTAGACGGAAAGAGTTTCTGAATAGGGGAAAGTATAGATGTCCTTGTGCGAAATGTAGAAATAGGGTGTACTTGACACTTAATGAGGTGAAGATGCACCTTATGCATAAGGTTTTTGTGCAAAGGTATTGGTTTTGGATAAGTCATGGGGAAATAGAAGCTCAACAATATAATTCTGGGTATTCAAATAGTGAAATTTCTGAAGGTGGAGGTTCAAGTCATACTAATAATGATTATTTTGAATCTTACGTAGATCGAATGTAGGACATGGTTGATGATGCTATAATAGCAAATCAAAATGTAAGGGAATAGGGGTCAAGCACTTGCTGAGAATCATTTTATAATATGGTTCAAGCTGCTCAACAACCCTTATATGATGGCTGCTCCACCCACAGTGAGCTATCTGCGGCGGTGAGACTGTTGAGTATTAAATCTGATTATAATATGCCTCAAAACTGTTTCAATGAAATTGTTCAATTAATGAAAGAGATGTGTCCCCCTGACAACCGCGTGCCAAACAACTACGGGCAAACGAAGAAGGTAGTTAAAGATCTCGCAACGATGTGGCTCAAGTTGATTGTTGCCGGAAATGTTGCATGCTATTTTATAAGGAGGACGCAAACCTGGACGCGTGCAAGTTTTGTGGGCATTCAAGATGGAAGAGGTAAAGGTCACAACAAAGGAATTAGAATCCATTGCCATACTCGAGGATGCATTACTTGCCATCAAAACCTCGACTACATAGGTTGTATGCATCAAGAAGTTGTGCAGAGCACATGAGATGTCATTATGAACATCGACGTGAAGACGGTGTTTTATGTCATCCATCAGATGGGGCAACATGGAAACATTTTGATACCAAGTACCCTGAATTTGCTGCAGAGCCTCGAAATGTGAGGCTTAACTTATGTGTTGATGGATTTAATCCTTACACATTATCTTCAAGATCATACTCCATTTGGCCAATGGTAGTTACACCTTATAACCTCCCCCCTGAAATGTGTATGACCACATCGTTTATGTTCTTGACTTGTGTAATCCTCTGGCCCAAAAATTCCAAGAACACAATAGATGTATATTTACAACCTCTTGTTGATGAGTTGAAAGAGTTGTGGGATGTTGGAGCTGAGACTTATGATATTTTTACAGGGCATACATTTCATATGAAGGCTGCAGTTATGTGGACCATCAATGATTTTCCCACATGTGGAATGTTATTTGGGTGGAGTACTAATGATGGGCAATTGGCATGTCCCGTATGTATGAAACAACAAAAGGCTTTGAGATTGATAAATGGAGGTAAATTCTCATGGTTTGACTATCATCGGTGTTTTTTGGCCAAGGAATCATGCGTTTAGAAGAAATAGAACAACATTTAGGAAAGGCAGAATTGTTACAGCGGGTGCTCCTTGCCGACTATTTGGGGAAGAACTTTATGTCGAGATGGAAGATTACCCAATGGTAACTACAAATGGTGACTTTATCATACTAGGATTTAAGGAAAATGAGCACATCTGGATGAAGAAGAGCATATTCTGGGAGTTAACTTATTGGTAACACCAACTGCTCCGCCATAATTTGGATGTGATGCACATTGAAAAGAACTTCTTCGAGAACATTATCAACACTGTTATGGATGTTCGTGGGAAAACAAAGGATAATGCCAAATCAAGAATAGATGTTGCAAAAAATATGTGATAGATCAGAATTACATTTACATTCAGGCCCAAGTGGTAAGCCGATTAAACCAAAAGCGAAGTTCGTACTTCTTGTGGATAAATGAAGAGAGTTGTGTGAATGGGTGAAGGAGCTTCAAATGCCTAATGGATATTACTCTAATTTAAGGAATATCGTGGACCCTAATGAGGCTAAGTTCAACAACATGAAAAGTCATAATTGTCATGTGTTCATGGTAACTCTTTTACCAATTGCATTTGGTGCGCTCCTAGATGATGTGTTGAAACCTCTTATTGAGATAAACCAGTACTTCAAGAACTTATACTTAACAACATTACGGGAGGATATGCTTGAGGAACTGCATCGCAACATTATCATCACTTTGTGTAAGTTGGAGACCATTTTTCCTCCTGGCTTTTTCAATGTAATAGAGCACCTGCCAATGCATTTAGTAGAAGAGGCTCAACTAGGTGGTCTAGTACAATACAGCTGGATGTATCAATTTGAGAGGTAAATTATACTATAATCGATGAAACCGTATCTCAATTCTTATATGTGGAATCACTTAGAAGTGAATGCAATTGTGAATTTGGTAGGTTCTTTGGTCGATTGAAGAAAAAGATAAAGCAACAAGCGTGTCCTGAAGGTTCAATCACAGAAGCATACCTAGAGGCAGAGAGGACATTCTTCGCCTCCTATTCCTTCGGCTCTAATGTGCCCTCTATGCGTGCTAGGTGCAGGAGAAATGAGGATGACGATGAACATATTAATCATTTTCCAACTCTGTTCGTGGTTGCACCGCAAGGGACCGCTATTGGTAAGGAAAGATAAAGGTATCTCACAGATGCCGAATATGTTGCTGCCCATCTTCACGTGCTGTTAAATTGTGGTTTTTCCAATTGAGTTTATAATTCAGAGCGCAAGTATATTAATAGGTTTCATAAAATGTGATAGAATTTTCACAGAATAAGTCAGAACTGCAGGTCCCAATGTCAGCGACGTAGATGTCGACACCATCATCGAAACTCATTTTGCAGATTGGTTTAGTCAGAATGTAAGTATTATAACTCATTATTCATAATTTTAACATAACAGTTAATTAGGTGCATTGTATTAATTAAAACCACATGTTATGTCACATTAGGTGCATTATATTCAACTATTCGAGACCAACAAACATTGCTAGTTGAGCCAATTGGCTGAGAAACCAAATCGGTATGTGTCGATGTGGACGACATATAGAGTAAATGAATTCAAATTCCACACAGAAGCTTGAAGCGTAGGGAAGAGAACATATAATTGTGGTGTTAGTGTTTGTGGCACTGGGGAAGGCGATATTGAGAATGATTATTAGGTGTACTAAAGGATATTGTCCAAATTGAGTATGTAGGTGAACCACTTAAACGATGTGTGCTCTTCGGTTGTGAGTGGTTCGATCCCACATTGAATCGTGACACACGATCTCATAAACTAAGCAACCTTATTGAGGTCCACCGTACAAGGAGGTACTAAAAGTACACCCCATTTATCTTCCCAAACACCGCATCACAAGTATACTTCATGCCATATGCAGATCGCTCAAGGGATAGGGCCAATTGGCTTGTTGTCATACCAACCAAACCAAGGGCGAGAGTGGATCAGTAGTACACTCTACCTACTGCGTACCAACAAATGGATATGACGACTAACGTCGAACCTGTGAATGATGTCATCCCTGCAGCATTAGTGGATGAAAGTGCACCACCGAAAGAGGTTAATGATGAAATAGGATGAATTCATTCAGGGTAATGATAAGATAGATGAGGTAGAGAATGATGAAGGTGATGAAGAGAGGGAGTTGGATGACGGTAATGAAACAGATGAAGCACCAAAAAATTTGCATTTGCATGATGATGAAGACGATGACATTGATGATGATGAAGATGCAGATGATTGAGTGCCTATGAATTCTTATGTATTTGAGTACTTTGCATGTCAAACAATTGGTTGTGACTTTACTTATATTGTATGAATGAGCTTTGCAAAATATGTGTTACCTATGTACCTATTATGATGTATGAGTAAACGGTTTATATGTGCAATCATTATATATTTGTACTTGGCTTTGTTATCACCTATTTCAGGTATGGATTCCAGTTCTCGTCGAGGTAAGTCCTCCCCTCGAGGTAAAGGACGAGGGCGTAGGAGCTTTGACGTAGATCCGACCGCAATGGACATTGATCCATCTTCCGCCCAAGTTCCTCATATACTAGTTCAGCCAGGGGCCACAATGGCTGCTTACATACCAGATATTTCAGGACCACTGTCTCCCCCATTTGGGAATTTCCATCATCATACCTCATGCATTCCCAACCAAAGCACCATGTACGGCCAATTTGTCTACAACATTCCTCCAAACCCCTATGTTGTTCACACTGTACAGCCTACTCCCCAACCCGCTCACCCTAACACAAACTAGTCCTAAGAGAACATTACAAGTGGTGAAAGTGAAGCACAATCCAGTCATGGGAGCACTCGAGCTAAGACTTGGATTGAGCCATATGGTAACGGGTAAGTCTTCATTTGTTGTATCTTATGGAGTACTATATGAATTTTGCATAACAAGTAATCAATTTGATGTGTGATGTGTTATGTTCAATTAGGTTTCTCCCAAATGGTGGTGCTGTCAGTAGGATTTCGCTCATATTTCGAAGCAAATTTGATGGAGCTTGGTCTAGCTGGAGCAAAGTGCCCAAACCAGTACGAGATTTGTGGTTTGGAGAGTTCAAGGTAACTACAGTGACTTTGTATTAACAGTTTCTGTGAACGTGATAAATTACTGTTGTATTAGTTGATGTGTTTTTTGTTTTCATAATTGCAGAAGTGGTTTGCTTGGGATCTGGTCCATGAGGACCGTATAAGAAGGAATTTTGAAAATCGAGGCAATGCACGCTTGAGAGACATCTTTGGCAAAACAAGAAAGCATAACAAGAAGCCTATTTGGCTCGGTGATGCTCAATGGGAGGGACTCCAACAGCACTGGGCAAATGAACATCACAAGAAATAGCTGGAAACAACCCAGAAGAATCGACTGGGAACTCCAGAAAGTGGTGGTCCATCTCTCTAAACCTGTGACTCGATCCCTATGCATGAGCATAGCGGGCGTCTGATAAATGAATTAATGTTTGTTATATATTTGTTTAAGTTTAATACTGTATTTTGTATTGTGCTTGACATCATTCTTTCTAGCACGTACATAGAGGGAACAACTTGGGACGGAGCCCATCATTATTGAATTATTCAGTCGCACTCACAAACTCCATGGCAAAGAAAATGCCCCTTGGGTTGACAAGAAATCACAACAAACATATTTAAGCAATTAGCTATTCTCAATCTTCATTGGTAGTTAAACATGAACTTGTATACTTTATTTTAAGTAATTGTAGTATGCATGATTTCGTGCGCATGTTGCAGTATTGTAGGAATCTTTTGAACGTGATTTTCAAAATGTTATCAACTCTCAAGAGACCGGGGATGACACTTCTCAAGATCCAAATCAGCCATTTCCAAACTCAAATGAGTTGTCGGTGAAGACGTTCAAGAACAAGAAGGGTCGTATTTATGGCATTAGTGACAAGGCTGTCAAAATGAGGGAATTTGGCTACTTCAGTCCCACTCAAAGATCCGGTACAATTTTCATATTAAAGTGTCAACGACCATGGTTATACATTGAATTTACTTAATTACAATACTAATGCGTACTTCACTGAAATGCCTATCAGCAGGTACCAGTTCTACGCCATCGCAACAAGAGCTCAATGACTTAAAGTGTGTAGTGACCAACTTGGGGGGGTGAGCTAACTTCACAAGCTGAAAGCTACCGGTTGGTTATGGAGAAATGTAAGCAAATGGAGGAATCCAACAGATTGCTCACCCAAAGCAACCAACAACTGAGCCAACAAATGATGAGTATCGATCAGCGCCTCCAAGCTTTCTTTCAAATACAACAGGCGTCTGGTTTGGGATCTCAGCGAACATTTACTCATCACTCCTAACATAATGAGGAAGAGGGTGAGGAAGAGTGATCTTCACCTTGGTGATTGAGTTGGTTGCAGTTTTCCTTCAATTGGTGGCTCTTCTGTTTGGTTCTTTACGAAATACATCTCTTGCTACTTACTTCCCCTCCCCTTTGTGCTTATTTCACTCCCCCCTTGGTGCTTATTTAATTTTTCTCCCATTTTGGCGCTTGCTTCTCCATCTTATGCAAACATATATATAACTTCATTCTCAATTACTGGCAACTTCTGGTTTATTTTGATTTGTGGTTTGTGATGTGTAGAGACTTTGTTTGGAACTTGTGGTTTATAAATTGAAAACCCTTGGTTGGAAGTGTTGAGTTCGATGTGATATTCAACCTTTGTGTGGCTTGAAATTCTTGAGAACGTTTCGAATGAAATCATATTTGAAGCCATTGGATGTTGATTGAGTGCAAAGATCTTGCAAAGATCTTGTAAATTTCTTGCATGAATTGAAATGTATGTACGGATACATTCAAAAACAAGCGATTTTATTTAAAAAAAGTGAGAAACCTAGCGACAGAATGCTGACGGATTGAGATAAATTTTTTTTGGGGGGGCAGGGGTGGCGACAGAATGAAAAATCCGTCGCCACCCTTGCCCTGCCAATTTCCTCCGCCAAAAAAAGTATGTCGCAATTTCTGTCGCTGAATCCATCGCCAATGACGACAGAATTTCAAAATTTCATCACCAGATACTCAGCGGCGAACGAAAATCCGACAACCGTATTCCGTCGTTGATATGAAAATTCTGTCGCTGATTAAACGTGTTCCGTCGCTGATTCCGTCTTTATTTGGTCTTTTTCTTGTAGTGGTAACCAAAGGCCAAGAAAAGTGCGTCGATAGAGCGCTTCGTATTATTAAAGAAATCTCGGAGCTCTCCGCTGTATTTCCGTCTTATGCCTCGGGTCACTAGGAAGTTTTCCATGCTCCATGTACTCAATTATCGGTTGACGCAAGTCATGTATATCTATTTGAAGAACATAGATCATGTTGACGTCTTCCTCTAAGCCTTCATTATCGGGCGGAACAATCTAGTAGCTAAATATTGGAATTGTCATTCTTTCTTATGGCTTCAGTGCCAAAGTGGTTATGAGGCTTGCAAATGCGTTAGCCATCTTGTTGGCACTCCTTAGCACGTGCTCTAACTTGATTATGTCTAACTTGTTTAGTAGGCATAATGCTTGCTTGTGATACGAGACAATGTCTTCTTTCTTAACCTCGTACTCATCAAGTAGTTGATTGATGACTAACTGTGAGTCACCGTATATGTTAAGGTCTCTAATCCCTATCTCAATAGCCATTTGAAGACCTAAGTTGAGCGCTTGGTAATCTGCCACATTGTTAGAGCATAGCTGAGTAAGCACAAATGAATACGGGAAAATGCACTTTTCGGGGGAGACGAAAACCATTCCCGCACCAACACCATCTCGCCTAGCTATTCCATCAAAAAACATTTCCCAGGGAGGGAGGATATCGATGAAGAACACATCTTCTCTGAGCAAATCATCGTTTAGCTCCCAATCATCAAGGATTGGATGATCTGCTAAGAAATCTGCCAACGCTTGCCCCTTAACCGCTTGTTGGGATACACAGACAAGGTTGTATTACTTTAAGATTACAACCCATTTTGTTAGTCTCCCATTTAAGATTGGCCTAGACAAGATGTATTTAATGGGATCAGCTTTGGAGATCACTTACACTGTATAGGCTTGCATGTAATGCTTGAGTTTCTGAATGGCAAAGATGAGCAATAAGCATATCTTTTCAATTGGTGAGTATTTCAATTCATCTCCAACCAACGTATGACTTAAGTAGTACAGGACGACTTATTTTCCATCCTCATTTTCCTATACACATAATGCTCCTAAAGACTTTTCCTGAGTTGCAATGTACAGTCTAAGAGGCTTACCAGGGATGGGTACCCCCAACACCAGAGGATGGGACAAATGCTCCTTTATTTTCTTGAAAGTGGTATGACGTGATTTGTCCCACTCAAACGATGCACCCTTTTTCATAAGGTAGCTGAAGGGATGGCAACATCCTACAAGATTTGAGATGAATCTTCGGATATATGCCAAGCGACCTTGAAGTCCGTGAAGCTCCTTGAGATTCTTAGGCTTAAGCATCTCTTAGATTGCTTTGATCTTTGATTGATCAATTTAAATCCCTTGGTGATGAACGATGAAGCCTAAGAATTTCCCGGAGGTGATACCAAGTGCGCACTTGAGTGGGTTCGTCTTTGATTGACATCTTCGTAATCACTCAAAGATTAGACGAAGATCTTATAAGTGATCTGCCCTCTTTTTGGACTGAACCACCAAATCATCAACATAGCACTCGACTTTTTTATGGAGCATGTGTTATCGTTTTAATTACCGCAAGTGCACCTGTAGCTAGCAACTGGCAAGTACGGGTCGAATCCACAGGGAACTATGCTTCAACTACCAGAACTAATTAGATTACTCAAGCTAGGCCGTCACAATTAAGGTTGTGGAGACTAAACTAAGAGAGACGATAGCAACTAAAAAGCGTGATAAACAGCAGAATAGAAACCACCTAGGTTGGAATTAACAGCACGATTATGCTAGTGAATCAGTTACTAACCCAATCAAACATTCCCAAACATGCATCACAAATGGATAGATTGTCAATTAAGCCCATCTCCTCCCTCTCTCAAGGGTCGAAGACTAATCCTGGAACTATAGTCGCCTATTCTCATGGGACTAAAGGTCGAAGGATTACAAGATTCACAATCTCAAATCCCAATTAGAATCTTAACTATTTTCATGTTAAAACCCTAACTGTCTACTAAGACGCACTAGGTAAAGGTTTCGTCTCTCAACGCTCCCCTAAACCCCAATAAAAAGGATGAATGTTCTTTCGAGCATTTCATCGAGCAGTTGGCGTACATAACAGAATTCATAATTACAAAACAAAGGGGAAACATGGATTGGGCCAGTATAAGATTCAACTACACATATTCGGCGTCAATCCCAACCTAAGTTGAAGGATTGAGCCTATAATCATGTTTCTAACAACAACCACAATATTTGATTCAATAAACATCTCAACCAAAACCTAAATAATCAAGAACAAGAGGAGAGAGAACTAGAACAAAAAAACCTGGAATTAATCGAATCGATGAAAGGTAAAATCAACGTCCAATTCAATAGCTAATTTAAAAGCGTGAGAAATAAAATTGAATATTGAAACCTAAAAATCGCCTAGAAGTATTTTGGGGCGAGAGAAACTGAAACTAAAACTGAATGTCCTCAAAAACAGCCCCGAAGGAAATTAAAGTCGCGACGCGGAAACGAGGGTGGCATGGTCATGCCCCGAGGCACGGTGTGACCGTGCCAAAACTCTAACAAAGACCCGAAGGATCGACCAAGCAGAACCGGCCACGCCACGTGGCACTGGCTTGGCTTGGTCGGTTCTTCATCCTCTGGTTGTGTCGCGCATGTTCGATCCCCCGGGACTTCCATGCAACGCTTTTTCGTGGCATTTTCTCGCCTTCTTGGCACTCTTTTCTGCTAAATGTTGTTCATCTTTTCGTTTCTTCAATAGAGTTTCTGAAAATATTGAAAGATGTTATATGAGTTAAAAGTGCGCTAAAGGATGCCGATTTGACTCTTCCTTAGCAAGATTGAACGTGAAAACGCATGAGAAAATGAGTCAAATAGGGGCTAAAAACGGGACAAATAGAGGTTCATCAGCATGTCATCAAAAATTGTTTGCATTGCCCTTTGGTAAGTTGCCCCTGCATTCTTAAGTCCGAAGGGCATCACCTTATAACAAAAAATGTCTTTAGGTGTGCGGAAAGTTGTGGCCTCTTAATCTTCTGGCGCCATCAGAATCTGATTGTATCCTGTAGTATAATCCATAAATGACAACACTTGTTGTTGAGTCGATCATGAGTTCTGTGATAGGGAGTGGGAAATCATCTTTTGGACAAGCGTCATTGAGATCCCGGAAGTCCACACAAATATGAAGTTGCCTATTTTTCTTCCTAACAGGCACGATGTTTGCGATCCATGTTGGGTACTCGACCTCGCGAATAAATCCTGCCTCTATGAGTGTGTTGACCTCTTTTTCAATTTCTGGTACCAACTCTGAGAGAAAGTGTCGTTGAGGTTGCTTCTTAGGTGAAATACGCCTTTTGATGGATAGGCGACGAACTACAACCTTTGGGTCTAACCCGTGCATTTCTTGATAACTCTAGGAAAACACATCCTTGTACTTAGACAGGAGTTCCAATTACTGCTTTTCCTCTTCGGGTGTAAGCGATGAGCTTAAGTAGATAGGACGAGGCTCTTCATTGGTTCCAAGATTTAACTCTTTCAACTCATCAACTATAGCATGCCCCTATCTTTGAAAGCCTCAGGGGTTTCTGCCAGCTCTATCTCTGAGTCTGAGTTATCACATTCATGGATTGTGATATGATTGGAAGAAACAACTTCTTCTTCCCCCACCTCCTCGCTAGAGTTAGAGTTCTTTTGCTGACCTGTGAAGACCACAGTACGCCTCTTTACTCTTAATGAACCGTCTATCTTAACGTCCAAGCTGGAGAAACGCCTCATATGAGAAGGGATAGAGCTTTGAACTTCATTAATCACTCCCAGGCGGCTAAACACAGAACTTTTCTCCTATTGAAGTCGTGAGCTTGAAGACTTTTTGCCAGTTTTCATTCTAGTAAAAATTGAATGCTTTGGCTAGGGAACATCTTTGATCCTGTTGAAAACAAAGATTTTGTGGTCTTTCCCTTATCTTATACGAGTGAATACTGACATATGTTTTTTTCGAAATGGATGGTTGTAGCCTATAAAACACGGAGGGCTTTGGGTTAGGTGAATAACTTTCATCTTCACTCTCATCTACCTCTTCAGCTAGGATGTGTTAAATCACCACCTTCTTGTCCTTTTGTCGCCTAGAGATTCTGATTGGCTGTGGTGGCGTGAAACCTAGTCCGACTTTAGAGACACTTAATAAACCTCCTTGTTCCTGGATCTTTCTTTGAGTTTCAGTAAATCCATGAGGCTTGACTTCAACTACCTTTCCTAAGGTAGTTGGATTTTGAAAGTCATAGTCAGCTTTTTCCATGAGCTTGTAAGCGTTGGGATCAAATCCTTCCTTAGTCCGCACATTTGGCAAGTCATCGCCTTATTTAGAAGATACGACAAACCTTGGAATAGGGGGTCGACTCACCTTAGCCTGCCACATCTTAAGGGTTGGAACTGTTACACCTCCTTTTAGGGAGATTATGCTAGCTCCATCACCCTTAGTAGCTTTGGTCTTAATGCTACTGCCTGTGCACTCGCCAAAAGGTGACTCGCGCTCCTTACGGCGAGACTTAGGTATGTACCTTAAAATTGGTGGCATTGACCCCGTTGAAGTGGCAACCAGTTTAGTAACTTGCTCAACACGAGAAGCGGTGCTGCCTTGCTTACTTGCTTCTTTCTCAAGCTGTTGCTTAGGAGAATCATCTTTTCTTGCTTGAGGGGCCTTCTTTGTGGTTGACGACATGGTTTCCTTAGGTGCAGTGCCTTCTTCAAAGAACCTCGCGTTTGCAAAATGAGACTTAGCTTCAGTGAATGCCTTGACATCCCCATTTATTTTCTTCTCTCCATCTTGGTAGTACTTAAGGCACTAGTGTAAAGTGGAAGCAACTATCCCATGTTAATGAAGCTATGGTCGCCCGAGTAATAACCTGTAGGAACTCTTAGCGTCGATTACATGGAAGATGGAGTATGTCGACAAATCTCCCATTATCAGTTCAATGCAAATCATACCGTTTGCACGTTGGCCTTCAAGGTTAAAGCCTTGAATCATCCTCTGACTCTTAGAAAGTTCGTCCACTGTGATGCCTAGGTCGTTCATTGTAGACATAGGCATGATGTTGACGGCTGACCCTCCATCTACGAGAATGCGTCTGACTTTCTGCTTCCTGATGTAATCAGTCACAAACAAAGAACGATTATGCGGCTTGGATCCTAACAATAAGTCCTCATTAGTGAAAGTGACTACGGTGTTGCAAGAGGCACACTGAACAGGGCTTTCTGTTGATCCTCCCACATCCTTGACTTTGTCAGTGTAAAGTTCTGGGTGTTGTAAGGCAACAAAAACATGTTGTCGCATCTCGTCAGGCAAACAACAGATTTGCCCCTAGACTATGCGAGCTGGCAAAGCCTCCAAGACAGTTAAGGTCTTGTCAACTACTCTAGGAGACTCCTCTTGTCCGTCACTTCCTTCGTCTTCCTCTTCTTCGAGCTCAGAACATGAGGTCATGTTGACTGTAACTTTCTCAAAGAAGCCTATTGGGAAGAACTCCTCAAGTGTGATAGGGACAAGCAACTCTTGCTCAAGGAGGTCAATAGGCAGAATTTCGTGCCTTTTGACGTTCTTGGACTTCTTCTTACCTTTTGAATGATGAGGGCTCTTCTTTCTTCTTTGTCTCTTCCTATGGTGAAGAGGCAACGATTGCACTTGGCTTTGCTTCCTTGGCCTCCGGCGAGTGACAAGAGTCCATCCCTATTCATCATCATCAACTTTATCAGAGACATCCACAAAAATATCCATCTTTGTCAAAGGTCCTTTGGATTCAATTGGAACTACTATAGGCTCCAAACTGCCAAACTCAATTGTAATTAATTTCTCCTCAAGGGAGGAAATCAATTCAGTGTTTACTCTACTCTGAGATCGAGTATGCTTTTGCTTCCAGGGCGATGAAGAACACTCTAGCTGAGTGGAGATATGATTTGTCTCGACAGTGTCATCCAAATCCAATATTATCTTCCCATCCCTAGCAAGTTGCATAATACATTCCTTGTGCGTAATGCATTTCTCAAGAGGGTGACTAGTCATCCTATGATACCGACAATATTTTGGGTCGATAACCCTTCCAGCTTCTTCGGGGCGTTTTGACTCTTGAAGCTCGATGACCCCATTTTGAAAGAGATCGTTGAGCATTCCTGACAAGTTTGAGTCAAGGAAGGGATATTTTTTCTCCTGCAGTTCCTTCAATATAGGACGCTTCTTTCCAATATCTTGGCGAACCCACTTTTTTTGCTTTCATACTTGGGCTTTTCGAAGATTCGAACTGGTTCCTCAGTTAAAGCAGCCATGGATTCTTTGTTTGAGGACTTTGAGGACTTGGGATTTTTCTTGAATTCACCCTTGTCCTTTCTCGAGTCAAGTGAGGTAGAAGATTTGCTACGGCGACTTGCAATTGTCATCTCCATATCATGAGCTTTCGTTGCCAGTTCCTGAAAGGTCCTTGGCTTACTCATCTGCAAGACATACAGTGAATCCCACTCCATGCCCTGAGCACACATTTCAATAGCTGAAGCTTTTGACCAGTGATCCTTGCACTTGAGACTAAGTGATCTCCAGTGATTAATGTAGTCAAGAACTCGCTCGTTCTTCCATTGTCTAGTGTTTGTTAGCTTTGTCATGATAACGACATGTTGAGTGCCGTAGAACCCATTCAGAAACTCCTGCTCCATTTGTTCCCAGCTATCAATGGACTTTAGCTCCAAGTCTGTGTACCAGTCGATCGCAATCCCTTTTAGAATACGGATAAATGCTTCACTAGCAGATCTCTCTCTGTGTCAGCATTACTGCACGTCTCGATGAAGTGAGCGATATACTATTTTGGGTTGCCCTTGCCATTAAACTGGTTGAACTTGGGAGGCTAATAGCCATGGGTCATGCAAAGAGCACCAATCCTCTTCGTATAGAGCTTTGTATACAAGTGGCTCTTATGAGACCCTCCTCCCAACTGAGCCTTGACTGCATTTGCTATCAAGCTCTGAATCTGCTCAACATACATCGAGCCTAAAGAGTAGTCCTTCTTTGCCTTGTGCTCGTTGTCAAATTCTTCGTTGTGGTTGGACTCTTTATCAGAGTCTTCAGTGCCTGAACCTTTGTTGGAAGCTTCAGAGGACTTCTTTTCTAGCTTCTTCATCAGCTCAGCAATCTGGTCGTTCTGGCGCTTCATTTGGGCGTCCTTTTCTGCACTCTCTTTAGAGAGCCTATCCAGGGTAGCCTTCATGCTTGCCAGTTGTTC
>JACYFF010003369.1:50357956-50386389 GCA_017589665.1 Selenicereus undatus
AAGACTGACAAGATTACTAAGGAAAAGTCAGCCTTAAGATATGCAAGGCTATTAATAGAGATGCCATTGAAAGGCCCCTTCCCTAAACATATAGATTTTATCAATTACTGGGATGTAGTAGTTAGACAAAAGGTGACTTATGAATGAAAACCATCCCAGTGCAACTATTGTCAAATGCTAGGACATGAGGAATCAATCTGCAGGAAAAAGGCCAAAGCTAGACAAGAATGGAGACCAGTACAAAGAGAAGGCAAGCAATAAGAAGCAGCATTACAAACAAGTACAGTTTCACACCAACAAAATGACCAAGGCAAAGACCAGGAAGGTTACATAACCCCTAGAAGAACTGTGCAGGACCCCAGATCACATGGGCAAGTGCCAAATCACTCACCTATACATAACACTTTCCAAGTATTGCTGACCACAGAGGACAGTACAGAGGAGCTAAATGAGGGGGGGGGGGCTTGCCAATGGATAACATCATCACCTGGAACATTAGGGGCTTGAAGCCCAAATAAACAAGAAGATATCAAAATCTTCTTGAATAAGCACATAGTGGGACTGGTTGTATTGCTGGAAACTAAGGTTAAGGAAAATAATGTCAAATTAGTTGGGGAAAGATTATTTAGTAGATGGACTTGGTACACAAATGTGAGTTTCAACCCCAAGGTTAGGATTTGGGTAGCATGGTAGGGACTGGCATATCAGGTCCAAGTACTCAAAGACACAGAGCAGATGGTACATTGCAGGGTTACACAACAGTCTTCACAAAGGACTTGTTTCATGCCTTTGTGTATGAGAAAAATAGCATAGCGCTGAGGAAAGAGCTATGGGATGATTTGAGAATATTAGCTAATAACATGCAAGATGCTTGGTGTGTCCTAGGGGACTTCAATGCAGTCCTTGCCCCTGAGGATAGAATAGGGGGGGGAGATATCCAATTCATGGAAATCAAAGATTTTAAAGCTTGCTTGGAGGATTGTGAACTGACTGAATTAAACAGCACTAGGGCTTACTACACTTGGACAAATAAAACAGTTTGGTCAAGAATAGATAGGGTTGTGGCCAATAGCTATTGGTATACTATAATGGATTACACTCATGTCAAGTGTGAAGTGGAGGGGCTGTCTAACCATACACCATTGAAAATTTCTTTCCTTACATCCCCAAGACAGAGAAGCCCTTTTATGTTTTGTGAGATGTGGTGTTCAGACCCAATGTTTAAAGGAATGGTGCAGGAGCAATGTCGGCAACAACAAAATGGTACCAGAATGCACTAAGTATGGAACATACTGAGGCAATTGATGAAACCCCTAAAGCAACTTAGTAGAGACAAGTATGCTGACATACATAACTAGCAGGGGATAGCAGGAAGGAGGTTGGAGATAGTCCAAGAGAAGCTACAAAAGAACCCAAGGAATAGGGACCTACTGGACAAAGAGTAAGAATGTAGAGAAACATCTACCAGAATCCTCAGTTCTTCACTATCCTTGATTAAACAGCAAAGCAAGGCCTTATGGCTGAGTTAAGGGGACCACTGTACAAGGGCATTCATGGAAAGAATGAAACAGAAGAAGATGCAGGCATATGTTTATGCTATTAAAACCCAAGAAGGGGAGTGGAAAGAAGGATTTGACAATGTGGCAAATGTCATGTTTGACTACTACCAGAGATTACTGGGGACACAACTGATTGAAAGGGAACCAATTGATAAAGAGATAATGCAAGAAGGAAGTGTGCTAGAAATTGAGCAAAAAATACATCTTATAGCACCCTTCTCAGACAAAGATATAAAAGAGGCCATGTTCTCAGTCCATCTAATGAAATCACCAGGTCCATATAGGCATAGCAGTAGTTTCTTCAGGGAAGCATGGAATGACATAGGACCAATAATATGCAAAGCTGTCCAAGAATTCCTAGCCATATGAGAAATGCATAGGCAATGGAATACAACAAAGCTGGTCCTAATCCTAAAGGTGAACTCCCCTAAAACAGCAACAAATTTTAGGCCTATTTCATGTTGCAATGTCATATACAAATGTATCTCCAAACTCTTATGCAGCAGACTGAGAACAGTGTTGCCAAGGATTGCTGACCAAAGTCAAGGGGCTTTGGTATCAGGAAGGGAACTGATCTTTAATGTCCTCATGTGCCAAGAGGTGGCCAAAGGTTATAACAGGAAGAATGCATCCCCTAGGTGCGTGATGAAAATCGACTTAAGGAAGGCATATGACTTAGTACACTGGGAATTTGTGGAAGAACTCTTAGCAAGTTTAAAGTTCCCAAGTATGTTTATAAAATGGATTAAGGCCTCCATTTCAACCCTATCATATACATTACATATGAATAGGAATGACTGGGTATTTTGTAGGAGGAAGAGGCCTAAGACAAGGGGACCCCCTCTCCCCCCTCGTTTTTTGTGTTAGTCATGGAATACTTATCAAGACCCTTTAAAAGGGCAAGCAGTGAACAGGGCTTCAAGTTCCACCCCCACTGCAAAAAGACTAAGTTGATACACCTAATGTTTGCAGATGGCCTTATTGTGTTTAGTGCAGCTGCCCCCAGATCTGTCCAACTTATTATGGAAGCATTTGGAAGACTCTCAAGAAGCACAGGGCTGGAAGCAAACCTAGCCAAGTCTCAGGTGGTGATGGGGGGATGCAAAGCAGAACAGATGCAGGGGATAAAAGGCATTACTGGGTTCAAGGAGGAGACACTGCCATTCAGGTATCTAGGGGTGCCTGTCACCTCAAACAAATTAAGTAAACTTGAATGTGAGTTGCTGGTAGAGAAAATCACAAAAAGAATTACCACATGGGCCACCAAGACCACATCATATGCAAGTAGGATAGCCTTGATTAACAGTGTATTAATGGGAATCTTTAATTTTTGGGCAATAATTTTTATACTGCCCAAGGGGGTAATCAAGGAACTTGAAAGGCTATGCAGAAACTATTTATAGGGGTAGATGAGGTGTACAAGAAGGTTCCATATGTGTCTTAGGAGGAAACATGCAAGCCAAAGAAAAATGGTGGACTAGGCCTCAGGAATATGGAAGGGTGGAGCAAGCATAGCTAAACTAGTATGGGCAGTGGCAAAGAAAAAGGATATCTTATGGGTGAAATGGGTACATGAAAGGTACCTTGGACAGACACCTTGGTGGGGTTACACCCCCTCCCCCCCACTGATACATGTTGGTATTGGAGGAAGATTTATAAAGTGAAAGAGGAATTCAAAGGGGGGAGTAGGTCAGAAGCACAATGACAGTGGCAAGGGGCTAGGACAGGAGAGTTTACAGTCCAAGCAGGCTATAAGTGGTGCATAAAGGCTAATGACAAGCCTAAATGGACCAGGTTGACGTGGTCGCGGATCAGCACCCTAAGACACTCCTTTATCTCATGGTTGATCATGAGAAACATAATCCCAGTGAGGGAAAGATTAGCCAAATTTTCTGCCATCCCAATTGAATGTCAGATATGTAAGGCTAGAATGGAAAGCATTGAGCACCTGTTTTACAACTGCATAAGAGCCAAGGAGGTCTGGGCTGGAGTTAGACAATGGTTCAAACTCACAGAAAAAAATGAATGGAAGGAATGGATGAAGTACCTCCTGGCCGTTAAAGCAGCTCCAACACAAAAAGAGATGATTTTTGCCACAGTCAATGCTGTATACAATATGGTGGACAAGGAACCAATTGATCTTCTAGGAGAAGCAAACACACATTGACCAGATTCTTAAACTGGTGAAGGAATACATCATAGAGAGACTACTGTTTATAAACAGGAACACAACAAAATACAATGCTTGTATAGATATAAAGCTGAGGTAGAAAGCAAGAAATGAACAGGGCACACACTGTCCTAAGGGGCTGATGTATACTCACAGAGGTTGTTGGAATGAATTATCTCCTTTTTCCAAATATATATATATATATATATATATATATATATATACATACATACATACATACATACATGCATACATGCACACACACACACACACACACACACACACACACACACATGCACATCTCTCATATAAGAAGGGGACATTCGAAATGTACAATCCCTCGACAAGCCAAAATATCGAAAACCACCACTACCTCAAATGACCCCGAACCACAATATATATTTGAAATGGTACTCCATATAATAGGCTTGAGTATAAAAGTAGTTTGGTCAAGGGCTATTATAACAGGATCACAACAAAGATTGATAAAAGATCAAAGGGCCTTGTAAAGGAGACATACATGTAATATAAGGGTACACTATTTAGCTATTTATCTCGAAAATACCAAAGAAAGAATGTCTCTATTGCATCATCAAACATGTACATGATGATGCCGTTTAGAGTAATTAAGAGCATAGAAAAGTTCTAATCATATAACATGGAAAAGTTAAGCACATGAAGAACATAAGAGTAAGTGTAATTGTTAATCCAAATAAAGCTCAAAGTCTCATGGGATATCTACTACGGTCACAATTAGCTTATCAATGAAACATATATACCAGCATTATTGCTGAGAACTATAAGAGGAGACATAATTTTCAAAGTAAGAGATAGTTCATAAAACCTTCAGAAACATTTTTCACTTTAATAGGGGTTACAAATTGAGAGTCAATTAAACTTATCAAACTTACCATTTCTAAGACTCATCATTTGAGGTCTTTTCTTTAGAATTTTGTTTGTTTACATCCTAAGGCAAAATGCAAAAACTAAGCATGCATCTAATGCTAAATGCAAAATCTAGACCAAACAAAAAGAAGTTAAACACGATACGTAAATTTAAATGTAATATACATACAACAATTGCGTCATGCTGCTTATAACTAAACTAAAATGCAAAATATGCAAAATATCTCTCCCCTATGCTTATACAGTACATTGCCCCAATGTCAACATGCAAAGGCAACAAATGAACAAATGGGATAGGGACCCCCTACAAAAGCACACACCAAAAATCCACAAAAAATTGAGAAATGAAGAATAAAAAGAGAAGAAAATCCCAAGCACTGTTTCTTTAGGGTCTTTAGCTAGACCAAATGCTAGTCATCCATTGGAGAGGGGAAAACTGATGAGAAAGAGGACTCCACAGTGAATGTCCCTTCCTTTCCATGGACCCCAAAATGACAACCACCTTGGGCCATGGTTACCAGAACTGGACCAGACCGGCCAGTCTAACCAGTCCAGTTGTGAACCAGAAAGCAGTCCGATCTGATCACTAGCAAAATACCATTGCCCTGTTGAGCTAGTCAAACCTGGTTAAATCAGTCGATTTTCACAGTTGGATCAAGTACTCAAACCGGTTCAAGACCTTTCTAAGCTTTTTTTAATACCATTAAAAACTACATTGTTATAGAGAAGATTCAAACCCCTCACCTCCTCTTGGTTTGAAATTTCTCCTTGAGTCTCCTACCGCCTGGGCCACTCAAGCTTTGTGTCAGATAGATGACTTGCCAAGTTAATATTTTACGTTTTAACTATTTTATTTTTCCTCCCCTTCATTGAATCCTTTTATTAGCTGATTACATATTAGAAACCCAAAAATATCTTTCCATTGCATCATTAATTTTTGTTCAAATTAAATAATTGTATTTTTGTTATTCATAAGGTAATTCATAAAAAGTTTCAAAATCTAAGAAAATGTATTACTTATTTGTTACTAAAACATTATAATCTAAAATTAGTCATTCGTGATATTATGCATTGGAAGTTTTCTGCCTATTTAAGTTTAGAGTTTAGTTATATAAATAGCAAATTATTCATAATTTAATAAATTATGATAAAACGGTTTTATCCGGTCTAGCCAGTCTGACCGATCCAACCATTAACCCAGTAGCCTTACCGGTTCACTCAACGGTTCAGTTCTAGCAGCCTTGCCTTGGGCTAGGCACCATCAGATGGGCCGCCATTACAATATCCACATTGGACCTCTGAATAGAGGCCCCAATCAACATTGTCCAAGCTAGGGAAAGAAAATAATTTATGTTGAAACTTGTAGCAATTGTCGAAACAACCCTCATTAAAAGCATAGGGCTCATCCTTGACAACGTTAGGTAGTGAGTTTCAATCAATTCCACCTTTACACTATCAAGTCCATAGCCCTCAAGAAGAGTATAATCAAGCACAAGAGAAACATTTGGACACTTGTCAATTGAATCCACAATCTTATTAAAAGCAAGCATATCCATTCCACAACAAGCAAAGGAAGAAGAGAAAACACATAGTCCTTAAAAAAACTAAACTCCATGTGGTGCTTACCTAGATCACAACTCAACCTCCCCTCTCTCACATCAATTTTATCCAAGAATGTTTTGGGTGCATGCATCCTCAACCATGTCGAATATCACAATGAGAACATCCACCAAAATACCTAAAGGATACTTCATATAACGATTTGCTAATTGAAGTGAAATGGTAGTGGCTCTCAACCAGTGGTAGAGCCAGGGTTCAAAACCTGGGGTGTCGAACTGTACTCTACACTACAACTAATATTCATCTAATTTGCGCTCTAATTTTTTAATACATTTTCTTCCATATTTTTTTGGCACAACATAGCCATAATATTGCACTGAACCTACAAGAGATTTCAAATTCACCAAATTCCATCTTCAAGATCCTGAGTTCAATATTGGAATTCACAAGTTTGTCAAAATTAACTCCCATTTGACTATTTTCAAAATGGTATTAGCATAATTGTTAGACACAAATTTAACTAGAATTGCTAAATTAGACACAATAGTTTGCCAAGAATGATTATAAATTTTAAAAAGAATATTTTTGCCCTGATTTTGCCTATGAAGATGAAGTCTTTTATACTATTTTCTTTCTATGTTGATGTCAACATAAAATAAATTTTGGTTTTAATTTTCCTTCATTTTCACCAACATATTAAGCTAGAAGTAAATCCCAAATCTTTTATTTGTAAAATATGGAGGAATTACTTAAATATTACATGCCAAAATTAATGATAAAAATATTATGTATCGTAATTAAAAAAAAACATGAATAAAACTTACCCAAGCTCGAACACACGACGTACACCCATCATGGGTACATACCATACGCCCCACACCACTTAGGCACTAGATGCTTTCTACACCATATGTAAACTAAATAATGTATATTATGTATCTTAATTAAAAAACATCCAAGCAACCGCAGCTGCAAAAACTCGAACACGCAACCAACAACGCCACGTGAACAGTATCCAATCGCCTCAAACCAATCAGGCACTACGCACTTAGTGTATACATGTAAACTAAATAATACATGCACGTGTTTTATTTTTTCGTAGAAATTCCAATATTTAAAATTTTTTTCTCAAAAAGTTGGGGTGTCAGTTGACACCCCTTACACCCACGTAGCTCTACCCCAGCTCTCAACTACCCTAGGTAAAATCTCCTACAAATAGAATAAGTCATTGAAGTCACATTTGAACTAAGGTCACACAAAGCCCGATCAATGCTAACATTTCAAATCAAACAAGATATGGAGAACAACTGGGGTCCTTCAACTTTGTAGAAAGCTTGTTTAGGACCACAATATTAAGCTTCTCACCTAAAGCTATTTTCTTTCAAACACTTGGCATACTTAGGCATCTGAGACAAATCATGCATAAAAGAAATGTTCACTTGCAACTTTTTAAGTATAAAAGCAACTTCTCAAATCGAGCATGAAACTTGGCCCTAACAAATCCTTGTAGGAAAGGCAAAGGTGACTTGTAGGGCTTAGAGGAAGGGGTAATAGGCTCCTTAGGCGTCTTACACTTTATTGGACACATAGTCACTAGGTGGATCCCTAGCCTTATCTTGGACACACTTATACCCCACATCAACACTAGCACCCTTGAGGTACTCAACTTATTTACCATTCCTCAAGATTATGGCATTGCAATGTTCCTTAGGGTTAGTTTTATGCTCGCTATGTAAATCCACAACCGTAGAAGAAGAAGAGCTAACTTATTGGACAATTTGTGCTTCCAACATCTTATCATGAGTTATTAGCAAATCAAACTTAGAGGCTAATTATTTAATGTACTCATCTTGTTTTGTTGTGTCAAAAGCATACTTTCCATCATGGCCTCCAAGTTGGAGTTTTAAGGCATCTATGGAGGAGGTGGTGACCTTTAAAATCTAGGTGATTGTCTACCATTGGATTTAGAGAAGAGGAGATAATCACTCCTATACGACAAGTTGAGATGGTTTTTCCAATGGGGATTATATGCATTAGAATATAGATCTTGGTTTAGTCTCAGTTGGAAGTTATTAACAAATGTGTCATGTTCACCTGAGGTTTAGGTAAAAGGATTCTTAAGTTCATAATTCAAAGTCACATGGCCTAAATATTCATTACTGCCATAAGTGGGGGAGAGGGTACATGCATTTACTGCATTCACATTTGATCGGTCACGTCCTTAGGTTAATTCATCCATTTTTTCAATAAGTAAAGTCAAAGCATCTACGTCAAACTTACATCTAACTGTATTGGATGACGACCTCTTGTTAGAGCATTGGTCAAATGTAGGCATGGTTCTCTATCTTGTTCATCAATGTACTTCTTCTTGCCGCATCCATGGTGGACCTCATGGCATGAGTGAGGCCCTTGTGAAAAGATTACACAACCACCCATTTTTGCAAGCCATGGTTGGGACATAATCTCAATAGATTCTTAAAGCACTCCTGAGCTTCATAGGGAGACTTATTCTCCCTTTTAGCAAATAAAGTTTTTTGGTTCCTCAAATTCATCATTTTGTTTCGGTGAAAGAACTTGGTAAGGAAAGCCTTTGTGAGCTCATCCCAAGTGTTAATGGATCTTGATTACAAAGAGTGGAGCCATTATCTCACTATGCTCCAAAGAAAGAAGGGAAACAATTGGAGGTGTAAAGCATCATTGGAGACCCGCTAATGTGTCACACATCTCCAGAAACATACAGAAGTGCAAGTTTTGGATCCTACATAAGTGTGCCACCAAAATTAAGATTGTTGCACCATTTAGATTAGTGCTAGTTTAAGTTCAAAAATTATTAGTCACTACTATGCGCTTGGTAATGTTTAAGGTGAGGCCTTGAACCCCTGTAGTGACATAATCTACAAGGCTCCCCAGTTGTTCTTCTTGTCTTCCTACCATGAAGGATGCGGGTTTGGCAGCCTTTTATGAAAACTCCACTTGATTTCAGGGTCAAGTTCAAAGAGTGCTCCAAAACTGGGGGAACTAGTGTACAAGATGGAGGATGGCCTACATAAAAGCAAAGCATACCAAAAGGATAAAATTAAAAAGCTAAAAAGAAAATATAAAAATGCTCAGTTAAACTTTTTAGGGGAAAACTCAGATATCGAAATCTAGTCATTAACAACGAGGCTAAAAACTTAATCATCATAAGCGCACAGGGTGCTGTAGCAGTCAACTATGATTCCCACGAAAAGGTGATTGAACTATCAAGTTTATGGATGTGAAATTTGCTAAGTACAACAGAAATTTGAATTCAGAATTTAACTAAACAAAGTGATAAAAAGATTGGTATTACTTCAATGACTAAAAGCATCTAGAGGTAGACTCACATAACCATGTGTTGAATTACTAGTCAAACAAGCGGTCATAACTTTGTTGGTTGATTCAAAGGTAGATACTCACAAGAATTTAAAACTTTCTTTCAAAATGGAGTGAATTAACCCAACTAAACTAATTACTAATTTTCATTAGACATTAATTCAATCAAGTTTTAAACATAATCAGCCTCTCTATCGGCAGAGAAGTTTATTACCTGCATCTAAATCTTCCTAGACCCGTGAAAGCGGAAAACTGGGGGGAGTTGTTGTTGCTATTGTTGTTGTAGTAAGTTTTAAGCACAAGATTATCATATGACCACACAATTCACAACCCTTTTCTTAAGCAATTGTAAAATCGAGTCTAATCCTGGTAATCTAATATCAATCTTCGCCTTTTAATACTTTAATTGAGTATCTAATATACATGCAAAAAATTAGCCGAAAATTCTACAACGTACATCAAACCTACTAGATTAAATCAAAACAACTAAGCAAAGATCAAGCATAACAAAGTTCAGCAAAATCAATGATATTAGTTTGGTATAGTAACCTCTAAATTAAAGAAAATACTAACTCATTATTGAAAGTAAAACTAGCATCTCTAAAATATGATTAAAGAAAGGGGATAAAGAAAAGGGAGTAGAGGAGTGCTCATTATCGGGAACCTGCTTGAGGATCTTTCAACCTTTGCACCTCTAGATTAAAGGAAATACTCACTCATTATTGAAAGTAAAACTAGCATCTCTAAATTCATAATGTGATCAAAGAAAGGGGATAAAGAAAAGGGAGTAGATGAGTGCTTATCATTAGGAACCTGCTTGAGGATCTTTCAACCTTTGCCCCAAAGCCGTTGAATTTCACATCAACCTTCTCTTACTTGTTCTTCTAAATATTTAATGATGATATAAGGGGATAAGAGTGGAAGAGATGGATGCCAAGAAGTCTGGAGGAAAGAACTCATATAGCTGAAAAACATCCATGAAGTCATGAAGAAAAATTGAACGGATGCACACATGGGTCGTGCCAGGCAACACCGACTGACGGTATCCTAGGACATAGGCCATGTTCCTCAGCACACCAAAATTTTGTTCTCTAATGTCTCAACCAATTTCTTTCGCTTTGCTTGTTTTGACTCATTTTGACCTTATGGACCATGTCATTATAAATAATCAAGCTACTTTTAAAGCTAATAGAGTTATCCTTCACAGTGTCATGATTGGTCTTCATTTGAAAAAGGAAAAATGTGTCTCTGAGATGCACCATGAAGATTAATATGAAGAAAACCACAACACCATTGATTGAGGGTTTTTTTATGGATATGTTGTAGGGTATATAGGTTGTCCAAATCAGTATGTAAGCTAGATTTATGAGTGTATTTCTATTGCTAACTTATCCCTGAGTTCCAATGAAAAGCTTCTTGGCCTTTTTAGGAATATGAGAGGGCTAACACAAGACAATTCAATATCACCTTTATTATTTGTATTAGTTATGGAGTACCTTTTAGGACTATTAAAGAAGGTAGATGAAGATACAAGATTCAGGTTTCACCTTCGGTGTGAAAGCATGGACTTAACTATTTAACCTTTGCAAATGTTTTACTTGTGTTTTGTAGAGCTGGCATTGAGGCACTCATGTATATTATGGGATCCTTTGAATGCTTTAATGTTGTTTCTAAACTAGAGGCTGATTTTCATAAGTCCCATATATTTTTAGATGGGGTAAATGTAGAGAAAGAGGCTAAGATCCTGGAGTATCTACTTTGGAGAAAGGATAGTTACATATGAAGTATTTAAGAGTTCCACTCAAGCCTAGGAAGCTCTATCTAATGATGCTATCTACAAGCCAATAAAATTACATCTAGAATCAAAAGTTGGGGGACCAAGAAGTTTAGCTATGTCGGTAAAGTGCAATTAATTAACAATGCTTTATTGAGTATGCCTATGTCTTTAAGTTCTAGCTTCATCTTGCCAAAGTAAGTTGAGAAAAAGTATAGGAACTTCTTATGGGAAGGTGAAGAAGGGAAGAAGAAAATTATTCCAGTGGCATGGCAAAATATTTGTGCCCCTAGGAAACAAGAAGGGTTTAGAATTAGGAGATGTCTTGATTGGAACAAAGCTTTACTTGGAAAAAATCTCAGGTTTTTTACGAAGATACATGATTCTTTATTGGGAAAATGGATTCATGAGGTGCACATAAAAGGAGTTGAGATTAAAGAGTATGAATACAAGCTTAATACAAGTTGGCACTTTAAAAACTTATAGGACTAAGGAAGCACCTAGGTAATTGGTATGATAAAGCAACTCAATAATGGATTGTGATTAGACAGGGTAAATTTAGTGCGATTCAAGCTTATACCTCATTGCACGTTCAAAAACTTAAGGTTAGCCAGTGAAAATTTGTATGCCAAAGGAACAATATACCAAACATATTTCAATTTGTGTATGCTCAGGAAAAGGACGTTAACAAGTAAGGATAGGTTAAAATAATGCTTATCAAGGATGGATATACAATGGGTATTCTATCAATTGAAGGAAAATACGGACCATCTTTTCTTCTAATGTTCTTTGTCCCAAAAAACTTTGAGTGTTGTAACTTTGGTCAGTGCTAAATAAGACTAGAGAAATGAATGAAATTCATGGTTGGCTATGAACAAAATTTATAATGCAAAGGTTATGATAATCTCGCCCGTAATAGATGCACTAAATACAAACTTGTGACCTGAAAAAATGTTGGAGTCTTCAGGGAAGAAAAAAAGAAGATATCCGAGGAGATAGCTATGCAAATCAGAAGGTCCTTGAAGATTCATCTTGTGAATGGAAAGAAAAATTTGAAAAGATGGGTGGATAGATTATGGTGTCCATATGGTGTATTTGGGTATGCTCGAAGTGTTGATGTACGTATGATTCGGTTTAGTGGTAAAGTTCCCTAATTTTACCCCCCCCCCCAAAAGATAAGGCCGAGTGTTACACTTGGCCTAATTTTAGATTTTAAGCTTTCAAGGTAACTCTGTCCCATCTTAGTTCATATTTAACGCCTTCTTGTTAATTTGGATTATGTTTTTATTAATTTATGCTCTGACTCTTATTTTTAGATTAATTATGTTATGCCAATGTTAATCTTGCTTTGTTTATTGTATTTTTGTTTCGATTAATGTTAGTTACACATGTTTAGTTTTGAGTTAGAGTTTAATTAATATTTATGTTTACTTAGCTATTGCTTATTAATGAGTGTAAATGAGGTAGATTAAATTTAAGTATTGTTGAAATTCACGTCATCCTTATGAAGCAACCCTAAGTGTTATAATTTCAGCTATGCAATTGCAACATTTTAATTATTCCCATCTGAAACATAAAAATTTTTAGTGCCATTGTCAAGGATGTTGGCATAAAATTATAATTAAGTCACTCTTTCTTTTTCTAGTTTTTGTGTGCTAGGTTTTGATTTTTTGTCTTTACATTTATTGAGTAGTTAGCTGTTTATGCTTAGTTGTTTTTGTTTGATTACAAACCAAAATCCAAAACAATCGATTTGCTTAAAAATCAATTTAAAAAATGATAATTTTTCATATTCTCCAATGTGAATGAGAGTTGTTTTGGAGCTATTAGGATTGTCTTGATGGTCATCTAACTCAGTGTACTCAATTTGGTTATTCTTATAGCAAACTAAAAATTTCATGTGTCTTTGATGAGGGGATAAATGATGAGACTTACATTCTTTTAGAGTGTTCGATTCTCATGCTAAAGCTATTGATGAAGCATGGGATTTGCTAAAATGGTTCATTAGGGATACTTATGCATTTGAGGAGGTTGATAGTGCCTTTGTAATGTCCTTTTTGGATCCATGTGTTTTTCATGTTGTGAAACTTTATGCTACATCCCATAATATGTCCCAGCCATGTGTGAAATCCTCCATTCTCACAATGATACTCACTCATGCCCACAATATGTCCAATTGGACTCTTTGATTGAAAAAAATAATAGAGAATGCATTTAGTTCAATGATGGACATCCAGGGCTAAATGTGAAACCAATTGTAAGAGTTGCTAAATCAATAAATGTAGTGGAATGTGCATGTTTTCCTTGATACTGACCTTAATGCAAGTTTATCCCTACTTCACGGTTGACTCTCCTATTCTTTTAACTCTCTTAATAAAGTGCAAGGAGAGTAAGGATTGTGAGATTGATTGATGAGTAAGGCGTTGTTAGTGAATTAGAGAATATTTATAACGAGGAGCATATCATTGAGGATACTACTTCAAGTGAATCATATGAGGAGGCTATCAAATTAGATCTAGAAAATAGAAAGTTATTAAAGGAACTAAAAGGATAAGAAAGAGACGGGCAATAAGCTCAACTTGAATGGGTTGGAAGTTGAAGAATCTTTTACAACTATAGAGATAGAGAAGCAAGCTTCGAAGGGGGAAAAAGAAAGAGGTTCAATAAAGAAACTTGTGCAACATTCATAATGGGAAAGAAGAGGCCACGAGGGAAGATAACAGCAGTACCTAATTTGGCTAACGAGATTAGGGAGACCCATGAGATTCATCGCTCATATTTAATCGTGTTCTAAGTATGTGGATAGACTAATCTAAGCCCTACGGAATCTATGACATGTCTTCTTGAGGTCAATGGCGCTGAGATACATCAACTTTTAAATTTTCGAAAAGAAAGAAGAATATCGGCTTCATCTTCTTAACCAAGTTATCTTATGATTTGCTCATTGAAGGGAAACACATTGAAGTTATGATTCACTTGGGATGAGAACTTATGATTTTCAAGTTAGACTAGATCAACGATTGACATTCAGAACATTGGTTAGAGACACTACATGCTTGAGTTTGCTTGGAAAGGAAGGAATTGTTGGAAAAGGAAAGGGTAGAGCATGAGGTTAGATTTAGATTGAATTCCTTGAAGGAATCCATACTACAACTGAGAGTTTGTGTAACATATAAACTACTATCTATTAGGCTCGAAGGTTGAAGTGAGTTATGATGCCAAGGACATGCCAACAAAGATTTTCCTTCTGTATAGGTAGTAAAAGGCGTAGAAAGAAAAAAACATCAGCAAGACCTAGTTCGGATCTTGCTTCAATAGGGCCTAAGGAGATTCAGATGTATAGTATTATCCCAGCAAGCATCAATGTTATTAAAGTGACTAATTTCAGTAGACCCATGAAAAAGAGAAAAATATTTTTTGAAAACTTTTGGAGTTAAGTGAAAACTTATAGGGTTGAGCAAAATATTTTCCCAAAAAGCTTTTTTTTTTTTCATTGGGAGAGTTGCAGAAATAAAAAGATAGCATGTAACAATAAACTAGCATAAAGAGGGAAGGGCACGCAAGGCAAAATAGGCAACACATACGAGCAACTATTAGGTGATACCCATTTTGCAATTTAATCACGAATAACTGACTACTTGCCTAAAACATTAGGAGGGAGAAAAAAAAGTTTTACTACCTAAGCTCTGTAATGGTGCATAGATCTTTAACAACTCTTCTTTTGAGCCAAGTCCTCCCAAAGTCTCAAGTGGGCCATAACCATTTCAATTACATCGTTGCAACTTTTCTTTGATGTATTTCTACTCATTTGTATCTCTGTATGTGAATCTCCTCACATTTCCTTATAGGTACAATAGGCCACGTTCTCTTGATGTGTCTATACCATTTTAGTTTAGTTTTGCTTATCTTTACCTCTATTGAAGACACGCATACTTTTCCTCTAATTACTTCATTGCTTATTCTATCAACTTGTGCAGCCACACATCTAATGAATTATCCTTATCTCCACGACTATCATACTCTAAACACGAGTCTTCTTAATTGGCGAACATTTCTAGCCATAGAGCAATACATGTTTGATTACCATACAATAAAATTTCCCTTGTTTACTATCATACGCAGAGGGAAAACAATGCATATCAAATATGGCGGGAGTAGAACTGAAATTATTAACACGGTGAGGGCAAACTGTATGAAGAAGAAGCAAGTAATCATTGCCTCATTAACGTCCAAAGTCCATCAATGAAAATAAACATTAATTATAGTCCTTTTTAGAAGTTGTCTTTGTTTAACCTCGAAGGTTAAAGGTAGGATTATCAATGCTATCTTCTGTAATAATTCTGAAAGTTAGGGTTTCCTAGTACCCAAGATGCCCATGGACCACAATAAATACATCCGTCGACCCACTACTTTGCCCCTTTTTGTACTGTCTCCTTTTGCCACAAGAACAAGGGAAAAAAAAGGACTCCATTGCATTTCCTCCAGGGCGCAGTGCCCGTGTTGAAAGTTAGTAGACGAACACCATCTTTCTGGGTGTCATCTCATCACACAGCGCGGCCGCATCCTCACCGAACTTCGCCCCCGTTGAGCACCTAATTTGCCTTCTTCCAACCCCTTGCTCCATCTCAAATCTCTCTCCTTCGGTCTCCAAAATCGATCGACATCGTCGCCAGTTTCGCACCAAAACCCTAACCGCAACAAACCCGATCAATCTTTCACATCAGGCATGCTTCTGTCTCCAGGGCACTCCCCCCGCCACCTCTCTTCCCCGTCTCCTTCTCTCTCTACCGCTGAGACTCCGGCGTCTTGGTCGTCGTCGCTAACCACAACCCAATCAAAGCCCCCGAAAAAGGGTCCCGTTGTGCTCGACGAGGATAGCTATGTCGCCGCCATTGAAAAAATCATCGAGCGGGACTTTTTCCCCGACATTCCCAAGCTCCGTGATCGCCTTGATTGGCTCGAGGCCGTGAGAGGCGGCGATCCTGTTCAAATCCGAGATGCCCAGCTCAAGATTATGGAGCGCCGCCGTGCTGCTGCCGCCAACCCTAGTTCTGAAGGTAAAACCCGTACTCCTGGTTCCACCTTTTTTAGAACTTCGGTTACCCCTTTTGAATTTGAACGAACTCCTGGTGTAATTGATGGGAATTTGGGAAGTAGGGATGGGGTTGAGGGGCAAGGTTTGGAGAGTGATGGGGGTGATAATTCGTTGACGTTGGATCAGTTTTTTGGGAAGTATACTAGTGAGGATAATGATAGTTTCTCGAAAATCATGGAGAAAGTTAATAGGAAGAGGAAGGAGAGATATGGGTATTTGTTGGAAGGTGAGAAGAAAGAGGCGGTGAAGGGGATTGAGGATGTGAAGAGGGATAGGATTACAGATGGGTATGGCACATCTGGTCAGCCCACGAGTACATTGGACGGTTGGAGGTACTCGGCAAAGAATTTGCTCATGTACCATCCGGCTGATAGGGGCGAGGCTCCCTTGACAGAGGATGAGATGGCAGAGAGGATGAAGGGTCTGACCAAGGAGATTGATCGATATAATACTCGGTTTCATGGAAAGATGTTGGACTCTAGGCCGAAGGATGATGATGAAGTTGAGGTTCTTTATACCGCTATCGCAGGGGCGACCCCTGTTATGTCTGATAGGGATAGGGATAAAACGAAGAAGTATGATTTGGAAGATCTGAGGAAGACTCCAAATCGATTTTATGTGGAGTCTGAGAAAAAAGCTGAGAATGGTTACAGCTTTGTAAGAACCCCATCACCTGCTCCTGGTGTTGATGAGTCCCCCTTTATCACTTGGGGTGAAATTGAAGGTACACCCTTGAGATTGGAGCCTGAGGACACACCTCTTGATATTGGAGGCAGTGGTGATGGGCCTCATTTTAAGATCCCATGCCCGCCTTCCCGAGATTTAAAGGCTCATTCTTTATCACGGGAGGCTGCCCGTAACCTGAAGGAAAGATCAAGGATGTTTAATAAACCACCATTGCCTTCACCAATGAGGAGTGGAAGTGCTAGTCCAAGTGTGAGGACTCTTTCTCCAGCTGCCCAGAAGTTCATGCGGAGTGCAATGGCCAAATCATCATCTTCTGTAGATGAGTCTCTTCGAGCTAGTTACCGAGGCAACAGCCCTGCATTAGGTACTCCCAAGTCTGGGAGGAGCATGTCAAGGCTTGCTAGAGATGGGAGCATTGGTTCCAGATCTCCTTCTGTGGGGGAGGGTTCTAATCCTCCTTGGTGAATTAGTTATTTGCTTTTTTGAGTCTCATTTTAGAGCAGTGCTTTCCATTGTACATTGATCTTCAGATATGAATTCTCTCTTTTAATCCATCTTCATGTACGGATCCCCTTGTAATCTGGTGGCAATTAGCTTGTGTTTACCTATTGTTTCACTAAATACAAATGCTATGATCATCTTCGTTTGGTAACTGTTTCTTGCCTCCATTTTGGGCTGCGCTGTGGATGTAATGTGCCTATATGCATGAAATGTCAGCAAAAATTGAAATAAGAAGTGAACAGCATTGTTTGTTATTCTGCACATCATGGTAGTCTGATATATTCAGTTTCGGGTAGCTTTTTGTTTCTGTACGAGATACTTTTCGCAGGTTGCGGTATGTTGTGCTAGTATACCGCCTCATAATGTACCGCTGTATGAGGCGCAGAAATTATCTTAGGATGAATTTAAGAAGTTCTAGTCATAGCATGAAACCCCAAAAGGGGTAAAACTAAAAAGGGCCTCAGTATGTAATGTAAGATGTTCTCGACAAAAATTCAGCGGTATCTTTTCCAACATACATTGTCACCAGCCTCCGCTGTTAAGTTGTACATGTTTTGTAAGTTCTTTTTGCTTATTAATTTAAATCAAAAATTGTGCCATGTGAGAACTTTGGAGTAGGAACATGCACATGTTCTTAGGACTTGTGCCAGCGAAAGCAGTTCTCTGAAATTGTGCTGACCAGTTTCCAATGTACGCACTTTTTAAAAATTTTGTGTGTTTTGGTTTAAATGAGCTTAAAGTCCCTGTAATAATGTTGCAGTATGAGTAACTTACGACCAACAAATCCAAATACTATTACAATGTAAGCATGGACGAAGCTACCATTGGGGCAAAGGAGGCCATGGCCCCCCTCCCCCAACCCAAAAATCTCTATATAAAATTTAGGTGTTAGATTGATGCATAGTGTACAATTGGCCAGAGTGGTAGCTATGCCTTCAACCCCACATGGGTGTGCTTGTGTTTGAATCTTGCCATGGAATTTTTACTTTTTATACCTATAACTCAATACTTTGGCCCCTCTTAACATGAAATCCTAGCTCATGCAGCATCACTAAAAAATGTGGATGATAGAATCATACTATGAAGAATTAAGTGGAAGTCGAAACTTCTGTCTTCTTGAAACTCTTGACTTTCTGTTGAGGGGCATTACGTCATGAGCTAATTATGCTGCTAGGTTCGAGGTACCAATGCGTTATGCTATATTTATAGCTGTACGGGAATTGGATAGTGTGAGCGAAGAACATTTGTGCAATGTGTAATTGACTGACGTTTTGAGGATAAAATGATTCAACTAAATTCATCGTCTGGTCACCCTGCACTGTACTGGTTACACGTCAAAGACATTGAGAAGTCAGCCTAATTGTAAGACATTAGGTTGCTGAGTTGCAGAAACTGTGTTATGTCATTCCTGATTAGCAACCAGGGAGACTGGGGGATTTCAATGCTGGGGTGATTCACTGTGGTCATCTGCTATGTGAACCTTGTCCTGGAGTTCTTGTCATATTGTCATACTATATGATTGGTAAAAGCTTTGTTGAAGAACTACTTGGGGGCTGCTTGTGTACTTGGAGCCGCCGTGATAAGCATTTTTGGAGCACGCTGATGTCCTCTGGTCCTCGTTCAATTGTGTTAGAAATTATAGAGGTGTCCAGTTCTGTAGGCGCCAGCAATTTTTGTGTCGGCTATTTTCCGATTGATTGGCAATATGTAACTGGCTAAACTGGCACCTTTGTCCAGCTTCTAATGTGAAAAGATGAATCACAGGATTGGGATCAAAATTGAGAATTGCTAGACTTATGGCTTCTTAGAACTCTGTCAACTCAGGGTGAGATCGAAATTATGGGTTTGCAAGTGGAGCTGAGCTGTGAATGAGATTGATGATATTTGAGGATCCCATGCCTGCATTTTGGTGATAGAATTCGGAACAGTTCATTTGTCGGCTGATTACTGAGGGAACATCAAAGATGTTTCGGAAACAACTGTTGCTACCTCCAATGTTGCAACCTCCAATGTTTTCACATGCTACTGTGAGTCCAATGTGTCAGGAATTCCCAACATTTTGTGCAAGCAAGAATGCAATTGCAGAGACCCCCGTGCTCTCAGAAGAGGTCTCTCTTCTGCTGGCTTCTCAGCTGCGTCCCCATTCTGGGTAATTCAAAGGTGGAACTTATGCAGGTAGTAAAACATGGGAACATCGATTTCAGGTACTCTGCGAAATAAACTTTAATTTCTGGTTGAGTGCTTTTGTTCACCTGCGAGAATTATGCATAATGGAGTATGCGTTTTTTATCCTCCAAGGGGAGGGGTGAAGTTATATTTGTTTTGCGCAGAGTATTATTGATATTCACGTCTCTTGGGTGATTTTACTTCAGCTTGGTATGCTTTTGCACAGTTTTTATCTGCCCTTGACTTACAATATGCTCAATCTTGATTCTACTTTTAACTGCTTGACTGATTTAGAAACAAGGAGGGAATTGGCGATTAAATTTGATGTTTGGGGAAGTGGTTTCGACAATTGTGTGCATCTGCGTTATATTTTTTTGGCACCCTTCAATTGGCAACTCTATATTGTTTCTATGTTTCAATCATTCTTATTGGTGACAGAAACCATTTCCCTAAAATTTCTTAATGTTCCCTGAACCTAGAACTGGGACCTAGTGAGTAGTGACGGCTTATGGTCATGTTTGGTAAAGAGATTTTTGGGTACAAAAAGAGCTTTTTGAGGGTATTAACTGTTAGACTCTGGTTAAAAAACTCTTTGAATTGTTTGGTTGATTAGCTTTTTATACCCAAAAAGTTATTTTACAAAAAACTCTTCAGGATATCTTTTTCAAAGAGTTTTTTTGATCTTTATTATTACAATGACCATACTAACCTTATAATTTGGAGAAATTTACATCAAATGTCATTCACAAATGATATTCCCGAATGTTGAATGTTTATGCTTTAAATTTTTCTATTTACTTTTTTTCTCTTTTGGGACAAGAGTTGTGGATGGTTATGATGTTGAAGATAATGCTTTTATTTTTAAAGCTTTCTTAATTTAGCAAATAATTTGTGTTGGTTAGTCTAACATGATATATAAATATTTTTACGTCACATAATTTCGATTGCTATTTAAAAAGAAAACATTTAACATTAAAAAACTATTTTGATAATAAATACTAAAATTAGGAAAAGTTATAAAGGTAATTTTATACATAAGCCTCAATTCATAATTCATATAAAAAGAAAAATAAATATCCAATGAAAAATTGTTTTGTTAGAAAAATAATGAAATGAAATAATGGGCATAAGTGGAATTTTATCAAATAGCTTTGCTAGAAACAGTTAACTTCACCGAACACTTTTTTCACAAACAGCTAATGCAATAGGATAAGTCAAACAGCTAATGTAATCAACTAATAACTAAGAGTTAATACAATCAATTAACAGTTAGCAGCTGATTGCCAAACAGGGCCTATGGGGGTCTTGATAACAACTTTTTGGGGGAAAAAAGAATTGTTTGCGGGGGAGGATTTAGCTATTTTAACTAAGTCAAATTGCCAAAATAGGTGTTTGGTAAACAGCTGTTTCAAACAATTATTGGACCCCAAACAACTCTTTTCGAAAATGCCATTTTAATTAACCTTTTGAAAACAGCCATTTGGGGTCAAATAGTTCTTTGAAACAATTCTTTACCAACCACCTATTTGGTTGTGGTTCGCCTTGTAATTAGTCTTTTGGAAAGAGCCTTTTGTAGAAATGACACATTTACTCAAGAGTTTAAAGGATTTAAACAACATGCAATGAAATTAGATCCATTGAATATTATTTTTATGAAATAAAAAGAGTACCAAGTATTACAAAGTATTGCTTGAAGGCTTATATCAATAAAATTCGAACCTAATTAGATCTTAAGAATTAACAAAAGTAGCATCCTTTTTAAAAAAAAATGGGGAGGGTACAAATCATTGAAATTTACTTTTGTTGTTTGCACTTTTTAGCCAAGAAGTATATTTTTCTGGTGTAGATTTTCTTATTTCGTTAATTTGTTATATCGAACTTATTTAGTTCTCTTATCATACACTTTCAAAAACGTTTGATATTTATATTTGGAGTATTTAGCCCTTTTCAATTATTTAGATAGTAAATTGGATTGATGCAAGTAAATAGTAATACTTCACCTTATGTTTAATATAAATTGAATTTAATGAAGATAAAGCCATTAGAAATTCATATAAATTTCAATTTTAATTCATCGCTAAAAAAAATAATATAAGAAATAACAAAATAATGTTATAGGTATCATTTAGATAGATAGAAATTGAAAAGAAATAAAATAAATAACGAATAAAAATGATGTAAAATTAGTAAAAAAGTAAGCTTTTATGAATGAAATTAATTTATCAATATGACACAAATTAATTGTTTTTAAAAAAATAAGATGACCAATAAAAAAAATATGTTCTGTTAAAAAGCAATTTATAGATAAGGGTATAAGAGGAATTTTATCGAATCTCTTTCTTAGAGATTGCTAACTTTACCAAATAATTGTTTTTTTACAAACAACTAATTCAAACAGTTGATGTAAAAGCATATGCAACGGTAATCTATAATTTTGGATCACAAGTGGGCGTCCACACCCTCCACATCATCCCATAAGCCAACCTTTTTTCTCCTCTTTACATTCTATGGATCACCAACTTGAATCACCAAATAAAATAATATTTTATGGACCCTACCATACTACAAGAAAATTTGATTTTTATGGCAACAAGATTTGCCACAATATGTTGATATTTTGCTACAAAAAGTCTTTTGTGGCAACTTAGAAAATTGCTACAAAGTTGCCATAGATAGTTCGTTACAAAAGGCATTTGTGGCAAATTTAGTTTTGGTACGAATTATGTAGCTTTTGTGGCAAATTTTTAGTTGCCATATATTGAAATTTGCTACAAAAGCATATAATTTGTAGCAAGCTCCATTTGCCACTAAATCCATGTTTGCTACAAGAAGGTGATATTTGTAGCAAAATATAATTGCCACGAACTATATTTTGGCAAATATTTGAATACATTTTGTGGCAGTTCACTTTTGCTGCTAAACTTATCGTAAAAGGTGGTAAACTTTGATTGCATTTGTTTTTTTGTTATTATATATTGTAATATTGTTTACCGTTTGCAAATAATAATTATATTGTTTGTGGACATTCTCATAAATACATACATGTAATAATAAATTAACTGAAATGAAATGCAATCATACTTGAAATGAAATTGCATTAAATATATAATCATCATATGATGTTTGCTGCAATAGTAGCTAATAAAATTATGATAATTGTATATGCTTAGTTCATAATTCTGAAATGATACTTATCGTAAGTGTATGAAACTTATTGTACTCTAACTTATATGAACTTGTGTCCTTGACGAAGAACCTAGTCTTTCCTCTAGAGCACGAAGACGAGCATCATAAGACTCATGAATGCCTTTTAGTTGTTCAGAAACCCGCCTAATAACTTCAGCATCAATCCTATCTTGAATTGCTTCCTCATTGATACCTTGGTTTTGACAACTCGTAAAAGCTAACACCCCTTGACCCATGCCTCTTTGATGATGTGATCCTTTCCTATGCTTAAGGACATGAGTAAAAGCCTCTTGCGGTGTAAGGTTATCAACCCCATACTTCTCAAGCTCTTTTTGGTGCACTACTTGGAGGTCTTCATATGCTTTCTCTGCATGCTCATCTGGCCAAGTTCCGTCTTTCTTTTGTCTTTGAATTTTCCATAATCGCAAGTAGTACGGTTCTTCATCCTCTTCTGCTTCTGGCTGAGAGTCCTCAGGTAAGAGGTCGTCCAATCCATCAATTGGTTTCTGCAACTAAAATCATTTAAAAAGACCTTATGTAAAGTGCAATTACATCCAACAATAAGCAAGTCAAAAATTGGTTTTAAAAAAAGTTTTAGAAAAAACCAAGTCCACAATTCAGTACCAAGTATATATAAGCTTACGTTACCATCTCATAGAAGGTGCTAGCAATTGATTTTGTGCCAACCTTTGCAAGCATTTTCTAATATGTTTGATTTTTGGTGTTTGTCTCACTTCGACGCTATAAGAAATAGGAATAACCATAAGGTTTAAAAGATTAGAAACTGAATTTATTATAATTTCAGGATTATGGTCAATGGACATATTCAAGTGATGTAATAGAAAAGAATATTGAACTTACCCTGAACTTGTCGCTGTCCCAATAATTTACTAACCATTTCCATTGATCAGGGTCCACTTCTTTGGGCAGATTATCCCGACGATCAGCCACTGTCGTATAGTTAGTGTATGCTTTTTGCTTCAAATCATACCGCCACTTTCTATACCAAACCTTGCAACGACGCTCTATGGCATTATCGACATGACAACCTTGGGGCAATTTAAACATTTCCTACATGCAATACAAATTATTAATGATGAAACTATTTAAAAAAACATAACTAGACAGGACAAAGTTAGTCTCGAGCGAAAACCTTTTAACTTCATGAAATACTTCCTTTTTTTTTCCGGTTGTATGTCATCCCACTTTTCCACATCCAAGGGCATCAATTGCTTCATTAAATAGCTGGTCTCGCTAATGAATTGGGTTCTGTTTGTGCTAACAATACGCTTGAGTTCTGGGGGGATTTCGATCTCTACTTTTGTCGGATGCGCATCCCTTTTCCTTTTCCAGTATAAGCACTTTGTTTTGCCACGTCTGGGTAAGGAAACTAAGAAAATTAACTAAACAAACATGGTTAAAAAGAGAGCACCTCTCAAATAATTCAAAAAAATAAAATAATGTCAAATGAAACAATATTGAGAAGCTTGCACCAAAAACAAAAAACAAAGCCAAAAAAAAATAGTTTGCCCAACCTTGTTGATTAGATGATCCAATATGATTTTCATCCTCAATGTTGTGGTTCATAGGTGTATCCATCATTCTATCTACATTTACAAGTTCAACCACAAGAGCTCATTTATAACAATTACAAAAGAATCTCCAGACTCGAAAATATCATTACACTTAGCAAATAGATGAGATTATATATTGCGTACTCTTACTGGATAACTCTTTTTGTACATCATGGGAAAGATTTGTATGCTCTTCTCTAGGCATTTCATTTGACTCATGAACTAGAAGTAACAGTATCAAATATTAGTATATAAAAAGACACTGTGGGAATAATACTACTGGAAAGAATCATACAACCATGTGCAGAAGTTGATCTTGTCCTTATCCTTTGTTGTTCTAATGTACTCCCGCATGAATAGCTTCCTTGATTAACGCGGTAGACATCATCTAATTGAGCCTGAACTCTTTTACCTAGACAAAATGAAACAATACAAAAATAATCTATTACGTGACAATGTCAACTATATTAACCCTTAATACAACCAATTAGTATTTTTCTTAAATTCTAGGGCAAAACGGGCAGAGTTTCGCCTAAAAACTTACCATTTCCCCGGCTTAAAGTCTTACATTAAATCCCTGTATTGATTAAAAATATAAAAGACACCAATAAGCTCAATGGCTACATGCCGGAGACCACAGCTCAACGAGCCACATGCCCGGAGTAAACCATTCAATAAATTTCGATAATAGGAAAGAAATGAAAAGTACAACTCAACGGATCACACATCCGGAGTACTGGGGTTTACATCCCAGAAATAAGCAATTCTAGTTAGAAGATTACAGACATTTCAGATTGAGGCCACACCTAAGTGTCAATAACACATATGGGACAACACGTAGGTGGCAGAATAACACGCATGCCCTTTATAGTCTATTCACACAGCCACACAAGATTAAACAAATATGTACATAGTCTATTCACACAGCCACACAAGATTTCTTTAAAGGAAGAAAGCCTGACAATAAATGTCACAAATCCCAAATGAATCAATCACAAAACCCAAATGTTTGCAGCAGCACATATCCTTCTACCAACCTCCCAACCAAGAACAAAAAATAAAATAAAAAACATAGCAGAAAAAAGGAATAATACAGAATTAGAGGAATAGATAGAATATACCTGGGTGGAGTGTGGGAATTGATCTAGTCTTCATCACTTGTCTTACAAATGTATCTAGTTGGGCATGCATTCTTTCATCTAATACACACAATCAAATACTATAAAAATAGCTTATTTAAATTAAAATATCATGGAATAAGAAACGGATGATATGTAAAAAATAAGCTATTAAACACTCACCAACTTACAACCACAGCAAATTATGTTTTTTTTTTTTTTTTGGTTTTTGGCGTCCATCAAAATTGGGGAAGCATTTCACTCAACAAAATTCATATCGAGGAAGGGGAACATACCAGAGGCTACCGCTTTGTGACCAGTGGATGATTTTCTCAAAGTCGTCCACCTTTCCAACGTAGGTCTATGCATAGTGAAGTTGTCATTGTCATATGGCACATCCTCCAATTCAACATCCACTCTTTCATCTTCATTTGGTATATAGTCCTCCTCTTCTTCCATAATCAGTTCTCTTTGCCTTACATGTTCGTTGGTTTTTCTAAAAGGTAATCCAAGTTCTTGAAGTACCCTATTGTTTTTCTCAATATTTCTATCACGTTGCTTTTCATATTCTGTTATGCTCTGATGAACAATATGATTGGAATAATTTGGATTCTTTTTAACCCTAGCCATATTTCTCAGACTATCTAGAGTGATATACATTGAAGGCCCGCAACCATTTAAAAAACATATGTTAGAATGCATATACAAAAATAAAGGTTCTAAATATATTTCACAGAAAGTCCAAAAGAGTAAGAGCACTTACCAAGGATATGTCAAATTACAAAATATGTAAACTATCTTAATATCAAGCAGCATATAAGTAAAGATGTACTAAAAAAATGAATCAAACATCCAAGTCAGTATTACACATGTTTTGCCTTTTTGCTAAAAAGGAATCAAATGGCATAAAATGTCTGATTTGTTCCCAAAATAAAAAAAAAAAACAATGATGTAATGTTTGCAAATGACAACTTTAATGCTAATCATCAATTTCATCTGCAAACAGCGGTATGTCCTCTTCTCCACTTGACCCAGATTCACTGCTGTCAACAACAATTTGCATTTTGCCTTTCTTTTTATGACGTTGCAACTGTTGTGCCACAAGATTACCATCCACCACATCTGGTTCTACATCATTCCTAACCAACAACATTGCAGCATGATTAGACACAAGGACATATGCTTCTTCATGAACCTCATCGTCACAAGATGAAAATGATTTTGGTCCCTCATCTTCATCATTAGAAGGTATATCATAGAAATTGCGAGGGTTCGTTTTCACCACCACTTACCAATTTTGCTGTACATGATCCCTCACATAATATACTTGTTCAACTTGAGAAGCTAAGACATCTGGCTCATTTGTTTTTAGAAAGCGTTTCACGTTCACTGTAGTTATGCCATATGTTTCTCTTTTGATTCCCAGATTTTTAGAGAACATGTCATACCATTCACAGTCAAAGAGAATAACTTTATGGTTGCTTCCATAATCCAGTTCTATAATCTCCTTTAGAACACCAAAGTATTCTTTTCCTCCACTGTGCACATCACCTTTCACCACAACACCACAATTTTGTGTGCTAAGATTTTTGGCCCGTGTTTTTGTGTGGAATCTATAACCGTTTACAACATATCCATCAAAGCAAGTCACTCTCTTGATAGGGCATTGTTCCAAAATTAGGAGCTCATGACTGGCTTTCTCATCACGTTGATTCCATAACTGGGTAACCTAAACAAGCAAATCAGATGCATTAGTACCTAAATTAATTGGATATGTTGGAGTTACAATGTGTTACTTACTCTCTCTTCAAACCACTCCGTAAAAGTAAGCAATGTAGTAAGACTTTCATACTCCCTATAAACAAATACAAAAACCAAAATTATGGTTATGAAGATTTTTGGTAGGTTCAAAATATTGGAAGTTACAATAAAAATTTCTTACTCAATAAAAGGTTGTGCTTCATCACAATTTCTTAACACATAAAGGTGAGCACGCTTCCAGTCTTCATGGGAAAGAACCTTGATAGTTCCTTGACCCAGTGGATTTCTCATCTTCATGAAAATTGTTAATCCCTTATCTTGTCTGTGTCCATCATCTTCATTCCTTTCTAGACGATTAAATCTAGTCTCAGCTCTATGTAAATACCTTGAACAAAAGGTTAAACACTCATCTGCTATATAAGCTTCAGCAATTGACCCTTCTAGATGAGCTTTATTATGCACAAATTCTTTTAATGTGTGCATGATCCTAACCATCACCCATACCATAAAATAAGTGCAGTGCGTAATACTTTATAATGTCTTATGTTTTTTTTTTAACAAGAAGACAAGAAAGAAATCTATAGTACCTTTCAAATGGGTACATCCAACAATACTGAACGGGTCCAGCAAGCTTTGCTTCGGTGGCCAACTGGATCGTTAAGTGCACCATGACGTCAAAAAAAGAGGGAACAAAAACACGCTCTAGCTTGCAAAGCGTAATTGCAATGTTCTTTTCTAGTCTCTCCAAAACATCAACCTTTAATGCCTTTGAGCATAATTGTTTAAAGAATAATGACAATTCAACAAGCGGTTCATACACATCCTTTTCTAATTTTCCACCAAAGGCAGGTCCTAGCAAATCTTGCATAAAGACATTATAATCATGACTCTTGAGTGACCCTGTTATTTTTCCCTCATTGACATTAACACATCGTCCCATATTGGATGAATACCCATCTGGCACCTTTAAATCTGCTAAGAATTTACACACATCTCTTCTTTCACTCAAACTTAATGTAAAT
>JACYFF010003369.1:50389389-50399427 GCA_017589665.1 Selenicereus undatus
ACACACACACACACACACACACACACACACATACACAACCCAGATATAATGAAGCAGAAAAATACTTTAGTAAAAGAGATAATCAAAGCCCAAAGGCAGCCCCTCTTTCAAAAACGATCTTAGTTTGAACATAATCTCCATTATTTTCGTAATCATTACATCTTGGGTGAAAAGAAGGAAAAAGCCAATAAAAAGATAAATGAAATAAAATAATACAATACTACAATTAGATCGAATATCGACCTTGTATTCTTTCTTTCTAGGGGTTCAAACTACTTATCCTAAATTCCCACTATACTACTCGTAACTAGTAAATGTTTGCGTTAACTGTGAAATGGGCATGCCTGTTTTATACGTTACTTTTCACCTATACTTTGGCCTAAATATTGTCTTCTTTATGTAAGGTTATCTTTTGAGGATTTCTGTATATAATGTAATAGGTTATTTTTAACTTAGTGTTGCGTGGTGAGGTGTTATGTGCCTCTTGGCAATGCTTGGGAGTTTTCTCTCTTCTATTCCACTAATCTTCTCTTTTTAAACAGATAGTTTCTTTATGAGAGTTCTCTTGTGAGATTGTAACCTCCTTATATGCCATTTCTTGCTCACTTGTCAAATATCTGGATTCATTCCATATAAGCTCCAAGATGCTAAGCTCATCATACTTGATAAATGCATTCTCAAATTAACAAACTGTCTCCATGAACACCTAAAAGAGTACAAACATATTTACAGGTGGGTAAGCATATAAAATCATATAATTTATAGGTATGTGCTACATACATCTACACCAAACAGGCAAACCAAAAAACACATTAGGTCTTCCATTTAAGGATGGGGGGCAGCAATTTGGGGGGGGGGGGGAAGCAAGGCCAAAAGATTAGTAGAACACAATCACATGTGTAACGGAAAGAGAATCGACCCTCAAATCAATTGTATCGAGTCCTTCATTCAATCCTTCATTCACTCATCATTCCTTCATTCATTTTGATAGCTAGTTACCTAGGCCAAAAAATTTACTCATTCATTCATTCATCATTCCTTCATTCATTCTTTCAGTCATTCATTCATTTTATGAGAAACGCACATGTAAGCCCTCATCAACCAGCAACCTTCAAACAAAATTGCAGATGGTTAGGGAAGGCAGGCAGGGGGCAATGAGCTTGGGCCCTTTGACAACACACAGAAATAGCATCAATCTGATAGCTAGGTATCAGAACATTAATCCAGAGTAAAACTAAATATAGATTAATTACAAACAAGAGAGATTTACACAAAATCAACACAAGTTTGTTAAAGAAGAGATAAGCCATAGGACTGTCAATTAGCACAAGGTTGAATCAGACCCTGAACCTAGCAAAATTGACCTAAAACCCCAACCAACTGACCCGTAAACCAGACTAAACATAAATTCAACCATGTTGTCACGATTGCACGATTAAGGTTTAATAGAATTAGGGTTCATGCACTAGAATTCAAACACAATAACATAGAAATTGCAATTAGGGTTTCATTCTGCAATCGGAAATAGAAATTTCAGGAAGAGAGACAAAACGCCATACCTACTGTCACGATTGCACGACAAATTCAATCTCTGAGAAGAATGAAGGATAGATGAATCCCATGCTTAACTGCAAACGATTTGAAGAAACACAGATGCCCACCAAACGCTCAATCGGAATTGACGACAGAACAACGCAAGCAAAGAATGGAAGCAGACGGGAATCGGAAAACACTCGCCTACCAAATCCCGTGCTCGGAAGAAAAAGGAAAGACCGAAGATTGTGTTGCTTGAGAGGAGAAGATTGATCAGTTGCAGAACGAGCAACAGAAAGGAGGCCAGAACTCAGAAGATCTCGCCGGCTTCAGATGAGTTCGAAGTCTGGATGAGGAGGAAAAAAAAAGAGGCAAAAAATTTAAACAGTAATATGAAAAATAAAGGAGGGATTCCAAATTAATAAATTGTGCACCCTCCAAAAATATTCTGCCAATTATATAAAAAAATTATATGTCTTTTGTGGCAATCACATAAAATTGCTACTATTATCTAGTATTTTGTGGCAATATTTATTTTGCTACAATTTTTTTTAAGATTTTTAAATTACTGTAGCAATTTAAAATTTGCCACAAAAAAATTGCTACAAAAAACTACTTTTCTTGTAGTGCCACTAACATATTATTGGGTTTTAGACTTTTAAGGGCTTAGTTGGCCAAAAAAGGAGAAAATGTATGGGGGCGGATCATGGCTATGAGCTAGACCGTGGGTGGAGCAAAGCAAATCACTAATGCATGGTGGTTTTTGAACCATGAGCCAAATTTTTAGCCCGTGAGTCTTGCATTGTAGGTGCTCTAATTCAAACAGTTAACAACCAATACAAATAAGTAACACTAAAAACTGTATGAACTCACTCTTTTGTGGGGCTAGGCTGAAGGTATAAAATGTAACCCCCTCAGCCCATTGCCTAGACTTCGGCCATTGACATGGACATGGCTATTTTCAAGGAATCTTGCAGGTTTCTAGTCTAAGTATGTCCAGGTTCCAACATGGATATATGTCTAAATGTTGGATATGGCTGGTTACGACTTAGGACGAATTTTGTGGGTTTCTAACCTAAATTGGAGTCTCCTATTATCATACCATGCATGTTGAAGAGTGAAGTGTCGTCTCCCATGTCTGTCGAACAGGGTGAAATGAAGGGCCTGCATGGGACACCCCCCCCTAAACAACAAAAAACCCTCCAAAACAAGAGGGGGAACTGATGCATCCGCCGAGGGTCTAAGCTAGAACTCAATTTTAGAGTGAAAGCTTACAAACCAAGGGAGAATGAAATCATGGGAAAACCAAGGAAAGTGGCATGTAATACGTTGGTTGTGAGGCAACAAACACGTGAGATGGGAATGGAATTTAGAATCAAGGGATTCTAAATGAAAAACAAAAGAGAACTAGATGTATTCTGATGTATATCTCAAGGAAGGACGAAACCAAGCTAAAAGCCACCAAGAACACGAAGAAAGCAAGTGGAACTAACACGAAACGGGGGAGGCACGGTCGTGCTTAATGGCATGGGGTGGCCGTGCCACTTTGCAGCCTAGCACGCCTAGCTTTGTGGTGTTTCACGGTTTGAGTTTGGCTTTGTGTTTGTGATGGAAGCTAGACAAAAGGGGATAGCCTTAGCCTTGGTTATGCATGGGAATGGATGTCAGAAAGGGTTATGAAAATATGGAATGGAAAGAGAATCAAAGTTATGATTTTCTAACTCAAAATTAAGCTAACAAACCCGCCTTTACTCTCTTTGAATCCTTGAGAATGAACACCGAATTGGATATAACTAAACTCAATGTTTGGATACAGAAACACCACCAAACACAAGTTTAGGGCCCTTAAACTATGATTAAGATACAGAAACACCACTTAATCAAGTTTGAGACTACACTTGATCACCACCTTAACCGGCCTAGTTAAGGATAAGCAAGTTTACTATTTGAGTGTGCTTAAGCACGAAAGCACAAATAATCTCAACTTTGTTTTTGATTCAAATCTGGTTATATTAATACAAGGGGCGTGCATATGCTTAAATACAAGTCAAGCAAGGAAGCTAACACACACCTAGACCTTACCCTCCTAGTGAGGAAAGGTATTAACTTAAACTAATCTATACGGTTAGTGCTAACCGTGTACAAAACAAGTCTTAAACTAATCTAAATACATCCAAAGCATAAAGTAAAGTAATACTAATGCTTATTATACATTAATCTTCTCATAATCAAGCTTAAAACATGCTGAATTCTGGCTTGAATCTCATTGGTCAGTCGAAATTGCTTTTTATCTAGCCAATAGTATGCAAGAGACATTCTTTTGGCTGCTTTCTCTTCATTGGTTGCTCTTCTCTAGACAAATCCGTTAGGCAACTTGATAATTGAGTCTCTAGAGGCCTTGGGACGTGTGCCTATCAAGATTGGAAGGGAGAAGACCCTTTGGAGTAGGCAAAAACCAACCGAGCTGCTGAACTGGTTTTTTTGGCAGTTTCTGGCTGTGATTAGAGGCCACGTTTCTCATGCAAAACGTGGTCATAAGTTGGCTTTCCACATATGGTTGGAAATATATGGAAGTATTCTAACTCCTCCGAGTGGAATTACTCAATTTGGAGTTCATTTGCCTGATGAAAATATCAAAATGGCCGGACTGGTCTGAACCGCGTCTCAACCTGCATGGTTTGGAAGATTGATCTGGTTCTTCATCTTCCACTTGACTTAACTTGAATTTATCACTTGGAACAGATAGATAACATCTTAAGGACCCAAAATATGTAAAAATACAAGACTTAAACCAAAATATAGCTTAAGAAATGAAAAGAACAAAACCGGGTACATTCTAGCCCTGCTGTGCAGTTTTGACACCTTGGGTTTATTTGCTAATTTGAATGGGTAAATGAAGTCCAAATGGGATGAAACTTGATTTGTTGTAAAGATGCATTCCTGAATTTCAATCCCAAGGGAAAATATTAGACTTAAACCTCAAGGAGGCTTGAGGAATTAGCACACAAAAATGGATTAGCTGTTAGAATTAACCCTTGCCTTGCAGTTTCAATACTTAAGCAAAACTTGGATGAATTATTCATCCTTTAAGCAGCATATTGAGATTACCTAGTTAATTTGCTTCTTTTTAATTAAGGGCATAGAGGGATCTCCATCATCCTCCCCTTGTTAAAAAAGATTTGTCCACAAATCAGTTTAGGTAATTACCTTCTCTTCTTGCTTCATTGGATGGCTAAAATAGAATCAACCATTCAAATAAGTCTCCTTTGAACTTAGAGGCTCTTTTCTTGTCATGCCCCTTGCTGATTTGAGTGTTGCACATAGGCGACTTCTTAAACATGCTTCAAACCACTTCTTCAAAGGCTCTTAATTCAGAATTAGCAGCTTTTAGTAATGGTCCTGAAATGGATTGACAGAAATTTGGGTTGAGTGTTTTGGGTGTGGGTGGAGTAGGAAAAAAAGTTGGTGGTTCATGAAAGGTGATAAGAAGACCGAGATGCTCCTTACTTCTTGGTGGATGGTTGGTGTTTAAAGTGAGCACGTCTCCTTCATCGGCCTCAATTACTATCTCCTCAAAGTCATCTCCATCAAGCTTTTCATTTTCATTTTCTAATTCAACCTCCTCTATTGCCTTCCATTCAGCTAGAGTAACATATCTTCTATTTGTACATTCTAATGCTAAGTGACCAAGCCTTGGCACTTAAAACATCTTTGAAATCCTTTAGGAAGGGGATAAATTCTTTTGTGGAGTTTGGCTTTTTTGTGGAGTAGGGGAAGTGGGTGTCGTGGGCTTAGGGATGTAGGAGGAACTCCCCTTATTTAAGGTTTGTTCATATGGTGATGGCTTTGGATTTTCATGTCTTAGGAGCTGTTTGTCCGTCTTTTGTTGTTCCACCTTGTGAGCTAACACACATACCTCATGAAAAGAAGTGTAAGCTTGTAAATCAACAATATTAGCATACCTAGGATCAAGACCTCCCAAGTATCTAACAATGGTTTGTTCTTCTGGTTCTTGAATATCACACTTAATCACAAACTTTTCAAATTCACTATTGTATTTTTCTACACTCAAGTTACCTTGGTTCAAGTAGTGGAGTTGAGAGTAGCAATCTTGAACATAGGTAGGAGGAAGAAACCGAGCTTTAAGCTTAGACTTTATCTTCTCCCAAGTTCTGATTTTGGACTTCCTTTCTCTAACTCTTTTGGCACACAAGTTAGTCCACCAAACAGAAGCATACTTACGAAGCCTTAAAGCAATTAGCTTTACCTTCTTGTCTTCTGGGATGTCCTTGAACTCAAAAACTCTTTCAACTGTGTGTAACCAATCAAAAAAATCTTCAGGATCAAGCTTGCCTTCAAATTCTGGAATTTCAACTTTGAAATCATTGGAGTTAACTTGAGACCGTGGAGTTTGGTTAGTCATTCTCAATGGTTCATCCTCACTAGATGAACCAAGAGTATGGCTAAATACTTGTTCTTTCCCTTCGGAATCAGATTGGAATGGTTCTTCATGGGCTTGTTGCTTTTGCTTCAAATATGCATCAAGCACTTTTTGGAGGTACTTATTTTGAGCTTGAATTTTTTGATCTTTTCGTGCATCTTCTTGAATCTTTCTAGATAGAAACTCATTTTGCTTCATTAAAGCATCAAATCTCTCTTCTAATGACATGCTTGGTGAAGTCATGCTTGAACAAGGTGTAAAACTGATATTGTGTTTGAAAGAGAATGGGTGAGTGATTTGTGGAGGTAGAAGGGTATACTAGGCCAAGGTCAAACCTTTGCTCTAATACCAAATATGATGCATTCGCCGAGGGTCAAAGCTAGAACTCAATTTAAGAGTGAAAGCTTACAAACCAAGGGAGAATAAAATCATGGGAAAACCAAGGAAAGTGGCACGTAATATGTTGGTTGTGAGGCAACAAACACGTGAGGTAGGAATGGAATTTAGAATCAAGGGATTCTAAATGAAAAACAAAAGAGAACTTGATGTATTCTGATGTATATCTCAAGGAAGGATGAAACCAAGCTAAAAGCCACCAAGAACACGAAGAAAGCAAGTGAAACTAACACAAAACGGGGGAGGCACGGTCGTGCTTAGTGGCATGGGGTGGCCGTGCCACTTTGCAGCCTAGCACACCTAGCTTTGTGGTGTTTCACGGTTTGAGTTTGGCTTTGTGTTTGTGATGGAAGCTAGACCAAAGGGGATAGCCTTAGCCTTGGTTAAGCATGGGAATAGATGTAAGAAAGGGTTATGAAAGTATGGAATGGAAAGAGAATCAAAGTTATGATTTTCTAACTCAAAATTAAGCTAGCAAACCCGCATTTACTCTCTTTGAATCCTTGAGAATGAACACCGAATTGGATAGAACTAAACTCAATGTTTGGATACAGAAACGCCACCAAACACAAGTTTAGGGCCCTTAAATTATGATTTAGATACAGAAATACCACTTAATTAAGTTTAAGACTATACTTGATCACCACCTTAACCAGTTTAGTTAAGGATAAACAAGTTTAGTATTTGAGTGTGCCTAAGCACGAAAGCGCAAATGCTCTCAACTTTGTTTTTGATTCAAATCTGGTTATATTGATACAAGGGGCGTGCATATGCTTAAATACAAGTCAAGCAAGCAAGCTAACACACACCTAGACCTTACCCTCCTAGTGAGGAAAGGTATTAACTTAAACTAATCTATACGGTTAGTGCTAACCGTGTACAAAACAAGTTTTAAACTAATCTAAATACATCCAAAGCATAAAGTAAAGTAATACTAAGGCTTATTATACATTAATATTCTCATACTCAAACTTAAAACATGCTGAATTCTGGCTTGAATCCCATTGGTCAGCCGAAATTGCTTTTTGTCTAGCCAATAGTATGCAAGAGACATTCCTTTGGCTGCTTTCTCTTCATTGGTTGCTCTTCTCTAGACAAATCCCTTTTGCAGCTTGATAATTGAGTCTCTAAGAGGCTTGGGACATGTGCCTATTAGCATTGGAAGGAGAAGACCCTTTCGAGAAGGCAAAAACCAACCGAGCTGCTGAACTGGTTTTTTGGGCAGTTTCTGGCTGTGATTAGAGGCCACGTTTCTCATGCAAAACGTGGTCATAAGCTGGCTTGCCACATATGATTGGAAAGATATGGAAGTCTTCTAACTCCTTCGAGTGGAATTACTCAATTTGGAGTTCATTTGCCTGATGAAAATATCAAAATGGCCGGACTGGTCTGAACCAGGTCTCAACCTGCATGGTTTGGAAGATTGATCTGGTTCTTCATCTTCCACTTGACTTAACTTGAATTTATCACTTGGATCAGATAGATAACATCTTGAGGACCAAAAATATGTAAAAATACAAGACTTAAACCAAACTATAGATTAAGAAATGAAAAGAACAAAACCGGGTACATTCTGGCCCTGCTAGGCAGTTTTGACACCTTGGGTTTATTTGCTAATTTGAGTGGGTAAATGAAGTCCAAATGGGATGAAACTTGATTTGGTTTAAAGTTGACTTCCTGAACTTCAATCCTAAGGGAAAATATTAGACTTAAACCTTAAGGAGGCTTGAGTAATTAGGCACACAAAAACGGATTAGCTGCTGAAATTAATCCTTGCCCTGCAGTTTCAATACTTAAACAAAACTTGGTTGAATTATTCATCCTTTAAGTAGCATATTGAGATTACCTAGTTGATTTGCGTCTTTTTAAATCAAGGGCATGGAGGGATCTCCATCAAGAACCTACCAACAAAACGAAACACCTATGAATGACCTACAAATGCTAGAATTTAGAAGCCTTCTAGTTAGAGGTACTAGGTCGATGATTTGGAAAGAACATCGTAGTAGTGATGTTATTTTCCATTAAAAAAGAAAAATAGAAAAAGGATGTCTACAGGAACACCCAAGGTTGGAAAACAGAGGCCTTTTGATTAAGATCGGTTTGGCCTGGTCCTGTTGTAATGTCCATAGAACTAGTATTGTGCTGGTGATGGTTATTTCCAATAAAAGAAGAAACAGACAAGCAGCTTGTTTATGGTAAGGTTGCAAATCTGATGATCATATTGATAGTTATGTTCATCATAGAACCTTTCTTTATGTCTTTGGCATTTGAGAGTTTGAGAGACCAAGTTAAAGAAGTAAGAGTGTATGGAGTTTGGAATTGGTGAAATGAAGCCTTCTTCACTACTACTCTCAACAGGTTCATTCTGATCTACTAGTCTAGGAGCCTGGACTGACTTCAGTGTAAGGGTGCTCTATAAGATACCACAAGGTGAAAAATTCCCTCAAGATCTGTCTGTCTTCAGTGCTAGCAGTATCTCCTAGGCACTTCTGCCAGACATGGTCTGAAATTGTGTAACACAGCCGAATTTGACAATTGTTGGAATTTTAGCCACTTGTAAGTTTTGCTTCTGGCTATCTGGGTTGCATTTTTCACGACAATTGCAAACCTAAACCTTCCTGATGGAAGGTAGACTGACCCAAATGCACGATGGGGTGTGTACATGTTTGGATCTCATTGGTTTTGATCATTTTAACTTCGATAAAATTTTAGACTAGAAGATTTCCTTGTACGGAAAGATTTCAGAGCCAATTTTCTCCTTAGTTCCAAGAATATATTACACCAAAAAGACTCACAGAGATGGTGAATGAGCAAAGCCATTGTGCATTCATTGTTGGCACATGGATCACGCTATTCACATAACCTCCTATTACTGAGATTCATGGTTGCCTACATTCTTGGCACATCACATTACAGTAATGTGTGGAAGTCCTGAGGCTCTAATTAATGCAGGCTTAAGGGTTCAGCAAAGGGGCTAACATGTGGCTGCATTTAATTTAAAGTACTATGACCGCAATGTCTCATGTTTCTTAGGGATGCACTTGAATTCAAGTTGTGTGTATCTGAAATGGCTTTTTGAAGCAGGTAGAGTGATAATTAATTTTCATCTTGGGTGACTTTTAGTTGTTCAATGGGTCTCTTTCTGTCCAGGCAACCCATTATCTTATCTGTTAGAAGTGCTTTGTCTTATTTGTTAGAAGTGCTTTCGGCCACCTCAAAAGGCCTGTTCTTTTCGTGGGTAAATAGGGGGTGTGGAATGGGAAGAAATAAAATGGAGTGAGAAGGAGTGGAATGGGATGGTCGAGAAGAAGTGGTTTTGTTCTTGCAGATGTGGGAAGAAGTGGAATGAAGTGAGAAGTGGAATGGAGTAGGAAGGAATTGCATGGAGTTGGAAAAAGATAGAATTATTAAAATCAAGGTGCGGGAGGGAGTGGAATGGGATAGGAAGGAGTGATATTTATCTTTAGGAGTAGGCCTGACAATTTCACCCGAACCTGATAGATACCCAATTCACCGACCTGAACAATCAGGTGAAAACCCGACTAAACGGGTGAATTTAGCGGGTGATGGATCGGTTCGGATTCGGGTGATGGTCCACTCGATTCATCACCCGACCTGTCACCCGCTATATATATATATATATATATATATATATATATATATATATA
>JACYFF010003369.1:50402427-50429753 GCA_017589665.1 Selenicereus undatus
TATGTGTGTGTGTGTGTGTGTGTGTGTGTGTGTATGTGTGTATATATATATATATTAATATTAAAAACTTACACTTGATATCTTTATTGTTTGTGATAATTGTTATGTTTACGATTAGGGCATGTGGTTCCCATTGGTTATTGTTTTGTATGTTTTAAATTGTCCAAGCTTTTGAACCTTATTTGAGCGATAAACAAATAAATGAGATAGAACGCGTTTCATCAATTTCACCCGTTTACCACCCGTTTCATCCACGAGTGGTGGGTGGATTGGATGCGGGTGGGCGGATGAGCGGGTGATGGGTGGATCGGGTGGAGTGGATGGATGCGGAAGATAGATGCAGGTGGAGCTTCACCCGCTCCAAATCCGACCCGTTGCCAAGCCTACTTAGGAGTGAGGAGTGAAAATAAGTGGAAATGAGTGAGAGCCAAGGATTTTAGGGTTTTTTTAATTATACTTTTATATTATCACAAGCAATAAAAGAGATAGTACTGATTTCCTGATCTTGATCTAATTAACCAAGCAACTATTGTAAGCAACATTTATTGGTTGAGTTGATTATCTAATTAAGCCCAAATCAATTTAATTAACTTGTGGCCTTGACTCTTAACTCAATTGGATTCACCATTTTTACTCTATTGGGTTATCTTTTGCACACAAGATAGAGGGGGATAAAGAGAGGGATACCTGAATTGGATTTAGTTAACCCTCTTAATCATAATGAATTGGTGAGATTTAGTGTTATGATAGAGCTAGTTTAGACTTTTTTTAATTTTATAAAAATTATGAGTCAATCTAACCACAGTTTGTTTAATGCTTAATTATTCTAAGATTAATCTGACATGTCTGTTACATTTTATTTTATTTTTTTGTTGGGCAAAAGAAACGTATTATATCCACTTATTGTCTCCTGTTTGATAATTTACTTTTTGGACTTTCCCCCTGAAATCTGTTAGATTCATTGTGTGAGTTTAATTTGTGGTCATTGTGTAATAGGAGGACTGGATTCTTTCTGGATGAGCAGTGAGAATATAAGCTAGTTATGGTAGGTATCTCAAGGCTTTCCTATTCTAGAAAGTTGATAACCGGAAACGGTTGATTTGTGATGTGCCACCTAGCCTAACAAAAACACTTGGGCAAAAGCACACCAAATTCCCACTTCGAGACTTCGAGTTGTTTCTTTGCCGTTCGGCTGCACTTCTTTAATAGGAATATCGTGACTACCTTTTAACTTACATAGCTCCCCATCTTTATGCTCTAGAGATGATAGTGTAGTTTAAATTTGATGCAAATTTGATCTAATTTGAGGTAAAATTATGCGATTTAAATTCGATAAAAAATAATCAGACTCGAATTCGATAAAAATAATCAAAATCCAACTCCGATTCAATCGAATTAGAATGTGGACCAATCCGATCCGATTAACATCCGATCTGATATCTTTTTTGTAATAACTTCACCTTTTTTCCATTATAAAAAATCCTAATATCATAACCTTAAAAAATCCGCTAAAGGTCCGCGCTTTATATGCAACACATTCTTCTTTGTTAACTAATTCTTTCTTCCCTCCTCCTCATCTTCTCAATCTCTCATCTTTGTCGATCATAGTTGTACTTTATTCACTTTCCTCTCAATTATTGCACTGCTATCTATCCCTTTTTATATAAAGTGAATTCTTATTCTCTTTTCCAACATTTTTTATTTTAACATATTGAAATGTTTGATATGAAAAGCCATTTTGCATTCAAGAGAGGTTTAACATTGCATTTACAAGTGAGCAAAAATAAGGTTGGAAATAAAAATTATGCAAATATTGAATACAAATGTATAATCAAATTATATCTGATTATATCCGGATTTAATCCGATTCGAAGCCAATCAAATCCGATTTAACATCCGATCTGACGGAGTCGGGTTTGGATTGAATTTTCAAATTCAATTATTAATTGGATCGAATTTGGATATCTATACATCCGATCCAAATCCAGCCCCTCACCATCCCTATTCACATGTATGTCGCTAAGAATTTTTGACAAATTTCATGGATTTAGCAAATGGGTATTTGATTCTCGCAGGTCGGTTCGTGAATATGATTCTAGGTTAGGTTTGGTTTGAATCTAATTATTTTAATTGGGTTAAATTTTGAGTATTAGTTATCGGTTATTTGGATTTTTTAATAGTAGTTTTTTGAATGTAAACCTTCTTTTGATCGAATTGAATATGAATTAGTTATTTGATGAGTAAAACAACGTATTAATGTTTGATAACTTTTAGGGAGTAGCTAATATAAACCACTAGAATCAATGAGCAGTCTTTGGCAAGCAGAATAAGTTAACAATTCACATTTTAACATAGCTGAAGTCTACCACTTAGTCTGATTGATTTTTTTTTTTAATTAAAACACAAGCAAGAATTGTAGGCACAAAAAATTTAATAATATGTACCTTGCCGAAAATAAATATAAATTGCTTGTTTTTTTATCAATCTATTTAATTTATTTTAATTTATTTTGATAAGTTGGGCATAACGGACTATCAAGTTATGTCCCAAATGACTACTAATTAAGTCATAAATTAAATGAACTACCAAGTCAAAGGCTTAGTCAATTGCCCAAAAAAGCAAATAAGTCGTGAATCCTAGTACATGGAGGGAGATCCTTTCCCTATAAATAGAGCACTACTCACTTCTACTCTGGTGCTCGAAGATTCATTAACTCTGAAAGCATTCTGAAAACTCAAAGGCCTAATTTCTCTGGAGGAAGACAATATGCACAATCAAAGCACATGCTGTCTACTTTCAAAGAATAAAGAAAACTCATCTCGATTGAAATTAAGCCTCTTAGGCCATCTTTTAAGATCAAATTTATTGAAATTCATTCAAAGGAAGTCAAATTAATCAAATTGACCGAGATTTAAGTCAATAGACCTTCTTTTAAGAACAAGTTGGAGATCGAATCAGATGACTTTTATTTGTTTACTGGTAACAAATACACATAAATTGCACCCCTACCTTCTGAAATCAATACAAATTTAATTTAGTACTCAATTTTTGTCTAATTTATTTTAGGCTCGAAATTGATATTTATAGATTTTTACCACTGATCTGAATTTGGTCAATTGAAAGAACAAATTATCCTAAGGCGTTCTTATGAAATAATATCTAAAGCGTTCTTATGAAATAATATTTTCTCTGAGGTGCTCTTATGAGATAATATTTTCAATATTAAGCGCGACATCAGTCTCGCATTGCTGCATAGGAATCGCTCGTTGTTCTTCACCATTAGAAAGCAGAAGGTGTCCGTAGTTGCAACATTTGACAAAATTTAATGATGTTATGATGACGGTGTATTTTTAATACAAATCGTAGCAAAGGCGAATAAATAAAGGGTGTGGGGTTTTCCCTTTCGTTGCAACAGGAACGTTATAGTGGGCAAAATAAGTGTCCAACAACCTTCCCCCTTATTTATAATTGGTGTCAAGCAACTAGGTTATATTTCTAGTATCCAAATACTAGTCGAAATGCTAAAGCATTGGATGTCTCACTTGGGCCTTTCTCATGCTTTGTCAATTTGGCCCAATATATTTCTACTAGCCTAGGTTTAATTGACTAAAGTCACTCTTGACCTAGCTCGTGCAATAAGTTAAGCCATCAGCACAATTTTATCAACTTTTGGTAACGCCCCGACATTTTCATAGAATTACTTCTAGAAATATCTTTTAATGCGGAAGCTTAAAAGTCGTGCGCGTCGTGTCACCTCAGACACGACACAAGGCTCATACTATGAGCAATAACATTGGTTGTGATAAGAAAAGAGGCAACAAGGAACTAGTCATTTTGTTACGATTGGATAGTTTAATAGAGTCATTACTATAAGTCGTGTATTATATAAATAGTTAACACTGTAAATAGTGATCCTATATCTTTTACACGTGATCTCTCCCGACACTTGAACCCCTTTTTAGATGAACCTGAAAATACAAAATATAAAAATAGTAAGCCAAACAAGCCTAGTACAAGATGGCGTTATACAGTAAAATAATTCAGTGCACAGTTAAATTCATTTTATTTAGCAAACTCATTTAAAGCATTTTCTCCTTTAATTACCTTATGGTGGCATCCAACATATTAGAGTAGCGTCTTATTAATATAATATTTAACAATAAGAGACTGAATCTCCATTACGATCATTAAACTTATATGCACATACTTGGGCCAATCGGGAAGCCCAAACTTCGTTGATCAATGTACAATAGAGCAGTAAGAGGGTCCACCGTTAATATGATAAAACAATAAAAAAGATTGATTATTTCATATTGCACTTTATTACCGAAGAAGATTCAATAAAATGATATGACTATAAGAGCATAACCATCATACTGTACTTTAGCTTATGTTATTATTTTCACAAATTTAGCTGAAGCGATCTAAAGTTTCATGTGTCCTAGATAAATGACAAGTAGGTCACACAAGCTTAATAGCGAAGCCACAAAGGCAATAATGGGCCGACCATAACCATGTTACTTGATCCTTCAGTAATATGGGTCAAAGCCCCACTATTCCATTATTATTGCTCAATAGGGAGAGAGAGAGAGAGAGAGAGAGAGAGAGAGAGAGAGAGAGAGTGGTAAGCAATAGATGATGTGCGACAAAGTGAGGAAGAGATTTGGTATTTATAGGGAGTCTTGGATGTAAGATTAAGCCTCCTTCTTTTGGCACAAAGATTTAGGAATGACAAGGTGAATGTATTATGATTAATACTAGCACTTCTCAATATGGTGCATTTTAATTAACTAATTACTCAATCAAAATAATTAAATGGTGGTACTATCCATAATCCAAAATTCAGATTCCCACTAGTATTGTTGGTTGGCTCCTTCTTAGGTACTACAAGTCCAACTTCTCAACCATAGCCCACTCTTGTAAGTCTACATGGTGATGATGATAGTTTTTTTTTCATGTTAATAATGATAAATTTTTGGGGTATTACACTTCTAGAGTTCGAGACCCAACCGCATAAAGCATTCCAAAGTCATTGATGCGGCCAACTCTTGAGGGGGCAATTTGCAAGCACAAAAAATTTAATAATATGTGTCATGCCAAAAGGTAAATATAAATTGATTATTTTAGGTTAACCCATTTGATTAATTAAATTTATTTTAATAAGTTGGGCATAATCAACTATCAAGTCCTGTCCCAAATGACTACTAAGTCAGAAATTAGATAGACTACCAAGTTAAAGGCCCAGTCAACAGCTCACGAAAGCAAATAAGTTGCAAACCCTAGTCCGGGGAGGGGGATTCTTTCCTTCTAAATAAAGCACCACTCACTCCTATTCAGGAGGTCAAAGATGCATTCACTTCGAAGACTACAAGCACAATCAAAGCATGAGTCGTCTACTTTTGAATATCAAAGAAAACTCATCTTGATTGAAATTAAGCCTCTTAGGCCTTCTATCAAGATCAAATTCATTGAAGTTCAGTCAAAGTAACTAACTAATAAACATTGAATGACGAAAACATACATAATTCTTAATTTTGTTGTTGTTGTTGTTGTTGTTGTTATTATTATTATTATTATTATTATTATTATTATTATTTCCATTATTATTATTATCATTATTATTAGTATTATTAGTATGATTATTGATGCTCACTGTAATCTTCGGCCTTCTAGTGTTCCAAACCACAACGAACCATCAACCCAAAATTGAGATATTTGATTAGACCTAAAGATATGGATTTGGGGCCTACGACCTACGACATCTACACTCAAGACATTACATACCCACTTATCTGAATTGGATAACAAAACCATATCTAATTTACACTAGGCAAAACTCAAATTAATAGAAACAAGAGCAACAACAATGTCAGAGACAAAGCTACATAGATGATACCTGAAGTTGGAGTGTTTAGTTATGTGGTCGGTGTTTTTGGTTTATTTTCTTATTTATTTTCTCTGTATGGAGTTGTTGTACTCTTACCTCCATGCACTATCGATCTGGAAAAAAAGGCCAAAGTGTAGAGAAATGTTGAATGTAGACTAACAATAAAGTCCCGCTCCATTTAATGGAAAATTGTTAAACTTTTTAATATCAATTGGGCTTCAACAAAGAGCTATGCATACAAGCTCAAATGAGGTTCCAACCAAAACCAATTGGCAATAGGTGGAGTAACTCACAAGCTTATATACATGCTCATGCCCTTTAATTTCATCAATGTGGGACAACACCCACTATCATATTCTTTGAGTTTTATCAATATGGGACAATACCCACTTTCTTACTCTAAGATGCCCCTTCACATGTTGGATACTAACAAGGCCCAACACGTGCACACAATTTTTCATCAAACAGGGAAGTTGGCCAATCAAGATCGAGCAACCCACTCTGATACCACGTTAAATTTTTATATCCATTGGGCAATTAACAAAAAGTCATGCATACTGTAGAGATAAATTAGTTGGGTAAATAGCTGTAGATATTTTGCAAATATCTCAATACATGCAAGCATAGCTGGTTGTATATATATATATATATACATACATATATATATATATATATATATATATATATATAATGTTCCTCTTGTAGCAAATGAATGGGATAATATTTTCTCTCATTCTCTCTCATTCTACATGGTATCAAAGTGCCATAGGCATGAGAATCCTGGGAATGATGCTTGAGCTTTCTTCATTTGTTCTTCGATCAGCTGATTAGATTCATCAACAGATAATGCTTAGTCATCAAACACATTGCTTCTTTCTTGTTTAGATTGATTGAAATCGATTCTTCAATTAATATAGCTATTCATACAAAAATATAAAACATTTCTTAATAAATTTCTTGATTCGAGCGTCAATAACGGGTGGAAATCAGATGCAAAGCAATTAAACAGTAGGGAATCCTTACTGTCTTTCAAGTTTAGATAATCCTGGAATGACTCTGAGTAATAAACAATTTAATGGAGGAAATTACATCAATTGGAGCAATGCAGCTCGAATGGGGCTAGGTGCCAAACTCAAGCTAGGGTTTGTGGATGGCATCATACCTAAGCCATACAAAAACTCACTTGATTTACAGAACTGGCTTACTTGTGATTACATGGTGAGATGTTGGTTGTTCAATTCATTAACACCTGAAATTTCTGAGTGTTTTATGTATGTAAAATTTGCCAAGGAACTTTGGGATGAACTAGTGAAAAGATTTGGTGAGGTAAATGGTGCACTAATATACCAATTGTATAAAGATTTGACTCTGTTAATGCAGGATAATGATCCAGTGTCTGTATATTTCTCTAAAATGAAGAAAATTTGGAATGAACTTTAAATCTTGATGGTTTGCCACAGTGTGTGTGGTATCATGAGTAAATGCACTTGCAATCTTGGTAAGAAACTGTAGGAAAGAGATGCAAGAAACAAACCGATTCAATTCTTAATGAGGCTCAATCCTAGCCATGGTGTTTTAAGGAATCAGATCCTGGCCATGGAACCATTACCAACCTTGAACAGGGCATACTACCTAATTCAATAAGCTGAAAAACAAAGAGAAGTGCCTGATGGTATGAATGTGAAATTTGAAGTTGAGGCATGTGCAGTGCAGAAACAAGCCTATAATCCTACCAAGAAAAACCTCAGACGAGGCAAGACTGACAAGAATGATAAATATTGCACTCATTGCAAGATTAAGGGACATGCAACAGAGGTGTGTTTCAAGATACATGGATAGCCTAAGTGGTATAAGTAGAAATATGGAGCTAAAATGGTTGCCCAAGTATCAGCACAGGATTCACAAGAGTTCATAATCCTTGAAAGCCCATTGCACTTGAGTGAAAACCAAACAAACATTCAGCCAAATCTCAACTCGGTTATGATCAATGCAGTTTGTTAGGAAGTGTTAAAGGCTCTCAAGACTCAATAGACTTCTTCAATTCAGGTGACCAAGCTAGCAGTTCATTTGCAGGTAATGCACTTATGGCCTCATCACTGTGATGTTAAACACCATAAGCTGGATAGAAGATACTAGGGCTTCTGATCATATGACCCCACGTGCTCAATTATTCATCTGTATGAGAAAGCCAGAAAAATCCATTGTCATAAGGTTCCCTGTATGACACACAAAGATATTGAGTTATATTGGAAATATAAAAATCAATAGCAAGATTGAACTCAATGATGTGCTGTATGTGCCATATTTCAAACATAGCCTGTTATCAGTGAGTAAAATACTGAGTGACAGCATTTTAGTTGCTTATTTCATAGCACTTGGGTTCTTGTTACAAGATCCTATTTCTAAGAGGAGTATGGCTGAAGGAAGACAGACAGAAGGACTCTATAAGCTTAAAGTGAATGAAGCTCAAGGACATCAAGTTCAACAAGTTTCTAAGGAAGTTTCACAAGCTACTCATGTTAACAAAGACAATAAGCAAAAGAAGTATAGAGATACTGATTGCTTGTTGTGGCATGCTAGGTTAGGACATTGATCTATGTCAAAACTAGCACATATTCCATGTATTAGCAAATATATGAATAAAGAGGATTTTTCGTGTGAGGCATGTATTCTTGTAAAATTTCATAGACAGTATTTTCCATTAAACAAGTCAATGACATCAGTGGCACTTGAGCTAATGCATATGGATTTATGGAGTCCATATAAGATATCTGACTTAACTGGGGCCAATTATTTCTTAAGCGTGGTAGATGACCATACTAGGCGCACATGGGTATACTTCTTGCAAAACAAGATACAGACACCTACTCACATTCAGAATTTCATTGCATATGCACAAAATCATTTCCAAAGGAAGATTAAGTACATTAGAAGTGATGACGGGACAGAGTTCTTCCAAGATTTTTGCTCAAACTTGTTTAAGAAAAATGGTATTGAGCATCAAAGAAGTGTTCCCAAGACACCTCAGCAAAATGCAAGGGTTGACAAAAAACATAGGCACCTTGTTGAGACAGCAAGGACCCTGAGGACTTATGCTACTCTATCTTATAAATTCTAGGGTGTTTGCATTCTAGCCGCAACTTATGTCATAAATAGATTACCCTCTGTTGTCTTACATTGGAAAACACCATACGAAATGCTGTTTTATTAAGCTCCTAATCTGGCTGACTTAAGAGTCATTAGATGCCTTTGTTATGCCCTAGATTTGAATCAAACTAATAGGTTTGGTACTAATGCAAGAAGATGCATGTTTATTGGATACCCACAAGGCCAAAAAGCATACAAAATGTATGACTTGGAAACTCACAAAACATTGGTGAGCAGAGATATTAAGTTCATGGAACATATACTGTCATACAAACATTCAAGCAGTCAAACATCCTCACCTAAAACAAGGCTATTTCCTACAGTTCAAATAACACTTGAGGATGATATGGTTGGTGATATTAGTTAGGCAACCTACAATGACAGGGTAAATGATGATCTATAAGACATCTAAACCCCAACACAAAACAACAGAGGCTTCATCTCAATCACCTGCAACTCATCAAAGTCAAATAGTATCGCAGGTGTTACCTGAGACACATATGCCTACACCTGTAAGAAGAAGTAGCAGAGTGTCGCAACCACCAAGTTGGTTACAAGATTTTGCTTGTAAAACTATCACAATGTCATCTCAAACCAAAGAAGTTTGCTATCCTCTATCAGACCTGAAGATTTTCAAGACTTACAGTATGAACACAAAGTATCTCTTTCCAATGTGCTATTTATACCTAAACCTACAACTTATAAATAGGCCAAGGAAAACCTAAGATGGGTAGAAGTCATGAATAAGGAGATAGCAACCATGGGAGATAACTGATCTTCTAAGAGGAAAAAGAGCAATAAGCTCCAAGGGGATTTTCAAAATCAAATTCAAACTAGATGGGACTATTGAAAGGTAGAAAGCTAGATTAATGGTGAGAGGATTTGATCAAATCAAAGACAAGGATTTCAAGCACGCATTTTCTCCAGTAGCAAAATTGCCTAGAGTAAATATTCTAATTGCATTACCACACAAAAGAAATGACCACTACATTAATTGGAAATAAATAATGCATTTCTTCATGGATTCTTAGATGAAGAAGTCTATATTATGCCCCCAGAAGGTTATTCAAAGGAAGCAGACAAAGTGTGCAAGTTGAAGAGGCCATTATATGGACTCAAACAAGCCTCAAGGTAGTGGAACAAGGAGTTCACCAAGTTTTTGATCCAGTAGGGATTCCAGCAGTCCAAGAGGGATTATTCTCTATTTATCAAAGGTAAAGATAGTTCCTTTACTGCCTTATTAGTATATGTAGATGATGTGATAATTACTTGCAATGACACTCAAGGCATAGTGAAGCTCAAACAAGACCTAGACAAAGTATTCACTATCAAAGATTTGGGAGAACTAAGGTATTTCCTTGGCATTGAAGTCTCGAGATCACCTACAGGCTACAGGCACAGTTTTGCAAAAAAGAAAGTATGTTGTAGACATTCTCATGGATACGGGCTTAACTGCATGCAAACATACATCATTTCCTCTCCCAACAACCTGGAACTCTCCACTGACTCAAGGGAGGAGCTGCAAAATCCAGAGTCATACAAGAAGCTCATTGGGAAACTGTTGTACCTAAATTTCACCAGGCCTGACATGTCTTATGCAATTCAACACCTCAGCCAATTTTTGAGTTATCCTAAAGAACCTCATTTGTAGGCTGCAATTCATCTGCTTAAATACTTGAAGGGCACAATCAACACTGGCCTTTCCTATCTTGTTTAATCAAGCCTCAATCTACAAGGTTAAACTGATGCAGATTGGGGAAGGTGTGTTTATAGCAAAAAGTCCATAACTGGGTATTGCATTTTTATGGAAAATTCACTTGTTCCCTGGAAAACAAAGAAACAAAAGGCAACATCAAAATCTTCTGCTAAATCAGAATATTGTGCCATGTCTAAAACTATAGCTAACCTAGTGTGGATAACTGGTATTTTGAGAGATTTATATGTCCCTATTTCACTTCCTGTAACACTCCATTGTGACAACAAAGTGTCTCAGTATATTGCTGTCAATCTAGTGTTCCATAACTGAACCAAGCATCTTGGCATTGTCATTATATTCGAGATAAGATAGCAGATGGTTTCATGGAAACATCTCATATTAGCTCCAGATTGCAGCTAGCAGACAATGACCAAGCCCCTTCGAGCAGCACACCATCATCAACTAATTGTCAAGTTGGGCTTTGTGCTTCCACCAAGTCCAACATGAGGGGGGATGTGGATATATATTACCTAGGTAAATAGCTGTAGATATTTTGTAAATATCTCAGTGCTGGCTGCATATATATATGACAATAATTACTAGCTTGTTCTTATTGTAGCAAATGAATGAATAATACTTTTTTCCTCATTCTCTCTCGTTCTATACATACAAGTTCAAATGAGGTTCCAACGAAATCCAATTGGCAATGGGTGGAGTAACTCACAAGCTTATATATATGCTCAACTCATTTAATTTCATCAATGTGGAACAGCACCCACTATTATGTTCTTTGAATTTTATTAATATGGGATAATACCCAATTTCATGCTCTAACAAAAATCATCAAATTTAATATCAAATCAATGAAAATTGAGTATACCCTAAATGTAACTCTTATTACTTTATAAATCAACCTATTGTGTTTTTCTTGAGCTACTACAATGGCGTGTGTATGTGTGCATGAGAGAGAGAGAGAGAGAGAGAGAGAGAGAGAAAGAGAGAGAGACAGAGCGAGAGGGATTGGGAGAGGGAGAACGGTGACAGACTAAGGGGTTGCGGTTTTGGCAAGAAAGATGCCAGTCTTTTATAGTAGGGGTATGGGCTGTAATAAGCAAATAAAGGTTAGGGCTATTAAAGGAATAAAAAAGTAAAACTCTACTTCCATGCCTTAAAACGTTAACCTTAGTAACATTTCCAAGGCGCTCCATCAAAAGCTATGTGGTAGTCTGATATATTACTTTATCGAACACTAGAAATTTTAAATTGTACAGTTTTAAGCTAGTCAAAAAGTTAAACACTAATTAAAACGATGTTGCTTAACACAGCTTAAGTCGTAAATTAAATGGACTACCAGGTTAAAGACCCAAGAAAGCAAATAAGTCGCAAATTCTAGGACAGGGAGAGAGATCATTCCCTATAATTAGAGCACTACTCACTCCTATTTGGGAGGTTGAAGATTCATTTACTCTGAAGGCATTATGAAGATTCAAAGGTTCAATTTCTCTGAAGGAAGACAATAAGCACAACCAAAGCACATGTCGTATACCTTCAAAAATCAATGAAAACTAATTGTGGTTGAAATTAAGCCTTTGAGGCCCTTTCTAAAGATTAAATTAATTGAAGTTCATTCAAAGGAAGTCAAATCAATCAAATTAATTGAGATTCAAGTCAATGGGTCCTCTTTCAAATACAAATTAGAGATCAAATTAGAGGACTTTTATTTGTTTGCTTGTAACAAATACACATATATTATACCCCTATTTTATGAAATCAATACAAATTAAATTTGTTACCCAATTCCTTATCTAATTTATTTAGGCTCAAAATTTGTATTTACGAGAATGATGATAGAAAGTTCCAGATTAGTGTACAAGTTAAAATTAAGCTGTTAATATTTTGGTACGTATTGCATAGCCAATATAGACTACAGATATCAAATCTAAAGCTCACGAGTAATTATAATGGTCTCAGTCACAAAATAATTTAGAAATTTTGGACAATAATATACTATACTTTGGAGACACTGGATAGTAATGCTCCCAACTTTTAACTTGGACGTTCATACATCATACTATTGGCATATTTACTGTCTATACACAAAGGCAAAGTTTGAATGTGTTTTCATCAATGTAGTGCAATAATTCACAATGGTATGCAATTGTATATGTATAAATTGTAAGAATTTCTAATTGTATATAATTGCATATGTTGATTATGAATTTACATAATCAACTAAAACACTTTCAAAATCGATCCTAGTAAATAAACAGTAAATATGCCTATGGTTGGTGTTTGGACGGCTAAGTTCAAAGTTTAGAGTATTATTATCAAATATCCATAAAGTGCAATATATTCAATTTCCAATAATTTAAGAAAATAAACAAACAAAAGCATTGGAAACATTACTTGCTAGATCTTCAAAAAGCAGTCCCATATTTCACACTCATGTTGTGTTATTGCCTTTCAACTAAACTGAGCTCGGATGTGCAATTGTTTTTGAAAAGAAAAATTTATATTGTTTTATTGTGCCTTCATTGAACCTAGACCTATTCGTTTACGCGGTCAGATTAAATACGGGTCGGGTGTATTCAGATTTGGGTAAAATACGGGTTGGCTGTATTTCGGGTTTGGGTAAAATATGGGTGAGCGCATTTCGGCTTTACGGGTTTCAAGTCAATCCAATGGATTTGGAGTGCCTTTTTATTGAGTTATTTCTCTTTCTATCAAAATCAAAATCTTAGCATATTTATCACTAAAAAGTGTTTGTATTTAATGAATAAACATTGTTATCATAATTTCTCAAAAAAATATTAAAAAATATTCAAACTTTTCAATGTGATATATGAATGGCATGTATAGGTGCACAATGAGTCACGTTTAGGTAGGTTGACTCCCCCCCCCCCAAATTTATGAGTCGGCCATCTAATGCATGTTAACGGGTCGGTGCATTTGATCCGTTAATAACCCATTCAATAATTCGATATTTTGTTAATTAACCTACCATTATCTAATCATATATACTTTATTAATGGGTTGATCGTAACACGGACATACGTTGGTCCATTGGCCAAGCGTGACATCAAGTTCGAGACCAATTAAAAGGAAACAGAATGAAAGAATATTATAGACGCACACGATATCACGATTATTTATTAATTATAAAATCAAAATTTTATATTATTATAAAGTAATATTATTTAAAATGCGATGAGGCGTACTCATTGCCTTAAGAATATAATGGTATGACTTCACATTTTTAGTACTTGTTTTATTCTAAATTGATTTTCTTAAAACTATATGTTTACTTCATGTTCATTTTCTAAAATTGTTCCATTTATAAATTGTATATGACATTATTTTATGAGAATGAATTTGGGAAAAAAATGGGCACCATCGTCGAATTTTCGAAATGATGCAATAATTACATATATAACATCTTTCTAAACGATTTACTAATTATAATGAAAACTATTATAGTTAAAGGAAACAATTGAAGAAAAAAAAAGTAAGGATATAAATATATAATATTCGAGTTGAGAGGGTGAGTTTGGGTTTAGGTCGGATTTGACCAAAAAAAATTTGAATTTTTTTGGGTTCGATTTGTTTCGTATTAGGGTCAAGAAAATCGTATTTTAAATTTAAAATTTTTGGGCAGGTTCATGTTAAATTTTAGAGTTAGGCCAATTTTTATGAGGCCTAATTGGCCAGTTTGCGATTAGGGCTAATTCTTTTGATGGAGAAGAAGAATTAGACTACTAGGTCAAACTAAAAAGATGGGCTTTCCCGTGATGATTGCATCATAAGCATGGGCGGATTTATGTTTTGGGGAGGCCACAAAAAAATTCCTAATGAGCTATTTTAAAGAAGGTCACATTGCTATAAGTGGACACATCTAAAATAGACATAAAAAGTTAGGAACACTCTTTAAATATACCTAACCCACATACTTGTATATTTAATTTTTTAAAATACCAAAAGTATAGCCATAAAATTGGAATTTGATAGAAAAATAAAGAAAATTAAATTAAATGCGCCCAAACCCAAATATATTTCTCTCTCTCTCTCTCTCTCCCCTCCCCATATGTCTTGTATGCATTTTTTAGACTTTTAATTTAATCAAATACTAATCGCTTTAATTTTCTTTTATTGTTATTATTGATTTTTTCAGCCGCTAAGTTGCAATGTGTGCTTGGTGTGAAATTTTCTTTAACTTGGCACTTGAACTTGATGCTATCCCCCCCCCCTTGGTGCGATAGATGGTGGAGATTGTATACTTGTAGTTCTATTTCATGTTTGACGTATTCACTTCATGACTTAATTTTTTTCTTTTGATTTTATTACTTGGTGCGGATGATTTGTGCTATGTAACCGACGACTTTAGTAAATAGTAGGTAGTTATAACACTATGTGATTTCGACATAATTTATGTATCAACTTTGAAATATGAAAAACTACATAGAACAAACATAGTGGTAGGCCTATCATAGTTGTTTTCTCTGGAGCAAAAAATGGGACATATTATTATTGCTTATCATTTTTCACTAGTGTAGAAATACAAGACTGAACGCTTGTTAAAAAAAAAAAGGAGACGAAATGCTTATACAAAATAATCTACCATAGTATATATCATATGATTTTTTTTTTTGGGTTGTGTATATTAGTGATGACGTTAATAGATGGACACCCCTGTTTGAAATATCTAGATCTGCCACTGAATTCAGAAGTTTTACGTTTAAAGATTATTGGCTATTAAGTATTGACGTATGATTTTGCGTTGTTATGAGCTCATTTTTTTGTTCTTTTAGAAAAGCGCCCATAGCCGATTCTTAAAGGTAACGTGTTGAACGTAATTTATTTCTTTTAGACTTTTTTTAGCAAATTATGACAGATGTGAGCATAAATTATTGGTTTATCAATTGCATTATACAGTTAGCTTGTAGTCATGTCAGCATATGTAATGTAACAAATGATGTGTATGTGTCTTGCTTTTTTTAAATTTTTTTTAAAAAATGGAACAAGAAATTAAGAATGCACCACCTATAGTTTGATAGAGCATATCTTACTTAAATTTTTGTGTGACTTGTGGGTCTTGTCTGAAATCCTCTCAACAAAAATTTACTTTGAGACAAGGCAATCTAATAAAAGTGACTTTAATAAAGGTAACGTTTAATAAATATTAAGATGACTAATAATTTATTTAAAAGTGACTCTGATAAAAGTCACTAACAAATGAATTATTAATCATCTCATAAGTATTAGGTCATTCTATTACATATTATTTGTCATATCAAAAATTAAAAAGTCATCCCTACAATAGTGCATCTTAGCATAACTCTTATACTAGACGTTTTCAGTCAAAAATTTGTGAAGTAAAAGATGGTAAGTTTTACAAATAATAATCAACACTAAAATATATCCATAGGTTGACTTTTAATGAAGTTGTACCATTTAAAATTCACAGTAAAGGGTGCAATCAGAGAACCTGGCAACCATGGTGTCTGTTGATCTTGTGCTCAGAGCTATCCAATCTAATCATATGCGCTTGCATTAATGACAAAGTTTGAGCTCAAATCGAATTAATGTAACGCATGCCTGTTTCAGAATTATTTTATTACGGGGCTTCGAATGCTTGCTAAGCAATCATATGATCATCGGATCACATCTTTCTTCCCTCCCCTCCTGCCAGATGGTTGTCGTCTTCCCCCTCGGGCCTTTTTCCTTTAGTTTGCTTCTTCTTGGTTGTATATATTTACTAAGATCAACTCTTTGCGGATCGTTGATTTTATTTAGGAAGATCAAAACCATTGATTTGATAAATAGTTACCTGCGATAACCAGTTACCAAAGCCAAATTTCGTGGTCTAGTGCAACATGCCAATGGAATCTCCCTTCATGCCTCAACTAGTCATTAAAAGCATCCATGTTGAACCTAATTTCAGCCATCGAGCTTTCAATTCGTCAAATTGAAGTTACATTGTGTTGAATCAAATCTTATATGAGGTTTTGATGATTACAATCCAAATGTACTAATTATGCTTGGCTTGAGTTGAGTGCTAGAATCATGTGATAAGACAGATTGCAAACATCCTGGAGATTGCAAACATCCTGGAGATCAGTACCTGAATTAGCATAATTTTATGCCAATTGTGAGGTCACGGTCGGGAACTGTGTTTCAATGCTGATAATCTGGAGGATTAGCTTGGGGTACCCTCTAAAGGGTTTGATGTGTATGTCAGGGAGGATAAAACTATACTGAGCAATGACCAATTGTTGGATCTCACTAGAAAACTAGCCCAACAACCTGACCTAAGTGCACCCCTGTTTGTAAGAAAGGGGGAAATGCAGCCTTTGCTTCAGTTGTTATTCTAGTTTGTCATTAAGAATGCGATACCTCTAGGGCAGGGACGCAATCTTGCGAACTCTATGGACATGTACCTTACTGACCTCCTTGATTACGGAAAGCCCATTAATTTGCCTACTATCATGATTAGTCACATTGGACGGATTGCCAACACTTCCAGAAGCCATGATCTGGGCTATGGTTTTCTTTTGACTTCGGTGTTTGAGGCTCTAGGGATCCCTTTGCAAAAGAGAATGGGCTTTCGGGTAACTGATCAGATAGGGAGCAATACTTTGCTTGGGTGTGGGTTCCAGATTAAGAAGAGTGATGGAACCATGTTAGAACAAGGACCCAAGACACCCTTTGGCCCTGGTCCCCATCCTGGTTCTAGTACGGCAGCATCGTCCAGCACTATCACGGTTGCGACTCTCATCCAGGATCAGCTCCGTCTGAAGGAGGAGACTGTTGAAGTGAAGCAACCACTGATTGAAGAAAAGGCCTTGAAAGCGCAATGCCATAAGGATATTCTTCATGCCCTCTCTGCCCTCACGGCTAAACTTGCTCTGTCCTCCTCTTCTCCTTGATTCAACTCTGTTCTTTGCCTTGTTCCCATCAACATTGTTCGCCTTTTTGTTTAGTTAATCTTGATTTTGCATGTGATTGACAGTGGTTATATCTGTTTTTAGTTTGGTTTGGTTATGTCATGCCATTGCTTGCCTTTGCTGGTGTGTATTTGTGCGTAACTGGGATGGCCAATACCTTTATGTACTGTATACTTGACTGTATCGTGGATTATTTTCCCTCATTACCTGTGGTAGTGAATGCATCCCCACTGAATTTATGCATTTAGAATCCTATATCTTTTTGATGATGTCAAAAGGGGGAAGATAAGTACGACCATGTTTCAATTAAATCAACCGGTTTAAGTTGACGTCTTATTCTTATGTACCTCTCTTATGTGATCTAGATACTTTGAACTAAGTTTGGCGCTAATGTTTTTTTCCTCTGCTATGTCTCACCTTTGATGGTCATTTGGTTTGTCAACATCAAAAATGGGGAATTTGTTGAATCAAATCTTATATGAGGTTTTGATGATTACAACCCAAATGTACTAATTATGCTTGGCTTGAGTTGAGTGCTAGAATCATGTGATAAGACAGATTGCAAACATCCTGGAGATCAGTTCGAAACATCATGTTTGAAGCTATGTTGAAAGCGACAGAAGTTGCAAACACCCTGAAGAACAGGTCGAAGAAGCTGAAATCATCAAAACGGATATATGTGCACATCATCAACAGAGTACAAGAGTTTTTAGAGTCTTGGGGCTAAGTATTGGTTATATTTGTCTAGATTCTTGTTAATATGCCAAAGAAGAACTTGACTTAACACTCACCTTGAAGGAATTATTTAAGCTGACTCAGAACAGTGCTCAGAACAATTGAGCAAACAGGTCTGCAGTGCTCTGAGGGCAGCGAGTGCAAAAATCGATTTTCAAAGATTTTCAAGAGTTTTCTTACTGCCAAAATTCCTAATATATTTAGGATCGATTTTCTGATAATATTGTGCTTTAGAAAGAGTACTTTGCTATATAATATTGGTCTCCTAAAAAGATTTTTCAAAAGATTTTATCTTATTTTTTAAGATATGATTTCCTAAAAAGATGTTGTTGAGAAATATAATTCCTATTATCTACTGAGTATTTTCAGAGTTATTTTGGAAATCAAATCCTTGCTTTTTGTGGGTATATAAGCAGTCACATCTCATCCCTTCGAGGAATGGTTTTTCAAGGCAAATATCGAGTTTCTTATGAGCTTATTCTCTGAGTGAAAAACCTTCAAGGAGTGTGCTAAATTGAGTCATTCTTTCTGGCATAATAGGGTTTGTAATTGTACCTTACATTCAACTTGTTTAGAAGCATAAAAAGTAAGGTGTTCTTCTATTCTTTTCTGTCATCAGTTAAGTTTAGAGTGTGTCCAAGTCTTGAGAGACTTTGGACGTGTTGTGTGACTCATTATCAGGTGGAGAATAGTTACGTGTGTGTAACTAGAGTCTCGGGGGAGACTAAGTTATGTGTGTGACGTTGTCACGTGTGTTACATAGTGTAACGAACTTGGCCTGTGTTAGTGAAAGTGTTTGTTGAAATCCTACTGGAGTAGGTCGTGGTTTTTATACCTCCATTGGCCAGAGGTGGTTTTCCCCGTAAAATCTCCTTTATTTCCGCATTCAAAGTTTTGTTTTTGTCTTACTGCAAACACTTCTCCCAACAGGTCTAACGAGTGTTCTGAATCAAAAAGAAAAAATTGAAAGACACAATTCACCCCCCTCTTGTGTCCTTGTGTGCCTTAAAACTTAACACATTGAATATAACTTATTAGCTTAATATGTACGAAGTCTTACTAGGATTGTTTGATTCATTCATAATCATAGTTCAACTCCAATAAAACACATTTGTCTGTGTTAGAGAGTATGTACCCCTAAATGTGTCATATAACTATATAAAAGTAGTGTGAATATTAACTCAAGATGCCCATCGAACTAATTTTCAATCACAATATTATTTATCTTTACCCATCGAAAAATCCTTAAGTCGTGATTAAAAAAAATTGCAATCAAAATAAATCCTTAAGTTGCGATTTAAAAAAAGAAAGAAAAATCCTTAAGTCTTTAAATGATTTCTGATGTGCTTATTTGAATTTTTTAGTGTAATTGTTTTAGTTAAAGTGAGACGCATAAAAGCATATGAAACTAAGTTTCAAATGTGATTTTCTTATAGTTTTTTTTGTAAGCTAATTTTGTGCATATTGGTTGGTGTTCGTATGTAAATATTCCGTGTCAATGATCAACTTTTTGCATATTGTTTAGCGTAAACTTGAACTTGAGAATTTATCAAATTTTACTATTTCATCTCTCATAATATTATACTATCCTTCTGTTTGTGAAGGATGAGAACCGAATGTAGAAATCAAAAATTTAAGAAGAAAATAAAAAATTGGAAGAAAACTAATTAACTGAACCAATTTCCTAAATAAAATTTGATCCATTTAACAGAAATTTTTTTTTGTTTGATTTAGTGGTGCAACTAAAAATTTAAATTCTTTTTAACTTTTGCAAACCAATGTGTTGCTCAATGTATTTTGTTTTTTTTTTTTTTGTATTGTAATGAGATTTTATCCCTTGAGGAGGTGGGGGGTGTTATGAGGGAGAAAAGGATGATGACTGATTTTAGGGATGTTCTTAAGGAGTGTGGATTGAAGGATTTAGGTTAGGAAGGCTTATGGTTCACATGGGAGGGGGGGAACACACTAGAAACTTGTGTGTGGGAAAGGCTTGAAATTTGACATGAGTGAGGCCTACATAGAGTTGAGTGGGCTTTCTTGAAGCTCTCCTACAAAAATTTGGTTTTGCCCAGGGGTGGATTTGCTCAGTTATGAGGTGTGTCACAAAGTGTGTCCTTTAGATTTCTTATTAATGGAGGGATGTGTGGTCATGTCGTGCTTTTTAGAGGTATTCGACAAGGAAACCCGATTTTGTCGTACCATATATGCTCATTTTGGTGGCAGAAGCTCTTTTGGGTATGCTGAGGAAGGGCGTGGAGGATGGCTTCTATAGTGAAATCAAGTCAAAAGGGACCTCAAGTTTCCCATCTTCTATTCAAAATGGCAGTCTTCTCTTTACTAGAGCTAACCGGCAGGAATGCCTTAAGTTAGTTAAGGTTCTTTGCATGCATAAAGAGGCATTGTGCCAAAAAGTGAATTTTGATGAGTTTGATATATCATATAGTAGAGGTGTCGACCAATAGAGGAAGGTTGAACTTAATCCTATGCTCAGCATGCAAATGGTCGAGAGGCATGGCAAGTACTTGGGAGCGCCTATGTTGTCGGGGAGGTCCAAAAAGGAAGCTTTTGGCATTTTGAAGGATAGGCTTTGGAAGAATTGAATTGTTGGAAGGAGAAGTTTCTTTCTCGGGCGCGTTGGGAGATTCTTATCAAGGTGGTGGTGCAAGTAGTACCAACTCATTAGATGGGAATTTGCAAGATACCCATTTCTTTCATTTTGGTATTCCACTCAGTATTAGCCAACTTTTGGTCGAGCCTTTGTGATGGTAAAAGGAAAATGCATTGGAAATCATAGGACTTTCTTTGTCATCCAAAGTTTTTAGGAGGAATGGATTTTCAAAGGCTGGATATTTTTAACGGGGTCCTTCTTAGCTAAACAAGGATGGTGCCTTATGCAATACCCTTATTCCCAACTAGCATATGTGCTACAAGCTAGATATTACCTGAACAACTCTTTTGAGAAGGTGGCATTAGGGTACAACCCTAGCTATTCTTGAAAAGATATTTAGGAGTCAAAGGCTCTTTTGAAAGAAGGACTGATTTGGAGGATTAGGAATAGTGAGAATTGAAAATGCATGTGTGGGGAGAAACATGGCTGGTGGATGATGAAGGCAAAGTCTCAACGACGAACAAAGAGAGCCATGTTTGTCAATGACCTCATTAACAAGTGCGAGACCTGGAATTTTAGCTCAATTGAGAGTATTTTCTATGAGAGAGATAAGAGTATTATCCTTTCAGTCCCCTTGTGTAACGTAGGCCTTCGGACAGAAATATTTGGGCCATTACGAAGGATGGTGCCTTGTTGGTGAAGACAATTTATTTTCCTGGGTCTTCTTTTGATTTGAGTTTGGTTGATTCCCACTGGCCTAAGTTGTGGCCGTCCAATCTGCCTCCAAAGGTGAATCTTTTCCTTTGGTAGGTGGGTGCAAAAATCCTTCCAACAAAGTCCCTACTAACTCATAGACATGTTATTGATGATGCCACTTGTCCAAGATGCTCTAAGCATGTTGAGAGTCCAAAGCATGTGCTATTCGAGTGTGAGAGAACTGAACAGCTGTAAAGTACTGATCTTGCAGACCTAGCAAGCACAGGGAGGAAGCAGAAGGGGCTGGAAAATATGGTGTGGAGATGGCTGGATGACTTGAAGGAAGATAGAGTACAACTGAGCGCTTTCCTTATGTGGCATGCATGGTTTACACATAATCAAGATCTTTGAGGGAGAGATTTCACCATTGGAGATTATTTTGGAGAGGGTGAAGCTGCGTGTTATTGAGTTCAATGAGATGGGGGGGGGGGGGGAATTCATAAAGGCCCTCAGACCATGCATGAGCCACAACTCTCGACAAGTCGGACTCTACCTTTAGGCAACACCATTAAAATTAACGTCGACACAATTATGAGCAGTGAAAGGGGGTAGGTCTGGGCACGGTGGCAAGGGACGCCGATGGTGGAGTGGTTTTTGCGAGAGTTCGAGAAGCAAAGATGAAGCAGTCCTAAAAAATAGTCGAAGCCAATGCGGTGTAGTTTGGGTTGCAACTTGCAAGGCGCTTATCACTTATGAGGATAGTCATGGAGACTGGCCATGTGTTTATTTGATTAACTAGTATAGACCCGTGCGATGCACCAACTATCTTTTAAATTAAATTTTAATTTAAAACTATAGAGTATTCATTTTATAAAATCATTTGTCTCATAAATATTTTATGAATATTAAGATAAACATTGTCTGATTTACTTGATCATACAATTAGCAAAACTGGCTTTTTCAATCAATGAAAATTTTAGTTGATGAATCAAATCCTTCTCCCCTATGTCTAAAAGTCTCAAATCTTACTAAGTTCGGTTGTAAAGTGGATTATACTAGGGGAAACTAACCTATTAAAAGTAGATCTTGATTTATAAAATATTCAGTACATAGCATGAGCCAATTAGAATCATGTATCACTCACGCATAAAATAATTTCGCTAACTTATAAGTGAAAAATACCTCTTCATTTACATTAAACGACACCACCTTCGAGAATAATTAGATATTCAAATTTCTTTCAAACAAAGTCATTTCTTCTATTTAACTCCTACGTTTATGCATTATACATCAATCTTTATGGATTATAAATTTTACACTATAACGTATGTAACATTTGATACTCCCTATGATAACCCAGAAAACAATATGAATACAAAAATATAACGTATATTAAGAACCCTCACCTAGCCATAAACATAGAAAATTGTACATAAATTCTTATATAAGGTTGGAGCTCCACTCCATTATATTGAACAACCCATTTGTTTCTTCTAATGAGTTGCTTTGTTTCCCTCTTCTTGTTAATTAGCATCCCCTTTGTAATATCTTCAAAGAATGGTAGTGTTGTAAGACCTTCAAATCTGACCCAAAACTAGCAGTAAATTTCATGGTTGTTCATTTCTCATGTTGCACAATTACATTACATTCCCTGAACCGAGTTCCAAAGGCATGTAAAAATCATCAAGGAAAACAATAAACAATTAATCAAATTAATCATCCCAATTGTGCAATGACATTTTATATTAAGTTAAATAAATTACCAACACAATGCTGCATCCTCTTAGAAGTTACAATCCATGTGATAACATGCATCCTCGTTAGAGAAAATCTTTTTAGTTTTGCAAAGAGTCAACCACTAAGGAAAATGGCAATAACAATTACAAACCACTTGTCAAGGGAAAACTTGATGTCTAAATAGAAACTCAAAATAAAAACAAAAAGCATGAACCAAAATCACAAACCACTTGTTGCGAAACAAAATCTAAACAAATAAAAAAAACTACATCTAAATTAAAACATGAAATTACCCCCTTCTCAGTCAAATCCCACTTTCCAAAAATCCCGAGTTAAGTACTTTGAAAGTGCCTAATGTTTCTAATTACTGTGTAATAAGAGCCTAAAGTTAGCATCAAAGTACGTAAAGAACCTATGGTAGAAAAAAGACGCATAATAGGACCTAAAGAACGATTATTGTTCTATAAGGACATATAAAAGAAAACAATAACAAAATATGAGTTATAATGTGCAGTAAATATACTATATTTTTAACCACAGTGTAAAAGAAATAATTGAGAAAAAAAATAATCCACCTAAAAAAATGCACAAATCTTACTACCTTCCCTCATGACGTTTTTGAACAATATCTAATTAGTACAATAAAGGTACTTAGAATTAATTCTTCACCACTAATTTTCAGTAATGGATTAAATAATTAACAAACTTAAAGTTCTTTATTAATGGTGGAATGTAGGCTCCCTAAATTACTTTGATTAGACAACCATTTCAAATACTTTGTTCAATTATGCTCTTATTGGTGCAGATCTATCCTATTCCATTGCTATTCTCTATTTAAGAATTAAATTTTGACTATACTGCCATTACCAAACCTCCATATTTTTGTCTCACTAAAAATATAAACTTTTTGCCGGGGGGTCATGATGAACTTTGCTCATAAGACATTTATTTTAATGTTGTGCATGAGATGATTTTTTAAAAAAAATATAGTGATATCAAATGTAATATCTCTTGAAAATTTATCGGCAATAGTAAGAATCAAAGTATGAAATTTATTCTCTTTCATCAAATACTGAACTGTACGTGCCTTTAAAATTTATTATTTTAGTATTTTCACAGTCATATTTTAAAAGAGATAGTAATTTAGGCTAAGGTGAAGGCATCATTTTTCAAAAATAGATTATATTCCTTTATTTGTCTTTTCTTCTCTTCCCATTTGATTGAAATATTCATCCATGTCCTTCAATAACACTTATTGTAGCGCCCCAATAATACATAAATCAAAACTGCATTTACCTACCTAAGTTTATCCCCAAGAAACCAATGAACGGGCGTTACCGCCGTCCGCAAGGACAAGGCTTCGCTTGAATGTGAAATTTTAGCCACAGATTCAAAGTTTATCCTCAAAGGGGCAATCACGTCCATGCAAGTCATTTAAGTACATACAGGAATAATGCGAACTTCCCAGGGCTACATCAACATACATAACTCCGTTGAATAATACAGTTATAACACCAAAATACATATTGTAGTTCAGATACACAGCTGGGACACCAACATGCACCACAAGAAGGCATAAAAGCATCTTAGCCCCTCTATCCGCCAATCACATGGACGGTCCTGACTTATTTCTCACCTTCAGCTTCCCTGCCCGCTTGAGACCTGTTTACCAAACACCTTCCTACAACAAAACATACAAATATTTCGAACTGTGAACCAAAGCTCAGTACATGTATCCCTGTACTGATAAAGATTTACTGACAAAGAAATTATGAGGGCCTCTTTGCAATTCATTTTGATTTTAAAACAGGGAATGTGATGTATATAAAACTAAGTTGCCATTTATTATCTGATACTGCACCCCTTAGTAGTTGTTACGATCTATGTATAGGCATACACCTACCAAGCCAACCGGAAGACCTGACCTGAAGCCGCGCGGATAACTGGAGGGAAATGCCCTATAACTTATAACTGGTGGGGTCACTAATTATGTGATACATCACTGATTCAATTGGTTCATTGATGTACTTACCAAAACATTATAATTTCGATAAATACGAGCTGATTTCTAAAGATATAGTCAATGAACGTACCTGGGGTCTTTAAAAGTTAGTTCACAGATTAAATAGATGTACTAGAATGGAGAGAATGAGAGCTTAGGCCTTGATTCTGTTCCAAATCATTATAGGCATAAAATTAGCACAATGCATACCCTTAAATAGAAAACGCTTATAAAGAATTTGTGTGAACCAGTTAATAGATTAAATTGATAAAGTTAAATAAAGTATAGAAATGCTAAGTTAAGGCACAGTAGTGAGTTTAGGGGGTAAGGGTTTATGACGAGGGTACGGAATGAATAATCCACAACTTATACTCCCGACCTCCAATTGAGACGTAAGACCCCAATATAAATAGATTATGAAGTCCTCTAAAACTTTCCTCAAGGACACATAACAAGATTCCTACGACAGGTTCCATAAATTGGGGTTAGAACAACATGTCAAGTTTCAGTGTTGAAAACAAACATTCTTCCCATTCTGCCGAGGTTCAGTAAAATGGCCATAAATTCCTCCACAGACCTTGGATGTAACACCCCGACCTCGTCGAGTCGTGTTACACGCCACAGTCCTTCCCCGAGAAGGACTGTTAAGGCAACATATTAAGACTTATTCATAACCTAACATAAAAGGAACTCAACACTTAAACCACTATAACATAATTGAGTCTCAAATTTGACCCTCGGGTTACAAATGCCAATTTTTTTCTTAATTTTCTGGGGCAAAACGGGCAGAGTTTCCCCTGAAAACTGACCGTTTCCCAGGCTTAAAGCCTTACATTTCAACCCTGCAATACAAGTCAACAACCACAACAGCTCAACGGCTACACGCCAGAGTCCAAACTCTACGGGCCACACGCCCGGAGTACACAGAGTTTGCTATCATTCATAAACTTACAAGAAACAGGTTATTTACATAACTTTGCAACCTTTCCAACCACAATTGACAATACACAACAAAATCATAATTATGGCAACCAAGACCAAGTAAATCTACCCTGGGCGCTCCACGCAGCAGTTACCTGAACCTGGGAAAAAGGGGAAAGTAATGGGAGTGAGCAACCACCGCTCAGTGAGTAAACCCTCTCTCCCAAAACATACTTAAAATACATATGACTTACCAAAAGCCTTTCGTAATTCATTTTAGTTGAAGACTTACATATCATACATCATATTCATTCCATAAACTAAAAGGAATCATAGACATACTAAAAAGTTAACTTCAATGAAATCATAAAGCATAAACCGTTGCGTAAATCCATAAACATAACAAACATAACTTACTGAAAACATACGTAGTATCTTATTCACGTAAATGAGGAGACTAGACTCTTAGAGGTACTTTGTTACTGCCATCCCGAGTCGGCCAAACTCGAGCGGCAACATACGCCTATCCGGACAGACATCATACCATGCTGAGACATAATTTCATACATAGACTTCAGGCGGGAATCAAACCACCATCCCTGAATCTATCATAACATAACATACATAATACCAGGCGGGAACTAAGCCACCATCCCTGGGTCTCAGACTTAAGCTTAAAGTTTCTAGAGTAGCTCCTCCACGTATACATACACATAAACATAAACATTCATATACATACGTACTTTTTCATATATATGTCTTAGGAAGACATAAACATACTTAGACATAAACATACGTATTCGTAAACATACATACTTATACTTAAAACATAAACTTAAACATAAACATAGGCATTCGTAAACATACGTAGTTATACTTAAACATAACTTAAACATAAACATAGGCATTCGTAAACATACGTACTTATACTTAGACATAACATAAGTATTCGTAAG
>JACYFF010003369.1:50431819-50461696 GCA_017589665.1 Selenicereus undatus
CCAATTTGATTCGAATCGAAACCAAACGCTTATAACTCACTTCAATTACATAACTCTAGCATAATTTATAATCATTAGGCATAAATACTTAGAACTACCAAATCAATAAACTCATTCATATAATTATCATTCGAAATGCATAAAATAGGTGGGATTGAAGGATTACCCACTTTGAATTCAAGCAATTCGCGTGCAATTGGCTAGATTGAAGACGAATTCGAGCTCCACACACCCAAGAATCTCGTTTGCCTTCGCGTGGGGGTTCGGATTCCACCAAACCGAAACCCTAACTTGCAATTTCTGATGAAATTAACCACAATTAGGAAGAATCTAGGTCAAGATTACATTTATAGATGAGTGAGGGTTCGAATTCACCTTGCATGCCTTGAAAATCGCCGGTGCTCGGTTCCGTTTTGGGCTGGGATTGCTCGACCGCGCAAGGGAGAGGATGCCGGAGAAGGTGAGCGTCGCCTGGGATCCGGTGGTCGCACGGTGCACAGCGACGAGCAGGGAGGGGGAGGCAGGAAGAAGAAGAAGAAGGGGAGAGAGAGGGAGCTTGGTTTCAGGGAAGGAAGAAGCAGAAGCAGGTGCACGGGAAGGGGGGGTCTCGCGGGCAAGGGGGGAAAGGGAAAATAAGGGGTATGCAAAATTACCGTTTTGCCCCTCCCTTCTCTCTTTCATTTATTCGACAGTCCAAACTTAACACTGTTAGTCTAATTCGTAACCGATTCCTAAACCCAAATCCATAATATGGTCCTTCATCAACTATTCGTTCCCAAATCTATCCAGGTTCGATTTAATATCATCGAACTACTTTCAAGACTGAAGGGTATTTAGGTAAACCACTTCAACCCAACAGGCATAAAATTCATTAGACGAATACGACAAAACTCCGGGTCTCACATTGGATTAAGACGATTCAAGAGTCATTTTAAAGCTAACATCCAGACCTATCTACCCACCAAAACTCAGAATTTTTGACCGGGTCGATCATTACCAGTTTTGTTCCGAAGTTTGTCCTGATTTTCTGAAAATTTTAGCAGTACTTGTTTTAGTTGTTCCTTCACTTTTTAACACCAAACCTCAACTCAAACTCTTTCTTAAGAGTGTATAACACACTTTTGTACATCCCAACATCATACAACATCACCATACATAATTTCTTTTCATATTCATATCAAATAAAACTCCTTTTTCAGTCACATAAACCCACACACCTCAAATTTAATATCAGTTGGTCCACATCTTGCATTTTAGACAAACCCTAGCTTTGGGTCACTTTGAACTCACTCCCAACTTTTCCAAAATACCATAAACAACATAACAACCTCAATATACCAAGAGATAAGCAACGATAAGGATAAAACATGCCATAAACATCACTTAAACAAGAAGCTTTGCATGACCAAGTTGAAACCCTAACCGTAGCCTCAACCAATCTCAACTCCACAATAATCGATCAACAAAAAGATTCTTAATACCATAAAAACAACATAATCCATTACTAAAACAACCAAAATAAGCGACAAAACCAACAAGATCAAGAATCAAAAATAAAAATCAGCATAGGGGTGAAATAACACTCACTTTGAGCTTGCAAATGAGCTAGTTATGGTCCTTGATGCTTATGGAAGTGAAAGAGGTGTTTGGGGGTGGTGAGTGGGGGTTGTTTTGTGAGGTTTTGGTGGTGGAAAGGTGGTGGAATGGGGGCTGGGTTGGTGGCTGCCGATTAGAGAGAGAAAGAGGAGAGGGAAGAGAGAGAAAGTCTCTTGAAAAAATGAAGATAAGAAGCAATTTTTTTGATTTTTATACTAACTTTACTTGGCTGCAAATAAAGGTGGAAAAGTTAAAATTATTAAGCTTGATTAAGGCTTAATTAAGAGGATTTAACTAATCAAATAAAGGTCAAGTCTTGTTGCATCAAAATCAGCTTTAAACAGGCTCGGGTTTAGCGAAAAACTGAAACCGAGTGCATTTGCGATTTTTTTTTTAAAGTTTAAGATAAATGGTTGTGGTTCCATGAAAAGGACTTTTAAACATTAAATTCTTAAATATCAAGGCCTAACTCAATCTCCAAAATTGACGAGAAGAAATCCCCGAATTAAAAAGTAAGGGCCCTGTTAGAAACGTCCAAATAAGAATAATAAAAAGATGAGAATATAAAAAGAAATGATGTGAATGAAATGAACTCAATCACATGGATTAATGACATGGAATTAATAAACAGAATTTAGGGTCGGACTATTACAGTCTTTCCCCCTTAAAAAGTTTCGTCCTCGAAACTAAACTAATGAACTTCACCAAATCATGCTAGATTACCTCGAATAAATGTGGGTATTTGGCTTTCACTGCCTCCTCGGTCTCCCAAGTAGCTTCTTAGGAGGTATGGTTCGTCTAGAGTACTTTAACCAATGGTATATGTTTGTTGCGCAACTATTTGATCCTGCGATCTAGTATTTGAACGGGACGCTCTTCATATACTAGATCTTCAGCGATATCGGCAGGTTCAGATACAATGGTATGGTTTGGATCTGGAATATATTTTCGAAGCTGAGAGATATGAAACACGTTATGGATGTGCTCAAGTTCGGCAGGCAACTCTAGTCGATAAGCGACAGGATTCAACCTCTCAACGATTTCATAAGGTCCAATGTACCTTATACTCAACTTGCCCCATATTCCGAACCTCTTCACACCTTTAGTTGGTGAAACTTTTAGAAAAACTTTATCACCGACTTGAAACTCTAGAGGCCTTCTTCTTTTGTCTGCATAACTTTTCTGTCGACTTTGGGCAACCCTAATATGCTCCTGAATCTTTCTTATTGTCTCAGTAGTCTCTTGGATCATTTCAGGACCTATAATCAGTGCCTCATCCAAATCACTCCAGCACAACAGGGTTCTACATTTTATCTCATACAGAGCCTCAAATGGGGCCATTTTGATGGTGGATTGATAACTGTTGTTATAAGAGAATTCCACCAAAGGTAAATCATCTTCTCATTTCCCTTGGAACTCCAATACACAGGCTCTCAGCATGTCCTCCAAAATTTGATTAACCCTTTGAGTTTGTCCATCTGTCTCTGGGTGATAGGAGCTGCCGGAGTTTAGTTTGGTTCCAAAGGCCTTTTGAAGTGCTTGCCAGAAGCGCGCTTGGAATCGTTGATCCCTATATGAGACTATGTCTAGAGGGATCCCATGTAGACGGACTATCTCCTTAACAAACAATTGGGCTAGTCTTTCTATTCCCCAAATATTCTTAATTGGCAAGAAATGAGCCGACTTCGTGAGTCGATCAACTATGACCCAGATAGCATTCTTCTTCGAGGCAGAAAGGGGTAAACCCATAACAAAGTCCATTGAGATTGAATCCCATTTCCAAACGGGAATTTCTAAGGGTCGTAGTTCACCCACAGGGCGCTGATGCTCTGCTTTAACTTTCTGGCAGATTAGACACTTGTTCACATATTCTGCAACATCTTTCTTCATATTATTCCACCAAAAATATTGTCTCAAATCTCTGTACATCTTTGTACCTCCTGGATGCACTGAATAACGAGTATTGTGAGCCTCTTCTAAGATTTTCTTTCTTAATTCCCCATTTTTGGGCACACATAGGCGATTCTGGAACCGTAAAGTCCCATCCTCGTGTACTACAAAACCCGGAGACTTCCCTTTTTTTAAATTTTGCTTTATGCTTTGGAGTTCGGGATCACTTTCCTGAGTCAGTCGAATTTCTTCCACCAAGGACGACTGAACCGTAAGTGCGGACAATTGAGCATTCAATTGCCCGTGAAATACTAATTGAATCCCAAAGTCCTCAACTTCTCTCAAGAGGGTCAATTGCGTAGTCACCACTGTATTTGAGCTATGTTCCTCCTTCCTACTCAAGGCATCCACCACCACATTTGCTTTACCAGGGTGGTATTGAATCTGCAAATCATAATCTTTAAGCAACTTAAGCCAACGCCGTTGCCTCAAATTGAGCTCCTTTTGGGTGAAGATATACTTTAAACTTTGATGATCAGTATAGATCTTGCACGGTACCCCATATAAATAATGCCTCCAAATTTTCAAGGCAAAGACCACAGCTGCTAGTTCTAGATCATGGGTAGGATAGTTTTTCTCGTATGGCTTGAGTTGTCGAGAGGCATAAGCCACTACTTTGCCCTCTTGCATTAGTACGCACCCTAGACCGTTCTTCGATGCGTCACTATAAACTGTATACTTCTTCCCTTCCATTGGTAACGTGAGAATTGGGGCAGTAGTTACTCGCTGCCTTAGCTCTTGAAAAGCTTTCTCACATCTTTCAGTCCACTCGAACTTATTCACCTTCTTCAATAGATTGGTTAGTGGTGAAGCGATTTTTGAAAAGTCCTGGACGAACCTTCGATAATAACCTGCTAAACCCAGAAAACTTCTAATTTCAGTGACATTGGTAGGCCTTGGCCATTCTATGATTGCTTTCACCTTTTGGGGGCCAACTTTAATTCCTTCTTTGGTAATCACATGCCCCAAAAATACCACTTCCTCCAGCCAAAATTCACATTTCTTTAACTTGCCATAGTGTTGATGCTCCCTCAAGGTTTGCAGTACTGTTCGCAATTGGTCAGCATGTCCCTCCTTATCCTTAGAATAGATAAGGATGTCATCTATGAACACCACTACAAACTTGTCTAAATAAGGTCTGAAAACCCTGTTCATAAGGTCCATGAAGGCTGCAGGAGCATTAGTGAGACCAAAAGGCATCACTGTGAACTCATAGTGACCATACCTGGTTCTAAATGCTGCCTTAGGAATGTCATCAGGTTTAATCCTAAGTGACCTCAAATCAATCTTAGAGAACACTCCCGCCCCTTGTAATTGATCAAACAAATCATCTATTCGTGGCAGAGGGTACTTGTTCTTGATGGTAATCTTGTTCAACTGCCTATAATCAATACATAGCTTCAAGGTTCCGTCCTTCTTCTTGACAAACAACACTGCAGCACCCCATGGTGACACACTTGGCCTAATAAAGCCCTTTTGTAACAGTTCATCTAGTTGAAACTTTAATTCCTTAAGCTCAGTTGGGGCCATACGATATGGGGCTTTAGAAATAGGTTGGGCTCCAGGGATTAATTCGATCCCAAAATCAATTTCCCTCTATGGGGGTAGTTCTGGCAATTCTTCCGGGAAAACATCCTCAAATTCACAAACCACAGGTATATTCTCTACTTCCTCTTCTTTTGTTGGGGTGTTGATAGCATAACACCAATATCCAATACATCCTTGAGATAACAGCTTACTTGCTTTCATAGCAGAAATCAAAGGACAAGAGTTTGCCTCTCTCTGCCCGTAAAAACACATTTTTCTCCCTTTTTCATCTTTCAGGATAACCTTAAGATATGTACAATTGATTTGGGCTCCATAAGAATGCAACCAATTCATCCCCAAAATGATATCAAAATCAGACAAGTCAAATTGAATCAAATCCACAGGGAAGGTGGTTTCACCAATGGTGATGGGGACAAGTTGATGAGAGATGGGGCACTCAATCACATAATTATTGGGTAGCTTGATTCTATAATTGGTTGTTGTCCTTCTGTTCTCAAGGCCCAATTGTTTAGTAAATCGGGTAGATATAAACGAATGAATGGCACCCGAATCAAATAATACGCAAAATGGCTTTGAATTTAAAAAGAGAGTTCCAGTGACTACCGTACCAGAGGTAGCAGCTTCCTTTTTGTTCATCACAAATGCCCTTCCTGCAACTGCAGCTTTTGAAGGTGGAGGTCCCTGGCGGAGCAGGGCCAAGGGTTTCGTTGCGCCCTTATCTACAACTTTTAATCGTCGGGGGCATGCAGCGATAAGATGTTCAGGACTTCCACACCACATGCATTTGTTGGTGCCAACGCGACATTCAGGAGTGATATGATTTGTTCTTTCACATTTCGCACAAGGTGTTGTTGAGCCTGCAGGACGGCTCTTGGAGGGAACAGGAGTAGGTTTCTTCTGGTTCTGCTGGTTCTGGTTCACACTCTCACTTGGAGTCCCCTACTCAAACCCCTTTCTCTTATGGTTGATTGGATTCAGTGTCCTCAACTCTGTCTTCACTCTTTCCTCTTCGGCGGCTCGCTCATATAGTTCTTGATAAGTTAGCATTGGTTGTCCAGCTAACTGATTTCGAATATAGAAGGTCAAACCTTCCTCAAACCTTCTCATCTTTAGCCTTTCAGATGACACAAATTCAGGGACAAACCTAGATAGTTCTGTGAACTTACTAGCATACTATATCACCGACATGCTACCGCTCATTTTTAATTCCATAAATTCTTTCTCTTTTTGCCTTTGCACCACAGCTAGGTAAAATTTCGCCCTCAGCTCTGCTAAGAATTTATTCCAGGTGAATTCAGGCCCTTTGAGCTTATCCTTCACTGTATTGCACCAAATGTCAGCTTCACCTGATAAATAATATGTCCCAATGTTCATTTTCTTTTCCTCTGGTACCTTAACTACTGTAAAAATTTTCTCCATTCCCCTTATCCATTCCTCTAATACCACGGGATCATAGGACCCATTGTAAACTTTAGGGTTGCGCCGGGCTACCCTATCTGCTAATTTATCCTCCTTGGGAGGGGTTTCAGTAGGCACCTGGGGAATCCGTTTCATCAATTCAGCAACTAGGGATGGCCCGTAACCCGGGTTACCTAAGTTTTTAGCTAACTCCGAGAGTGACGGTGGCATGTCACCATGTGGTGGCCCCTGACACAAGGCTTGATCACCCGATCCCTGGCCTTGTTCTGAGTTGTCCTCTAGATGCACCTCATTGTTGTTTTGCATTGTCTGAGACATTCTGATCAAACATTAAATAAAACAATTCAGACACTGGGACCCCAGACATATAAGATAAACATGCTCAATAAATACATAGGAGATGGATCAAAGAGCATTTCATAACTCAAGGCGTCATCATTTCATTTCATAACTGCTTACTTACATACATAGTTGCTGATTTATATATATGAACAACAAAAGCATATAACAACTGCAAGCCTAGTTCTTACTCATAAACACTAAACACTAAATAGCCCCTAGACACTAGATCCGTCACATGACCAAAAAGAGTTACGGAACATGACGTCATGGTCAAAGAGGATTGGACTAACTATATACAATGTCGGGTGCCCCAAAAATATCACCATCCAATCCCACCATTCCATATCTACATACAGAGGGCTCAAAATGAAAACCACTACACTAACCCTTAGAATCACCTAGCGATCCCTAGATGGATCGTAATCTGGGTCAGACTCATCGTCAGGTTCTTCACCTGAATCGAAACTGCTCGTAGATGCCTCTGACTCGACATCATTGACTTCTTGTTGAACTTGTGGCTCATGTTCCCCCTCTAAGTCCACCATCAACTCGTTCGCCTCTTGCCCCCCTTGCTGCTCTATCCCCATCTCATCATTGTCTTGGTCCCCCTCGGGATCCTCCTCTGGGTCGTCCTCCTCCCCCTGGGGATCCTCACCCCCAGAACTAGAACTAATCACCACTAAGTCTGGGGTGTCAGGGATGTCTATTACCACATAGACCTCCCCAGAGCTCTCAGGCATCAGTGGGGTGCCTGGTGCAGGTGGAATGGGTGGCTCTTGTGCTGGTACTGGGGCTACAGGTAGGGGATGGACCTGATGGAGGGGAAAGAAGTGTTGAAGAGTTTCCATAGTAATTCCCCTTAATTCAAACTCCTCTCTCAACAACAACTCCATAGTGAGAGTCATCCAAGGCCCCTGGCCCTGAAACCTAGGCCCGTCTATGCCTGGGTTCCCCGTCATCATGAAGTCGTAATAACGTTGCCTGAACTCCACCCAGAGGCCAACTGGGGGTAAGGACCCCAGCAGTCTCTGCACACGGACCGTAATACTATGGAACTCGGAGTAGGGGTCTTGTGCGTGTGCCTCCATACTAATGTGGAGCAACGCAAGGTGAGCTATCGTTGATCCGCCCGGCAACATGTTAACACCATAGGGATCCATCTAACAAAGAAAACACATATGTGAGAGGCAGGCATAACCATAGCCATCCATAAATAAGGAACATGCAAATAAAAGCAACTTGCATTCTCCTAATATCACCCTAGCAATATACGATAGCCCCTCCTAGCAACCACTCTCACCCTATTGTTTCTAGCTCTACCTTCCTCAAGAAAATCTCAACCTGGCTTTGATACCAAATCTGTAACGCCTCAATAATACATAAATCATAGCTGCATTTACCTACCTAAGTTTATCCCCAAGAAACCAATGAACGGGTGTTACCGCCGTCCGCAAGGACAAGGCTTCGCTTGAATGTGAGATTTTAGCCATAGATTCAAAGTTTATCCTCAAAGGGGCAATCACGTCCATACAAGCCATTTAAGTACATACAGGAATGATGCGAACTTCCCAGGGCTACATCAACATACATAACTCTGTTTAATAATACAGTTATAACACCAAAATACATATTGCAGTTCAGATACACAGCTGGGACATCAAAATACACCACAAGAAGGCATAAAAGCATCTTAGCCACTCTATCCGCCAATCACATGGACGGTCCTGACTTATTTCTCACCTTCAGCTTCCTTGCCCGCTTGAGACCTGTTTACCAAACACCTTCCTGAAACAAAACATACAAACATTTCGAACTGTGAGCCAAAGCTCAGTACATGCATCCCTGTACTGATAAAGATTTACTGACAAAGAAATTATGAGGGCCCTCTTTGCAATTCATTTTGATTTTAAAACAGGGAATGTGATGTATACAAAACTAAGTTGCCATTTATTATCTGATAGTGCACCCCTTAGTAACTTTACGATCTATGTATAGGTGTACACCTGTCAAGCTGACCGGAAGACCTGACCTGAAGCCGCGCGGGTAACTGGAGGGCAATGCCCTGTAACTTATAATTGGTGGGGTCACTAATTATGTGATAAATCACTGATTCAATTGGTTCATTAATGTACTTACCAAAACATTATAATTTCGATAAATACGTGCTGATTTCTAAAGATACAGTCAATGAACGTACCTGGGGTCTTTAAAAGTTAGTTCACAGATTAAATAGATGTACTACAATGGAGAGAATGAGATCTTAGGCCTTGATTCTGTTCAAAATTATTATAGGCATAAAATTAGCACAATGGATACCCTTAAATAGAAAAGGCTTATAAAGAATTTGTGTGAATCAGTTAATAGACTAAATTGATAAAGTTAAATAAAGTATAGAAATGCTAAGTTAAGGCACGATAGTGAGTTTAGGGGGTATGAGTTTATGACGAGGGTACGGAATGAATAATCCACAACTTATACTCCCGACCTCCAATTGAGACATAAGACCCCAATATAAACAGATTATGAAGTCCTCTAAAACTTTCCTGAAGGACACATAACAAGATTCCTACGACAGGTTCCATAAAATGGGGTTAGAACAACAACATGTCAGGTTTCAGTGCTGAAAACAAACATTCTGCCCATTCTGCCCATTCTGCCCAGGTTCAGTAAAATAGCCATAACTTCCTCCACAAACCTAGAATTAAGGCGATTCAAGAGTCATTTTAAAGCTAACATCCAGACCTATCTACCCACTGAAAATCAGAATTTTTGGCCTGGCCTATCATTACCAGTTTTGTTCCAAACTTTGTCCTGATTTTCTGAAAATTTCAGCAGCACTTGTTTTAGTTGTTCCTTCACTTTTTAACACCAAACCTCAACTCAAACTCTTTCTTAAGAGTGTATAACACACTTTGGTACATCCCAACCTCATACAACATCACCATACATAATTTCTTTTCATATTCATATCAAATAAAAATCCTTTTTCAGTCACATAAACCCACACACCTCAAATTTAACATCAGTTGGTCCACATCTTGCATTTTGGACAAACCCTAGCTTTGGGTCACTTTTAACTCACTCCCAACTTTTCCAAAACACCATAAACAACATAACAACTTCAATATACCAAGAGATAAGAAACGACAAGGATAAAACATGCCATAAACATCACTTAAACAAGAAGCTTTGCATGACCAAGATGAAACCCTAACCCTAACCTCAACCAATCTCAACTCCACAATAATCCATCAACAAAAAGATTCTTAATACCATAAAAACAACATAATCCATCACTAAAACCACCAAAATAAGCAACAAAACCAACAAGATCAAGAATCAAAAATAAAAATCAGCATAGGGGTGAAATAACACTCACTTTGAGCTTGCAAATGAGCTAGTTATGGTCCTTGATGCTTATGGAAGTGAAAGAGGTGTTTGGGGGTGGTGAGTGGGGGTTGTTTTGTGAGGTTTTGGTGGTGGAAAGGTGGTGGAATGGGGGCTGGGTTGGTGGCTGTCGAGTAGAGAGAGAAAGAGGAGAGGGAAGAGAGAGAAAGTATCTTGAAAAAATGAAGATAAGAAGCAATTTTTTGATTTTTATACTAACTTTACTTGGCTGCAAATAAGGGTGGAAAAGTCAAAATTATTAAGCTTGATTAAGGCTTAATTAAGAGGATTTAGCTAATCAAATAAAGGTCAAGTCTGGTTGCATCAAAATCGGCTTTAAACGGGCTCGGGTTTAGCGAAAAACTGAAACCGAGTGCATTTACGAAATTTTTTTTTTAAAAGTTTGAGATAAATGGTTGTGGTGCCATGAAAAGGAATTTTAAACATTAAATTCTTAAATATCAAGGCCTAACTCAATTTTCAAAATTGACGAGAAGAAATCCTCGAATTGCAAAGTAAGGGCCCCGTTAGAAATGTCCAAATGAGAATAATAAAAAGATGGGAATATAAAAAGAAATGATGTGAATGAAATGAACTCAATCACATGGATTAATAACATGGAATTAATAAACAGAATTTAGGGTCGGACTATTACACTTATTTGTACTTGAGGTTCCTATTTGACAATAATGCAATACTTCAAGTCCTTCCACAAGTATTAACTCCCAAAGTCCCTAATTTAATGCTCATCATGTTAAACATGCTCCATAATTAGTTCCTCTAAAAAGAAGACAAAATGGAGCTCAAAACTCAAAATGAATCCATCAATACCCCATTAGGGTTGAAATACCCTCGAACTAAAATTAAATTTAAAGCTCATTGTCCCCTTCTAAATCAATACACCATACTATCATCCCTCCTCTCAAAATCTCTGACTTCACAAATCAACCACCCTCATCCAAAATTTCATTATTCTGACTATCTTATTTGTCATTCTCACACCTTACAAAATAAAAAGAAGTTAAAAAAATTCTAAACCTTGATAACATACAACCAGGAAAGAATTCCTAATAGTAAAAAAAATCCAATAGGCACAAAACTGAAATTAATAAACGAACTGAAGAAGGGCAATTACACAATCACACAATGCTAGTAGATTTAATCCCAGGAACTGAAAGCAAAAAAAAAAAGAAAAAAAAAGAAGGAGATTTTCATTTGTTCTTCTAGTCTTTGCACACCTCCATTGCTTCATGACTATTGCATGCTTGTAGTTTTCTATTTTCCTTGCGCCTATGTATCACACAAATCTCCCAACAAATTAGCTAAAAGATTTTGAAAAATTCACCTAGTAAATAACTAAAGGATGACTATCAAAGAAAATTAGGGAAGAAGGAATATTAGGTAAGCGATTTCTAAAATAAATTGAAGAAATCAATTTCTTGGAGAGAGAGAGAGAGAGTGCACGCTTTGATGAGAGAAAAAGACGTGCATAGAGTCAGCAGCCGAAAGCATCTAAAACTTCGACATTCACGTATCATGTATAATAAAAAATATGGGGAATAGTATTTTCTTGGAGATAGACGAGAATTACAAACTATTTTTTTAAAACTTTAAAATCAAGGGTTAAGATTTAATGAGTTGATAATATTTGTGCTTAAGATTACACCATGTCCCACAGATCACTCTCGTGTTAGTATTTTAGAATTTTTCAAATATTGTTATTAATATAGTGTAGATAGATAGACAGATTAGGTACAAAATCGAAAGGTTAGATTTAATAGATGACTAATTTTTATTGCTGAGATTATATTAAATCCTGCAAATCACTCCCATAGTAGCTACCATTTTAGGTTTTTTCAAAGATGATCACTTTTCTTAATTGCTTTAATTTTTTTTTAGATACTAGAATTATCATGTATCCTTTATCAAATATAATTGAAATTATGATTGATTTTTTAAAAAAAATAAAAATTATAAATTGGTATTTTATTTAGATAAGGCGATTTTTTTAAACTACAATCTACGATTTAGATTTAATGAATAAATATAATTGCCTAATTTTTATAGTTGAGATTATATCAAATCGCACAAATCACTCATGTTGTAGTTATCATTTTAGGTTTTTTCAAAGATTATAAATTTTTTTAATAGCTTGAATTTTTTTTAGATAATAAAATTATCATGTATCCTTTATCAAATATAACTGAAATCATGAGTGATTTTCAAAAAAATAAAAATTATAAATGAGTATTTTACTTTGATAAGGTGGCTTTTAAAACTAAAATCTATGGTTTACATTTAATGAATAAATATAATTGCCTTAGTTTTTCCTAAATAATTGGATCATCATCTATCTTTTATCATGTATATATGGTTATGGATATCAGTCCATGCAATCCTCAATTAGCCTTAATCCTTTTGAACCATTTTCAGTTTTAAGTTGATTTGTCAACTTAAACTTAATTTAACTTAATTTCTTTGCTAAGAGAGTTTATTAACATCCTAATCAACTTATTTATGCAATTAAATTAGATATAAATTAAGTATTTTTGTCCAAACTATCAAAGGACATGAAACAGAAGGTTCTGGATTTAAAGTAGTGCAGCAGCCCGGTGTTGGGAGCCAAATAATTTCAACTTCTATGGGATTTAAGTCCAATATTTTACCTTGAGATTAAGGTTCAAGAAGTTATCTTTCCAACAAAATAAGTTTCAGCTCATTTGGACTTCATTTACCCATCCAAACAAGTCTTTCAATCCAAACTGTTAAAACTGCCTGGTTCTACTATTTGCTTACAAGGGAGGAAACCTTGAGATGTCTTCTGACTCCGCAAGGAAGAGAGGTTTGAGATGTCTTTTGGAAAGCCACAAAAGAAACTTTAGACATGACTTGAAATATTTTTACATGCCCTGAAAGATAAGACCTTAAGGAACCATGAGATGTCTATTTTTCTAGCTCATTTGTGGCTTTTTTCACAACAAATAGTCTTTTAATCATGAAGCTTGAATTTCCACCTGGACGAGTTAGATGTCAAAACGGCATGGTTCTACTATTCAGCTTTTGGACTTGATCTGCTGCCCCAACTCCTTAGAAACTTCAGACTGCTCAAAACCAGGTCCAGTCTACACGGTTTATAAAAACAGTCTGGTTCTACTATTTTTGCACGATTTAACCCAAATATTTTTACTTGCCCTGAAAGATAAGACCTTAAGGAACCAAAATATCAAAAAATATCAAGCTTAAACCTCAAGGAGGCCTAAGTAATTAAGCTTGCAAAACCGGGTACATTCTAGTTCAACTGGGCAGTTTTGACAGTTTGGATCAAAAGACTTATTTGGATGGGTAAATGAAGTCCAAATGAGCTGAATCTTATTTTGTTGGGAAGATAAATTCTTGGCCTTCAAGCTCAAGGCAAAATATTGGACTTAAATCCCATGGAAGTTGAAATTATTCCAAGGAGACAAGGCTGCTTTTTTCACTTTTCTCTCACATAAGGGGAGTTGCTTGTGTGTTTGTTCACTTGTTTGCTTACTTAAGCTGATTGTAATCAATGTAATCTAGCTTATTTTGGTGCATAAAGTTGTAATTAGCTTGATTAAATTGTGTTTAGTATAAACCATTTTAACTAAGCTAGATTAGGCTAGATTAAGCTAGGTTACAGGTTTTCTAACTTTGAAGAAACCTCTTAACCCCTTCTAGGCAGCATATGGACATTTATTTAAAGGCCTTAGGGGCCTCATTTTGTAACCAAGCTTTGAATATCAATTGACATCAGATTTGAGAGCATTGCTCTTGTTTCTCTTCAAACACTAAACTTGCTTATCTCTAACTAGCCCGATTAGGGTGGTGTTCAAGTGTAGTCTTAAACTTGATTAAGTGGTGTTTCTGTATCTTAATCATAGTTTAAGGGCCCTAATCTTATTCTTGGTGGTGTTTCTGTATCCTTGAACAAGCTTAGTTCTACTTAGATTAGTCTTTGGTCGTGATTTCTGTATCCAAAGATTAGTTTAGTATCTATCATTTCTTTTCTTTTTCCCATTTAGAATCCCTTGATTCTAAATAAATTCCCCTCCTTACGTTTTAGCTGATTCACAACTAGCTTTTAACGTGCCATTCTCTTGAGTTTTCCTTGATTGTACTCCCTCTTGGTTTTAAGTTTTTACTCTTGAATTGAGTTTTAGCATAGACTCTCGGGAGATACATCATCTGAAATCATGGGGAATTTTTTAATTAAAATAAAGAGATATCTTAACTTTAAAATCGATGGTTTAGATTCTATGCATAAATAATTTTGTTGGTTAAGATTACATCAAATCCCGCAAATTACTCTTGTTACACCATGCTAAGATTTTGTACAGGTTGTTATTATAATGATATAGATGAGGTTTTTGTGGTCGTGCATTTTTGTCAGAGTTTAATTTAGTCTTGGAAGACTTGCTTCATTATTTCATGATTTTGATTCTTGCTCTTGGTGCCATGTTAGGAGGGATGGGGGCTTGGCGGTCCATGCCTTGGCTAAAGTGAACCTGTTTAATTTGAAGAAAGTTTGGGTCGTGATATGCCCCAAGGAAGTTGAGTCTTTTGTACGCATAGACAATTTAACACCAATATAACTTTTCAACTAGTGCCCCCCCCCCCCCAAAAAAATTATTTTTGGGTTAGACATTTTTCAATTTAAATTTTAGAAGGAGAAAAATATATGATACATTTAGCATTATTAACTACTATAATTTGACATATTAACTACTATAATTGTCATATTAATTTGTTTTTGGGTGAAACTTCTTTATGTAACGCCCCCAAAATACTAATGACATGATTACTGATAATTGCAGCGAAAGACTCAGTAAACGAAGGCGCTACCGCCGTCCTGATAAGGACAAGGCTCACTGATACCATTTAATCTCGCAACTCGTGCTTACAATCACGAAATCTAGTAAACTGAAACACTTCAAGCCCGAAGTGCATAATAGTTTAACCATACCATGTACTAACTCACATTCCACACCACGCAAGTACTTGACCCTAAGGTCGGTTCCAATATTCATGCTATGCTGAATCCATTGTGAACATCTGATGACCTTCAAAAAGGCTTGGTAAAAGGAGGAATATGTGATACTTCATCACCTAAAATGGAAAACATGAAAACAATTCGAAAACATGAGCAAAAACTCAGTACATACATTCCTGTATTTGTAAAATTACCATAGAAACACTGGTGATGGGTACCCGACTTTGCAATTCATTTAGTTGGCAATAAAAATGAAAATGAAAGTAATATGAAATTGAATTGCTCATTATTATCTGGATGTGAACCCCTTGCACTGATATGATCTATACATAGGTGTACACCTGCCAATCCGATCAAGAGTTGGCCTGAAGCCGCGCGGGTAAATGATGGGCTGACGCCCTATAGATGATGACTGACGGGGTCACAAGTTAAATGGCAAATCACTGTATAAACTGATTCATTGATAAACTCATTAAGAGTTGTAACTTGATAAACATGATCTGCTTTCTGAAGATACAGGCAATGGACGTACCTTGAGCCTTTAAAAAGTATCATCTGACTTGATACAAGTTAGCTGTTTCATAAATATCATCGGACTTGATAACACTTATGCATAATGGGGAACGATAACTAGGCCTCAACTCTGTTTCATAAATGTCATTAAAAGTATGTGTAGTTAGTAAATGATCCTTACTCGCACAATTGAGTAAGTAAAACTATGCGTAATAGAAATTGAGTAATTAAATGGTATACATAACTCGTATATTTCAATATAACTTCAAAACTGAATTAATGAAAGTAAAATAGTTCACAATGAGATAAATGGTATTACAGAGGAAAAGGCCTTGATGGCGATAATTGAGAGAATGGTTACGGCCTTTTCTGAAATAAGTTGCTGATACAAGTTTAAGGCTCGCTGATGTATAGCTTGGTTCAGGATAACAGCGAGTACACTAGACAGGCTTGATAAATACATTTGATACAATCTGAATTGAGTGAGTAATAGAGGTGTGAGGCCAAGAGAGGTAAATCTTGGTTTAATGGCACAAACTGCGATAACTTGGTCTGATATGGTCTGATAAGTCACAACATCCCACCTCTCATATTTCATTCATAAATCCATTAGATAAAGAATTCCACCTCAAATGGGTCATTGAACTCATTAGAAGCTATTAAGCTCACCAAGCATGGTATTTTCTTTGTAAAATCCACAACTGAATCAAAGCTCAAAAACAAGCTAAAAGCTCCATAAAAGTCTATGAATATTTATTTCCCCCTATAAATGACTTGGCCCAAAATACACAAAATGAGTGCATGATCAATCTCACTTGATCTTTTTTTATTGCTCTTTATACAGTCACTCAAAATGCTTCCAACAATCACCAAACTCAAAATACTCATCCAAATTTCACGAGATCTTACAGGAAATTCAGAAATAATAGGAACAGTCTACAATAAAAGTTTCAGAATTTTCCTCCAAGTATATACTGCACAGAAATTTTAATAACAATCTGATTTACACCCAAGCAGGTCAGTTCACTTCAAAAATTCATAACTTTCATTCAGGACCTCAAATGGAGACCCAAAACCCCAATATGAAAAGATTAAGAAGTTCCCAAAAACTTTCATTTATAACTCAAAACATGATTCCCACAATAGGATTCCCAAAATGGGACTAAAACACAAGTGTATCAGTTTTGATCTCATTTTGCGCAGTTTTGGTAAAACGACCATAACGTTTTGTACAGACCTCGGATTAAGGCGATTCAAGAGGCTTTTTAAACATAACACACTGAACTACCTACCCACAAAAAATCATAATTTTTGGCTGAACCAGTCATTACCAGTTTAATCCCAAAGTCAGCCCTAGTTTCCTGAAATTCCAGCCCTTAACTGATTTAACTTCTCTTCCTTTTTCACATAAAAATCACTTGAAACTCACTTGAAATAATTCCAAATCACCACAATCAGATACAAAAGATCATTTAAGGCCTCATATATATATCCAAACTCTAAACAACTTCATTAATACATAATTACTAAATTCGTATCCAAAACAGGGCAGATTTCTTCAAAATTCTATAACTCCCTGATTACACGTCCAAACTTCATGACATCTTGCCAGAAAATCCCAAATAATATAGAGAATCTACAGTAAAAATTTCAGAATTTTTGGACAATCCTGTAATTTCCAGAATTTCGACAGTGGCATAAAAACGAATGCAAAATCATGAAAATAATCCTCTTGATCAAATACCCATAAGTCCAAACATCTCCAAACTCAATAAAAATTGCACAATAACTATCAATTTGATCATCCAAACATAACCCATAAAGAAAACAACCATAAAGCTCAAGATAAAACAAGTTAGGGTTTTGAGATATACCTCACTTTAGGCTTGAATTAATGAGATGAGGAGGCTGTTTTGAGTGAAATAAATGGTTGGGCATGATAGCTAGAAGCAAGGGGAAGTCGGGGCAGTCCAGAAGTGGCGGGAAAAGTGGCCGGAACCACCAAAATGGGCGGCACAAAGGGGCAGCAGCTGCTGCCCCTGTTCTGGTGTGAGGAGAGAGAAAATGGGGGGAATGGTTTGTGTATTTGGGGCTGAATATTTGTGTTTACAAGTTGCCTATTAATAGCAACATGTGGCTGAGAATTATCCACCCAAAATTAGCTTTTTGCTAATTAAAATTAGGTGCTAAAATGAGTAATTAGTGAAATAATAAAAGTTAGTAAGGTTTTGGGCTTTTGTTTTGGGCCCAAAAGGCTAAATTGGGGCTTGAAAAATTATTTGGAGTGTTGAACAAAAATAAAAATTTGTATTGCTCGGAAATAAATTTTAGTGAAGATAAGAAAATAATTAATCACTAATTTGTACTTACCGAGGCCTAATATCGATTCACCCGATATTTAATCAATCAATGAAGCTTGAGTTGCAAAGTGGTACCCAAAATGAAATATCTCCCAACCGGGATGATTAAATATGATAAATGAAGGTGGAAATTTTAAATAACATGATGGAACTCGTTAAATAAATAAATGGAGCGTAATTGAATTTAATGAATATCATTTGGTTAAACAATTAACCATGAGTGATTAAGTCAATAAACATGGTAAAGTAATTGAATCAACATGATTAATGAAATAAATAAAGATGATTTAAATAAATAAGGATGATTTAAATAAATAAATATGAGTTAGGGTTGGGTTATTACACTTTACAATTTAAATTTTAGATGGAGAAAAATATATGATACATTCAGCATGGTCATCTTATTCAACGATGATTACTCAATGTTCTATTGAATCACAAATTGGACTGCTCTAACCGAATCAAGTGAGCGATTTTACACTTCCCTACTTGCTTGCGGGCTGTGGCTCACTCATCATAAATTTGCTAGGTTTTCCTTCTATTTTTAATTATGTGGAGCTTCCTACACCATGCTGAATTGCTGATGATGAGGGTACCATAAATACTAGTCGAGAGCGCTGGCTTTCATGCATCAGGTGGCATACTTGGCTTGGGAGTACTAATCCTTCTCCTAGTTGAATTCCCTCCTTTTTAAGTCACCACCGTCTCATTCTCTCTCCTTTGTCATTCTCGATTCCTGGATTCCTCTGCGGCACCTCTCTCTTCGATCATCATCATCTTCTTCTCTCGGTAAGAGTCTCTCTATCCCCCTCTGCTTTCAAAATTGTGATTATCACTGCTTCTAATTTCGCACCGTTTAATTACTTCCGCTTGTTTGATCATTGCGTAACTACAAATATGGCATCTTCCAGGGCTTCATTCAACCTTTTCTTTTTTCTTTTCGTGGCTTTGATGCAAAATGCCCTCCTTTTGCACCACTCTGTTATAATTGTTCGTTTGCTCTTCAATTCTTTCAAAATAATACTAGTATTTTTCCTTGTGTTAGTGATCTGTGCTTGTGCTTATAGCATGATGGTATTGATATTTTGATTTTGTGTCAAGTCTAGTCGATAATTTGGGACTAATTTTTACGATTTCAGCATTAACCTGACCTAAATTAGTGCAACTGATCCTGTAATTGCCGAGGATATTTCAATTTGGCTGCAAACATCCATTGTATTTCTTGATTTAGGGGTAAATCGTCTGATATTTCTTTTTGATCTGCTAAAACCCTAGTCTAACATTGTGAATATGTATACGTTTTTTTGAATGTTGTGTTCCACCGGCCATCTAGTTCAGATGTCAAGAAAGGAAAAGGCGGGCACGATTTAATTGTTTTTTTTTTTGGATAAAGGTCTAATGTAAGGTCATCTCTTTGGGTTCCTAACGTGCATGGTGTGTTTTATGCTTGAATTTCATCTACTAGTTGGAAATGAATAGCGAAATTGCAACAAATCACCAGTCGCTAGATGAATTCAGGAACAGGTTTGACAGATTATGGACAGGCCATGGAAGGCTATTTCTAATAAAGTTGTGCTTAAGTTGTTGTCTCTTTTGCCTTTTGCAGTTGAAATCCTGTGTCTGTATTTATGCTTTGATCCTTGGTGATGTGAAGTGAACAAATCGTGTTCTTTGACCGTTTGTTTCCCCTGCTTTAAAATCGATGTTAGGGTTACATGTTTCTAACTTTACCAGTGGACCTGGTTCTTTCTATGGATCGGCTTTTGTCATTTTGTGTTATCATGAATTGGGAAATATGTGCTTATCAGAGTTCTGTTCATGCTTTGTAGATTTTGGGTATTTGTTACTGCCTCTCTGTGACTCCTGCTGTCTTGGAGATTAGGGGAAGAGTTTGAGACCAAATCCACTATTTCACTGAAAAGCCAACTTCATTGTCGGTGATTCATATCTTGATACCGGTGAGATGCCTTGCGAGATTCTCTGTCTATCGGATGATGAAAAAGAATCATTTGAAGAGGTTGATCCAAGTGGTCGATATGGCCGCTACAGTGACTTGCTTGGCACAGGGGCCGTAAAGAGAGTTTATAGGGCGTTTGATCAGCAGGATGGAATAGAGGTTGCTTGGAACCAGGTTAAGCTCAAGAACTTTAGTCAGGACCCATCAGTCATTGATAGGCTTTTCTCAGAAGTTCAGTTGCTGAGCAAGCTCAGGAATCCCTATATTATAACTTTGTACTATGTCTGGAGGGATGTTGAGCACAACACCTTGAACTTCATTACTGAGATTTGCAACTCTGGGAACTTGAGAGAGTACAGGAAGAAGCACCGCCATGTTTCGATCAAAGCTTTGAAGAAATGGGCAAATCAGGTGCTCACAGCTTTGGAATATCTTCATACTCATGAGCCTTGCATCATTCACCGGGACCTCAACTGTAGCAACATCTTTATAAACGGGAATGTTGGTGAGGTATATGCTCTTCCTTAATTAATCTTGTCCTTAACCTCTGTCTGTTGTTGACTGATATGTGTTGTCAAATCTTGGTAATATAAGAAGATCTTGGTACAAGCAAAATTGATATTTCTTGTAATACATATGGAACGTAGGGACTGCGTTGCATCAGGAAAGAGACACTCTTCTTTATGGCGAGTCCCTTCTTGGCGCTTCTGTGCTATGCTTATCAAATTGTTCGTGAAACGTCAGTTGTTGATTGAACTTGTGTTGATCTTTAACATACTATTAGATGGACAGAAGCATTGAAGCATTTAATTCTAGGATTGAATGCTATAATATCCAATGCACTCATATATGTGGGAAAAAAAGGAGAAGATTGCAAAACTATTTCTTGATATCTCCATCATTTCAAGTGAATTAAGCAGTACACTTATCATGCTGAATGAACTATATATCACATTTTAATTTTATCCTCATAACTCATCTATCGAAAAGCAGTTCGAAAAGTCATGGCTTCATTATGTTGTCTTAGCTGGACTATTGATCTTCATCCATGCAGGTTAAAATTGGCGACTTTGGTTTGGCAGCAATAGTGGGCAGGAGCCATGTAGCACACTCAATACTGGGAACACCTGAGTACATGGCACCGGAGTTGTACGAGGAAGACTACACAGAGTCAGTGGACATCTACTCATTTGGGATGTCTTTACTAGAGCTGGTGACAATGGAAATCCCCTACAGTGAGTGTGATAGCATCGCCAAGATATACAAGAAGGTCACCACTGGGGTCAAGCCCCTGTCTTTCGATAAAGTGAGTGATCCAGAGGTAAAGGCATTCATTGACAAGTGCATTGCAAACCCAAGGACAAGGCCCTCTGCTTCTGAACTTCTCAAGGACCCATTTTTCTCTGAAATGGATGATGAAGACAATGCCAAGATTCTTGCTTTATGATTGGTTTGGGTTTGATCATTTTTTTTTTTGGGTGGGTAATTTGAAGTTGTCCCTCTATCTGGCTTTTGATGATCAATAATGCGATTTATTATTTCTTTTAAGCCTCGTGTATAGCAAATAGTTTGTATTGAAATTTGTTCAGCTGTTCCTGAGCTGGAGGCGGAAAGCATTTAACTAATTCGGGATCTGTTTTTTTCTTTTTTCCTGAACTCTTTAAGCAAATAGTTTGTAAATACTTGATTGTTGCTTTCCTTATGTGCAAAGTCTGTTCAGAGGACAGGAAACCAGAGAGAGCGGCAAAAGTCGAGTTCTGCTTGTTTACTAACTCTTTACAAAGGGGAAAGCATAGAGAGAGCTAGTCTTGATCTTTTGACAATTCAAAATTTACTACATCGCCGTTTTGTGGACCTGTGACATGTTTTCTTTCGCTTATACGCCATGAACTGAACATTATTGCGTGAGATCAACATGGCGGTTAGATAAAGCAAGCTGCGAGGCAATTACCTCGTCAACCTTGCTCTCCCTTGGTCCTTGCTGTCACAGGGTTCAATGGGTGGATGTGGATATCTTACTTCCCAGCGCCCCCCACCCCCAAAAAAAAGAAAAAGAAAAAACGTCATCAACGTAGTTGGACTGGCACAATGGACAAGCAAACAAACCCTTCTATAGAGTCTAGTTATTTAAAAGTAACATTTATGTGCACCAAAAAAGGAAAAAGAAAGTACCATTTATCTGTATATTTAATTATCATGTTTAAGCAACCACAATGCACTTAGTTAATTTTTACATTCAATTTAAATCACTGTAGATTGAATCTATCTAAGATTTATTTCTCCCATACTTCAACTATACTTTCTTACCAAGGGTTTGCTCAACAAAACTAATTGTGGACCTCGTCTTAATTGGATACCCAAGTCTGAATTAAAATTAGTGCCATTTAAGCTCAATTCAAAGACAATAAGCAAAACTCTAGGGTCCGCACCATGTCATCCACCAACTGAGGCAGTGGACTCAGGCAAGCCAAGTCGGGAGACAGCTTGGAGGGAATTAAGAAGGTAAACCCCAATCACGGATGAGTTGAGCTGGCAAGACCCATATCCACATGAAGCCTCTAAAATTACCATTTTGCCTCTAGCTACAAGTCATATAAATAACCACCTATCCCATTCAAATGAAAATTTTGAAGGCATAACACACAGCTCAAAGCTGTCAGAACATATTTTTCTCTATCTATGTCATGATAATGTTGTATAGTTTTAATTATTTTCCTCAAAGATTCCATATTTAAAGTTGCAATCTTTATTCATCCTTTTTGATTCTTGACTTGATGGGATCTTTGAGGAAAAAGAGAAAATGTCTGACATTATCATCACATAGATCAAGAGAAATATGTTGTAACACCTTGGGGTTGTATGTGATGTCTTTAATGTCCCCATTTCAATGAGACAGGTGGCTGTTTATAGAACATGTAGCCACAACCAAAATGGTAATTTAGGAGCTCCATGCAGATATGGGCCTTGCCAGCCCAATTTTTCTGTGATGGGCTTTTCACTTGTTAATTTTCTTGTATGTTGTCTCCTGAGTTGGTTTTTCGGGGCCCATTGCCTCAGTCGGAGGTGACATCGCATGAAGTCCATATTTTTCTTCATCAAGCATTAGGCTAAGTCAACTCTAAAATCACCACGCGCGAGTCCGCTCTGCCGATTTATCATCAACATTAGTTTCACTGAAAACTAAAGAATTTATTCTGGTAGATCAACCCATTCACACACCTTCTATCATGCTTATGTTATTTGACTTGACACGAAAACAATTCATCTTTTAGTGAGCTCTTATAAATTTACAGTGACTTTTCTTCTCCTTTTTTCCCACCCCTCGTATGTGTAGAGTGTACAGTGGATTGGGTCAGATTGGGTTAGGGCTCACCCGTTTATAAAATGGACTAGGTCGGGTCATGATCGATCCATTGATGATTTGGGTCAGGTCGGACCTTGTATATAAATGAATGGGTCTTATTGGATCGGCTCATGAACGACCCACTTTTGATTTGTTTCAAAATGGAACAAACTTGCACCAAAAAACTATATAATAATTATTATTATATGTAAAGTATCAGTAATAAATTTAACTAATTATAATACGTAAATTAGTGTAGCAAGTAGGTTGAAAAAATAACGAACACTAAATCGGTCGTTAATGAGCCGATTTAGTCCGAAGCTTTAATGCGTTGACCTATTCTTGACCTAGTTCATTATTGAACTGACCTTTTATTAACCCTATTTTAAATAGGCCAATCTACTTAATCCAATAAATATCTGACCTGTTGCCCACCCTAGTAATATGTATGAGCACACTTATGCTGTGAAGTGTATGTGCTGCTATGTGCACACTCTCTCCGCAGAACTTGAGGAAGCCAATATAATTTCTGAGCTTTGTCATAGAATGTTGCTTAAGTTACAAGAAAATGAACCTCTAATTCTGCAACTTATTCTCGAGAAATTTCCCTGCTAGATAATTAAATTAATTAAAGCATGTAACAACTTCCCATGCTTTGAACACTGAAACCCAGGGAAGGACCTTTCACACATTTTCGTAAAAATAAATTATTTAAGCAAACAGAAATTGAAGATGAATTTATGGGGATTACAAAATCTTGCTTAGAGCTGGGAAAAGTTGACCCAATACGATTATCGATCCAAAATCAACACAAAGTTAAGTGGGTTTGGGTATAAAATTTCAACCCGTTTAATTAAATGGGTTGACACGTTCAACCCGTTTAATTAAATGAGTTAGGTTCAGGTTGAGATTCTCAATATGAAAAATTACGTATGTAACCCGTTTAATTATATGGGTTAAGTCAACTCATTTTCCCATTTGATATTTATCCGTTTACCTTTTTATTATATAATTAAAAATGCAAAAATATAAAAATCGTGAATTATGATGGATTGGGGGAGTTTTAGAAAGTAATTATTTAATGTGATATGCAAAATTAATTTTTAACAGTATGTAATTACGTATTAGTTGAAAATATTAAATGCGTAAATGAGTAATTACGCGACTAAACTCGACCTGTTTATCTTAAACGGGTTAAGCAGATCAACCCGTTAAAAAACTAAATGGATACAGGTCAAGGTTTTTCAACCCGTTTAATAAACAGGTTAGGTTCAAGTTGAGAAATTCTCAACCCGTTTCAGTTCGACACGCATCCGATCTGACTTGACCTATTACCCAACTCTAATCTTGGTGGATGTAAGGCGTAAGCAATGCAAAATTACAGCGCGCCCAATTTTTAGAAACCGTGCCGTCCTCGGCGTCAAAGCCTAGTAGTTGCTACAATATTCAGGCAAAATTTACTTATTCCGCACTCCCATTCAGAACTCCATCTCCTAGCTACTATGTTTTATTAGGATCATAGTAGCTTTTGGAGAGCTTTTATGCTAAAAAATGACAATTCGATTAGATAACATTGTAATTCATGATATTTGATTTAAAGGTTGTCATTGAAGTTTTAAGCAAGTTAGGTAGGTGTTAGATTTGATCAAAATTCAGCATGCAAATTAATAAATATCGTTTACCTTTCCCCCTCAAACTATATATACTTTTGGGGTATTGGTTGTAATTAATTGGTATTTAAGAATCGGCTCCCGTCAATCTATACCTTGAGCATGTTTACTCTCAATAATCTGTACCAAAAAATATTTAGCTCACATTAAACTAGATTTGGAGCAAAAACAATACAATTTTCTAGGTGCATATTATTGTCAGTAAATACCTGCAAAGTGTAAGACCGTTGAGAACTAATTCTTAGGTACAATTAATTTCAACAATGCCCATAAGGTATGGAATATTCTTGACCAAAAATCCATTTAATTTTGGAGCGAAATAAGGTAAAAAGTAAAATTCAAGAGAATTTATCAAGTTGATGGTGATACGTACTTTCAGTTTTCAATATTTTACTCATTGACGTAATTGGTATGATGACACATAAATCTTTTAGCTTTAACCCGACAAGGAGACAACGCTTGAGAGAGTCTAATATTGCATACTCATTTTATGTACTTTGATATGTAAACGTCCTGATAAGAGGGCCAGTTTTTTTCAACTTATCTTAAGTACTTGTCATTAGTATTCAACATTGATCAACACTCATTGGCATTGATCAACACGTATCGGCACCAACCATCACTCGCCAACATTTAGTCATATTTCTTACCCAGAATTCCATTCATGATCAGTGCTGATCAGTACTCGTCAGCCCTGATTAGCACTGGTCAATACTGATTAGCACTTATCAGTACTCATTAGCATTAATAAACAATAAGTTATTTATGATAAGTTAAAAAGAACCATACCCGAATCACTCCTAGACAATGTTGGAGTATTCACATGTCAAGTGGAAGTAAGGGGTTTGGATCCAATACGTAATCTACTTTTTATGCTTTCCTCTTACAAGTGAGCTATATCTGTATAAAAAGGAAAAAAAAATTATTAGATTCGGACAGAGATTTTAGGTTTGGAACTTCACTAATAAGATTTAGCATTTGCTCAAAAAGTTGGAACAAATTATGTTTTGCTATCTAATAGAAATATCAAAATGATAAATGTCTTGCTATAAGACACATTTTAAGTGTCCTGTTTATCACTTAGAATGTGTATTATCAAATATTAAATTATAAAACAAATGGTATAATTGAATAGTGGAAGAATGTCAAAACTTATAAATTGTGCAAAATCATCCTTTTATAATAATTTTTCACATTTGCAAAATTATACATATAATACGCTTTCGTGGATAAGGTTGATCTGGTTAGAGTATTAGTTCATATTTGTTAACATAACTGATGAATATTAAAGCTTTACCGCTCATAACAAGTTGTAATTCTTAAAAATTTGATTATTTTAAATCATAAAATACATTAATTTGAGTTAAGACAAGATATTTAATAGTATCTTTGGGCATGAAATATACCAGCACCCATAGAAATATTTATTTTGCCCAATGATTTTCCAAGACAACTAATACAAGTAACTCATCAAACCAATTATTATCATGCACTCTCTGTTAATACCAATACATATTGATTCAAATAATTTGAAACTTCTTTTCTCAACTAAAGTTTAAAATTTAATTTTTATAATTTTTTTTAAAAAAAAAACTATGCTGAAACAACTCTCTATAGCATCTCTATAGTGTAAATCCACAGTAGCACAACTTCAATCAATAAATAGTCAATGATCTCAACAAACACTCATATATGGTAATTAATGACTGCTGTAAAGTAGAAAACAACTCCCATTCCCATTGCCCCTACCCCCCCCCCACCCCGAAAAAGGTGTATTAAAACTCATCTTCAAACAATCAAACAAGACTCCATAAAAAAAAAAAAAAAAAAAATGGAACAAGAATTCATTACTTGTGCATTTTACCAATCACAAATTAGATGGCCAACTCTCTTAATTATCTGGTTTTTTGACTTCTTAAATGCCTGCCACCTTTCTCCGTGCCATACGATCCAAATCCACGCAGGACTCTTCTCCAATAAGGCATAAAAAATGGTAAAAGTACCCAACTTGGAGTTTAAAGCATTACCAATGAATACCTTTCATTAAGGACCTATTCTTTTTATAGGTAAATGATGGTAGGTAAAAAGTTAAGGTGAGTTGAGATTGATTAAGGTGGATTAAAATTGATATATTTTTTTTATGTGGATTGAAGTAGGTTGAAGTGGATTAAAGTTGATTAAAGTAGGTTGAAGTGAGTTGAAGTTGGTATATTTTTTTGTGGTGAGTTGAAGTAGGTTAAAATAATGAGAATGTAATTATGTGTGATAATTTCTGAAGTTATTGTAATTTTTAATGCACTTTTCGCTGAGTGGTAATTTCACAATTTTGTAACTATTTTTCTGGACGTTGGAGGCCGACACAACGTGTTAATTATTTTTAACGATTTGGGTTACAAAATTTATTGATGACAACTTTTTATATATGTGCCTTTTTTTTATGTGTAAATTTGAAAATACTAACCTAAACCCACTTCAACCTACTTCAACACACTTGCAACATACTTCAATACACTTCCACTATCAACTAAAGTTCAATTTATGACATTAAAAAAATTCAACCTACTTCAACTGACCTCAACCTACTTCAACTTGTCTCATCCTACTTCAACCCATATCACCCTTTTACCTGCCCTAATTTACCAAAGACAATAACAGGTCCGTATTCAAAAAATTCAGATTTAACAAAAGAAAATAGTCTGATCGTAAGTGTTACAAAATATATCAGCAATATAGATTTATTGTTAATTTTTAAATGTAGGAATTGGTTGAAAATATAACATTAGCTTTTTTTTTTAATTTTATAAAATACGAAAAATTAGGTTGTGGAAAATAATAAAAATATGATGTAATTTGAAAAGCGTGTGACAGCAAAATATGATGATGATAATTTGAAAATTAAAATGGAATCGTATCTAATCAATACTGCCTGATACATCATGATAATCAACAAAATGGAATCGTATCTAGTCAATTCAAAAATACCAACCTCAACCCACTTTAACCTCCTTTCATTAGTTTAACCAAGTTTAATTTATCACATCAACAAAATTCAACCCACTTCAATGGACTTCAACCCACCTCAACCTACTTCAACTTACCTTAACCTACTTCACCCTTTTACCCGCCCCAAGTTACTTATAAATTTTCACTATTTTCAAATCATACTACTTTGCAAAAATAATTAAATCTCACATGACACTTTACAACTTATTAAATTTATGAATGGGTGAGTTCAAGTTGGTTGAAGTAGGTTGAGGTAGGTTGAGGTGGGTTGAAGTGGGTTGAGGTGGGTTGAGGTTGGTAAATCTAAAATGACCTACGAAAAGAACAAGGCCTTATTAGTGTAATTTGGGATAAGAGGACACATTCTTTTGGATTTATAAGACGTATGTTAGATTTTAATCCACAAGGACACAAGAGGGGGGGGGTGAATTGTGTCTACCAATTTTTCTAACCGTTTCAAAAACACTCGTGAGAACTGTTTGGAGTAAGTGTTTCTAGTGAGGCAGAAACCAAACTTATTTCAGAACACTCGTGAGACCTGTTTGTGATGCGTGTTCTCAGTGAAACAGAAACGAAAGTAATTGCGGAAATAGTAAAGGAGACACAATATTTTTACGTGGAAAACCACCTCTGGCCCAACTGAGGTGTAAAAACCACGACCTACCTCTGTAGAATTTCAGCAACACTTTCACTAAACAGGCCGAACACGTTACAACCATAACACACGTAATTTAGTCTACCCAAGACTCTCATTACAAACACACATCCAAAGTCTCCCTAGACTTAGACAAAACACTCACAGACACAATGTCCACACGTCTCCTAAGAGACCACGTCCAACAGTTTGGACAACTTCTAATCACGATGACGGAAAAGAGATAAAGAACACCTTACTTGAATGCTTCTAAATAAGCTAAGTGCAAGGTACAATACAGCTCCTATTATGCCAATAATGAAGACTCAATTAAGCGCACACTTTGAAGGTTTTTCTCACAGAAAAATTCAGACTCAGAAATGCAATTTTGGCACTTGAATAATCGTGAAAAGCCCTTGAAAAACCTTGTATGAAGAGATGAGAAGGGAGTGCTTATATACCCATGAAAAAGCACGGATTTGATTTCCATAATAACTCTGAAAATACTCAGTATCTTAAAAGGAATTAAATCCTTCAAGAATTTATCTTTTTAGGAAATCATATCTTTTATGGATAAGATAAAATCTTTTGAAAAATCTTTTAGGAGACCAATATTATTTAGGAAAGTACTCTTTCTAAAATACAATATTATCAGAAAATCGATCCTAAATAGATTAGGAATTTTGGCAGTAGGAAAACTCTTGAAAATCTTTGAAAACCGATTTTTGTACTTGCTGCCCTCAGAACACTGTAGACCTGTTTGCTCAATTGTTCTGAGCAGTGTTCTGAGTCAGCTTAAATAATTCCTTTAGGTGAGTGTTAATTTAAGTTCTTCTTTGGCATACTAACAAGAATATAGACAAATATAACCAGTACTTAGCCCTAAGACTCTTGCTGTCAACTGGACTTCTTATGTAGGTCCATGCTTCCACTCCTAGACCTGGTTGGAGGGAGTGTTCTCGAAGTCTTCTTCCATAGTTCCATATAACCACTCCTAGAACTGTTCTGAGGAATGTTATCAGTTTCTTGCACATGTTGCCAACTTGATACTCTAGGCGCAATTCGAACTGCTCCATATATCTTCCGAATCCTGTCTCAACATACAACTCAAGTACAACACATAACTCACAACATATTAACTAGG
>JACYFF010003369.1:50473322-50514920 GCA_017589665.1 Selenicereus undatus
TACCGACAATTTTTCCAGACTTGCCATTTCCAAATGCCACTCTCCCTCCATCAAACGCTGTAAGTGAGAGGAAGTTTGATCTATCTTCCGTCATGTGCCTTGAGCAACAATTATCCAAGAACCATAGTTGGTTGCCTCCTCTCACTTTAGCCTGTAAAATAACTAAGTGTTAGTTTTGGAAACCCATATCCACTTAGGTCCCATTCCTTTGGACATAAAGATTAACTCATCTTTTTTAATCCATATTTGCTTAACATATATAGAGTTTCTTTCCATGGCCTTTTTTCTTAAAGGGAAAGCATATCGATGATGACTAGTCTTACCACAATGAAAACTGATTACATTTTCAGGAAGTCCAACATATTTCTTGCTAACTGGTTTGGTGACACGCCTACTCACAATTCCTAGTCCCCTTTTACTATGACTGTGGTGAGTGTTTAACCAATTAAGAGCTTCTGAGGAGCTGCTCCAGTGCCTGTTCTGAATAAGGCCATATTCGGCCTTCTGGAGCTTTTCCTGCAACATGCTGTTTTCAGTACTATTTCTAAGCCTGTTCTGAACTAGGTTAGATTCGGTTTCCAGAAGCTTCTCAAGTAATTTATTGTTCTCACTCTCCAACAGTTTTATCTTACGCTCTAGTTCTCGAGACTCACTTTGCAGCTTTGAGAGTTCAGTGTTAAACACTTCCTCTCTTTTGTCCATTAGGTCAAGGCTCTTCCTTAAGGCAACAATTTCTTCATCCTTTTTAGCCGTGAAAGTTACATTAGTTTGTTCAAGTTCTAGGATGGTCTTTTCAAACATTCGAACATCCCTTTTTAACTTGGAACAAGTATCTTTAAGCATGCAATTCTGAGTGCTTATTGCCTCACATTCATCCTTCAAGGAAAACAGTATTTTCAAAATTTTTCTTTTGTTGAAACCACTTACCCTTTCCTTGATCTGAGACATGTTCTCATCTGATTCTGAGTCAATATCAAAATCGCTTTTGGCCATGAGTGTCAATGCTTCAACTTCGTCTTGGGAGCTATCCTCTTCTTCAGAACTTTCACCCCAAGCTACCACCATTGCTTTAGTGAATCGCTTAGCAGAACCACTCAGTTGTGGTTTCTTTCCTCGGTTTCTGAACTGTTCTGACGCATGTTCTTCCTTCTGCATGGGGCAATATTTCATAATATGATCGTGTTTTCCACATATGAAGCATCCAGGATTTTGATCTTGGTCATTGTTTCGTGCTTTACTGTTGTTCCCCTTCTTGATGCTATTTCCAACCTTTTTGAAAAATTTCTTGAACTTACGAGTTACAAAGGCTACATCTTCCTCGTTTATATTCGAATCATCACTCCCCATAGCCTTTAGAGCAAGGCCTCGATCTTTCTTTATTTCTTCTTTCATCTGGGAGTTTTTCCTCAACTCGTAAGTTTGTAGATTCCCAATGAGCTCGTCCAAAGAGATTTCATCCATCTTCTTTGCTTCTTGGATGGCTGTAAGTTTCGTTTCCCAGGAATGAGGTAAAAACCATAGGATTTTCCTTACCAATTATTCTATGGTAAAGGACTTTCCCAAGGATTTCAACTCATTAGTGGTGTGGGCGAAGCGAGTATACATATCCATCACTGTCTCTTTGTCACTCATTTTAAACAGTTCGTACTTTCTCATTAGTAGCTCAATCCTGGATTGTTTGACTTGGTTGGTTCCCTCGTGAGCCACACGAAGAGCATTCCAAATTTCCTTTGCTGAACCACACTCTGAGATGCGAGTGTACTTGTCCGGACCAAGGCCAAAGTATAGCAATTTCTTGACCCTAGCATTTTTCTCCAATTTCTTGAAGTCATCTGAGTCAAACTCAGTTGGCTTCTTAGGAACTGTTTTGCCTTCTTCTGTGGTTTTCATTGGAATGTAAGGACCATTCTCAATGATTATCCACAGCTCATAATCATCAGCTTGAATGTAGTTTTCCATTCGGTTTTTCCACCAGTTATAGTACTGGCCATTAAAGTATGGAGGACGAGTCATAGATTGACCCTCTAAGATTTCTTGTGGTGCACTCATCTTTTCAGGATCTCTCAAGGTGTTACCCTAGGTGTGAGATCTCTCGCTTTGATACCACTTGTTAGATTTTAATCCACAAGGACACAAGATGGGGGTGAATTGTGTCTGCCAATTTTTCTAACTGTTTCAAAAACACTCGTAAGAACTGTTTGAAGTAATTGTTTCTAGTGAGGCAGAAACCAAGCTTATTTCAGAACACTCGTGAGACCTGTTTGTAATGCGTGTTCTCAGTAAAACAGAAACAAAATTAATTGCGGAAATAGTAAAGGAGACACAATATTTTTATGTGAAAAACCACATCTCGCCCAATTGAGGTATAAAAACCACGACCTACCACTGTAGGATTTCAACAACACTTTCACTAAACGGGTCGAACACGTTACAACCGTAACACACGTAACTTAGTCTGCCCAAGACTCTCGTTACAAACACACATCCAAAGTCTCTCTAGATTTGGACAAAACACCGACGGACACAATGTCCACACGTCTCCTAAAGACCACGTCCAACAGTTTGGACAACCTCTAATCACGATGACGGAAAAGAGATAAAGAACACCTTACTTAAATGCTTCTAAATAAGCTAAGTGCAGGGTATAATACAACTCCTATTATGCCAATAATGAAGACTCAATTAAGCGCACACTTTGAAGGTTTTTCTCATAGAAAAATTCAGACTTAGAAAAGTAATTTTAGCACTTGAATAATCGTGAAAAGCCCTTGAAAAACCTTGCATGAAGAGATGAGAAGCGAGTGCTTATATACCCACGAAAAAGCAAGGATTTGATTTCCATAATAACTATGAAAATACTCAGTATCTTAAAAGGAATTAAATCCTTCAAGAATTTATCTTTTTATGAAATCATATCTTTTATGGATAAGATAAAATCTTTTGAAAAATCTTTTAGGAGACCAATATTATTTAGGAAAGTACTCTTTCTAAAACACAATATTATCAGAAAATCGATCCTAATTATATTAGGAATTTTGGCAGTAGGAAAACTCTTGAAAATCTTTGAAGACTGATTTTTGCACTCACTGCCCTCAGAACTCTGCAGACTTGTTTGCTCAATTGTTCTGAGCAGTGTTTTGAGTCAGCTTAAATAATTCTTTCAAGTGAGAGTTAATTCCAGTTTTTCTTTGGCATATTAACAAGAATCTAGACAAATATAACCAGTACTTAGCCCTAAGACTCTTGCTGTCAACTGGACTTCTTATGTAGGTTCATGCTTCCACTCCCGGACCTGGTTGGAGGGAGTGTTCTCGAAGTCTTCTTCCATAGTTCCATGCAACCACTCCTGGAACTGTTCTGAGGAATGTTCTCAGTTTCTTGCACATGTTGCCAACTTGATACTCTAGGCTCAATTCGAACTGCTCCATGTATCTTCTGAATCCTGTCTCAATATACAACTCAAGTACAATACATAACTCACAGCATATTGACTAGGGCATTTGGGTTATCATCATCAAAACCTTATCCATTAATTGAGTCAACAACGTAGTTATTAGTATTTTGTTGAATGTGAAAATTTTATTTGAGTTTGTCAAAGTTAGTACATATAAATTTAATACAAGTTTATCACAAAAAAAAAACAAAACAAGGGCCAATGCTTTGAAAATAAAAAAAATGTAAAGAAAATCTTGTAGTATATTTTCTTAAAAAAACACTAAAATTATAAAACAAAAAAAGATAGGCAAGTGCCATGTTGCAGGTGTCTTTTATCAGCCCCACTGATTGTTGGCCTGATCAACATCTTATGTTGCACAAAGTTTTTTTTTTAAGAAAAATATATAATTTAAAGAAATTCATTTAATCGATTGAGCCATGAGTATTGGATGCAATACAGCCCATGATTTCAAAATTAGCATACCTATTACTACCAAGTACTTGAGTGGGTCTCATCACTGACTTCCTTGGCAAGTTCATCAATTAGTTATACGATAACCTCCCGCTAACATCACATACCCCATGTTTTGGCTTTGACATGGGTGAATACTTGTAACTGCTTGATTAGCAGTATAAAATAGAGGGTGGGGTACCATGTGCCAAAAAAAAGGGCTAGGCACAAATCAAAAAACAAAGAAAGAAGAGCTTGAGCACTGTAAAAAAGAAAAAAAAGGAATCAGAGAAAAGGCATAGGAAGGCACGGTGAAATCAAAAGGCAAAAAGGACAGGGAAAATACATAAGGAAAGACAAGGCAAAGTAGACCAAGAGCTCTGGGAAGGAGTAAAATAGGAAGCTATAATCATCGTGCCCTGCAAATTGAAGTTTAAAGGTAAGAAAACAATGTGGTTAAGCTAATCTTGATCTTCTCAATCTCAACCACTTTCAAGTGTTCATGTCAATCACAACCAAAGATGAGAAAGAAGAAGTCTCAAAGACGAAAACAGGTCACAACAGCCATAATTCGAATTCTGCCCAACGAACCGGCGTCTCATGAACCCACAAGCCAAATTCGGATCCTGTTGGATCCTTGGTACTATCAGGCCACAAAACTAATGGATCCTGCTAGATCTCGATTCCCGTCGGAATCACAAAACTCCTAGGATCCTGTCGGATCCTAGGTCTTGTTGGACCCGTAAACGAAGGCATCCTAATGGGCTCTGGATCTTGTCAAACTCCTAGGAAACAGAGGAAATAGAAGATGCGGATGACAATTTGCCATAAACATTTCTTCTTAAAAGAATTACGAGAATCATAAATTAAAACCCAGATGCGGAGCAGTAATAAAGCCTGAAGGAGCAAGATGATACAACAAAGCTAAAATTAGTGTCTTATCTACAAGCTAACCTTCTGGTTCAATTCTCCGTTTTTGAAGCAAAAAAAAAAAGAAAAAGAAAAAAGGGAATGACTTTGTGTTGATTAAATAAGAGCCCTTTTTTGTATGTTCAATGCATGGAGCCAGGAAAAGAGATGTTAAAATTTGGCTGTAGTGTCACAAATTATCAATTAAAGTTGATTTAGAGGTTTACACGTGGGAGAGGAAGGAAATGCATGGAAATTTAAATCTCCAGTTTTGATTTAAATGAAACAGAGGCCTTTTTTTATTATTAAATTGGACTTTAATTGAACTTAAATGAGAATCAGTTGCTTAAATATTGTTAAAAAGGAGGAGAAGATGAAGGGGCTTGGTGGCCAGTATAAGAGCAAAAACAATGGTGAGCCATTTTTTGGCTCACCAGTCGGGTTCTACCACTGCCACATTAGCCATCTCTCTAACTTTTTGCCTCACAATCCTCACTCTCTGCAATGGCAGACTCATCACTTTTCCTCACCAAATAAAATAATACATCTGGACCTACACTATAACACACAACTTTATTTTATAATAAAAAAATAAAAGAAAAACTAATTAAAAATATTAAAAACTAATTAAAAATATTTTAAAAAATCAAAAATTACGCACGAGTTGGCTCTGGGAGCCGAGGAAACTCGTGAGGCGTGGGTGTCGAGGAGGTCACTGCAGACCCTCGAGCTTGACATCCCCTCGCTCGACTCTCTCTCTCCTTGCACGAGTGTGCCACTGAAGATGCTCTAAGGAACACCAATTCTGAGCTATATTTATTAATACAAAGAACCTTTGGTTTTGATAAGTAACGGCGAGGCTTAAGTGCATGATTAATGTTGAATGTGAGATGTATGTAGCTTGGCTAAGTTAAATCCAAGTATTGTCTGTTCACTGTCTAAGTGTCAAGAGCTATCTAAGTGAACTAGAAGTTTAATTTCAGGCAAAAGTGAAATTAGCATTATATTGATCTCAATCGGCTAAGTCAAGTCCTTTCTGAAACTCTGAATTATTGTCATCTCACCACCTACAAAATACTTGTCCAAGTAAAAAGGACCAAATTCTACAAGATATGAGCATATCCTCTCAAATCTTTTTAAGTTCATTGCACCATATCTGCTCAAACAACAGAAAGTCAAGCCTCATATATATAGCAACTGACCCCCTCAAATTTTCAAGTCCACGAAATGGATCACCTTATTTACCCCCTCTCTTTCACAGAATGTCAAAATTACAATTCTGTGACCCTCGATTACACATTATGTAACCAGAACAAGTCAGGAACCAAGCTCCTCAAAATATAAATTTTCTCAAATCTCAAGTCCACGAAATGGACCAAACTCGAGCCAAATAAATAGTAAAGCTCACAAAACCACCCCATCTTTTGGTTGTTCAAGCCAAAAATAAATTTCTGTACAAGAACTACGTCGGTTTGATCCCACTAAGGGTACGTAGGAAACCCATAAATAAATTTCGGGTACAATCGCAAGTTAAACAAAATAACAGGACCGACCTAAAAGAAAGGGGGTGAGTCGGAAAATAAGAAAATCGTTGCAAACGGCTAAAAATAATAATAAAAGTAACTTGGCCACTAAAAGTTAAGAAAAAAAATCAAATGATAAAATTAAATCAAAATTGTGGATAATAAATTAGTCCACATATAATAAAGTCCAAAATCAAAACTCAAAATTAAATTATGGTTATAACATAACCGAAATAAAATTCAAGTAAAATTAAAGAACTACGGCCGGTTTGATCCTCTATAAAAGAGGTACGTAGGCAGCTCACGATAAAAAATGAGTGCAATCCAAATTTCAAATCAGATAAAATTACCCGATCCCTAACCTGCTCATGAAGAATGTGTATGTATAGTAGTCTTCCTAGAAGGTGCCTATACAGCCACTATCTCATGCAACTAAGTTTTAGATACAGGAGATTCGACATTAAAAATACGATAATTGTTGACTCAAATTACATAAAGTCTTATTTGTTAGAATAATGGCAACAAGATAAATTTCTCTTTCCCCCCCTCTCCTTTACACTTGTCCCACATGGAACTTTTGGGGGGTAAGTTGAGGGGTTCATATATCTCATTCTCCTTGCCCATGTTGAATAACTTGAGACTAGGCTTTATGGGGTTGAGGGCATAAGAGGCCAACACACGCGCGCGCCGCCGCCGCCGCCCGCCCGTCCGGTCCAGTCCGGGCACGGCGCGGGCCGCGGGTTGTGGATTGTGGGCCTAATCTATCTTTTTGGGAGGAATCTGCTTAAAACTTTTCGTAACTGACTGCGCTAAATCCTCCATGATTCACTCCCAACCGTTACAGACTTCCTGATTTTCCTCCTCTCCTTCAATGCTGCCAGATTCTCTGCATTATTCTGGCTCTTCATGACCAGATCTTCTGCCTCAACTCAAGCCATTTTAATGGTTGAGTAACAGTCCTTTTTTCCCCTATAAATAGAGGACTCATCAGCAGGGCTTAGACACAGCTCTCACATTTCTCTCCTCTCTTCCTCTTCTTCTCTACATTCTGGGTTCTTCGTGTGCTGCATACTCCAAACTCTTGCCCGCGAAGTGCACGCGTACAAGAGTGTGCTGAGTTAACCTTGGGGAGCAACCGGCTGAATCGATTTGCACCGTAGTCGTGCCGTAATTGCTTTCAAGGCAGTGGTTCATCCACGACTCAGATCATTCTGTTCGTATACCAGCCATTGTTCCTCTTATTTTACTAACAAGTTGAAAGCAAATAGTACAATGGCTGCATCATTTCCCAAAAATCTCCCTGACCTCTACAAAATCGAGCCCCTCGATGGAACTAACTACAAACGTTGGTCCCAGAAATTACTCTTATGCTTTGAACAACTCGAGATTGATTATGTTCTATTCTTAGAACATCTTGACGAAGATAACACATCTCAGTTTGCTGATACTGAGATCTCCACTCCGACTGCCCCAAAGACGCCTGTCATCCCATTAGATGAGACTGCTAAAAAGAAGCTGGAAAAGGACAACAAACTGGCTCGAAGCTATTTGCTGAACAACATGTCGAACCCTCTATTTGATTTATTTGTCAACTTCAAATCTGCAAAGATCATATGGACCAAACTGGAGGCGAAGTATGGTTCAGACGATGCTGGAAAAAGGAAATACGTCGTTGGCAAATGGCTGCAGTTCCAAATCACAGATGACAAACCAATTATAGAACAAGTTCATGCGTACGAGAACCTGTGTGCTGAGGTGCTGAACGAAGGCATGAAGATGTGCGACATCTTACAGGCAAATGTATTGATCGAGAAATTTCCCCCTTCTTGGAGCGACTACAGAAATCACCTGAAGCACAAAAAGAAGGACCTAACACTACAAGAACTGATCAGCCACATGAGGACTGAAGAGGCGAATCGGTTAAAAGATAAGATGTCTTCCCTGTCCCTGAATTCATCTAAAGCTAATCTTGTTGAATCTTCTATGCCTTTAAACAGAGACAGGTTCAAAGGGAAAAATAAGAGGGATCCGAAGCAATCAAAACCCCAAAGTCAGTTGAAAAGAACAAACAGCAAGATCCAGAAGCAGAAGGTTGTTTGTTATGTTTGTGGCAAACCAGGCCACAAGGCATATCAGTGCAACTTTCGCAAAGGAGGATCCAGTCATACAAACCAGAAGCCTACTGGACAAATTGCTGCACAAGCAAATCTAACCGAAGACACAGAGATCTTCTGTGCAGTAACACTGGAGGTCAACCCGGTGTCAAATTCCACGGAGTGGATTCTGGATACTGGAGCAACAAGACATTTCTGCGCCAACAAGGATCTGATGCACGACTTCGAAGATACTCCTGATGGCGAACATGTCTACATGGGCAATGCTGCCACCGCTGGAGTCATGGGTAAAGGGAAAGTACTCCTTAAATTTACTTCTGGAAAATCTCTATGCTTGAACAATGTGCTGTATGTACCTTCCCTTCGTAGAAACTTAGTTTCTAGTAGTCTTCTTGATGTTGCTGGTTTTGAGGTGAACCAGAAAGCTGGGAAAATTGTTATTCTTCGCAATGGGGTTTTTGTTGGGAAGGGATACCGTAGTGGGGGGCTCTTTGTTCTGAATGTTGCTTTTGATGCTGCTAATGGAAATGCTTCTTCTTCTGCCTATATAGCTGAGTCTGTGGATCTGTGGCATGGTAGACTTGGTCATGTTAACTATGCTTCGATAAATAAGCTAAAGAACTTGAGGTTAATTCCTAACATCACCACAGAAAAATGTCAAAGATGTGACATTTGTGTTGAAGCAAAATTTGCCAAAAAACCATTCAAGTCCATAACAACTAAAAGGACTGAGTTGCTTGAACTTGTGTATTCAGACTTAGCAGACTTTAAGAACACAGTCGGTAAGGGAGGAAAGAAATGGTATATTACCTTTGTAGATGACTACTCTAGATATACCAAAGTTTACCTCCTGAAGTCTAAAGATGAGGCTAAGGGAATGTTTCTGAAATACAAGGCTGAAGTGGAAAATCAATTAGACCGGAAAATAAAGAGACTTAGGTCTGACAGAGGTGGGGAATATGATACCAACTCCCTAGCTAATTTTTGTGAGAAAAATGGCATTATACATGAGACTAGTGCCCCTTATACCCCTCAACAAAATGGTATAGCTGAACGGAAAAATCGTACCCTTAAAGAAATGATGAATGCTATGCTTATTAGCTCTGGATTGCCTGACAATATGTGGGGAGAAGCTGTACTAACTGCTTGCTTTATCCTCAATAGAGTTCCTCACAAAAAGCTAGATCAGACCCCATATGAACTGTGGAAAGGGTATGCTCCTAATCTGAATTATTTGAAAGTGTGGGGGTGTCTGGCGAAGGTTGCCTTACCTAGTCATAAACGTACCAACATAGGCCCTAAGACCTTTGATGCTGCTTTTATTGGCTATGCTCAAAACAGTGCTGCTTATAGATTCCTGTCATTGAATGACCATTCTATTTCTGAATATAGAGATGCAGAATTTTTTGAGCATGTTTTTCCTTTGAAAAAGAGAGCGCCTAATGTGGTACCTGATGTTATGCCTGAAAATGTGAACATGCCTACTTCTAACTTTGATGCTAGAGTCGTAATGACTGAACCTAGAAGGAGCAAAAGACTCAGAACTGAAACAAACTTTGGACCCGACTTTGTCACTGCATTCCTAGTAGAAACCTTTGATAACTTGGACATAGATGCCATAACTGAAGAATTGGTGTCCTTTTTCCTGATTGAGGAAGATCCCAAAACCTATCAAGAGGCTGTAAAGTCCATAGATGCTGCCTTCTGAAGAGAAGCTATTAAAAGTGAAATAGATTCTCTCGAGTCAAACAAGACATGGGAATTGACTGACCTACCTAAGGGTTGTAGACCTATTAGCAGTAAGTGGATCTTCAAAAAGAAGTTGAGGTCTGATGGGTCAATTGACAAATATAAGGCGAGATTGGTTATTAGGGGCTTTGACCAGAGAAAGGGCATAGACTATTTTGACACCTACTCACCTGTGACCAAGATAGCCACCATTAGATCTCTAATTGCCTTAGCTGTAATTTTTGATCTTGTTGTACATCAAATGGATGTCAAAACAGCGTTTCTTAATGGTGACTTAGAGGAAGAAATTTACATGACCCAACCTGAGGGTTGTGAGGTACTCGGTCAGGAGGACAAAGTGTGTAGACTGAAAAAGTCTCTTTATGGTCTAAAGCAAGCTCCCAAACAATGGTATGAAAAGTTTGATAGTTCTTTAGTGCAAAATGGCTTTGTTGTGAATTTGTCTGATTCATATGTATACTCAAAATTGATTGGATCAGAATGTGTACTTATATGTCTCTATGTTGACGATATGCTAATTTTTGGCACGAATCGGCATGTTGTTAAGGAGACTAAGAAGCTACTGTCTTCTCTTTTTGAAATGAAAGACATGGGAGAAGCAGATGTGATCTTAGGAGTTAAGATTCGAAAAACCAACACTGGCTTTTCACTATGTCAGTCACATTACATTGAAAAGGTGTTAAAGAAATTTGACTGTTTTGATGTAACACCCGTGAGGACTCCTTATGATCCTAGCATACATCTGAAAAAGAACAAAGGACCTAGTGTGTCTCAAACTGAGTATGCCAAAATCATAGGGAGTGTAATGTTTCTCATGAACTTTACTCGTCCTGACATTGCCTATGCCGTCAGTAGGTTAAGTTGCTATACACATAACCCTAGTCAAGAACACTGGGATGCACTTCTTCGTTTGCTTAAGTATCTTAGAGGTACTATTGATTGGTGTTTGCACTTTAAGAAATTTCCTGCTGTATTGGAAGGATATTGTGATGCAAACTGGGTTTCTGATAACGATGAAGTTAGTTCTACTAGCGGTTATGTATTTACTCTAGGTGGAGGGGCTATTTCGTGGAAGTTTGCCAAACAGACGTGTATAGCCCGCTCCACCATGGAATCTGAATTCATTGCTCTTGAGTTGGCAGGTCAGGAAGCAGAATGGCTTAAAGGTCTATTAGCAGACGTGCCAGTATGGGGAAAACAGGAAACATCTATTTCCGTACATTGTGACTCGCAGGCAGCAATAGGAGTGGCGCACAACAGTGTCTATAATGGAAAGAGGAGACACATCCGTATTAGACACAGTGCGGTAAAACAATTGCTGAAACATGGTGTCATATCCCTACAATATGTGAGATCCGAGAAAAATCTAGCGGATCCTCTTACTAAAGGGTTGACAAGGCGAGTGGTGCTGGAAACGTCGAGGGGGATGGGACTTAAGCCTATCACTTGAAGGGGTATGGTGGATACCCACTAGTGGTCAAACGAAACCATACTAATCTTCAAGGTGCACTACATTCCTATCCCTATGGCGTGTGGTAGTGCTTAGAGGATGAGCTTACGCTCTTAATGGATTCATACCCATTGTGGGGGTGCTAGTGAGAAGCACTTGATGAATTCACCGATTGATGACTGCAAGGTTGAGCTATATTATGCTCTTAATAAACCCATAGCCATAATTATGGTGGTCTACGCTGAGGTAGACTTGATGGGATTACCTACGTAAGTGTGAAGGTTTGGCCGCCTTCTATGAGAGATCTAGGCTGTCTCTCTAGAGCACTTATGAGACCCAAGGTGTGCGGATGGCCATAAAACACAAGTGTGTCTATCGCGGAGTATGCAGTATTTTAAGGGTTGATATGTGTTGTGAGGGTCTCAATCAAAGTCTTTCTAGTTCAAGACTTAGTTCACTAGTCAGACTATTGGCTGTTGCCTCACACCACTAATGTGTCAATTCAAATCGAAAGATATTGACGCTTAAGTATCTGACCCGCTTTTGCCCAGAATGTCTTTCTTAAATCAGCTTGCCTTGTATGCCATTAGTGGGGGACTGTTAGAATAATGGCAACAAGATAAATTTCTCTTTCCCCCCCTCTCCTTTACACTTGTCCCACATGGAACTTTTGGGGGGTAAGTTGAAGGGTTCATATATCTCATTCTCCTTGCCCATGTTGAATAACTTGAGACTAGGCTTTATGGGGTTGAGGGCATATGAGGCCAACACACGCGCGCGCCGCCGCCGCCGCCCGCCCGTCCGGTCCGGGCCGCGGGTTGTGGGTTGTGGGCCTAATCTATCTTTTTGAGAGGAATCTGCTTAAAACTTTTCGTAACTGACTGCGCTAAATCCTCCATGATTCACTCCCAACCGTTACAGACTTCCTGATTTTCCTCCTCTCCTTCAATGCTGCCAGATTCTCTGCATTATTCTGGCTCTTCATGACCAGATCTTCTGCCTCAACTCAAGCCATTTTAATGGTTGAGTAACAGTCCTTTTGTAATAGCTCGACCCTAAATCATGTTTATTTATTTAATTAAGTCATGTTATTCATTTTCCTCATTTATTTTTCTCATTTAATTATCCCGGCTGGGAGAATTCATTTTGGGCCCTACCTTGCAATTCATTCGAGTTTTATTTACCGAAAATAATTTTTCGGAGATATTGATATTAGGCCTCGATGACTATGATTTAAAAGATTAAATTATTTTTCATGATACCACATTTAATTTCGAGCTACGGAAAATTTAATCGCATACGGGTTAATTTTCTGTTGGGCCCAAATCAAGTCCAATTTTGGCCCAATAGGTTCCTAACCCATTTGCTTGTCTAATTACCATCATTAAGCCTTAATTATCATTAGCAAAAGCTGAATTTTTGTGCTTAATTTTCAGCCAAGTATTTGTTTGCTTAAGTGCCAAGTATTTATTTGCTTAAGTTTTATTTTGCACCAAGTAAATTGTCAAAGCAATCTCTCTCTCTCTCTCTCCTTCTCTCTCTACTCGGTCTCTCTCTCTCTCCAGCCCTGCCACCACTATTCTGGTGGTTTTAGGCCACCAGCCGCCACCCCTACAGCCACCAAAACAACCACCAAGTCAGCCACCATCCATTCCCCACACCCACTCAAGCCTACATGAACAAAGTGAGTAAACCCTAACTTTATCTAGTGATTTTGGTGGTATTTTGGTTTTGATTCTTGCTTTGATTATTGATTATCTTGTTTTGATGCAATCAAGAGTTATTTTGATGTTTTGTTGAATGGATCATCTTGAAAGAAAAAAAAAATGGAGATTATTCATGTTCATGCAAGTTTAGGATGTAATGATGGATTTTGATTGTTTTAAATGAGATTATGTGATCTTTGGCATTGGAAATGAATATCCAAATTTTTATGCTGAGGTATATAAGTTAAAGAGTGATTTAGTGGGTGGTTATGTGAAAAAAAAGGTTGACAATATGTGAGTTAGAGCTGGGAAACAGACATGAAACAGGGGTCTGTTTGGAGACAAACGGGTACTGTTTGACACATCCAAAATTCATGCTTTTTGGTGTAGTGATAGCTTGATGAGTTAGCTTTCAATAGGATTCGGAATTACTTGATTTCGAGTTGTGTGGGAAAAGTTATGACGAATTTACTCAAGACTATGCAGAATACATTGAAACTGGGAACTGAAATGGAACAGTAACTTTACGGAAAAACTGGTATTGATTGGGTCATTGAAAAATTGTGATTTTTGGTGTGTGGATAGATAAATTAGTTATGTTTAAAATGCCTCTTGAATCGCCTTAATCCGAGTTCTGTGGAAAAAGTTATGGTCATTTTTCTGTGACTGCGCAAATTGATCAGAAATTGTGCATGTCTTTGTTCTACCCTAATTTTAGGGACGTTACTATATGAATCATGATTTGTGTCCTGAATGAAAGTTTTAGTGGACATTATGAGCTTTTCATATTGAGGTTTTATATCTCATTTGGAGTTTGGGAGTGAAAGATATGGATTTTCTAATGCAAACCATCAAACGGTAACATGAGTGAATGCAGAAATCGAGGCATTTGAAAATATTTTCAGAAGTTTCTATATAATTATGGGTATTACCAGGAAATTACAAAGTGTATTGAGTTCAACAAGTTTGTTAGTGTACAGAAGCTTATTTGGGTTGAAAACTGAGTTACATGAGTATGAAAATGAAATTTCAGAAGTGAGCAGTAATGATTCAAGTTAGTGTCTATCAGATCTTCTGAGGTTATTTGAGCTTTTATGAACCTCACAACACCCCTCATGGTATTAACCATTCTATTATCCTTTTCAGAAGCTTCACACTTTCCTTTATCCATTTCAGAAATACAGCAAACCATGTGCTATTTATATCAATTAAAATCTTTTCGTTATTACTCAATCATTTTCATTTGGTCTATTTTACTTCAATTTGTTGTATTTCAAGTTCAATAACTCTAACTGATTTAATCTATTATTTGAAATGCACAAGTTATGTATCCCATTTTATTAGTCAATTTCTGTTACACATATTTTTACTTACTCAACTAGGCGAGTAAGGATCATCTACTGACTACACATACTTACAATGACATTTATGAAACAGAGTTGAGGCCTAGTTATCGTTTCCATTGTGCATAAGTACTATCAAGTGAAATATCATTTTAAAGACTTCAGGTACGTCCATTGCCTGTATCTTTAGAAATCAGAGTGTATTTATCAACGTTATCATGTTTTGGTAAGTACATCAATGAATCAGTTTACACAGTGATTTATCAGTTAATTAGTGACCCCGTCAGTTATCATCTACAGGGCATTCGCCCTTCAGTTACCCGCGCGGCTTCAGGCCAGGTCTTCGATCGGCTTGGCAGGTGTACACCTATCCATAGATCGTAACAGTATCAAGGGGTTCACTATCAGATAATAATTAGCAATGCAGTTTTATATTTATCTCATTCACTGTTTTAACTTAAAATGAATTGCAAAGCGGGCCCAACCAGTGTTTCAATGATCATTTAACAATTCAGGAATGCACGTACTGAGCTTCGGCTCACAGTTCGAAATGTTTTTATGTTTTGTTTTAGGCAAATGCTGAGAGAGTTGCCCTCATGCTAACAAAATCAGCTGAAGAGAATACGTGAAGCAAGGAAATTCAGATGGATTAGAAGTAATGCAGTATATGCATACCTTAAAGATGTAAATTGAATTCCTCTATGGATGAAGATGTAGACTATATAGTGATTTATTTTACTATGGTGTATAAACCCTTCATTGGTTGACACTTGATGTGAGTGTATATGTTTGAGGTTATGCTTAGCTATGTTATTTATAGCACTCATGTTTCAAGCCTTGTCCTTTTGGACGGCGGTAATGCCCCTATCATTGGGTTGTCTAGATTATAGTTAAGGGATTTATTAAGGAAAATACAAGCAGTGAAACATGTCTAATTTGGGGGCATTACAGATTTGGTATCAGAGCCAGGTTGAGAATTTCTTTATGGGATATAGAGTATGGAGTTAAGACACTGAGAAATTGGTTAGTGAGGGCTGAGGATTATTATGATATCATTGGAGATTTGTGGCACTGGTGATGTCTGCTTATCTCACATATATTCTACTCATATATTCTTCCTTGTCATATGGATCCATATAAAGTGTATATAGCTTGATCTCAAGCAGCAGATTTGATGGAGATTTGGAATAACAAGTTGAAGGTGCTTCAATGCATTTAGGCAAGCATGGTCATATGAGCCACCCATCTGAATGGTATGACATCCGTTTAACTGGAATTGTTTATTTTTGAGATGTAAACTCTTGTACTCCGGGCGTGTGGCCCGTAGAGTTGTGGTCTCCGGTGTGTAGCCGTTGAGCTTGATTTTATATCCTTACGTACTTCTAGTCAATGCAAGGGATGTGATGTAAGGCTTTAAGCCTGGAAAATGGCCAGTTTGCAGGCGAAACTCTGTCCGTTTCACCCCAGAAATTTAAGAATCACTAACACTCCTAGCCATAGGGTTGGGGGTTGTTATAGATGTATTCTATGAAGGCCCTTGACTCATTTTGAGGGTAAATGCAAAGGGAAAATTAAGTATGGGCAGATTACACAAGTTTAATCAACTTCATCAACTTCATAGTGTTGATCATTGCATAAGGACCGACTTTGAGATAACCTTTGTTCATGATCAATATGATTTACGCAAGCGTTTTCCATCCCAAATATAAGGTTAATGAGATATCTTTCATATGAAACAAGTTTCAAGTGGATTGGAGATCATTTGGTTATCTAAATAGACAAATCAAAGTCTGCAAACTGGGCAGAATCCTAGTGCACAAGGTCTAAGTTTAGCTCACTTGCAGCTTATGCATTCAATCAGATAGGGATGTTTTGGTTAGTCTATGTCAAAGTACAAAAAGTGAGCTTTCCAATGACCCATCTTGCGATATATTTGGAGACTAGTGGTTAAGAAAATTCAGCCTAGAAGTTTGATGGTGCAGACTGTTCAAGTCTGTGGGTACCTACAACTTTGAGCTGATGCTTCCTCATCATATGGGTGTCATTTTGTGTGTTTCTTGGATTCAAGTGTCAATTACTTCACTATACTTCATTGATTTCAGACATTTTCTTCTGTAACCCAAGAATTTCATCTAAGTGAGCTATGTGGGCGATCTTGATGTAGTATTCCCTGAATTGTAGGATTTTGGAGAGACTTCTTCTATAGTACATAAGTTTGAAACCATTGACTACCGACTATTCCATAGAAGAGAAACCAAGGACACTTTAGAGAGATACTGTGCTCCAATCCATTGCAATTCAAGACTTGCTCAAATTGTTCAAACTCTTGCAAATAGTCCATTGACTCCACCTCAATCTGTGAAGCAGGCATTACTCGTGAAAATATTTCACTGCACTTTCGGGTAACCTACCATTTACCATTGTCTTGGTCGGATTATCAACTGTTTCGATGTTCTTCGTTTTGACCAGGGGCTTCGTCTTTTTGTCTTCGTGGCATCTTCCCATCTAGTTGCATCACCATTCATTCTCATGTCACATCTTCATCAGTCTTGGTCACTTTCTCCTGCTTTTAAGAGCCCATTGCTGCTAATAGCTGGTTTATGATTGGGATGCACCCATGTCAATAGATGATAATTTTGTAGCACGCCCGAACAGAAGGTAGATCTTAACTACGCTTTGGATAGCGGTTAATTGTCGTCCAACTTGTGGAATCCAACTTGTGGAATCCATTGCTAAGGGGAACGTGATGTGTCTACCCTTTTTGGCTGATTCAACCTCAGTTTCCTATTGAAGGTCACTTTCATAAAGCTTAAGTTGGACAATCAAAATCTTTGTCATGCATTTGGACTGCGTCAGGGAGAAATTTTGATGGGTTACTACCCCGTGGAAAAATGTCTTCAGTTGATTCATACTAAAGGACTCTAGAATGGAAAGTATGACCCAGTGGAACCTTAAGAATGGATTTGAGGAGTGGGGAAAGTTTCACTGTAATAGAGGTTCCAGGAGATAAACGGGTGAACATTGGCACATTTTATCGAACTGGTGAAACTAATATTTGGTGGAACATTGTTAAGAATAGGCTCTTAGGGCCTGACTTCACTTGGAGCAGATTTGTGGAAAGAATAACTACACTGCCTCGGATTGCCAAATGCGAACTAACAAATGCACGTAGTGTGGTAGCTCAGAGCACGTCATCGCTGCCTACTCCTGAAAACTGAAGGTTATAGATAAGGGCTCTCACTTTCAAGGCCCGCAACTGTAGTTTGACATCATTCTGGCAATAAGCTGGTTGTGCACTTTATGGGGTCAAGATGGACTGTGATGACCCTAAGGTTATTTCCAGAGATGAACAAGGGAGAGAACTATTTTTCATGGTCACAGAGAGGAAAAACCTTGTCTTTTAAATTTTGTCACGAGAACAAGCTCTTATGACAAGGATATGTTGTGTATTGGTGTTATGCTACTAACATTCAACCAAAGGAAATAAAAGCATAAGATATCCCTATAGCTTGTGAATTGAAAGACGTTTTCCTGAAAAGCTATCAGGATTTTCCCCCCAAAAGAAATTGATTTTGGGATTGAATTAATCCCTGATGCTCATCCTATCTCCAAAATCCCGTATCTTATGGCCCCAATTGAGCTTCAAGAACTAAAGTTTTAGTTAGAGGAGTTATCGCAGAAGAGATTTATCAAACCATCCAAGTGTGCCATCATAGGATGCCTAGTTCTATCTGTAAAGAAGAAGAATGAAACCTAGAGGTTATGTATTGATGACAGAGAGCTGAATAAGATCACCATCAAAAACACATACCCATCGCCCCAAGTAGATGGCTTATTTTATCAACTGCAGGGAGCAGGAGTCTTTTTCTAAGGTCGATTTGAGGTCAGAGTACCATCAACTTAGGATTATACCTGAAGACATTCCTGAAACCACACTACGGACCATGTATGGGTCATGATGACTTCACTGTGGACTTCCCTGTGATGCCTTTTGGCCTAATCAATGGCCCTGCGGCCTTTACAGGTCTTATGAATAGAGTTTCAGACCATATCTAGACAAGTGTGGTGGTATTTATAAAAGATATCTTGAAATACTCCAAGGATAAAGATGAGCATATTGTTCATTTGAGGACAGTGTTATACACCTTGAGGGAACATCAAGTACATAGCAAATACAAGAAGCATGAGTATTGATTAGAAGCAATGGTATGTTTGGAACATATGGTTTCAAAGGAAGAGATTAAGGTCAATGTGCAAAAGGCAAAAGCAGTTACAAAGTGCCGAAGCTAAACCAACGCACTGAGACTAGAAACTGTTTGAGTTTTGCAGGGAATTATCGAGTTTAGAAAGGATTGTCAAATATCATCTTCCCTGACCAATTTGTTGAAGAAAGCTATAAAGTTAGCAAGAAGTTAAACTGGTGGCTTATGCCTCCCAACAACTCAAGCCTTATGAGAAGAATTACCATACTCATTTCTGTAGTTTTTGCATTGCAAAGTTGGAAACATTACTTATATGGGGTACCATGCAGAATCAATACTGATCATCAAAGCTTGAAGTACCTCTTCACTCTGAAAAAGCTCAATCTACATGGAACATCAGTTGTGGCAGATCCAATGTCAATCAAGAAAGAGAAATATTATGGCAGGTGCCCTGAATAGGAAGACACTACATACCTTGAACACTGTAGTAACTACTCAACTGAATCTCTTGAGAGAACTTGAGGACTTGGACATTCAATTAGTGTTGCAATGGAAGGTAAATGTTCAACTGCTGGCACTTACCTTACAACCATCCCTGATGGAGGAGCTTAGAGTGAATCAAGATAGTGATCCTGCGCTCCAAAGAATAAAGCAAAATCTTAAGAAAGCAGATCTTAGCGGAAACTCATAATACTTGCTATTTGGTGCACCGAGGGGGCACCAATATGTACACATATTTGAGGAAATATTTTTTGTGAAACAATATGAGAAGAGAAATTACAGAATACATGGATAAAGGTCTTATTTGCCAAAAAGGCCATGGTAGAATACCAACGCCCCGTAAGTGAATTGTGACCTTTAGAAATTCCCACATGAAACTGGGATTCAACTTCAATGAACTTTATCATGGAATTCCCTCAGATATAGTGTCTGACAGAGATCAAATATTTCAAGCCTGTTTGGCATGCACTTCAAGGAGCCTTTGGAACTAGATTGAACTTTAGCAGTTCCTATCATCTCGAGCATCTAAAAATATCAATGGATCCAACTCTTCTGCGTTGGAGCCAGTAGTACTTCATGACCTACGACCAACATTTGCATTTGAAGAAAGTATGGAACATCCAGTGGTCAACGTTGTGATACCACTAGTAGGGAATCCTACATGAAACATCAGGATAAAATGACGGCTGACATTGACAACAAAATCATCTTTTGAGTCATAAAGATCTTCTTCAGCATTCAATAAGGCGGCATATCTCAGAAGACTCTTGAAAGCATACCATTGGAACTGACAGAAAAGCTATGTTCATAAAAGAAGGAGATTCCTGGAATTTCCGGTATATGATAAATGTTTTCCGGTATATGATAAATGTTTTCAGAAAGTCTCACAAACTAAGGGTGTACGGAGGTTGCACTGTGACCTAAATTGGTGTCAAGATCTTTTGGACCATATCAGTTCATGGAAAGGTCGAATTCCATAACTTGTCTACCAGATCTACCTATATAACTCAAATCCATTGCAGTCATTTCAGACCTTGACCATGCTATTATAATCAAATCCATTGCAGTCATTGAGGGTCTTGGGTTTCAAAAGCATCCAATTCAGATATTGGATCGCAGGATTAAGCAGTTGAGTATCAAGCAGATACCTTAGATCAAATTGCCTTGGGCAAATAATGCCTCCCCAGAAGCGACTTGGGAAACTGAGCAAGAAGTGAGAGCCAAGTAGCCTGATTTATTTGAAATCACCTTGCATGATAGTCAATGTTCTTAAGTTTCGAGGACGAAACTCTCTAAGGGGGGAAGGCTGTAATAGCTCGACCCTAAATCATGTTTATTTATTTAATTAAGTCATGTTATTCATTTTCCTCATTTATTTTTCTCATTTAATTATCCCGGCTGGGAGAATTCATTTTGGGCCCTACCTTGCAATTCATTCGAGTTTTATTTACCGAAAATAATTTTTCGGAGATATTGATATTAGGCCTCGATGACTATGATTTAAAAGATTAAATTATTTTTCATGATACCACATTTAATTTCGAGCTACGGAAAATTTAATCGCATACGGGTTAATTTTCTGTTGGGCCCAAATCAAGTCCAATTTTGGCCCAATAGGTTCCTAACCCATTTGCTTGTCTAATTACCATCATTAAGCCTTAATTATCATTAGCAAAAGCTGAATTTTTGTGCTTAATTTTCAGCCAAGTATTTGTTTGCTTAAGTGCCAAGTATTTATTTGCTTAAGTTTTATTTTGCACCAAGTAAATTGTCAAAGCAATCTCTCTCTCTCTCTCCTTCTCTCTCTACTCGGTCTCTCTCTCTCTCCAGCCCTGCCACCACTATTCTGGTGGTTTTAGGCCACCAGCCGCCACCCCTACAGCCACCAAAACAACCACCAAGTCAGCCACCATCCATTCCCCACACCCACTCAAGCCTACATGAACAAAGTGAGTAAACCCTAACTTTATCTAGTGATTTTGGTGGTATTTTGGTTTTGATTCTTGCTTTGATTATTGATTATCTTGTTTTGATGCAATCAAGAGTTATTTTGATGTTTTGTTGAATGGATCATCTTGAAAGAAAAAAAAAAATGGAGATTATTCATGTTCATGCAAGTTTAGGATGTAATGATGGATTTTGATTGTTTTAAATGAGATTATGTGATCTTTGGCATTGGAAATGAATATCCAAATTTTTATGCTGAGGTATATAAGTTAAAGAGTGATTTAGTGGGTGGTTATGTGAAAAAAAAGGTTGACAATATGTGAGTTAGAGCTGGGAAACAGACATGAAACAGGGGTCTGTTTGGAGACAAACGGGTACTGTTTGACACATCCAAAATTCATGCTTTTTGGTGTAGTGATAGCTTGATGAGTTAGCTTTCAATAGGATTTGGAATTACTTGATTTCGAGTTGTGTGGGAAAAGTTATGACGAATTTACTCAAGACTATGCAGAATACATTGAAACTGGGAACTGAAATGGAACAGTAACTTTACGGAAAAACTGGTATTGATTGGGTCATTGAAAAATTGTGATTTTTGGTGTGTGGATAGATAAATTAGTTATGTTTAAAATGCCTCTTGAATCGCCTTAATCCGAGTTCTGTGGAAAAAGTTATGGTCATTTTTCTGTGACTGCGCAAATTGATCAGAAATTGTGCATGTCTTTGTTCTACCCTAATTTTAGGGACGTTACTATATGAATCATGATTTGTGTCCTGAATGAAAGTTTTAGTGGACATTATGAGCTTTTCATATTGAGGTTTTATATCTCATTTGGAGTTTGGGAGTGAAAGATATGGATTTTCTAATGCAAACCATCAAACGGTAACATGAGTGAATGCAGAAATCGAGGCATTTGAAAATATTTTCAGAAGTTTCTATATAATTATGGGTATTACCAGGAAATTACAAAGTGTATTGAGTTCAACAAGTTTGTTAGTGTACAGAAGCTTATTTGGGTTGAAAACTGAGTTACATGAGTATGAAAATGAAATTTCAGAAGTGAGCAGTAATGATTCAAGTTAGTGTCTATCAGATCTTCTGAGGTTATTTGAGCTTTTATGAACCTCACAACACCCCTCATGGTATTAACCATTCTATTATCCTTTTCAGAAGCTTCACACTTTCCTTTATCCATTTCAGAAATACAGCAAACCATGTGCTATTTATATCAATTAAAATCTTTTCGTTATTACTCAATCATTTTCATTTGGTCTATTTTACTTCAATTTGTTGTATTTCAAGTTCAATAACTCTAACTGATTTAATCTATTATTTGAAATGCACAAGTTATGTATCCCATTTTATTAGTCAATTTCTGTTACACATATTTTTACTTACTCAACTAGGCGAGTAAGGATCATCTACTGACTACACATACTTACAATGACATTTATGAAACAGAGTTGAGGCCTAGTTATCGTTTCCATTGTGCATAAGTACTATCAAGTGAAATATCATTTTAAAGACTTCAGGTACGTCCATTGCCTGTATCTTTAGAAATCAGAGTGTATTTATCAACGTTATCATGTTTTGGTAAGTACATCAATGAATCAGTTTACACAGTGATTTATCAGTTAATTAGTGACCCCGTCAGTTATCATCTACAGGGCATTCGCCCTTCAGTTACCCGCGCGGCTTCAGGCCAGGTCTTCGATCGGCTTGGCAGGTGTACACCTATCCATAGATCGTAACAGTATCAAGGGGTTCACTATCAGATAATAATTAGCAATGCAGTTTTATATTTATCTCATTCACTGTTTTAACTTAAAATGAATTGCAAAGCGGGCCCAACCAGTGTTTCAATGATCATTTAACAATTCAGGAATGCACGTACTGAGCTTCGGCTCACAGTTCGAAATGTTTTTATGTTTTGTTTTAGGCAAATGGTGAGAGAGTTGCCCTCATGCTAACAAAATCAGCTGAAGAGAATACGTGAAGCAAGGAAATTCAGATGGATTAGAAGTAATGCAGTATATGCATACCTTAAAGATGTAAATTGAATTCCTCTATGGATGAAGATGTAGACTATATAGTGATTTATTTTACTATGGTGTATAAACCCTTCATTGGTTGACACTTGATGTGAGTGTATATGTTTGAGGTTATGCTTAGCTATGTTATTTATAGCACTCATGTTTCAAGCCTTGTCCTTTTGGACGGCGGTAATGCCCCTATCATTGGGTTGTCTAGATTATAGTTAAGGGATTTATTAAGGAAAATACAAGCAGTGAAACATGTCTAATTTGGGGGCATTACACCTTTTTTCCCCTATAAATAGAGGACTCATCAGCAGGGCTTAGACACAGCTCTCACATTTCTCTCCTCTCTTCCTCTTCTTCTCTACATTCTGGGTTCTTCGTGTGCTGCATACTCCAAACTCTTGCCCGCGAAGTGCACGCGTACAAGAGTGTGCTGAGTTAACCTTGGGGAGCAACCGGCTGAATCGATTTGCACCGTAGTCGTGCCGTAATTGCTTTCAAGGCAGTGGTTCATCCACGACTCAGATCATTCTGTTCGTATACCAGCCATTGTTCCTCTTATTTTACTAACATTATTAACGCAAAACAAAACAAAGAAAGAGAAGGTAAAACAAAACGAGTTTGAATCAAAAGGTGGTCTCCCGAGAGGGGGACATAACTAAGGAGGTTTATCCTCTTGAATAGGGTCGTACTCAAAATAAACCGATGTACATTTTTGTACATCGGAAAATTGTGTTGTGCATATAATTTATTTTTATTAAATTTTTGCTCAACATATTTAATATCGAAACATATTAAAAATTGTTGAAATATATTGAAATATATTGAAACTTAGTGAAATATGTTAAAATATATTGAAACTTGTGAAAACATGTTTAAACATGTTGAATGATTGAAGACAATATAATTATGTATTTTCAATAAGTACTTAACAGTGCTGAAAGTTATCGAATTGTATTGAATTGTACAAAATGATGCTAATTGTGCTAAATATGTTAAATTGTGTTAAAAGTTGTTGAATGTTGATAATAAATGTTTATGATAAATTAAAATAAATAGGCTCAGAAACAATACCAATGTTGCAAAGAGTTACTACTCAATTATCCCCCGTCTCTTCTTTTATTGAAATGATGCGTTCCATTTCTTTTATGGGATGGTTCAACATTATTGTGAATGTTGATTTTTTAATTTTTAAAAAATGAATCTCATAGAATCGTATTAGAAGGAGTTTCATATAGCAGCTTTGATGTGAACTCATGTGGCAAATTAGTTGCTTATAGTGGCAGATATACTTGGTAAATGAGTCATTCGGTTAGGATACAGTCCGGGTTAAGTTTGGATCGGCTCGTTTTTTGAGTTAAGTGACATTTCGGATCGGTTCGGTTTAGTTCGAGTGAACTTTGTTTCGGATGGACTTTAGGTCAATCGTTTTTTGGTTAAATACGCTTGGCATAAAAAAATAAGCAACTTTATAGAAAATTACGGGTCAGTTATGGTTCGATTCCGGTCAATTTGAGTTTCGGGTCTACTTACGGGTGAGCCTATTTAGACGTCGGGTCGAGTATGGGTCCGCATCATTTGGTTCAGGTCTCGGGTAAGTTTTGCCAGGTCTAGTGGCAAATTAGTAATCACTTATTGCCTATTTTGCTGTTTAGTGTTCAGTGCTCTTCATCCTTTGATATATTAGTAAATGTAATTATGCCTTTTATCGGTTTTTTTGTTTAATACATGGTGGTATTTTTATGGGATTCTCCCAAGTAATAATTGAAAAAAAGGAGTTTTCATATTTTTCTGATTTCAGGTGCTAATCTAAATAAGAGTAACTAAAATTACAACAATATTATTATATCTATATATTTTACTTTATAGGTATAGGAAGCATACATAAATGTTAATATGGTAAGTAGGCAAATTTCAAACTATAAACTTCAAGTAATGTATATCATACATTTAGGAGTGGGTACTTCCTTTTGTCATATATAAATATTTTTTCAATGTGTATTTGTCCTATAGACAATTTTTAATATGTGGTGCTGACATGGCTTGTAGGAGTTCGTATTCCTAAGAGTATGAATATAGACTTTGTAAAATTCATGTGGGCAGAAATGATGAGAACTAATAATCTGGATGTATGGTTCGATTAATTTGGAAATATTAATCATCAATCTCATTCCTTTTTTACTTATTCTATTTGTTTCATTTATTTATAATTTTGAGGCCCTGTTCTTTCGTTAGTAAATTTTAATTTACCAACCTCAGCCAACTTCAACCTACTTTAATACACTTCAACCCACTTCACCAACTTCAATAATAAAAAATCTACTTTAATCAATTTCAACCCACTTCAACAAAATTTGACCAACTTCTCACTATTTTAGCCGACTTCTACTCATCATATATAAAAAATTCAACTAAGTTCAATCAATTTCAACTTTCTTCAACCCACTTGAACAAAAAAAATACCTATTTCAATCCACTTCTACTAATATCAACCAACTTCACCTATCACAAACCCATATTTTCCAACCAAAAGAACCACATTTTTTTTTGCAATGTTCAGGGCTGATCTATCATTTACAGAACTACATTGACAATTTGAGAACGAGGAGCACCCTACCATAAATTTTGAGGACATCTATGCCAATGGGCGATCGTGTGAGACCAAATGAAAAAAAAAAAAAAAAAAGCCATTCTATTATTAGTGCATTAAAAACAAAGAATGAAAGGGAGAGTCACGAGAGAAGAGTTTGCACTTTGCATGCATGAAGCAGAGTGAAATGTGTGTTTCTCCCAAGCCAGCGGCGAGATTAGGCACAGGATTCAACCTTTGCTTCAGTACTCGAGAACGCCTTTGAAGCCTAAAATTTAGGATTAGAAATTTGCAACGCACTCGTGCGGCACTTTGTACTATTACTAGGTGTTTAGTAAGAGTACTCACTAAGGAGCCTATTAGTCCACAAATTAAATAATTTAATTCGACATAAGGTATTGAGGTAATAATACCAGTACAGAATAGTCAAAATCACCTCTTTTTAATCCTGAATTCCAGATCCCTCCAGATTGCATTTACTTCTTACCTTTTTTTGCACTTGTATATTTATTTAATTTGGGGTGAAGAAGATGAGCAATTGAGCATTTAATTAAGGGAGCAGGGACAATATTTTAAGGAGCTGATCATCAGATCACATCAGTCAATATTACCACCTTGTACTTGCATTAAAAATGGTCGTAATGTTGCTTTGAAGAAAAATATTTTTGAACAGCTCTTTTGAAGAAACATGGAAGCTTTGACTACCAAAGAATGTTCTGTCCTATCCAGCCCTTGCTCCTCCCACAATCTCAGTGCTCTCCTCAAGATTAAGATCATATCATGGTAAAACTTCTCTTAATGGTTTCATTTTAATACATGGTTCCTTATTGTTTGCTATCTTTCATGAGACTGCAGACTTCGTAGACAGGCTATTTGGTTCAGGTCTGGTTAATTTGGGTTACTTCAAGGAATGTCATAGAACGCTCAACTAGGGTTGGACCCTTATGAATCCTATTCATATTTTGATTTCATATTGTTTCTTAAAAAGATCAAAATCGGTTAGACAAGTTTTGGGTTGGGTCAAGTAAGACTTGGGCGCTTTGTTTCCCAAGTGAGTTGTTTACATGTTAGTTCTGAAATTTCCAGGAGCCAACAGACAGGATTGCCAGTAACTGTCCGCGTTCGAGTTGCTGAAAAATCCTTCAACTTGCACAAGGTAAAGTGGGCAGTTTTTATCTTCCTCCGTTGGGTTCATATGAAGTTCAAATTTCTCTTAAGCAATTCTTGTGTTACAATCTTCAAAAATACAACATTATTGCAGTCCCCACTAGTGGTGAGGAGCGGGTACTTCGAGAGGCAGTTAAGCGAGTGGCAAGAGCTTGATCTACCAGGAAGCTTCCCAGGAGGTTCCGAGACATTTGAGATGATCGTGCTGTTCATCTATGGATCATCCACCTTCATAGACCCCTTCAATGTGGCATCCCTTCGATGTGCAGCAGAATTCCTCGAGATGACTGAGGCTTATGGCTCCGGCAACCTCTGCGAAAGAACTGACCTATACTTAACCCGAGTGGTGTTGCAAAATAGGGATGATACTCTCATTGTCCTCCAGAAATGCCAGTCTTTGCTCCCTTGGTCGGAACAACTCCTCATTGTTAGCCGGTGCATTGAGTCCTTGGCCTTCATGGCTTGCATGGAGATTCTTGACCCTGAGAGGAAACGAGGCCATCCCCTTGTCTCTTTGGAGGCCTTGACCGCCCAACCATGGAGCACTCTGGCAATGAAGGAAGTTGTCGCATCTCAAGACCTCTGGATAAAGGACCTAATTGCCCTTCCATTTCCTTTTTTCAAAAGGGTAGTTGGGTCACTAAGAAGGCAGGGCATGAAGGAGAAGTATGTGAGTCCCATCATTCTTTTCTATGCCAATAAATGGGTTCTCTCAAAGAGGACGCGCCGATTTTGGGAGTGCCTTTGTGACCTAAATGGGGATGACAGTCATAATAACGACACAAGTAAAAACAAGATGGTAGAATTGCTTCAAGGAATCCTTGATTTGCTCCCAGAGGGAGGGAAGGCTAGGAGAGTCATTCCAGTTGGGTTCTATCTTGCAATGTTAGGCAGATTTCATGAACTTGGAGGAGGAACAAGTGACACTGCCAAGGCAAGGTTGCAAGACAAGATTGTGGCTCTTTTGCCCTTGGCACATGTCGAAGATTTTCTACTTCCGAAGAAGGAAACTGCGTCTACGGGTTTGAATGTGGAAGTAAGTGTAATGGAGAGCATCTTTTCTTCATATTTTTCATCAACCATGGAAGCAGAACAACGCCCTGCAACAGGTAACACAATTGTTGCTGAGTTGTGGGACATGTACCTCTCTCGGTTGGCTTGTGACCTGAGCATGGAACCTAGGAGATTCATGAGCCTTGTTGAGAAGGTGCCTTTGTCCTACAGAATTAGTCAGGACCATCTATACAGAGCAATGAGCACCTACCTCAAGGTAACCATTCATTTTTGTCATATAGCTCACACCATAAATCATCCTATCACTGAACATGGTTTATGGTCTGATTAGAAGAATATTCGGCTCTGATCATGTTTGAATTTGGTCATTGTTTGTTCAAATATATTCAAGCTTTCCTATTAGTCTGTCCCATAGTTATTCATGAAAAATCTGGGTCAATATGCTTTAGATAAATTGACTCCAGTTGGAGTCAAAATTGGGTTATTTTATTTGAAGCCTTGGTTAGATCTAGTTTCGGTAAGATGGTTGGTATGGTTCTGTTTTAATAGATTTACTTTTATTTGCAAATCTGCTAAGATAATTGATTAGAGCACTCTGTCCAAATCAAGCACCATTCTGCAGAAATTATGCTATGAAAAATCAGCCAAGTCAATGCAACATCAACATGACTTCTGCTCAAGATTTAAAACTGGGATTTGTTGACATTGTTCCAGGCTCACCCAGACCTATCACAAGACGAGAAAGCTTCAGTGTGCAAGCACCTCAACTGCCAGAAGCTATCCCAAGAGGTATGTGCAGAAGCTGTCCAAGACGAGTATATGCCACTTCGGTTAATAGTCCAAGCGCTCTTTGTTCAGCAGCTCAACACTCAACAAGCATTCAGAGAATGCTCTGAATCACTCAGGTTTGCATATTCAGGAGAGCTCTCAGGAAGCCTCTCGAGTTCAAGAAATCCTACTTCCAAGAGCCAGAACCTAGGAGAAAGCCCCTTCATTGACAGGGCAAGTGAAATGGCTAATAAGCCCTTAGGCTGCTTCCTAGAGAAAGATTCTCTGAAACCCGAGACTGACAAAAATGAGTACGAGTCCACAAGCTTTCGAATCCATAACCTTGAACAGGAACTCCTGTCACTAAAAAAAAGCCTGCAGAAGCAGGAAAGGTTAGTGGCCAAGGGAACAGATCAAGCAGGCTTAACCGCACCACAGAATGTCAGATCGTTTGGGATGGAAGGGAGATCGTTTAGTAAGAGAAGGCATGCCTTTGGACAAGTAACAGGGTGTATTGGCTCTGTGAATTTCACGTCACACAGCAAATATGCTGGCCGGTTTTTGAAGATTTTTCGAAGGATAACCCTATTAGGCAGGGGAAAACTGAGGAAACAACCAAGTGTTTCAGTTTCATAGTGAAAGTACTGAACTTGGCCCCCTAGAATTTGTATACATAGCTTGCTGTCTTTATATATGTGCATGAGGCGTAATGTATTTAAGATTATGATAATTAAACAGAAAAAGTAAATGATGTTCAGAAAAACATTGCAAAAGGCTGTGGCTTGAAAGTTCAGATTTTCCTGATGTTGTTTTCCCTTCTTTTCTTTCTTTCTTTCGTTTTTTGTTTTTTTAAAGGTTTCCTGGTTGCTACTTGTGATTTGTACTGTTGTCTCCATAACAAGGAAGATAAGCATAAATTTATGTAAAAGGGTAGCTTCCGTATACACTGACATCTGTGGTTGCATACAGACATAGATAAATGGGTTGTTTGAGCTAGTTTCAGTTTGGGCTCATTATGGCTGAGAGGCTGAGACAAATGAATTTGAATAGAGGTTAGGGAAGAGGATGGAAGGGTGAGGGACTGAGGGGGCAGCTAGTAATGACTAGGCGACTCAGGGGGGTCGGCTTCCCTAGCCGTTGCTGGTGGGCTGGCCAGTGTAGAGTTAGTGTGGTGGAGGAAGCTAGGGAGGTTTGTTGCTTTTATTGGCAAATATAATAGTGGGTTGTCGACAAATTAAGTCTTTGAGTTAGACATGACAAACTAATCGTTAGGTTTAGACATGTGACAGTTTAGATTTGAGTCAGGTTATGCTTCGGGTAAAATAATGTTTTGGTCGGTTTGCTTCGGATTGGGTGAATTTTGGTTAGGGTCGACTTCGACTTAACTGATTAGTCTAATAAGTTTGTCATGCCAAAAGGAAAAAATTATCTTTTGGACTATCAAGGTTAGGACAAATAATTTTCCTAACCCACAATTTTTGATAAATATTTTCAAGTCCATCCAACTTTGGGTAAATATTTTTTGGGACCATGCTCGACCAAACCTATCTTTTAAATTACATCGAGTAACATAAGTTTTTCACATTTGCATATTTGGCACCAACCCTTAAAAACTTAATTGCGAAAATTTTAATTTTGTGCATGTGTAATTTCTCTCATGAGTACTCTTCGAGGCCCTCTTTCAATTGGTATCAGAGCCTAGGGTTGTCAAATAGGTCAGAACAGGTTGAGTTCGTGTTCGTGCTCGTGTCGAATTTAAACAGATTGAGAAATTCTTGACAAGAACCTAACCCATTTATTAAACATGTTGAAAAGCTTGTCTTGTATCCGTTTATTTTTTAAACAGGCTGACCTAAAATCTACACATTAACTCATTTAAGATAAACGAGTCAGATTCAGATTATTCGCTTACTCGTTTACCCGCTTAACATTTTCACTAAAGTATGATTGTTGAGCACTATAAATCAATCTTTCGAGGTCAATATACCACAATAATGCAACCATTGTCCATGATCCACAATAACCACAACACCAAAACAAATATCGACTTGATTAAACCAAATGTTTTCACGATTCCCCTGAAAAAGTACAAGGCAATTGGGTAAACAGGTCAACCTATTTACCCATTTAAATAACGGGTTAAATAGGTTTTTTTTTTTTTTGGTATCAAAACCCTCAACCTGAACTTAACCCAATTAATTAGACGAGTTAAACGTGTCAACCCATTTAATTAAATGGTTTGAAAATCTTTATCCACACCCACTTAATTTCGTGTTCGGTTCAGGTTGTTACTCGTATCGGGTTAGCTTTTGACAATCTTATGAGAGCCACTTGACAAAAAATAATTAAGATAATTAAGCAAATTAACAATTAATTAAGCTAATTAACTGTTGTTCTTTCTTTAGTTAATGAGATCAGAGATAGTGGAAAATCTACTTTAAGTATTAATACTCCATTTCAACATAAATATCCTTTTAAAAACCTAAAAAAGAAAAATCTGTTTCCTTTGCATGATATAAAAATCCAAAAATAAGTAGGAGAAAAATCAACCAAAAAATCTCTGAGAAGGCGTAAAAAAAAGAAGATGATGGAGTATAAGCTGTTTAATCTGGAAGAAATATAGAACATGTTTGATAACGAACGAAATCTAGAAGAATTAAACAAAAGCATGGGTGCAATAGTTGATAAACAAGATGTATTATCTGATGATAATGAAAAGACAAATAATGTCCAATTAGAAAAAATATATCGGCAAATGAATCTAATTAAACTAGAGGGTCTTAATGTCGTACCTTCAGAGAAAGTTAGAAAGAAACTAGATAAAAAATATGGGAAAGTGATATTTCATGACAAAATCAATGAGATTGGAGATAAAGGCAGGTAGAATCTTAATATAGATGACTACTCTTGTCAGAATTAAAAGGTCTGAAAAACGGTTGCTCCATTGTTGTACTATTTTGGCAAGTATTAGATCAATAAAATAATGTTGTCTACTATAACCATGTGAGGTCAAGTATAGTCATGTGAAAATATAAGTGTATACTGTATCCATTAGGGCATCCCTTGTAGTCCATCTCCTCTATAAAGGAGAGGCAAGATGCTGATAAGGGATACGGTCATTTGAACATACTTGAGCAAAAGAGAAGTCGGACATCTTTATTTCTCCATGAGCAAGCATCCCTGATGATCCTAGCAGCCTAAATCCCTCTTCAAATCTTTCTATTGTAATATTTTCAATTTCATGCTTTCAATAAAACAAGTTTCCTAGTAGGGAACATTATTCAATAGAATCTTATGTCTTAAATATTATGATTTCTTGATTAAATGCTCATTATCTTTAAAACAATTGAAAACATGATTAATGACTACGGTCCGAGGCAGGAAACAAAACGGATATGTGCTGTGTCTAATCTAAGGAAGGTGTGATTGAGATTGACAATCTCCGTAAACTGGAAGCTAGAGGAACGTCAGGATCCAGCACCAACTAAGTTCAGATAATAGTCAAAATTCTCTAATTAAGCTTTAATTATTCTACTAAGTATGGTGGGCCTCTAATCATAGAAAATATAATATTTATGGTATAAGTAGTAGATTGTGATAACTAGTACCAAGTAAAGTTATTAAAAGAAGTAAAAACACTGAAGATAATCATATTTGCAAATTTGGGGCAATTTGTAATATTAGAAAGTTGCGGGTTAGAAAAATAAATATTTGTCCCTCAAAAGTATTATAACCCAAACAGTTGTATCCCGAAAAATAATTACCCAAACCTCCACAGTCCCAAAATTATTTATTTAAAAACGTAGGTCACGAAAATTATTATACCAAACCCCGATGGAAGAAAAAGTAAATTTTTCTGCCAAAAGAAACAATTTTATAAGAAGCTTTTGGTCAAGTTTGGTTCAAACTGGGTTAATTCAAGTTTTAGACCTACTTTTCGGGTGAGCTTATGTCGAATATTCGGTTAAGTAAGTGTTGAGGTCTTTCAATTTGGGTTTCGGGTCTTAGGACAGTTGCGTTAGATCCATCTTGAACATGTACGTAGAAGATAGAGAGTCACTTCACCAGTGGCAATTGGTTTTGAGTTAAATTCTCATTGATCTTTTATGCACTAATGGTCTTCGGACTGAGATGCATGCAATTTATATAAAAATTTGACAAGGTATCAAAGCAGGTTTGTCTTAAATTTGTCATCTTCTTTTTTTGATTAATTATATTCATGTGTTGGGCCTATTAATAGCCCACATGTGAGAGAGCGTATTGGAGTTATAAAAGTGAATTTGTCTCATATGAACAATTTAAGAGCCCTTAAATATAGATGTTATAAGCTAATGTATTACTCCCCCAATCAATTAATTTTGAATCCAAACGTTCCTTTAACTTTGGTATGTTACTCCTTATTTAAGGCCTAATTTGTAAAAATTTAACAGCATCCTGAAATCCTTAACTAATAGTGAGCATGGACTTAATTTATCAATGAGCATTTGTGATATCTATTGGTAATACGATACTTGTCACTATAGGAGACAAAAAGTGTCGGTCCAATCAAGACCCGCCATGTGGTTTATTTTGCCTAATTATGCGTTGCCATGTGTTAAATTAAATATTTGATAAATAATTATGATGGCCAATCAAAAAGCGCCACGTGGCATAAATGATGTAGAAAATAAATGATTATTCCTTTTAATGAAGACAAGAAGGAAAACCCCAACTCCGACTTCTCTATAAAAAGGGAGTGAACCCCCTCATTCAAGGGGGCATTTTTTTTTTAGAAGAATTCACAAGAGCTCAGAAACTCTCTTTGGAAAAAGACAACAAGCACTCCAAATGCGTGTTGTCTACTTTCAGATATCAAATCCTCGATAGAGATCAAGCCCCTTAGGCCCTCTCTCGAGACAAATTATTCAAGATTATTCAAGGAGATCGAATAAGAGGATTTATTATATTTGTTTCTTGTAACAATTATACAGAGATTGCACCCATATACAATATCAATACAGAAATTCAATTTGTTCATCAATTTCTTGTCTAATTTATTTTAGGCTTGAAATTTGTGTTTACAAATTTTTGACACGCCCAGTGGGACATTCTCTGCCTCTCATCTCTTTCTCCAAACCACGAACTCTACATGGCCCCTAAGAACGCCATCCCTCAGCCTTCAAGGAAAGTTGTCCGATCCACATCGCAAGGATCAACAGCTACTAGCATTACGTCTAGCGAAGTCATGACTCGAAGTATGGCAAAAGCTGCTGCTATGATTGCCATAAAACAATAAGTTGGGACTGTCCCGTCACAGTCTCACGGGATCCCAAGCCTCGACTCCAGTTTACCTAAAGGAGTCAGCAAAGTCCCTTCGCATTCTTTGAAGAAAAAATCTGTTGCAGGCTTCAAAATGCACCCAACAATATGTCAAGAGGTGGGCGAGCTCCAAACTCAGGCAAGCCCCACCTTCAAACCTTTCGGTGGAGAAGATCATGGCTATACTAGCAGTGACTCATCACCAACATTGCCAAGACAGTTGGTCGCCGAATCGGAGACCGAATCCACCAATTCTATTATTATGCCAGCCATGGTGACGGAAGCGACCAATGTAGAAGAACAGCTCGCGGATATGAAAGCAACATTGGAGAGGCTCGCTAAAGAAAACCTAGAGAAAGACGCTCAAATCAAGCGCCAAAGAGAACAGATCGCTACTCTGATGAAGAAGTTGGAGAAGCGGTTATTCAAATCTTCTAGCAAAGGCTCGGACGGAGAAGAGTCCGACAAGGAGTCTAACCATAGCGAAGACTCTGACGACGAGCGTATGAAGAAGAATGAGTCCTCATTGGCGTCAATATTTGTCGAGCAGATTCAAAGCTTGATCGCGAATGCTGTTAAAGCCCAATTGGGGGGAGGATCTCGTAAGACGCATCTGTACACAAAGCCTTATACAAAAAGGATCGATGCTCTTCGCATGCCCCATGGATACCAGCCCCCTAAGTTCAACCAATTTGATGGTAAGGGCAATCCCAAACAACACGTTGCCCATTTTATTGAGACGTGCAACAATGCTGGCACCGAGGGAGACAGATTGGTGAAGCAGTTTGTTCGATCCCTCAAAGGAATCGCCTTTGATTGGTACACGGACCTGGAGTCCGAGTCTATTAACAGCTGGGAACAAATGGAGCATGAATTCCTCAACAGGTTCTATAGTACCCAGCGCACTGTTAGTATGACGGAGTTGACAAATACTAAGCAGTGGAATGATGAGCCGGTCCTTGATTACATCAACCGCTGGAGATCTCTCAGCCTCGAATGCAAAGACTGTCTATCCGAGGCCTCCGCCGTCGAGATGTGCGCTCAAGGCATGGAGTGGGACCTGCTTTATGTCTTACAGATGAGCAAGCCTAGGACCTTTCAAGAGCTAGCTACGAAGGCACATGACATGGAAATGACGATAGCAAATCGTCGCAGCAAGCCATCCTCCTCATATGAGTTCAAGAAGGACAAAGGTGAGATCAAGAAGAACTCAAAGCCTTCCAAGGCACCAGCAAAGGAATCCATGGCCACTTCCATTGAGGAACCTGTACGGATTTCAGGTAAATCTAGGCCAGAAGAGAAGAAAGGAACATCCTCGAGGGACGTTGGACGGAAGCGACCAACGTTAAAGGAGCTCCAAGAAAAGAAGTACCCGTTTCCTGATTCAGACTTGTAAGGAATGCTGGATGATCTACTTGAAAATAGGATCATCGAACTCCTTGAACCTAAGCGACCAAAAGAAGCTGGAAGGACAAGTGACCCGAAGTACTATCGCTATCACAGGATTGTTAGCCATCCTTTAGAGAAATCCATTACTCTCAAAGAGCGCATTATGCAACTAGCTAGGGATGGAAAGATCATATTGGACCTGGATGACTCCGCTGGGGCCAATCATATTTCTGCTGATGTGGAGTACTCTCCTCCATCACGGCAACAAAGGCCTGCTCGATCTTGTCAACAAGGGGAGAGTAGCGCAATTGGTTCCCAAGGACTATTCACCATTCAGTTCGGGAGCTTGGAACCCGTCATCATTCCCTTAATGGTTAGGAGACCGGTGATGGAGACAAATTCCAATCCGACCGAAGACGAAGAAGGGTGGACGCTTGTCACTCGAAGGAGGCCAAGGAATCCAAAACAAGCTCAGCCACCGCCCCTTCGCTAAAGAAAGAGACAAGGTAGGAGGAAGACTCCTCGGTGTGCGAAGAGCAAGAAGAAGTCAAAGGCTAGCAAGAGACAGGAAGTCCAACCTATTGACTTACTCGAGCAGGAGCCGCTCATTCCTATCACACTGAAGGAATTTTTCCCAGTGAGATTTTTTGCGAAAATCACTGTTAACATGACTTCGTGTTATGAGTTGGAGAATGAGGAAGATAAGAAGGAAGCAAAGTCAGAAAAACCTCGCAAAAATGATGGTGAGGCTCTAACTAGCTTGGAGACCTTACCGATCTGTGACGATTGGAGGCAAATCTTCAGCTTTCCAAAAAAGATACGTCAACAGATTGTTGCTGCCTTGCAGCACCCAAAGCTTTATGTTGACAAGGTGAAAAGTGCGGGTCAATCAGTGAAAGATGTTGCTGATTATGCTGCTTGCAACACCGTCATCACTTTGACTGATGATGACCTACTGCTAGGCTCCAAACCCCATAATCGCCCTCTTTTCGTCACTGGCTATATCAGGGAACCAAAAAGTCAAACGAATCCTTATAGATGGAGGGTCGGCTGTTAATATCATGCCTAAGTCTACAACGAATGACCTAGGGATCACGGTGGAAGAGCTTTCTAAGAGCCGAATGGTGATCCAAGGATTTAGCCTAGAGAGTCAGCGTGCAATTGGTATGATCCGCTTGGAACTGATAATGGGAGACCTATCAACATCTTCGATCTTCCATGTAATTGACTATAAGACTTCCTACAAACTGTTGCTCGGACGCCCATGGCTTCATGAGCATGGAATAGTAGCCTCAACTCTCCATCAATGCCTCAAGTACTATCGTGGAGGAGAAAGAAAGATTAATGGGGATGCTAGGCCATTTACCAAAGCAGAGTCGCATTTTGCTGATGCTAAATTCTTTGAAGAAGCTGCGACACCTAAAGAGATGATGATATCGACCATTGCCTCCACAGGTGAATCGAAAGTTACCAAGGGTGCGCAGGCGACCACCGGGTGCGATGATGCGAAACAACAACAAAGGAACAGAGAAGACGATAAAGAAGTTAGCCAAACGCAATCCGCTAAACAGGTCGCAGGACAGGTTGCTGCTTCACCAAACCCCATGACACCGATTTTGAGGTATGTTCCGAAATCCCGTCGCAGGAAAGGAGAATCACCCTTCGGTGGAGTTGTAAATGGAGAGGCCGAAGGTAAGATTACTAGGAACGCTGACGAGGCAAGCTTGGTTGCCCTTAAAGGAAATGTCACATTACCAATGCAAAAGGTGTACTGACCAAAGGTGAGCATACACCCTCTCCCTGGGTTCGTTTCTTCTTCTGAGGCTTTGTTGAAAGAGGAGAATGACTTGCCGCATACACGGACCAAGAAGGGATTCGATCCGAATGCATACAAACTTATGGAAAGAACTGGTTACGACTTCTAAAACCCCGCTACCTTGGGGAAGGTGATCGAATTCAAGCCTCACGACCTCAATGAAACCCAAAAAATGATTCAAGAGCAAGGAGGTTCAGTCGGTGTATCTAAAGTTGGACTTGGCTACACACCGCTGCAGCCAATCAAAATCTCAAGGCGACGTAAGGTCAGACCAAATGCGACTCAATATGTCTCTGCTGAAGAAGTAGACGAGAGTGAAGAAAAAGATGCTCAACCTCCTGTAAAGCCTTCTGTATTCGATAGGTTGCAACCATCTGCCTCAAGGAAGCGTCCGTCCGTCTTCACTAGAATCAAGAGCGGTCAAAGCCCTGAGTCTTCTGTTCCCTGGAGAATAAAGAATCATGCACAACCAAGACCTTCGGTGTTCAGCAGAATCACAGAAGTAGAAGGACCATCAAATCCCTTACCCCAAAAACAAAAAGATTCGGTGTTCAATCGACTTGGTGATGGAAACGAAGTGCAAAGTTCCATCCCTTCGCGCATGAAGCGGTTTTCAATTCTGGATGTAAAGACGGATGGTTCTTTAAGGGTGAAGAGACACACTATGATCTTCACTGGTCAGCCAAGAAGTTTTGATATCGACAAAGGAGATGAGCAAGAAGAAGTAACTTCTTCGAATCACATCACAGGTCGAGAATGCGAGGATTCAGACTCAGAGACGGAGCTTGCAGAGACTCCTAAAACCCTTGAGGATGGGGAGCAAGCTACAATCGATGATCTGAAAGAACTGAATCTTGGTACTACAGACGAACCTCGCCCCACTTATATAAATTCGTTGCTGACGCCCGAGGAAGAAAGTCAGTACTTTAATCTCCTCTTCGAATATAAGGACGTATTTGCATGGAGCTATAAAGAAATGCCAGGACTTAACCCCAAAGTTGTTGTCCATCGCTTGTCCATCAAAAGGGGAGTGTCGCCAAAAAAGTAGCCCCAGTGACGTTTCCGTCCAGAGTTGGTACCTGAAATTGAAAAAGAAGTCAATAAACTCATTGAAGCAGGGTTCATTTGGGAGGTAAAATATCCAACCTGGATCGCAAACATTGTCCCCGTAAGGAAGAAAAATGGACAACTTCGCATTTGTGTAGACTTTCGGGATCTCAACGGCGCATGTCCAAAGGACGATTTCCCGTTCCCTGTCACCGAACTCATGGTTGATTCGACCACGGGGCACGAGGCTTTATCATTCATGGATTGTACTGCAGGATATAATCAAATCCAAATGGCACCAGAAGACCAGGAGGCCACAGCTTTTCGCACTCCCAAGGGCATTTTCTGTTACAAAGTGATGCCTTTCGGCTTAAAGAATGCGGGGGCAACATATCAAAGGGCAATGCAAAACATTTTTTATGATATGCTCCACAAGACAATTGAGTGTTACGTCGATGACTTGGTAGTCAAATCTAAAAAGAAATGCGACCATATTCCAGATCTTCGTAGCATCTTCGAACGTCTGCGGAAATATCAGTTGAAGATGAACCCACTCAAGTGTGCGTTTGGAGTCACTTCTGGGAAGTTCTTGGGCTTTGTCGTCCGCCACAAAGGGATCGAGATTGACCAATCCAAGATCAAAGCAATCCAAGAAATGCCTAAGCCTAAGAATCTCAAAGAACTTCGTGGCCTTCAAGGTCGCCTTGCATATATTCGAAGGTTCATATCGAATCTAGCTGGTCGTTGTCATCCTTTCAGCCACCTCATGAAAAAGGGAGCACCTTTTGATTGGGACGAGTCATGTCGCAAAGCCTTCGTGAAAATTAGGAAATACTTGTCGAACCCTCCAGTATTGGGAGCATCAATCCCTGGCAAGCCTCTTATACTCTACGTTGCCGCTCAAGAACAATCGTTGGCAGCACTGTGTGCTCAAAAGAATGAGGAAGGAAAAGAAGTAGCTCTGTACTATTTAAGCCGTACATTGGTAGGGGCTGAATTAAAGTATTCACCCATGGAAAAGATATGCTTGTCGCTTATATTTGCCATTCAAAAACTCAAACATTACATGCAAGCATATACGGTGCACGTGGTCTCTAAAGCCGATCCCATCAAGTATATTCTGTCAAGGTCGGTCCTCAATGGGCGGCTTGCGAAGTGGGCTATGATCTTAAAGCAGCATGATCTTGTCTATGTGCCACAAAAAGCAGTCAAGGGGCAAGCACTAGCAGACTTCCTAGCCGATCACCCAATTCCTGATGAGTGGGAGCTAAACGATGACTTACCAGGTGAAGATGTGCTCTTTGTTGATATCCTCGCACCTTGGGAAATGTACTTTGACGGAGCTTCAAGAAGCGATGGGGCTGGTGCTGGTGTAGTGTTTACCTCCCCTGAAAGGCATGTCCTCACCTATTCATTCGTGTTAACCCAATTATGCTCAAATAACATGGCTAAGTACCAGGCATTAATCTTGGGCCTTCAAATGGCTACCGAAATGGGAATCAAGGACCTTGACATCTACAGTGATTCACAATTAGTCATCAAGCAGCTTCTCGAGGAATATGAAGTCAAAAAGGACGACCTCATGTCCTATCATAAATATGCCTTACGACTGCTCGACAAGCTTGAAACCGTCAAGCTACAACACGTTCCTAGGAGTGCCAACAAGATGGTTGACGCACTCGCAAACCTTGCAGCCACTTTGGCACTGGGGGCAGAAGAAGGCATGAATGTCCCCGTTTGCAACCGGTGGATTGTTGCACCTCTCACTGAAGAGTCTGGGGAAGAGGTCAATGCGGTTAGCGCCCAAGAAGTAGATGGAGAAGATTGGCGTCAACCACTCATTGACTACTTGCATCATGGGAAGCTCCCTAACGATCCAAGGCATAGGACAGAAATCCAATGAAGAGCTCCCCGCTTCTTTTATTTCAATGGGACTCTTTACCGGCTTTCCTTCCTTGGCATTTGGTTACGATGCTTGGGAGACGAAGAAGTAGGACAAACAATGGAGGAAGCACACTCAGGAATATGCGGTGCGCACCAGCCAGGACCCAAATTATATGATCGAATCAAGAGGATGGGTTATCACTGGCCTACCATGGTACAAGACTGCATGGACTACGCGAAGAGGTGTGAGCCTTGCCAGTTTCATGCCAATTTTATTCATCAACCTCCTGAGCTGCTTCACCCAACCGTGGCATCCTGACCATTTGAAGCTTGGGGACTAGATGTTGTAGGGCCTATCACTCCAAAATCCTCCGCAGGTCACTCGTACATCTTGCCAGCAACTGACTACTTTTCCAAATGGGCATAAGCAATCCCACTGAGAGAAGTCAAAAAAGAAAATGTTGTTGATTTTATTCGGACCCATATCATCTACCGATATGGCGTGCCTCGATATATCATCACTGACAATGGCAAAACATTTGTCAACAAGCTGGTGACCGCTCTTTGCGAAAAGTTCAAGTTCGCCCAACGCAAATCCTCGATGTACAACGCACCTGCAAATGGATTGGCAGAAGCTTTCAATAAGACACTCTGCAACTTATTAAGCAAAGTGGTGGCAAAGTCAAAACGTGATTGGCATGAAAGGTTAGGGGAGACTCTTTGGGCATACAGGACCACGCACAAGACACCGACCCAATCAACCCCTTTCGCTCTGGTGTATGGGGTTGAAGCGGTGTTACCTTTGGAACTTCAAATCCCTTCGCTCCGTATTGCCATTCAGGAAGGCTTAACCGAAGATGAAAATCACAAGCTTCGCTTGGCCAAACTCGAGACCCTGGATGAAAAAAGACTTCTGGCGCAACAAAAGCTGGAATGCTATCAAGCTCGCTTATCACGAGCTTTCAACAAGAAAATACGACCGCGTTCATTTCAAGTTGGAGATCAAGTGCTCGCAATGAGAAGACCAATCATTATCCCACACAAGATTGGAAGTAAGTTCACTTCCAAGTGGGATGGCCCCTACGTAAGTTGTGTGATACGTGTTATGTGCTATGTTAAATATGTTGTATGTTAAGTGTTAAGTGCTGTTGTGAATTTTCCGCAAGTGTACGGTTATCATTGTACGCATTACGGGTATCGTCCTCAGGGATGGTAGTGAAACTAGATTACCTAAAATTCTAATCTAATTTAAAAC
>JACYFF010003369.1:50566697-50598205 GCA_017589665.1 Selenicereus undatus
TATATATATATATATATATATATATATATATATATATCTGTGTATATATATATATATATTTATATATCTGTCTGTGTGTGTGCATATATATATATGTATATTTATGTATGTATATTCAGATATACTTATAGATATATCTATGTTGCCACATGCTTTGAAGTTGATGGAAATGTCGCTGAACTAAACCCACACTTAAGGAGAAAGCGAGGTGAGCTAGAATATTCTCATTTTAATCCTTATTTTCAATGGAACCCGAATGGATGGAACGGGTTTAGATAGATCTAAACTTGAATCTTGGATACAGAATCACCACCAAGATGAAGATTAGGGGACCTACACTTGATTAAGATACATAAACAATTCTTAAACAACTTTAGGACTTCACTTGATCACCACTCTAATCGGCCTAATTAGAGATAAGCAAGTTAAGTGTTTAAGGCTTTTCAAAGGAGCAAGGCTATCTTTTCTCTCATTCAAATGTATGTAATTTGATTACAGAAGTGGTCCTTGATAGCCTTTACACCCTAGCATACAAGAATACAAGCTGGTCAAGTAAATGGGTAGGGATTTCTTAAAGATTGGGAAACCTCCTAATCTTGCTTAGTTCATGGTTTAAGCTAACTCGTGATACACCAATGCAAATCCTAGCTAAATACTTGCTAATTACAACCATTGAGTCTATTTAATCTTCATGATTAAAGCTAAACTTAATACTAACCAAGCAACTAGGCTAAAAGGCAACTAGTCATTTGTGAGAGTAAAGAAGAAAGCTGATTTGTTCCCAGCTTGCTTTACAGCTGACCAATGAAGAAGCTTCTTCCTTTTCTTCCTTGTTTCTCATTGGTTCTTCAATTGGTTGCTCCATGATTTTGTCCAAGGACCCTTTAACTGCTCAATCATGCTCCTAGGTAAGAATTGGATGCCTAGAATGACATCAACCACCAAATACACCAATGAGGTGCAACCGGGCAGTTTTGGACAGATTGCATGTAATGTTTGGATGCCACATATCCCATGCAAAATGTGCGCATGATTTGGATTGCCGCATATGGTTGGAAAGACCTGGATGTCTTCTAATTCCTCCCAGTGTCATCACATGTTTAGGACTTCATTTGCCCATCTAAAACCTCCAAACAATCAAATTGGTCTAAAACGGGGTTCCTACCTGCACAGTTTGCAAAAATGACTTGGTTTTTAAGTTTCACTTGACTTAACTTGAATTTCTCAATCAGACCAGGTAGTTAACATCTTAGGGTTCCAAGATATGCAAAAAATTTGGGACTTAAACCTTATTGAGGCCTAAGTAATTAAGAACACAAAATTGGGCTTAAAATCTTCTTTGAATCCGGATTCTTCTGTTTGTGTCCTTTGCAAAATGTGAGCCATCCATTGAACTTTGGACGTTGATTTTAGACTTCCTATACTTGATTGATCATCCTTAACATCTTGTCTAGGTACGACTCCAGCATCCTTCCCTTTTTGAAACGATCTGATCCTTAAATATGCTACGTATTCATCTAAAAGGTATGGGCTCAAATCTACCACATTGAACATGGCTGAAACTCTATAATCTCATTGTAAATCAACCTTGTAGGCATTGTCATTTGCCCTCTCCAAAACATCAAATGGACCTTTAGCTCTTGGCATCAGTTTGTTCTCCCTTTTGGAAGGAAAACGTTCCTTCGTTAGGTGTATCCACACAAGGCCTCCAAGTTCAAAAACCATCTTTCTCCTATGCTTGTTGGCTTCAGCTTGATATGATGCATTTGTCTTCTCCATTCTACCCTTAACCAACTCATGGAGTTTCTGAATCTCTTCCACTCTAGCTGCTGCATCTGTACTAGGCTTTTGGTCTAAAGGTCGTGGAGTGAGATCAAGTGGGCTTAGGGGATCAATTCGATAGACCACTTTGAAGGGGGAAAGATCAGTAGGCTTGCTTGGTGCCTTGTTATAAGCAAATTCAGTATGTGGCAAGGGTAGATCCCAAGCTTTGGCATGAGGTTTAATCAAAGCCCTTAGGATAGTACGTAGGGTTCGATTAGTCACCTTGGTTTGCCCATGAGTTTGGGGGTGACAAATGGTACTATACATGAGTTTAGTACGAAGTTTCTACGAAGAGGTATTCTAGAAATGACTTAAAAACTTTGTATCCCTATCAGAAACAATGGACTTAGGGATACCATGTAATCCGGTTACCTCCTTGAAGTACAACTTCGCCATATGTGTAGCATCATTGGTTTTGTTGCATGGTATAAAATGTGCCATCTTTGAAAACCTATCCACCACCACAAAGATTGAATCTTTGTTTCTTTGGGTTTTAGGCAAACCCAGAATGAAATCCATGCTTACATCCACCCAAAGTAACATTGGCACTAGAAGGGGTGTCTATAAACCATGGGGAAGGGTGTGACTCTTGGCAACTTGGCACGTTCCACATCGCCATAGGATGTCTTGAACCTCCTTCTCCATTCCTGGCCAATAGTAGTGCTCCCTTAACATGATTAAGGTCTTAGACTCTCCAACATGACCATCCAAAGAACCACTATGCACCTCTCTAATCAAGAGCTCACGGGTGCTACACTTTGGGATACACACCCGTGTACCCTTGAATAAAAAACCCTCTTGGACTAAAAATCTCCCTTGGGGTGTTTTTGGCACATAGAATATAACTCCCCAAGGCTTTCATCATCAGCATACAAAATTTTCAGATCCTCAAGACTAAGAACAAAAGCATCTAAGTGAAACAGAAGGAGATACCTCCTAGACAACGCATCGACTCCTTCATTGAGTTTTCCTGACTTATGCTTGATAGTGAAATGAAATGATTGGAGATAATTAACCCACTTTACATGGTGTGAGTTTAGCTTGCATTGGCCTTGAATATTTTTCAAAGCCTCATGATCATAATGCAAAATGAACTCACTGGCCATGCGATAATGACTCTAATGCTCTAAACATCGCACAATTGCATTAAACTCTTTGTCATAGGTGGAATGCTTTTGTCTTAAATCACACAGTTTCTCACTAAAGAAGGCCAAAGGTTTACCTTCCTGAGTAAGAGCACCACCTATTCCAACACCAGATGCATCACATTCAACTTTAAAGACATTCTCAAAGCACTACAAAGCTAGAACTGGTGCTTAAGCTAGTCTTCTCTTTACTTCTTCAAAAGCAGCTTAGGCTTTAGGGGTCCACTTGAATGATGTACCCTTAATCACCTCAGTCACGGGAGCCATTATGGTGCTGAAGTTCGTAATAAACCTCCTATACAAGGAAGCTAATCCATACAAGTGTTGTACATCATGTATACTTTGTGGAAGAGGCCATGGCCGAATAGCCTCTAACGTGCTCTCATCTGTCTTTATGCCTGCACCAGAAACAATATAACCAAACAATGTTACCTCATGAGTGAAAAAGGTACATTTCTTATGGTTACCATACAATCTTTGACGTTCAATAACAAGCATAATCTGATTGAGATGATCTTTATGCTCTTGCTCGCTCTTAGAATAGATCAGAATATCATCGAAGTAAACTACCACAAATTTTCCAATATAAGGCCTGAATACTTGATTCATTAGCCTCATGAATGCACTAGGAGCATTGGGAAGACCAAATGGCATAACAAGCCATTCATACAATCCTCATTTGGTCTTAAAAGCCGTCTTCCATTCATCTCCCTCTTGAATTATGATTTTTTAATATCCACTTCGAAGGACAATATTTGAAAACACTTTTGAGCCATGTAACTCATCTAGCATGTCCTCAAGCCCAAGTATAGGATACCTGTACTTGATAGTGATTTTGGTTATGGCTCTGTTGTCCACACACATAAATTAGCTACCATCCTTCTTAGGAACCAATAGGGCAGGTATGGTAGAAGTGCTTAAGCACTCCCGTATAAGCCCTTTTGACATTATTCCTCCACTTGCCTTTGAATCTCCATGGTTTCTTTAGGATGCATCCTATATGCTGGCTTGTTTGGAATGATAAAACCTAGAATGAGATCAATGTGGTGCTAGATATCTCTCTTAGGAGGCAAACTCGTAGGTTTCTCCCGTTGAAATAAGTGACAGAATTGGTGTATCAATGAAATGGCAATAGGGTGGGTTGGGAGGGGAGTTTCTGGTTCCTCTTCAATGTTCAAGATCCACTCCTTAAAAGCCTTAAATTCATGGTGTGAGGCCTTTAAAAGTGGTTCACCAAAGGTTAATAAACAAGCAGAATCCTCAGGCTTCTTTTGGGGTTTGCTTTTATGGAGCCCGGATGGTGATAAAGGAACCTGGGTGATCTTCTTTCCTCCTTCGGAAAAGGAGTATGTATTCAAGAACCCATCGTGCATTACCTTCCTGTCATGCATCCACGGCCTACCTAACAAGACATAGCATGCATCCATGGGGATAACATCACTACAACCCGTCTTGGTAGTGCTTACCAATGGACAGAGAAATAAGACACCGAGAGTTAACTTTTAACCCCTTGCTTTGGTTTAAACAATGGATGTTGTAAGGATAGGGGTGGGTCAGGGCTTGCAATCCTAATTTCTCAATCATGCTAAGAGAAACTACATTGGCACAACTCCCTCCATCAATGATCAAGGAGCGAACCTTGTCTTGAACCGTGCACCGAGTATGAAAGATATTCTCCCTTTGCTTGTGTGTTGGTGCCCTTTTGGCCACTTAGAACTCTTCTGAAAACTAACATCTCACCATCATCTACTTCCTCCTCTAGTGTTTCCCTCAATTTCCCCTTTATTCTCCTCATCAATCTCTTCCTCTTCCACGGCTTTCTATTCGACTAAGGTAATCACCTTTTGGTTTGGGCAGACCGTGGCTATGTGTCCTAATCCTTGGCACTTAAAGCACCTTCTTGTACCCATGGGACTCGGATTGGGTATTTTCGGAGGTGGTTGGCAATTTTGTGGAGCTTGGGTTCTTTGTGGGAATAGTGGGTAAGGATTTATGGGCTTAGGAGGTGGGTTAGAACTCCTCTTGTTAAAGGGTGTGTTCCGGGGTGGAGGCTTGCTGAACTCACGTTTAAAGGGCTGTTTGATCTTCTTTTGTTGCTCAACGTTGTGAGCAAGTATACATATTTCATCAAGCGTGGTGAATTGTTACGATTCAACTACATTAGCATACTTAGGATCAACTCCCCCAAACTATTTAACTATAGTTCGCTCTTCTAGTTCTTGAATATTACACTTGATCATGATTTTCTCAAAATCACGTGTGTATTCTTCAACACTGAGGCCACCGTGTGTAAGATTATGGAGCTGAGAATAACTATCTTGGATGTAGGTGGGTGAAAGAAACCGAGACTTAAGCTTTGCTTTCGTCTTCTCCCATGTTCTGATCTTGATTTTCCTACACCTAACCCTCTCGGCACAAAGGTTAGTCCACCAAATGGGCGCGTCCTTCCTTAGCCGAAGGGCCACCAGCTTTACTTTCTTATCATCAGGAATGTCTTTGTACTTAAATACTTTCTCCACTTTATGCATCCACTCTAAAAACTCATCTGGATCCAACTTGCCTTCAAATTCCAGAATCTCAACTCTAACATCCTTAGAGTTGGCTTGAAATCTTAGCTACATTATAGTCCTCCTTCCTGGCTCATCCTCACTAGATGAACTCAACGGTTGCTTACTTCTTCTTCTTCTTCTCTTTGGCTAAACCGGATTGGCTCTTCGTTGATCTTTTGTTTCTGTTTCAAGAAGAAACCAATCTGTTTTCTTAAGTACTCATTTTGGGTCTTACCTTCTTGGTTAGAAATAGTAATTTCATGATTTCTCTTCAAAACAACTTCAAGTTTCTCATCTACACTCAAGCTTGTACTCATAGTGTAATTGGCAAACTTAGAACTGAAACGGAGTTTGTGTTTGGATTATGTGTGGGGACGAATCTGAAAGTGTGGAGGGAATACCAGGCCAAGGAGAAACTTGGCTGTGGCGCCAAATATGATGGAAAGGCCAATGAACTAAACTCACACTCAAGTATAATGCAAGGTAAGGTAGAACAATTTGATTCTAATGCTTAAGTTCAATGGAATCCGAATGGATGGAATAAGGTTGGATAGAACTAAACTTGAACCTTGGATACAAAAATTACCACCAAGACCAATATTAGGGCCCTTAAGTTTGATTAAGATACAAAAACACCACGTAAAAAGTTTAGGACTTCACTTGATCACCACTCTAATTGGCCTAATTAGAGATAAGTAAGTTAACTGTTTACGGTTTTTCAAAGGAGCAATGCTCTCTTTTCGCTCATTCAAATGTATGTGATCTAATTACAAAAGTGGTCCTTGGTAGCCCTTATACCCTAGCATGCATGCATACAAGCTGGTCAAGTAAAGGGGTAGGGGTTTCTCAAGATTAGGAAACTTCCTAATCTTGCTTACTTCACGGTTTAAGCTAACCCATGATACATCAATGCAAATACTAGCTTAATCCTTGCTAATTACAACCATTGAGTCTATTTAATCTTTAGGATTAAAGCTAAACTTAATACTAAGCAAGCAATTAGGATAAAAGGAAGCTGTTTATCTGTGAGAGTAAAGAAGAAAGCTGCTTGGTTCCCAGCTTGCTTTACAGCTGACCAACGAAGAAGCTTCTCCCTGTTCTTCCTTGTTTCTCATTGGTTGCTCCATGATTGTGTCCAATGACCCTTTAACTGCTCACTCATGCTGTTAGGTAAGGATTGGATGCCTAGAATGACATCAACCACCAAATGCACCAATGAGGTACAATCGGGTTGTTTTAGGCAGATTGTAGGCAACGTTTAGACGCCACATAACCCATGCAAAACGTTAGAATGATTTTGATTGCCACATATGGTTGGAAAGACCTGGATGTCTTCTAACTCCTCCAATTGGAATCACATGTTTATGACTTAATTTGACTGTGCAGAACCTCATAATACTCATAATAGTCTAAACAAGGTTGCAGCCTGCACAGTTTAAAAAAATGACTTGGTTCTTCAACATTCACTTGCCTTAACTTGAATTTCTCAATTGGACCAGGCAGTTAACATCTTGGGGCTCCAAGATATGCAAAAATTTTAGACTTAAACCCCATGGAGGCCTAAGTAATTAAGAACAAAAAATCGGGCTTGAAATGTGCCTTGAACCCAGATACTTCTGTTTGCATCCTTTTTAAAATGTGAGCCACCCTCTGAACTTTGGATGCTGATTTCGGACTTCCAAGACTTGATTGATCATCCTTATGATCGTGGCTAGGTAGGACTCCATCAGAAGTGATTTAGCATAGGATGTTGCTTCTACCTATTTTGTGAAGTAGTCAGTTGCTATAAGCACATATTCATGTCTGTGTCCCCTTTTCGGTGTAATCTTTCCAATGATGTTGATTCCCCATACAAAAAAGGGCCATGGTGAAGTCAATGTTGAGAGAAAGGAGGGTGGTTGATACTATAATCTTTAGCATATACCTAGAACTTGTGACACCTTCTTACATATGCACAATAGTCTGCTTCCATTGTGGGCCAATAATACCCCATTCTCTAGACCTCCTTTGTGAACATTTTACCATTCATATGTAGCCCACATTCCCAACCATGAACTTCTTTTGTAATCTATAGGGATTTTTATTGTGTTATACGAAGTAGATTTACCTACATCAGTTTTCTTGCGCAGCTTTCCCTTATTTTCAAATATTGCGAGGATAGCAACATTAATGGTCGTTAAGCTTTTAGGGAGGATGCTAGTGGTTATTCATTCTTCATTAAGTATTGGTAAATATCTTAATACCAAGCAGTCAGGTCGGTACTGCAAACTTCAATTTTATAACAGTGGGCTAGCTTATTCTTCCTTTCCACTATTAATGCCATCGAATGAATGCCACTAGGGATGTTGATCATCAAAGCTAGTTTTTCCATGGAGTCCGTGAACTAATTATCTTCTCCAGAGAAACAGGAATTAGTGATGTGAGTAAATTTCTTGGTAAGGTCCACTAGGTGAGCATAGTATGGTACCAAGGCTTCACTTCTTACTTTCCATTTTTGCTAGATTTGACTAATTATCAATTTGGAATCTCTGTATACTTGCAGATTCTTTACTCATATTTCCATGGTAGCTTATGACCCAAAATCCTTTTTAATTCAAAGCCCCATCAAAGTACATTATCCACATTTCTTCTTCTACCTAAAGGGCTTCCTCATTAGGGAGATCAAAAGATTCCTCCTTTTGATCCTTAGTTGGCATATCTGCCAAGAAGTCAAACACGACCCTGCCTTTAATGGAGTTTTGTGGGATGTAATATATATAAAACTGTGACAACATTACTGTCTAACTGGCTTCCTTACTGCTCATCACGTGTTGTTAAAGCAAATATCTTATTGGGTCTATTAATGCTACCACATGCACCGTATAGGCTAACATGCAGTATTTGAACTTCTTAGTTGCCCATACTAAGGCCAAGGTCGTCTTCTCCTAGGGCAACTAGTGGGTTTTATATTCAAGGAACTTGTTGCTCACATAATAAATAACCTTTTCTTCCCCTTCTATCCTCTAGGCTAACATGGCCCCTATAGCAGTAACTATTGTTGTGAGATATAGGATGAGAGGAATGACATGTTGTGGGGATACCAACACTGGTGGATTAAATAAGTATTCCTTCTTCTTGTCAAATGCCTCATGGCACTCTTAATTTTACTATGGCTTTACCTTTCTCTTTAATTTCTTAGAGATGGGTTTACACACCATTGTCGACTTTGATATAAAGTGACTGATGTACAACAAATGACCCGTGAACCCTTGCATCTCCTTTTCTATCCTTAGCAGTGGCATTTCTTGTATTGCTTTATTTTTTTGAAAGGTTAACTTCAATTCCGCTGAGGCTGACTACGTATTGTAGTATCTTTCCTAAAGTAACTCCAAATGCATACTTATGCGCATTCAAACACATATTGTATTTTCTAAGTCTAATAAAGAATTTTCAAAGTGTCACAACATGCGCATCCCTTTGCTTAGATTTTATAATTATGTCATCCACATACACTTCTGCTTTCTTGTGTATTAGGCCATATAGTAAAGTGGTAGATGTCCTTTGATAACTGGCCTCAGCATTCTTCAACCCAAATGGCATCACAGTGTAGCAATAAGTTTGTCACTGAGTAATAAAGGTAGTCTTTTCCATCTCTGCAATTACCATCTTAACTTGGTTATAACCGGCACACTCATCCATAAAGGAAAGAAGGGCATGTCCAGTCATATTATCAACCAAGTTATCTATATGTGGCAGTGTGAAGTCATCTTTTAGACTTTCCTTATTGAGATCCCTAAAATCCATGCACATTCTTACTCTCTTGTCCTTCTTTAAAGCTGGTATGAAGTTTACTACCCATTAAGGATGGTGCACGACCTTGATGAACCTTGCATCTAATTGTTTCTGTGTCTCCTGCTTTATTTTCAAAGTCCATTCTAGCTTTATCCTATAAAGCTTCTATTTAACCGGTTAACCTATGGATAGCGAGTGATTTTATACTCAACAATGTCCTGATATATGTTTGGCATGTCTCTACAAGTGCAGGAAAAGACATCTATGAATCCCCATAGGAGTGAGGTAAAACTTTCTTACTAGTTAGGTATTAGTGATTTTCCTATTTTAAGCTCTCAAGGCTTATCAAAAATCCACAAGTTGGTTTATACTGTATTGTTAATTATGGAAGCTTGATTTTTGTGATCTTTCCCTATATGGATTACTTCCTTAGGAGTTATATCTTCATTATCACTATAGAAGGCAAAGCATTCAAACGGAAAGCAATGTTATGAGTCATGAACAAAAATGTTCATATGATTGAATCAAAAGCAGGTATAGCTAATGAAGATTTTGAAGGAACGAAAACTAAAGATTGACTCTTGGATTTATCCTAGACCTTTTTGAACTACCCCCATAGTTATGGTGAACATTTTTCTTTTCCCTTCAGTTGTCCAAGTCATTTGCTTGCAACCTTCAGTGCTCACCTCGATGGTGAATCTAGTAGGGTCAAAACCATTATCAGACATGACGAGGGACATAATAGCAGTAGGATCTTCTTTTTTCCTGTAACATTGGTCGAACAGGATCACAAAGATGTTACTTTCAGTTAGGTTGACCCAGTCTTGTGTGGACAGATATCCTCTCACGATAGTAAGCACCTCTTTCTCAAACAGCTAGCAGTCATTGAATACTTCTAACCCAGGCACTAAAGTTCCGTTCTTTTTTATACTACAAGGCTCAAAGTAGCCATAGAAAGGGAAATTATCTCCTTTGCATAGGAATTGTCCATTTAGAGTGTGAGGATAAGGTCTGACAATGTAGTGCATTGGGCGCCCTTTCCTAGCAACAACCTTCCTTGCCTGAGCTTCTTTCCTAAACTCAGCCACTTCTTCTGGAGCGGGCTAATACCCTCACCCGAATTTGTAATCTTCCTTTCGGGTCAAAGGAAAGGTAATCCATGCTTGTTTACTTCATCCAAAAGCCATTCCTAGAAGTAGCCCCACCTCTTAAGGATAGCATTCACATTTCAATTTGAATAGGGGATCGAGGTTAAAAGGAACTTTATCAATTTCCAAGACTACCACTGTTTCAAAGTTATAGAGTTTCTCTTCGTTGTGATTGTGATCTATTTCAAATACTGATCATTATAGTATGCAAATTATCCCCTTCAAAGGTGACCACCTACCCTTTTATCAACACATTTAACTTCTAGTGTAAAGTAGAAGGAAATTCGTGGTGGTCCTGAAGCCATGGGCATCCATAAGTAAGTTGAAAGTGGCTGGTGTATCCAAAACTTGGAATTCAACATTTCTTTTGATAGGACCCATGTTAATGGCGAGGAGAATAGTGCATAAGACTACCCTCTTTGAATTGTCGTATGCTCTTAGATGAGTGAATGCTATTGAGAGCTACTCCTCCTTGATCCTTAACCTTTTAGCTGTTCTTCAAGGACATACGTTCATAGTTGACTCGTTGTCGACTAAGGTGAGGGGCACATGCTTCTAAAGGCATATCACAATGAGGTAGAGAGCGCTATTGTGCGCTAAACCTCCTAATGGAAGATCCTCACTGCAAAAGGTTATGGTGCCTTTATCGGCCGTAATTAAGGCTATCATTTCCTCAAGTGTAGCTTCAGGAGACAAGTCAATTTTATTTTGCTCATCTATCAGGAGTTATCCATGTTTCTAAGAAGCTACTGTGAGTTGTCCGATTCTTACTTCTACTTTGAATTTCTTCAATTGCCTTAGTATTGGATCTTCCTCTTAGGCTAGTGTTGCCTTTTCTTTTCTCGGGGCCTAGTGTGGCCCGTCCTTAGCTTGGTGCCCCCTGCTTTTGTAAGAAGTTGAGATGACGCCTGGTCCTCCTCTCTCCAGAAGTCCTCTTCTTCATCACTACTAAAAATTCTCATTTTTCTGATGAATATCTCTAACGAATTTTCAGTCCGTCAGACAATCTGACGAACTGGCAGTAGAGTATGCACATTCCACGACTTTTCTGTCGGATTTCTTGATGAACGAAATTTCCATTCGAGGTCCAACGGATTTTCGACGGAACATTCCATTGGAATGGTCAACTTGTTGACCGGTTAGTGCCTCTTGGATTTTTTCAAATTTTTTTCAAAAAAATTTGGGCTTCCGAATTTACTCGCCCCAAATCTGGTTTCGAGGCCTCATTTCGTGAAACACTAAACGATTTAGAGAGAGGGAGGAGGAATCGCCTACCCACTGTCACTGTGCCCACCGACACTGTCCGCCACAACGCCGCCGCCACAAGTCATCCACCGCCGGCCGCCTCCAGCTTCCACCACCATTTGTGGCCTAATTTTTTTGACTTTTTCAAGCAAGTAACTCTACATAATTATGTAGTTGATTCAGTAGTAGATTTGTAAAATTTGCGGTTAAAAATTGGTAATTATGTGATATCAAAGTACGCATATATATTGACTAATTTATCTTGTTTTCTGGGTCTCTTGGAATCATCCTTTCAACAGACAGTCACGCCAGTTGAGGTAAAGTTGCCTACATCTGAATCTCCCCACACCCCGCGAAAGCGGGACCCACACTAGGAGGTGTTGTTATTGTTGTATATATTGACTAATTGTGGAAATTATGTCGAATGAGGTATATATAAGTGATGGTTGTCAAAAATTATGTTGAATATATATTGGTTTGATAAATTGATTAATTAATTATTTAATATGTTGTTTGGTTGATTTTGTTTTATAAATTTGGAAGTTTGCATGTAATTTTCTAATTAGTTGTTAAGTATTAAAAATGTTCAAGAATATATTTGTTGATTAATATTGTATATTAAGTAAACTTTAAATACGTAAAATTTAATGTTAACAATTAAAGTAGGAATGATAATGTCTTAGGTAAATAATAGTTTGAATGATATTATGGTTCGATTAGATAGTGAAATAATAAGAAAATTATTAGTATATTTTTTTGTAAATGTTGAAATGTTGTATGTTGTCATGTATGATTTGGATAATGAAAATATATAAAATATTCATATTTCAAGTTGTAATTTTTGTGGATGATCAGTATGAAGGACATGGATCATAATAGAAAACATATTGTAAAAAGGGGGGAAACAAACATGTTATTGTTGCTGTGAATGTCATCATTGTCGGTGTGAATGTCACAAGTTTGGAAAACAATTGCAGTCATTTGAACATGTTTAAATCCTGATCTAATTGTCATAATATATTATTTTTCTCCATCGTATATTGAATAAAGTGTACGACGAAATAGTATAACTATAAATAAATCATTTAGCCATGAAGTGAAATGTAATAATTATGTACATGATTATAAGCAACCTATTTCCTAATAATTACATTTTTATGGTGAACAGTGGATAATATGAATGGACCACCCATTGGAGGTGGATGTATAAAAGATTTCTACTGGTAGAAAAGGATACAGACAAGAATTTTTAGAAGGAGTTGAATTATTTGATTAATTTGCAAGAAGTCAAATGAAGTTCATAGATAATGGGCATTATAGAGGTCCTTGTGGCAAATGCCACCTGAGCTTACAAAGAACCTGATGATGCGAAATTACACTTGTATCAAAACGGTTTTCTTAAAGGCTACTGGTATTGGATGTGTCATGGGGAGATAGAGCTATTGAATGTGACGATGTTGGAAATAGCAACTCATAAAACTTGTACAAGCACATTATTTCAAGTCCTATGCACTTTGATAACACTAAACCATATGGATCGTGATGGAGCAATGGTGAACAATGTCATGATTATTGATGAAGTTAATATAATTGAGCAACCAAATGCAGAAGCTCAGGCATTCTATGATATGCTTGAAGCTGCTCAGAGGCCATTATGGGATGGGTGTAGCAACCAAACTGAATTATCAAATGTCGCTCGATTGATGAGTATCAAATCTAAGGACAATATGCCACAAATTTGTTTTAATGAAGTTGTGCATGTAATACATGAGAGTTGTCTAGCAAACAATCATGTGCTAAAAAAACAACTCATAGTTGAAAAGGAAGGTTCGAAGTTTAGGACTAGATGTGCAAGCGATTTATTGTTGACGCAATGGTTGCATGCTTTACATTAAAGAGGATTTAACACTTGAGAAATGCAAGTTTTGTGATTTACTAAGATGGAAGCCAAAGAAATTAGGGGATAATAGAAATAAGACAAAATCATATGCGAAAATGTTCTACTTCCCTTTAACACCTAGGTTATAACAGCTTTGTGCCTTAGGAAATACAGTTGAACACATGAGCTGGCATCACAACAATAGGTGTAAGGATGGTGCCCTTTGTCACCCTTCATATGGGGAAGCATGGAAACATTTTGACTGCACACACTTAGATTTTATTGCCGAGCCTCGCAACGCTAGACTTGGTTTGTCTACATATGGGTTTAGCCCATTCTCACAATCAACACAACCTTATTCGATTTGGCATGTGGTTGTGACGCCTTACAACCTTCCTCTAGATATGTGTATGACAACACCATAAATGTTCTTAACTGGCATTATACTTGGTCCAACCAATCCTAAGAACAAAATAGATGTGTACCTACAACATTTGATTGATGAGATAAGAAGTTCATGAGATGGTATTCAAACTTATGACATCTCAATGAGGTAGAACTTTTTGATAAGAGTTGTATTAATGTGCATAGTAAATGACTTCCCTGCTCTTGAAATGTTATCAGGATAGGGCGCTCATGATATTTTGAGTTGTCCATTTTGCATTGATAAGTTGAAGGTAACACATTTGAAACACGGAGGTAAACCATCCTGGTTTGGCTATCACCGTCGATTCCTACCCAGAGATCATGCATTTCAAAAAAATCAAACTGCATCTTGTAAGGGAAAAGTTGTAAACACTACTAAAAAACAGCTTTTTCCGGCGGATTTTCCGACGGAAAAAGACGTTTTTTCCATCGAAAAATGTATTTTCCGGCGGAAAATCCGATGGAATGTTCTGTAGGAATACGGTCCGTAGATCCACACCTTCGGACGGACTACTTATTCAGTCAGCCATGCCCGACAGTCAGCGCGACAGACTGACGACAGAGTTTCAATTGTCCGACGGACTATGCCGTCGGGCATACCTGGTCAAAGATGGCCAGGATCACCGGAAGGACCGACGGAAATTGGCCATTCCGTCGGCTAGCCCTGGTCTTCTGTCCAACGGAAAGCCTTAATTCGGTCAGAAATTTGGGAAAATAAAAAAAAATAATTTGAAAATGTAGTTCCCCAAATACAAATTTACAACCTGCATATACAAACTCAGGCCAACCATATGTTGACCGAACCAAAACCACCACACGTGGTACACAAATCGCAACAAACGTAACCACCATACTTGGTACACAATTCGCAACAAACGTAACCACCACACGTGGTTACTTTCATTCAATAAGTATAAATAAACAACCACACCAAATCGACATTGTAATAGTACGAAGTACAGTAATAAGCAACCAAAGCAAGGCAACAAATGCAAGAGAACGTAACTGTTCAAATGAGTATCGAGGAGGAAGGGGAGGATCAAGGGACATTCTAGTTGAAATAATCCCTGCAGCCATGAGGGCGATCATCATACCCAATGTTGGCACTACCATCATCGTCATTGTCATCATCATCATCATCATCGTCATCGTCATAGGGTTGCGGTTCAGGAGGAGGAGGTGCAGGAGGGACATAAGGAGCAGTGCAGCGGTGTTGTCGATGGCGCATAGAAGGGCGTGGGCGAGATCCAGACCCAGATGCTTGTTGAGCTCTCATAAACTCACGGAATGTTTCTCTCAGACCAGATAATTCCGAACTGAGTAAAGTCACTTTCTGTTCTAAGTGACGGTTTTTCTCCGCCATCGTACTGAGCTCGCTGTTCAGCTGGGTGACCGATGCTCGCACATCAAGGTCATGATCACAGTCCCGGGATGTCGCTGTGGACTTCACCAGGTGCTTCAGTTTCACCCCTTCTGATCCTAGCCCATACACACGACCCTTTTTATTGTAGTTAGCTTGCACCCATAACTCGGTTTCGGATGGGACTTCAGTTGGTTCGGAGCCGGGATCTGTGGAAGAGTGCGAGTTTTGAATGTGGTCCCACTTTAATTGGTGCTCCGTCTACAAAATCAGATTCAAAAAAATTACACATTTCAAACATAGCATTCAATCGTGAAGAATCTGAGCTGATTTGTTACGCAATCAAGAAATCATGCAGGTGACTTACCCATCTTTTTTCAGATTTTTTGTCCACCCATTTGTTAGCCGCGTCTACATGAGTGTCCTTAAAAAGTTCGAGGTCCGTAACCTCCCTATTAAGCTTCTTCGCCTACACAATAACAGAATACGTTAACGTACAGGAGGATGGCTGTAATTGGATAAGGCGTTGGGAAAAATAAGTACAAGAAATAATGAACCACGCACTTATCATGCGTCTTCTGTGCTCAGTAAATGGGACCGAACCAGATCTATGCAAAGAAGGACCTAACCCGTCCTGCTCGCTGTTCCGATTCTTCTTTGCCTGGGAACTCATCTTCAGAAATTTCTCGGAAGCATAATATTCCTGCAGCAACTTCCAAGTGCTGTCAGACAACCACAACGGTTGCTTCCTCCTCTTCCTCAACTCCCCGAATGTGTCCCTCAATCTACTTGGCCCTTTCTCCTCAAAGTTCCTCCGTATCTGGGTCTCATGCTCTGGAGCCCAACAGTAATGCTTCTGCATGAACACAATTACATGCCACAAAATGTGATATCTGCTAACAATATGAATATATATATGTGTATATGTAGATAAATGTACAAAAATTTGGGAGAACTCTTACCTTAAACTCACCAAACAACAAGTCCCGATGTTGTTTAGGCACTTTCCTCCATGTTGGCCATGGCTCAGGATATTTGCTCGTAAATATCCTTGTAATCTCTAACACAACATCGTACGGACAGAAACTTGCAAATTAAGAAATAATGGATCCCGTCAGAAATTGCAAATTGATAATACAGTTGGTAACATATAATTACTTACTCTCTGCCGTCAGGTGTGATGAGTTGCTTGTTTGTGGTACTGCCATGGCTAGAAGCATGTTCAATTTGTTCCCAACTCCTTTCTATAGATTGTTGTGGAATAATAGGTGTGTTCGGGATCATGTAGCTGCCAGACATGAGTACATGGGGGATGTTGGCTGTCATGTGCTGGCTGAAGTGTATGGATGGAGTAGTGCGAGGGTCTGGGACAATGTCGTGGGGAACCTCAGGGGTTTGATGTCCCTGATATTCCTCTTTGTACTGATTGGTGGGGTCTTATCGGTCTGCTCCCCGAGAACGCCAACGTCCGGCCCCGTGGCCACGATGTGTACCTGACATCTTTGAGACAAATATACAGAACGTAGTGATCAAATCATATAAGGAACAAATAATTAATTGCAAGTTAAATTAATAGCAAATGTCGTGTGTGACCATAATTATAATGTCATAAATGTCACGCATACAATGTCATAAGTTTCTGAATTAACATAGAATACAATTTGGTTTTAGGTCACAATCTACTCAATTATCATTATCACTTTCATTCAGAGTTTTCAGTATCGTCGTCAATATCATCCCACTCCTCCTCTTCACTTCTCTCAGATGGAACGTCTTCGTTTACCTCCTCAATTTCTTCCTCCTCATTCAACAAAGTTGCAGGGAGCATGTCAGTTACTGGTGTCATGTGGGACACTTGTTCCTCTTGAAATGCAACTGGTAAAGTGAATTCATTATTCACTTTGTGTCTAAATTTGTTTGGTATGACAACCCACCAGTTACCTTTATCTCTTATTCCCTTTGGGTACCTCATGTACACCACCTGGATTGCGGAAGCAGCAAATATGAATGGATCATATTTTTTGTATCTTCTTATTGCATTAACCTCAACGAAGGGACATAGTTTGGGGCTACGTGTTCCTCGAGGGGTGTTATCAAACCAATCACACCTAAACAATGTACATTGTTTTAGTGGTTCTCCTAGATATTCAACACGAATAACTTCTTGAAGGATTCCATAATAATCACCCTCGAATCCACCTTCCCTGCTCCCTTTCACACAAACCCCACAATTGTAACTCTTTTTCCCTTCACCCCTTTTCTGTGTATGAAATAAGAATCCATTCACCCTAAATGCAGACCAGGTTGTGACCTTCCTCAAAGGCAGTTGAGCCAAATGGTACAGGTGTAGCTGACGTTCGTCATTGAACATTTGAACAATGTCAACCTACAATTATTTATGTTTCAACTCATAAGGTCGGGACCATTTGCTACAAATAAGTTCTGATGAATTAGTACAATAATTTCCAACGACGATGGCAAAAGTAAAAAATCTTACTGCTTTCTTGAACCACCAAATAAACTCTGACTCTATCAGTGCATCTAACTCCACATCTGTGAAATTTGGGTTTCCTTGTAATTTTTATTGTTTGAGTAGTCTGTACAAGTCATTATTCACTTATTAGCACCATGTTTCAATTCATAAAATGGTATTCGTTCAATGCATGTAATGGATGCAATGGGCACTTTTTTTGGTAACTTACGCGATGTATGGTTCAACTTCATTACAATTCAACACAATATGAAGCTGTGCAGCGTTCATTTCTTCATCAGTTAGGTACCTCTGTGTCCGAATTCCCAAAGCAGTACCTTTGGTTTGGAAAACTGATAAAATTGGCTCACCTCCTAGATCCACATTGATTTCCTCATTTCGTCGACGTCTTGTGCGCATTGAAGGCACATTAGCGCCAAAGTAGAATAAAGAAAATTGTGATATCTCGAACACCAGATATGCTTCGACCACTGACCCCTCAAGGGATGTTTTATTTTTAATTTTCTTCTTCAGCCACCCGAAGTACCTACATTAAAATTTTATGAGTGTTTGAAGCACACTTTAGTTTTACATTTACATGTGTGAGGAAATTTATCAAATGTATTTACCTTTCAAAAGGATACATCCATCGATATTGCACTGGACCCCCAAGGTATGCTTCTTCTGCCAAATGCATAGGTAAGTGCTCCATGACATTGAAGAACCCAGGAGGCAAAACTCTCTCCAATTTGCAAAGGATGATGCATATATTGCGTTGCATTTCTTGTAACTTATCGACCCGTAACACTGTTGAGCAAATGTTTCTGAAGTACTCACTTAACTCAACAAGTGGTTCAAGTACATCGTCTGGTAGCGCACGAAATGCTATTGGCATTAGCGTCTGCAGGAACACATGAAAGTCATGACTCTTCATGTTTTGGAACTTTGCAGCCTTCATATCTACGCAATTCCCAAAGTTGGAGCAATAAGCATCAGGCATTGTAAGCTGTTGGGCCCACTCACATACCCCCTTCCTTTTGTCCAAAGAAAGGACGTACGAAGCCTTTGGCTTCAGTGTCCTCCTGTTAACACCTCGTTCAACATTTAACTCGGCACGATCACACATGTCTGCCATGTCCAACCTCGCCTTCACATCATCTTTTGTTTTTCCCGGAACATCCATGACAGTGTTTATGATGTTGTCGCAGAAGTTTTTCTCTATATGCATAACATCCAAGTTGTGATGTAGCAACTGGTCTTTCCAACAAGGTAAATCCCAGAAGAGGCTTCTCTTGGTCTAGTTGTGAACATTTTCCTTGAAACCCAGGATTACAAAATCTCCATCCGTGCTTACTTTTGGAAGACTATCCACCTCATTCGACAGTTCCTCGTCACTTCTCCTAGATGGAGGGCCCTCTTTCACCAGTTTTCCCTTACAAAACGCAGTGTGGTTTTTCCAAAACGCATGATGTCGAGGCAGGAATCGACGGTGACAGTCAAACCATGATGCTTTGCCCCCATGTTTCAAATGTGTCGCCCTTAACTGATCCATACAAATAGGGCAACTCAAAACACCATGAGTGCTCTATCCAGATAACATTCTGAGCGCGGGGAAGTCATTCACTGTCCACATTAAGGCAGCTCTCATCAAGAAGTTCTGCCTCATGGAAATGTCATAAGTCTGGACACCATCCCACAAAGTTCGGAGCTCATCAATCAACGGTTGCAAGTACACATCTATTTTATTCTTTGGATTTGATGGCCCCGGTATAATGAAAGTCAAGAACATATATGGCGTTGTCATGCACATATCTAGAGGAAGATTGTAAGGTGTCACAACCATAGGCCACATTGAATAAGAACGAGCAGATTGTGAGAAAGGGCTAAACCCATCAGCACACAAACCAAGCCTCACATTACGAGGCTCAGAAGCAAAATCTGGGTATTTGCGATCAAAATGTTTCCACGCTTCCCCATCTGAATGGTGACACAGAACACCATCCTCACGCCTATTGTTATAATGCCACCTCATGTGCTCAGATGTGCTTCTTGAGTCATAAAGGCGTTTCAGCCTTGGTATCAAAGGCAAGTAGAACATTTTTTCATATGATTTTAACTTCTTCCTATTATCGCCTGACTTAATTGGCTTCCATCTTGGCAAATCACAAAACTTACAATTTTCAAGGGCCGAATCTTTCTTAAAGTAAAGCATACATCCACCGCGGCAACAATCAATCCTGTGCTCATCTAAACCCAAACTTCGGACTTTCTTTTTCAACTCTGAGTAACTTTGGGGCACACGATTGTCTGGCGGGCAACTCTCATGAAGTAACTGCATCACCTCATTCATACAATTATGCGGCATATTGTAATCAGATAATCAACCTCACAGCATTGGACAACTCAGTTTGGTTTGAACATCCTTCCCACAATGGCGCCTGAGCAGTTTGAAGCATATCATAAAATGCCTGAGCTTCTGCATTTGGTTGCTCACTAACTTCAACCTCATTAGTCACAATGACATCGTTCACCATTGCTCCAACACGATCGACAAACGAGTTTGTGTTATCGAAATCCATAGGACTTGTTCGAGCCATGTCATCATACAAGTTTTGTTGGTTACTACTGCCAACATTTGCATATTCAGTTGGTTCTATCTCCCCATGAGATGTCTAATACTAATACCCCTTAACAAAGTCGTTTTGGTACAAGTGTAATTTAACATCATTAGGTTCCCTATATGCTCTGTTTCCACACTTGGAACAAGGACATCTATAATGCCCATTATTAATGAACTCTGTTTGACACCTTGCAAATTGATCAAACATTTTCACTCCTTCTAAGAACTCCTGCCTATAAGATTTTCTCCCTGACAGAAATCTTTCATACATCCACCTCCGATGGGGTGGTCCACACATATTATCCACTGTTCATCATTGACAAAGTAAGTAGTACATTGGTTACTTTAACCATCGACGTATGCTGAGAATTTTAATTCGTATGCAAGTGAAAGCATGATGGACTTATCATTAAACTATTTCGTCATACGCTATGATTAACAGGGTACCAACAAAAGCACATATATATTACGACAATGAAGTCAGGATATAAACCTGTTTCAATGTCTGAAGTGGGAGCCCAAAGTTGTGACATGCACACCGATAATAACGACACTCACAACAACAATAACAGATTTTTTCCCCTTTCGTAATACATTTTCACTTACGACCCATTTCCTTCAAATTAATAATCCAGAAAAATCGATCTCATTAACACACAAATTAAAATAACACCCTTCCCTCAAATCGTACATAGCAACATATACGCACAACTTTTTCACATTTAACGGAATAATATAACCTCATAGTTGCTTACTAATTGTTTTCTATCAATCCTCAACAATAAATACATTTCACAACTAATTATGTTCAATGTCTGTACAAACACATTCTTCACTTCACTAGAACTAAGAACACCAACAAATTACTAATAATAGCGCTTACCTAACAATTACATATTAATCTACACAAAATTTCAACATACAGAAACCATTATCAACAATTTAACACATATCACATAATCAATCCACTTTAATTTACCAAACCGCATGCGACAATCCATACATTTTTAATTTTTCACAACAATCAATTTTCAAAAATCACTCAATATAAATCTACCAATCACTAATTACCACAAAACTATCAAAATTATCTCTTCAATTTCACAAATCTACAAAACATTTAGGTTTAAACACTTACTTCAAGATAACGAAATTTATGGGCCACAAATGGCGGGAATGTTGAGGTCGGCCGGCGGTGAAGAGGCGGCAACGGCGGCGAAGTGGTGGTGGCGATGTGGCGGTGGCGACGCTGGTGGGAGGCACCGGAGCTCGGTGGCGGGGTGGGCGGTCGACGCTCACGACCGACGTCACGCCCACTGGCTCGGCGGTAAAGAGGAGGTGGTCGACGACCGGGGGCGGGGCACACGAGGCCGCCGAACGGCGGGGGCGGGCACACAACGGCGGCGACCGGCAGCAACCGACGGGGGAGGGGCGAACGGGGGGGCCAATTTGGAGAGAGGAAGGAGAGAGAGAACCTGACTCGCGAAAGCCGAGTCGGGCCTCTTTTAAAGAGGGTCCGACGGACATGGCCATCAGGCCTCTTTGTCCGACGGACTTCAAAAACCAAAAAGGGGGGCGGCAAATTTCAAAAACCGCTGGCCGACGGGTCGTTTCGCCGGAATATCCGCCGGATATTCCGGCGGACAAGTTCGTCGGACCATTCGAAAATGAAAAAAATACCCTTAACGCAAGCAGTTTTCAAAAAAAAGGGTGACCGGCGGGTGTCTCGCCGGAATATCCATCGGCCCAGTCCGACGGACGGCCGTCTGCCGGAAAATGACCGCTTTTTAGTAGTGAAACAATGAAAAAAATGGGGAGGCACTATACCATGAGGTTGAGAATCTTTCAAAAGTAACCACTCATGAAGATTTCATAATCTCGAGTTTCAAGGAAAATCTACATAATTGGAGCAAACAAAGCATTTTTAGGCAGCTACCTTATTGGAGAGACCACTTGTTACGTCACAACTTGGACATGATGCACATAGATAAGAACTTTTGTGATAACATCATTAACATTGTCATGGACGTGCATAGTAAAACAAAAGATGATGCTAAGGCAAGGATGGAGATGGCTGATATGTGTGATTAGAGTGAGCTCAATGTAAAACATGGTGCTAACGGAAGAAGACTAAAACCTAAGGCTTCATTTGCACTTTCTTTGGATAAAAGAAAGGCGGTGCATGATTATGGGTGCAATAGCTAACAATTCCTGATGCTTATTAATCTAAGATTGGGAATTACATAGATATGAAGTCTGCAAAGTTTCAAAACATGAAGAGTCATGATTGTCATGTGTTTTTGCAGACGTTTACAATAATAGCATTCCATGCCCTAACCAATGATGTATTAGAACCACTTTTTGAGTTAAGTAAATACTTCAAAACTCTTTGATCAACAGTGTCACGGGTCAATAAGTTACAGGAAAGGCAACACAATATAAACATCATACTTCATAAATTGGAGAGAGTATTTCCCTCAGGATTCTTCAATGTCATGGAACACTTACCTATATATTTGGTAGAAGAAGCATACCTAGGCGGTCTAGTGCAATATCAATGGATGTAACTATTTGAAAAGTAAATATGAATATTAAAATTTGATCACTCATTTAAACCTAGAGTTATATTGAAATACTTATATACAATACTTTATTTTAGGTACTTTAGGTGGGTTAAGAAGAAGATTAAATACAAAACATATCCTAAAGGGTCAATGGCTGAAGCTTACCTAGTTTTGGAGGTATCATAGTTTTATCCGTATTACTTTGGCTCTAACATGCCTTTAATGCTCATAACATGTCAATGCAATGAGTATTATATTGACCAACCAAAAAATCAGCCCACTTTGTTAGTTTTTAAAGCCCAAGGCACTCCCGTGAGTCATATGCACAGGTGCCTAACTGATGAAGAGTTACACACGGAGCACCTTCATATTTTGGTGAATTGTGATGAGGTTCAACTTATATCAAGTTACTTAAATATGTAATAAAATTTACACCTTGTTATATATACTTAGCAAATCAATAACATCTGTGTAGTTTATTCAAACAACAAAAACTAGATGCAAATTCAACTGCAATGGACGTGGAGGTGGATCTTTGATTCTGGCCAAGTTTATTTGGTTGTTCAAAAAGGTAGTAAGACCCTAAATTATATATTTATCTAATTAATAATATCGTATATAACATACTTTGTTTGTTAATGAAATTTTTAAAAATTTATATAGGTTGAAATTGTACAAATCTTCAATGATGTATGCCAAATACACATATATCATTTGGCTCAACTGCCTTTAAGAAAAGCGACAACATCTTGGTCTGCATGTAGAGTCAATAGATTTTTATTTCAAATATAAAAAAGGTGTGTAGGGAAAAAGACTTACAATTGTGGTGTTTGTACGAAAGGGAGCGGGGAAGGTGGATTTGAGGATGATTATTATGGAATCGTCCAAGAGGTTATTCGTGTTGAATATCTTAGAGAACCACTTGAACAATGTATGTTGTTTAGGTGTGATTGGTTGGATAACACTCCTTGAGCTACATGTTGCCCTAAACTGTGTCCCTTTGTAGAGGTGAATGGCACATGAAGATATAGAAAGTATGATCCATTCATATGTGCTACTTCTGCAACCTAAGTGGTGTACATAAGGTACCCGAATAGAATAAGAGACAAATCTAACTAGACGATTGTCGTACCAGACAAACCTACACATAAAGTGAATAATAAATTCACTTTACCAGTTGCATTTCAAGAGGAACATGTGTCTCATGTGACACCGATGAGTGACATAATTCCTACAACTTTGTTGAATCAAGAAGACATTCAAGAGGTTAATGATGATGATTGAAATGTGGGAAGTGAAGAGGAGGAGGAGTGTGATGATGACTATGAAGATACTAATGACGAAATAGATGTCCACCTCAAATACACTGAGGATGATAATGAAACTGAGGATGGTGACTAGATTAGCTCCTATGAAACTGTATATTAAGTCCACTTAAGTACTTTCACATTGTATGCTTGTAGACTTTGTTCAATGAAGATATTTTTAGTGCTTTAGCACAATTGTCATGGTTTGATTTGTCGAACTTATAACTTTGTTTTCGCTTATATTATTTGATCACTAAGCTTTGTTCGTTTGTCATAAAGACATCAAGTATGCAACGCGGACATGGTAGCGGACGTGATAGAAATCAGTGGAGAGGGCATAATAACTAGAGTGGCTAATAACAAGAGGATTTTAAAAGATGGTGAAGAAGATCCATTACAACCCTTTTCTCGACCCCAACCACATTGCAAGCATGGAATTTACCCAAAATGTGCCTCAAAGTTCTGTGTTGCTAGCAGTTTAAACATGAATTTATTTCAGAATCAAAGACCTCCTCCCACTCAACCTCCAAGAGCATTTATGGTCACCCAATTCGGTTCCTATATCCCTATGAGACTATTTATTCCAACTAACAATGAAGAAATGAGCCAAGATCATAGCGAAGATGCTTCAAGCCATGGGAGCATGTCTAGTAAGATGCTAATCAAGTCAGACTGTAAAGAGTAAGTATTTAAACTTTCCCATTTATGAATATTGTGAACAAAAATATCTAACCATATGTTGGTTATGAGCAAAAATTTATAACTGTGTGTTTGTTATTTGCAAGGTTCTATCCCTATGATGTGGTGTTCGAAATTACAAAGATATTTGAAAGCAAGTATCCCAAGACTTAGCCATCAAGTGGTCAAGTTCCTAAATTACAGCGGGATTTGTTGTTTGATGAGTTCAATGTAAGATACATTATGGAGTTTCGTATAATTATAAACATATTCTCAAATGATAATATTACATAAGTTTTGATGCTTTTTATTTTATAGAAGCATTTCTATTGAGGTCTGGAGCATGACTTCCATATTAGGAAGAATTTTGAGGAGAAAGGGGCTAGCAAATTGAAGGACACATTGGGGAGTTAAGAAAGAGGAATCAGAGGCCGGATTGGTTGCCTACCAACACTTGGAAGGCATTAAAAGAATATTGGGCTTTTGAAAAATTTCTGAAGAAGAGTGCACAATTGGAATAGTGAGCAGGACGGCTTAGGTCCTCTTTTGCATACCTGTGGCTTGATCCCATTTAGTGAGCAAAAAAGACATTTGGTAAGTGGTTAATTAATGTTTACTTTCAATTATTTCAATATTTTAACAAATATTGAGAACTCTGCTCTATCTCAACTTATTTGAAAAATGTATAGGCCAAGAAGCTTAATAGGGAGCCGACTGCGACTGAAATTTTTAAAGACATTCATCAACATGACAAGGACAACACATAGATTGATAAGAAATCTGAAAAGACATGTAAGTTTTCTTTACTTCTTTAGTGTTTTAAAATCATTCCATTTTTGCGATTTCATGCTATACTACTAACGTGTAATATTTTCAATGTTATTTTGTAGATGGAGCACCAACAAAAATGGGAACAAATTAGAAGCTCCCAATCTTCAAAAAATCCTAACTCCGAGCCATCTGAAATTACATCTAAGATAGAGCTTTGGGTTTAAGGAAATTTAAAGAAGAAGGGTCGTGTCTATGGGCTAGGTTCAAAAGTGGTGAAACTAAGGCATGAGTTCAAGTCAACAGTAGCATCCTGGAGTAGTCAAAATTAGGAGTTTGATGGGGAGAGAAGGTTACTTTATTGAACAATGAATTGAGTACAATGGCAAAGAAAAACCGCAGAACAAAGGAGAGAAACCGTCATTTAGAAGATAAAGTCATGTTGTTGAGTGAATAACTTAGTGGGGGGTAAAACATACTAAATGAGTTCATCAGATCTCAACAAGCATCTGGCTCTGGCTCTAGATCTTGCCTGCCCTAATCGCTCCCTCGGCTGCACTTTCGCTCTACTCCTTATCTCCCTCTTCCTCCTACTCCTCAACCTGAATGGCATGATGATGATGATGATGATGATGATGATGATGATGGTAATGAGGATGACAATGGGTCTCATCTAGGTGGCCAGAATGTGGGTATGATCAGGACCCTAACTATGACTATTTCAACTATTGGAATTTTGAACATGGGGTGATTGTTCTATTGGATTACTATGGTATGGGATTGCTAAACTAGAACTTTATTGTGATTGTGAGTTTACACTTTGTTATTATTTTTGTGAGCTTGAACTAGAACTTTGTTGTGTTTGTCTTGAACTTGTGCATTTGGGCACAAGTGGTGGTTGAATGAAATGAACTACGTGTGATGGTTGTTGCTATATCTTTACCACGTTTAGTGGTTTTTGTAAATATGGTAGTTGCAGGTTATATGGATTTCGTAATTGTGTATCTTAATTTTAAAAAAACATTGCGGAAAAAATAAAATTTTCAACTAAATTCCTGATGGACTCCGATGGATTCCGACGGCTTCCAACAAAAGCCAATTTTTCATAAAAAAATTTAATCCATAAAAAATAATTTATGTCCAACGGGTTCTTCCATCGGTAGCCCGTCGGAAAAACCGACTGATAGAAAATGTCAGTCCGTTGGAACGCATCCGGTGGAATGTATCAATCCACGGAGCTTATTCTCGAAGGTCTGTATTCCGACGGACGTTTGTCGTCAGAAAATTGGTTCGCCGGGCATATAACTTCCTTGGGTTTCATATACGTCACCTTTATCCCTTTCCCATAGGCCAAGAACCACCTGGTGTTGTATAATCATGTTTACCCTTGGCTTCCGGTCATGAGTGCTTTGTGTGAATACAGATGGATCCCATTCCCCTTCTTGGTCATTGATAAAGATACATTCATTGTCCCCAAGTGGGTTTCATCTTTGTTTCGCTTCTGGGCTACTTTAGGCAACAGAAGTTGTCCTAACTTGAACATTCTTTCTAATCTATTTTTAAAAATCGAACAATTTTTGGTGCCATGCCTTCGTGACTGCTAGTTCTTATAGTAAGCAGCTGAGTTAAAGGTCTTGGACTACCTAAGGGCATCAGTATCTGACTTAATCTTAGAAAGGTCAATTTTCCCTTTCTCCAAGAGCTGTTGCAAGGCTTGAGTATATGCAGGAACTATGGGGCCATACTCAGGTTAACGGTGTATTGCATATACCTCTTTGGCACTACTAGCCTTTCTGTCATTGTTTTAGCAGTTGTTTTTCCAGTTGCTACCTATTTTGGCAGGCGTTTCTTTGGATAACGCCTCCTTTATCAACATACCAACATTTCCTTAATGTAGTAAGTTTTCAAATGGAATGAATCGCAGGTGCTGCCTATATGTGGGTTGGAGGTTCTTGATGAACAATCTCAACTGATCAGCTTTAGAATGTCGGTCCACCATATGAGCAGTCTTCGCCCTCTATCTCGCCAAGTAGTCAGTGAACCTTGTTTTTCTAGTTGTTTGAGCCATACAAGGTCCCTAAGTGTGATTGAGATGTCAGTATTGTTTGAATACTGACGTAAGAATTCTCTACCCATATAATCCCAAATTGTGACCTTCGTGGGTTTATAGTGTTGCATCGCCTCACGACATCCTTGTCAAAGGTCCGAGAGAATATAAGGTGGAAGATTTCCATATCAATCCCTTTTAGAGTCATTACGCTAAATAAGTGTCTGACCTGGTGGTGAGGATTTTTCAGTTCCATGAAACTTGGTGTCATACATAGTGAAATTCTAGGGTAGCTTCCTTTCGAGATTGCAGTGAATCCCACATAGGCATTAAAATAATTATCGAACATAAACAACTCCTTGAGAAGTTGTTATGTATGATCTATGCGTGGATCAGCTTAGGAAGTGCTCTTTTCCAGTTCTACTTCCTTTTTATTCTCTCTTGCTCCCCTCCTTTCATCGTTTGCCTCTTCCAAGGGGAGATGTTGCTCATTGTTTTTCACTTGGGATTCCTTAGTGAGGTTCTGAAGCATAGTAACCATTGCCTCCACCTTCTTATCACTTCCTTCCATTTTGGTTTGCATCATTTCGATCATCTTCATAAGTTAAGAGATCTTGTTGTTCCTTATCATTGGAATTGGTGTGAGATTTGTCTTTGACATAGGTCTTGACTTTGACCTGACAAGTGGAGTTTTCTCTTACTGCTCTTCAGATAGAAGTCTCCCAGTTGTTGCACTCTGCTCTTATACTTTCTCAGTCTTCCCTATCTTCATAAATAATGGCAAATGCTGAGGACTATTTCATCTGAGTACTTTGATGGGGAGATAAAGACTCAAACCATGCTGACTGGTGAACTTTATTAAATAAAAATAAAAAAAAACTAGCACTGAGAGCCTAGTATACTAACTGAATACTGAACCAAACTGACATGGAGTGGACTAGATTGCAGGATACCGATCGAGTTCTATATTGCACTCCGAGACTAGCAGCTAACTCATGACCTTCCCTTTTTTATCTAGTTTAGACCTCATTTAATATAGTGTAACTCTGGGAAAGCCGGTCTGGTTCCTTATTGGCCCCCGAGATTGGCAACCTGACTCTTAACAACTTTTTTTTATCCTAGGTCCAAAGCTCATTAAATGCAGACAAACCCCCTAGGATATGGGTTGAGTTCCTAATTAGGCTAGGGTACTGACTCTTACCCCTTTTCCTAGTTTCAGAATGAAAACAATCCTAATCGAATTTTTCTAAAATAATCCTAAACTCCTATCAACATGCAAGCTCACTCTTTTTTGTTGTCTTTAACACCCAACCAGGCTCATTCAAGCTCAACTGAATCTCTTTTTAGGACCTTTTATTCCTTAGGCTAAGGTTAGAACCTAGTCAGGTCCGAGGCCAAGATCCCTTTAGTGCTCAATTACTCTCGATGTCACCTTGGTTCATAACCTTATTCACTAAGTTTAGACCTTTCATAACCTGGGCTCTCCTAAGACCCAAAGCATCAATACGTAGACCTTAGGGATAAAAAAGATTCAATCACACAAACATACATTCAAGCACACACATGAGTTCCAACCTAAGCCAAGGTTCTACGTTTTAAGTGTTTCAGTTCAGGTTCATAACATTCCTCTTGTGACCCAAATGCTTAGTACATCATGCATGGGGTGCATGGCACGACTCGAATATTTTTGGATTGCTTCCCTAAGTCGTGGCGACCGAAAAGTGTGCCGTTAGTGGGTGGATCAATGCATGCCCAGTTGGGTCTAGTGGACCCACCAAGTTAATAAGTTTACCTCCAAGGGCCAATAGTAAGGCTACTTAGAGGCATTGTTGACCCTGTGAAGGTAGCACCTTCAATACAGGATACCTACTACAAGTGTAATTAAAATAATTTTCCTCACTACAATTGAAATCTCACCCACTTTTAAGAAAATGTCTCCAATAGAGTTGCGACTGTAAGGACCATTGACCCCAAGGGCCCTATCCCGAGTCACAAGTGTCCCAAGAATGGTTTAACTTTCTTTTTTGGGTATTTAATTTTGTTTATTTTCATGATTGACCATTAATTTTTATTATTAATTTTCTATTTTGAAATTAAAAGTTGGAAAATTTATAGGAACAAATTAGGTAGTTGGACCTGTGTTCTTATCCAGTAACCCAACTAGGGCCAGAATTAGACCTCGTTGCCTAATCCTAATCCCTGGCAATGATTGTTGCCTGTTCCAAGAATAGCGAGGCTTACTTAACCTAGGAACCTGGCCAAGTTCCTAGGCTAGTGCAAGGCTCAGTTCTTGGTGGAGACAGCTCCAGTATCTTGGATAACTGTTATGCCTAAGATAGGGACACTCTAAGGGACATCGAATAGACAATTGATTTTGTTTCAAAAAGGCTTTCAAAAGGCCCTTGAGCAATTCCTAGTGTGGGGATTATCTTGACTCTTTAGTCTCGAACCAAGGATCTAGATTCGAGGATGATGGTATGCTAATGTAATAGGATGCATCATATCACCACACGGTGTCACTGTCTCTGCTATTCAATGTGTGAAATCAAACTTTTAATCACACTTTCACACAATCATGCTACAAATAAGAACAAAATAACATTAATAATGCAAAAAGACACAATTTTTAGTCCAATAAGAATGAAAGCAAACAAATTATAGCAGGTGGGCAGCTACCTAAAGATTACATCTTTAACAATTGTGAAATCAAAAATAATAAAAGAAAGATCAAGTACGACAGTAGGAGAAAGACAGAAATTTTACATTCATGATAATCCACCTGATTGACCTAGGAACCCAACAAAGTGACACATTTTCTAACTAAAGCCTCAATACGCTCAGTGGAAAACCCAGGATTTCTCTTCTTTGGTCTCTAGTACCTCTCTATCAGAAATCACTCGCAATTTGCTTCGGTTCTCTCATAATGCTAGCCTAACTGACGCTAATTTTTCCGATGCTTCATTGGTACGAACCGAATAATGATTTTCCAATTATCGCAACCCTTGGGGGCAACCCCCTTATATAGAGGTTGGATAGGCCTTTTTAGTCAAGGAAAAAGGGAAAGACTCCTAGTCTCATTAGGCTTAATCCTAATTGGTTCGCTAGGTAAACTAGGAGTCCGACCAATTTAGACATGACAGACTCATCCTCCTCTGACTAGAACTATGACAAATTTACTAGACTTATTCTTACGATTAGGGAACCACGAGACCCAATCGGGTTTCCTTTTGGGGAACTAACTGGTTTACCTAAGCTAGTCCAATGGGCCTCATTACATGCATGTTCCTCCTTGGTCCTCATTACCCATACTAGAATCTTATCATTCATTTATTGTATATATTTTTCGCAATCACCTTGCTAGGCCTCGAAGAGCATAATTGGCTATCATTTTTTGTCATTTGCAATTAAAATTTGGATTCGATTTTGCATATCCACAATATGTACGTATACACGTATGTATGTGTGTCTATGTGTGTCTATGTGTGTATGTATCCATATATATATAAATATATATATATATATATATATATATATATATACATATATCTTTGTGTGTGTATGTATACATAGACATATACATATATATATATATATATAGAAATACATACATATACATATATATGCATATATGTATACATATATACATATATATATAAATATATATAAATATATAAATATATACATATAATATATATATATATATACAA
>JACYFF010003369.1:50623205-50659154 GCA_017589665.1 Selenicereus undatus
TTTCATGTTCCTATTAATCGTCTAATTTAACAATATTTTATGAATTTGTTTCACAAAATCTAAATTTGTTAGATTATGAATGTGTTTCATAATTTACAAGTGACATTTGAATAAGTTTCATGTCACCTATGATTATATAAATATGTTTTATATAATGTTCATTGGGCTTTTATGTATTTCTTTTGTAACATTTTATTAATCGAATATATTTCGCAATATAGACTCATTTGATTATATAAATATGTTTCATATAATGTTCATTGGGATTTTATGTATTTCTCTTGTTTTATATAATAATCTGAATTTTATGGTTGATATGTCAATGATAGAGTGTTATATGACATATTAGTAGTTATGTAAATTGGTTTTATATAATGGTACAGTTTCATGTAAATTTGTTCTACATGATTAAACTGAATATCTTTGTGATATCTCTGAAGAGTTAATTAGTTTAACTTTATTCATAAATTTTGTTTTATGGAAAAGTGAGATAATTAAATTATAAAAATTTCTAATTCATGTTTGCATGTGATGATTATGAGCTTAGCGAAATTTTCGATAATGCAACATGAATGATGAAGTTTTTTTTATAGTTTAATTATTAGAAAATATGCCTACTGTCCATCTTTTAATATATACTTTCAGATATGGCAATTAACATGTGGTTAGTAATTTGTTTACCAATATAGAACTTGATAACACTGACTATGATAAAAAAAAAATGTCTGAAGATTCAGTTTCTTCTGACTAAGTGTGAAGTGTTAGCACATTCGTCGGGTTCTAAGTCTCCTTGAATGGCAAAGATGGTATTGTTAATGTGCAGTATTGAGAAAATTTAAATGCATACCAACAATGGTTCGAGAATGGATCGTTTAATATGCTATACTTTTTGTATTTCATCAATGACGATCTAGTGAAGGAACCAAAACTTATCCCACTGTTGAGTATATGTGGGATTAGTTTAACATCAGGTTCATTTAGATTAATTTCCTCCTAAATTTCTTGATCTAAAGTTGGTATTGCATAAGGGAAAAAAGGCTAAGGGAAATATAGAGAGACTAAATAGCATGTGTGAGTGCTATAGATATGGAAATTAGGGACCTTACGCTGGGGATTGTCCTAAGTCGATTAAGGTACTTTCTTTCACATTTGCTCCTGTATAATATGTGTGCTCCCAAGCATTAGTTGCCCATTATGATCCTCAGTGGATTGTAAACATGGGAGCAACCAAGCACATATTTTGGAACGAGTTGATGTCGTGAATTTTCATCGCTACGCTGCGGGTTCACGAATTGTTTCGTTTTTGGTAATGACCGTGAAGAAGGTGTCCTTAACGTTAAGGACATATCTCCTTGAGGAGAATTCCTTACTTCTTCACGATGCTCTTTATGCACTTAGGGTGCCATGTTCCCTTGAGTCTTTTGTTTATGAGATTAGCTTTCTCTTTAATTTTGGATAAGATGTCTTAAGTTTCAAATGGCAATTACTTTGACCATGACACATTAAAAGGTGTTTTCAATGTTATGGACGAAACAAGGCATCTTCCATCTTTGCCTTATTTTTTATTCTGTTTTAGGCATGCTCGTTTTGACTATGAGGGTCAAGGTAGAGTTAACAAACTTGCTAAAGATAGCCTTTTAACATAAACTCACTAGGCTTGAATTGCCAGATGTGAGTCCAACTAGTAAAGCAAGTATGAAATCTTTTTGTAAGGTTTCGAGGACATCAAGTCCCTTGGAGTCCATTCACTCACTACATTTGCGGGTCCATGAATGTAAAAGCACATCATGGAACGATGATTCAGTCATAATATAGGTATGTGTACCTCTCATCTCACTGCCTTTAGGTATTTGATGTGTTCATATACTTTATAGCGGTGGCATGACTCTTTTCGGAATAGAGTATTAGAACTCTTCGAACCAATTAAGATCATGAATATCTTCTCTGTAAAGGATTCCGTAATGTCGATTTTGTTAGGGATGAGTTCCTTAGCATTTGGTGGAATTTAAAAAGGCCTCAATTGTATGCGTTACAACAGGACCTTCCACCATCTCTCGGTGAGGGGGAGGATTTGAATTCTTACTTCGACACCGAGGATGGTACAATAGTGAAGGTTTGTCTGTCTAGGAGAATGAGATTCGTCCTCAATCTCCAAATGTTTTTAGGAGAGTCAACCTGAGAATGAGATTTACCCTCACTCTCCGGTTCCTAAACATGCAGTTCGTCTACACGTTTAGGATCCCGAACATCCAATGGATAGTGGTTAGTTCTTTCCGTGCTCAGGAATCCATATCTCTTAGAGAAAGGGGGAGGGATTCCTGGTCTCATACCTCTTAGCGAAAGGGGGAGGGATTTCTCAATTAGGCAGACAAATTATGAAGGTCCCAGGATCCAAAGGAGTGGGCATGGAAGAAGGCGTTTTCCTATGCGCTTCCTTGGAAGATGAGGTACCTACCTCTTATCAAGAGGTGATTTATTCACCATTTCACATAGAGTGAATGCATCCCATGAGGGATGAGATGACCTCAATGGCAAGACCAAGGTTTGAGAACTTATTGATCCATCACCACCCTGGCGTAAGTCTTCTATGAGTTTTTAAGATAACACGTTGGGTAGATGGTTTAATCGATGAGCTTAGACTCTTCCACTCCTAGCCCTGGTTGTCCGTGTGGACTTTGAGATGTTCAAAATGAGCTACTAAAGGTAGTCATCTTATATTTTGGGTTGAAGGGCATCGGTGAAGCTAGGTATGTCCTAGTAGTGGAAGTAATCCAAATCCGTCCCAAGGAGCACGTATCCAAATATCTTGGAACGTATTTTGGATTTACAATCCCTAAGCCGTAGACACTCCAGTTGAAAAGAGTCTAACCTTGAGTCTTGTTCAATTGCATAATACAGATGACAAAATGGAGACAATGAACGACGTCCCTACGCTAGTGTCGTAGGAAGCTTAATGTAAGTCATGTTGTGTACATGACCTGACATTGCTTTGCGGTTAGTTTGACAAGTTGTTATCAAAGTAACCCAGGACTTGCTGGTTGGCAAGTTGTCAAGAGAATCAAACGATACCTTCGTGGTATAGCTGACTTAGTCTTTAGCTATCAAAGATGAGGCCTCAAATTAAGAGGATACTGAAATATCGGTTAAGGTCGTGACCCGGATGAGTCTAGGTTGAGCCTTTTGACATGTCTTCACCCTAGGTGGGGGAGCCATATTATGGTGCAGTAAGGATAATAATAATAAAAAAAAAAACTACACGGCAATTTTAACTATGGAAAGACTGTGTATCTTATTACCATAGAGATTAAAAAATAATGTCATGAGGTATATATAGACTAACAAGGTGATTATGTTCCCTTGACTAAACCTATTCATAGTGATGCATTCAAGGCTCATTTGTTGAGTTCAGGAATTCATAAGGTTTAATGCTTAGATGTATCTAAGTGTGTGATGGACATATGTACTCTTGTATTGAATATTTATGAAACAAAGAATGATGTTTCTTTTCAGATATTCATAAATATGTGAGTATATTATAAGATATATTATAATGTCACCAGGCTTTAGATTGACCTTGTCACACAGGCAATCGCTCTGACGCTTGAGTAGCGGGCAGGATGAGACTGAATCATATTGGCACTAGGTGTGCAATATTGATTAATCATACCAGGTGTGTATGAATGGAAGGATATAATCGTCTTAGTGAGACTAAGATGAGACTCAAGGGAGTCGAATATGAACTAAGTTTTCATATCGAAGCCTTATAGCCGAATCTTGAGTGTTGTGATTAACTTTGTGTATGCTAATCTAGTAACTCAGGTTGGTTGGTTGAGTAAAAGCCAAACTCATGATTCGCATGGCATAGAAGAGTGACATGCCCAACTTAGTTGGAACTATGCCATGATACACTGTCATATTGTGTGTGCTATATGACGACCTATTTGATGGGTGACATATGAAATCCCTAACCTTGTCACCGTGTGACCCTCATTGGCAATACTCTTGGACTTAGAGTTATAATATGAAATCTAAGTATAATGATGGTACCTTAATGTGTTATCCAAGGCCCAAGATGTATACGGTCCAGCGGAGCACATTAGCGAAGCAGTTATGCTAAGATGGATTATTTTAATTGTCTAAGGAATAATCATTTCTCATCACCATATCAAGCCCGGGCGATTATATTCAGTATATAATCAATTGATATATCAGGCATAGAGGGACAGTGTATGGCATTGGTGATGTTCTTGAATGATTCGAGGTATTGGTCTTCTTGGAGGTGTTACGTCAGTTAGATGGTGACTTGATGTAACAGCGATGTGTTCAGTTTTGGTTGCACGCTCCATTCCTAGTATGAAGCATGAGGGAATATGTTGGTAGAGAGATATGAGGTTTAAGGTCTGTGTGATCGAGGGGGAGCTGTTGACCAAAGTAACGGTCACATTATGGCATCATTATTCCCCATTAATACAGCATTTACAAAGCGATTAATTCAGTATTAATCAGCCACATTAATTCCCTATTTCACTTACAAGTTGTGTGCTATTATACAAGGGGATAAACAAAATAAGGAATGAGAGACAGTTTTTAGTAACCAACATTCCTGATTCCAAACCCTCTCTGTCATGTCCTTCATACTTAGCCTAGCCATCTACAAGGCTCGGGTTTTGGGGTGTGAACCTCACTGGTGAGTCTAGTAGCCACCACGTTCGTGGGTAGCATTCTACAGGCAAGATTCGGGAAACGCTTCCGCAATAAGGTAAGTCCTTAACTTTTCCTACAACCTCTATAGAAGGACCCAGTATTTCATTTGCAAACCCCGAGCTCAGAGGAGGGTAGATGATTGGGAACATTTAGTGGTGTGTAAATTTGTGGATACGAGGCTTTTCTGTGAGGATGAAGTTTAAGATGCGGCGAACATATTATGGAAAAGTCGAGGATCTATTGAGGTTAAGAAGAAGGGACAATTCTTTCAATTTCGGTGCACAGACCTGCAAGATCATGATGCTCTCATTCTGCTTGAATCAATTGCTAATAAGGATGGCCTTCTCACCCTTTGACATAGCCCAACTGAGAAACTGATATGATGTTGGAGGTTTAATGATACGGCGTTGTGGGTGTAAATACACAATATTCCTCCACTGTACCATAATTCATCTACTATCCTTGGGTTGGCTCATTTGATAGGAGAGCCAATTGATGTGGGTTTTCAAAGAGGAAGAGAATTCACCAAAGCCTTCCTTCGAGTTCAACTGCGAGTGGATTATGTTACCCATGGTAGTGAGGTGTTTGGGCTCCTTTCAGGTATGAAAACGTTTTTCACTTCTGCAAAAGGTATCAAAAATTTGTTATAGAGAATATACATGCTTTACTTCTGCATCCATAGCTTCCATGCTTTTGGAACAAAAATATGCTAGTTTTGAATTGAGGCAAGTTCCACAAGTGCGTAGTTCTCAAAGACGTTATTTCTCTAATTGTGTTCAGGTCTTCACCAATACCCCAAACTTCTTGACTTCACATGTGGATTTGCTCGATCCTGGATCACCTGACTATGGGCCAGCGCATGTTTATGGGTATGGCGAAGGCCCTTTAGACGGTGATTCCTCTACTAGCTCAAGTGACGAACGCACACGCCCTCGGCAAACTTATTCACGTGGCCCTTTTGCAAGCTCTGACGGGGCTGCTGGCTCGAGTCAAGTCATCTAGCTGAGCTTCCAAATTCGATTTCCTCTTCAAGTAATTCAGCTACGTCGAAATAAGGTTATCGTGGCAATTCCTTGCGTGAGCATCCGACAGAACATTACGTTCAAGAACCCATGCCTGCTCAAATTGGGCACCTTATCGACACATCTCATTTTGGCGATATTTGGGCACATGTACGGTACTCCCAATCTCAATTATGCCACAGGAAATTGTAGCAGAAGATGCAAATTTTGTGGACTTAGCCAGTCTCAACTACCCGAATATTGGTCCGAAAGGGATGAAAACAGAGAATATGATGTTGGATGGAGTTGCATATTTTGATCTAAGCCCACCTTCATTCTCAGTCCAGATGGAGTCGATTTTGGCACTTTGGCCTACAAACACAACACAGTGGGCGTGAGTGGCTAAGTTGGACCCCTCGGATGTCAGACCACACATGCTGGTGATGGGAGTGCCAAGCCAGGTGTATGTATCTATGACAGTTGCGGACTCAATTTCAATAGATCGCTCTGGGGCAAAGTAGAAGTTTGGAGTTGGATGAATCAGGTGCAATAAACACAAATGACTACTTTATTTTATTCACTTTACATTTTATTCATTTTACTGACCATGATCATGAATTGACTCACAAGCGTAAAAGGAAAAAATTAAAGACTTCTAACGAACCTTACTTGGATACAAAACGTCCAGTTCACTTCATAAGTTTTCTGTTGCACGTATTTTTCAGGCTGAAGATAGCAAAGAGGTGTCAGAGTCTAACCCAAACCAACCTCTGTTGGAACCATGAAGATCTGTGTGCAGAATTGTAGGGGTTTAGGCAGTGATGCAGATGACCCTAAGTTTCATTTTCGGTTAATATGGTCCGCATATATCAACCCGATATATTTTGTTTGTTTGAAACTAAAGCTGATGTCAAAAAAGTTTCTACTGGGCTCCAGGTTTTGGGTTATCCTTATACTTCAAGGGTTGAGCATGAAGGGTATGCAGTAGGCATATGGCAAGGTTGGAAATCCCAAGTTATTTTGGATGCGTTGGCTAGTCGTAAAAATTATGTGTGTTGTATAAAAGATATGCAAAATAAAATATGGGTTGTATGTTTGGTACATAGTACACCTAATGGTCAAGATTGACCCAATATTTGGGAGGTGATTTGATGCTACTCGCATGAGTTCAATCTACCAACTTTACTAATGGGTGATTTTAATCAAATTGAATACTATACCGATGAGCTTGGCAGAGGTGGGAAAATATGGGGATGGGAAAATTTGTAAAGCTTGTCAAGAGCTACAAATTTAACCACTACTTCGGTTATTAAATAATTTTTATAGTATAGGGAAGTAGGGATCGATCCACAAGGAAAGATTGTTGTAAACTACTAGCTTAATCCTAAATGATTTTACTAATCCAATTTATTAAATCAAAACTTAATAATTCTAAAATGATTAAGATCTAATGAATAAAAATCTAGAAAAATACCCAATGATGTTGCTAAATATTCTGAATCATATTCTGGAAATAAAACAGTAAAAATCTTTCGTAAATAACCCAGAAAAATAAAATCAGAATATTAACTGAAATTCTAATTAAAAATCAAAACTGCAATTAATAATAAGAAAATGAATATTAAAGTTATCAAAAAGTAACCTAAAATATTATACTTCAAGTTTATAGGCTTATAAACTCTAAATTGTATCTAATTTATTTCAGAAAAATCAAATCAGAAAATCAACACAGAATATTCAGCAGAATAATAAATCTAAAATTAGGAATAAAATAATCAGCATAAATATAAATACGAAATTGTAGGCCGGACCCATTAGTTGAGGCCCGACGGCTACTAAGAGGCCTCCTTAAACCCTAGTTGCTAACCCCCCAATACCTATATAAGGAGGTTTGGGAGGGTCAGCGAATAACACTGATAGATACAGAAATATTATTTCTCTCTCTCCTCATAATTACTCTACCATCGCCGCGGAGTAATCGGGTTTTGAACGTGGACATTACAAGGCGACTCTAGTAGCCGCTGGGATTCATTCTGACTGGAGATTTGGTATTCTTATTGTGGACTATTATCAACGGTATACTTCCGCACCCAGGTTAGTCCTAATTATTTCCTACAGTGGTATCAGAGCTAGAACTGTTTGAAATAGTCCCAATTAATGGATTAATAATCTGATTTACTAAAAGCATGCTCTTTTATATGATTAGTTGCCTAATTTCTGTAATTTTGCATATTCATAGCATGCTTATGTGTCTGCGTCCAGAATCAAAGAACAAATTGAGTTTTAATAGATCAGATTCCTGAAAATTTATGCCTTTATGAAACTAATTGTCAAAATAGCATGTTTCTGCAATAACAATGCCCTGAATTGACTAAAAGATTGAAAATTTTAGTCAAGGAAATTAACAGAAGCTCTGTTTCTATATCCTGAACCCTATTATTTATCGATGATATGTTCATCCTAATTTGCTCACAAATAATTATGTGCCTAGAACGTTAGATACCACAGGCACATGCATAACTGTTCAAAATATTAACGGCAGAATATGTCACACAACAACTATGGGCCTCAACATGCGTAAATATTCACAGGCCTCGGTCGTAACATGCTTTCGATGATAATTCACGTCTAACACCCAAATTAATATCACTGTGTGTGTATGCCTTATGTTATCACAATGCTTCGACAAATTCATGCTTGAATCACATGCTAAACACTGAAAGGCATAATTTTTTTTTTGGGGGAAGAGACCCATTCAACTCATATGAATGAACCCTAACCCTACAATCCCTCGCATAACAATAAACAAAAAAAAGGGGGGGGGGGAAAGGGGATGTAGACAAACCCGATACCCGAAACCCTAACCCTCATAGGAACCCGAAACCCTAACCCTAGTTTGCCTCTGCCAAAGATCTCGACCTCGACTCCAATAAACAAAAAAAAGGGGGAGGAGGAAAACGGAAATAAGGGAACCGAGCCATACCATCAGAAACCTCCCGAAGGGGTGGCGCGTGTATGTCACGCGCAGCCGACAGAGGTCTCCTTGGCTTCCTCTTTCCTCCAAATCACCGATGTTGCCTCCGATCTACCCAACGCCGACCAAAAATAAGCAAAGAAACCATCGTTTGGAGGCGCGTGGCCCCATGTACCACCACCTTAGTGGCGCGTTGGGGGAGTGGGGTGTGCCGTTAGACTCGGCTTTGGACGATCTATACAACGATGTCGCGCGTTTTTTATCAGGGGAGGTAGAATCGAAGGTTACAAGGGGAGTTTATTCATCCTTTTTGGGGGTTTTTCATTATCTGGTGGTGGGAAGACCTCCACGGCGGCCATGGCTACCCAGAAGGAGAAGGGTAATCGTGGCGGTGAAGCAAGCCGAGAAAGCAAAATTTCTGGGCTCCATTAATCTCGATAAGAGGCAGACAAAGGACCGAAGAGAGAAAGAGAGGTCGAGAGTTAAATGGAAAGGCAGAGAAGGAGCCTGGGATTAGAGGGTAAGGTAGTAGAGGGGTGAGAAGTGAGAGATTAGGGTTAGAAGGAATGAAAGTCACTCACTCAAATATAAGATCAGATTATGGGCCGTTTTTGGGAATTTTTTTTTTATTTCGTCTTTGGGCCGTTTTTTTTTGTTCATTCAAACGGCATGGGCCGGTGTTTTCTGGGCCAATTCCAGGTTTGGCCCAGAATCATTGAATCGACCCAAAAAGGAATTATTTGGTTCAACCCAAAATGTTTGTTTTCTGATTTTGGCTGTTTCATTCAAGTTGTCTCTGTTTCAAGTTTAGATTATGAATATGCTCCCATGATCATATAAATTTGTTTTGTATGCCTATCATTTTTGTTTATACCTTATTTTCATATTATCATTGATTATGTTATAATAATTGAGATTGATAATATAACTTTGTGTTATATAATGAAACAAAAATGAAGTAGTAGTAAATGAATTAGTTTCATAAACGTTAACAAAATACTTATTCAAAAGTGAATATCTCTGTGATATTCATTGAATTAAAATTGTTAATTAGTTTAACAAAACTTTTAAGAATATTTCATGAAATTAATAATGAAATTGAAGAAACTCCAAATTTACAACTGTGCGTGATGATTATGAGCTTAGCGAAATTTTCGAACGTACATAGTAAATTATGGAGCTTTCTAGGAAATTTAATTATTAAACAATATGTCTAACAGATAAAATATACTTTCAGCTATGGCAGCTAGAAACATGATAGGTTGTATGCAATCTGATGACAAGTTGGATGGCACGAACTATGATGTTTGGCATCTAAAGGTCCAGTTTTATCTCAACAACGATGATATGCTGGACCACTTGACTGCCTCCATGGTTCCTCCGGCTGAAAAAGATGAACACGGCAGGGATATTACTGCAACTGAGCAGTATAAAGAAAACCTGAAAACATACCAAGCATGGTTCAAACGCGATCGTTCCACACGCTACACCATGCTGTCTTGCATGCGGGACGATCTCCTGGGAGAGTTTGAGCGTTTCCGCACTGCTAAGGACATGTGGATACAGCTTAAGGTTAGGTTCGGGCAGACAACTGCTACAAGGTTGCGTACCTTGCAGCTGAAATGGATGCAATATACTATTGACTCCAGTCGTAGTATCCCCGAACACCTTCAAACCATGAGTGCTATGGTTCGAGACCTTAAGGCTGTGGGGCAAGAGGTTTCTGAGCAAGAACAAGTCCTGAATGTGATTAGGGCTCTTCCCAATGATAATGGACATTGGAAGAGTTTTAAAACATTCATGGCACACAGCGATCATATCAACACTTTTGAGGCAATCTCCAAACACCTCGAAATGGAGGAAGAGCGTTTAAAGCAATATGCGTCTTCCAGTATGGAATTCGTTGCCAAAGGATTGGGGCCCAAGAACAGGAAACCTTACCGTGGTAAGAAACCTATGAAAGACCCTCGTCCTCCTCAGAACTCTCGCTCTAATGCTGGTACTGCTAAGAAGCACAAGACCAAGGGCAACGGAGCTAAGGATATGGCATGTGTGAAGTGCTATAACTGTGGGAAGAAGGGCCATTTCGCTCAGGATTGTCCTGAGCCAGCTAAGGTACTTACTTCCACTAAAAATCCTGAATTATATGTTTGTTCCCATGCATTCATTGCTAACTCTCTTCCTCAATAGATTGTAGATACGGGGGCAACAAAGCACATAGTTTAGGATAGGGCAGGATTCGTGGAGTACCATCGCTACCCGGTGGGTTCACGAACTATCGTATTGGGGAACGGCAGCGAAGAAGATGTCCTTGGAGTAGGAACATACCAGCTCAAACTCCGTGGAGGAAACAAGCTGCTTCTTCATGACGCCCTCTATGCACCTGAGGTTCGATGCTCCTTAGTCTCTTATGTTTCTTTAGTAAGATTAGGTTTTGTTTTTGGTTTTCGTCCAAACGGTTTAGATTTCTTCTATAATGGCAATTTGTTTGGCCAAGCAACTTTGAAAGGAGATTTCATTGTTTTGGATTTGGATGATAACTATAATAATATATCCTCTGCTTATGTTTCTTATTTCGACTCCAGTTCTGAATCTGTTAAGTGGCATGCTAGACTTGGCCATGTAGGTCAAGATAGAATAAATAGGCTAGCTAAAGAAGGTCTCCTAGACCGACTCACTAGGGTTAAGTTACCTAGGTGTGAGTCATGTTTAGTTGGAAAGGCAACTATAAAGCCTTTCGGTAAAGCCATGAGAGCATCTAGTCCCTTAGAATTAATCTACTCAGACATATACGGACCCATGAACGTTAAAGCACGACATGGGGCTATCTATTTCATTACCCTCATAGACGATTATTCACGATATGGGTATGTGTACCTGTTATCTCACCGCTACGAGGCACTTGATATATTCAAACGCTTCGTAGCCGAACTAGAGACTCAATTGGAACATAGGGTTAAGACCCTTCAAATTGATCGAGGTCGTGAATACCTCTCTGATATGTTCAAAGAGTTCTGTAAGGAAAAAGGTATACAAAGACAGTTAACGATTCCATGCACTCCACAACAAAACGATGTTGCGGAACGCAGGAATCGTACATTGCTTGACATGGTCAGGTCAATGATGGCACATGCTAGCCTCCCAATCAGTTTTTAGGCGATGCGCTGCTTACGGCAGCCTACATACTCAATCGTGTGCCAAGTAAGAGTGTACCTGCCACACCATATGAGTTATAGTTTGGTAAGAAACCTTCCTTGGACCATCTACGCCGATGGGGTTCGGCCGGCTATGTGCACAACCTAACCCATAAACATGGAAAACTTGGTCCAAGAGCCACCAAAATGGTGTTCATTAGGTACCCCGCACAATCAAAAGGATATGTGATGTACGAGGAACATCCAAATGGTGGCATGACAGAAATAGACTCCCGCAATGTTGATTTTCTCGAGGATGAGTTCTCGACCATTGGTGAAGTCAAAAAGGATGTCAAACTATTTGAGCTACAGCCAGACATCCAACCATCATTCGGTGAGGGGGAGAATTTGGATTCTAACCAAGTCACCGAAGATGGTATGCCTCCTCTATCCAGAGGGAATGGGGGAGACCTGCCTGGTCAGGGAATTCAGATTCGTCCTCAATCTCCTGTACATGAGGAAAGTCAACTTGAGAGTGAGGTTCGTCCTCAATCTCCAATTGTCGAACATGTAGTAAGTCCACATGTTCAGGATCCCACGCCCTAGAGGTATAATGGGAGTGACTTTCCACGTGTTCAGAGTCCCACACCCCTTAGAGATAGGGGGAGGGACACCTCAACCGAGCAGACGAACAATGAAGGCCCTAGGCTCCGAAGGAGTGAACGTGGAAGAATTCCTCGACGATATTTTCAAGTCGAAGGGGAAATATTCCTATGTACTCCCTTGGAAGTCGAGGAACCTACCTCTTACCAAGAAACAATTGACTCACCAAGCCACAAAGAGTGGATGGATGCCATGAGGGATGAGATGGACTCGATGGCAAGAAACAAGGTTTGGGAACTTGTTGATCTTCCACCCCAATGTAAGTCTATTGGAAACAAGTGAGTTTTCAAGATAAAACGTCGGGCAGATGGATTGATCAACAAGTTCAAAGCCCGTTTAGTGGCGAAAGGGTTTACACAAATTGAGGGTGTAGATTTTGAAGAGACATTTTCTCCTGTGGTGAGATTTGCCTCTATTCGCCTACTCTTAGCCTTGGTTGCCCATTTGGACTTAGAGTTGTTTCAAATGGACGTAAAGAGTACTTTCCTCAATGGCAGCCTTGAGGAAGAGATCTACATGGACCAAACCTTTGGTTTTGCATCAAAGGGGTAAGAGGACAAAGTGTGTCGTCTTAAAAGGTCCATATATGGTCTTAAGCAGTCCTCTAGGTCTTAGTACTTAAGATTCCATGAAGCCATAACCTCTTTTGGCTTATCCATGGTTTCGGAGGACCATTGTGTGTATGTCAAAAGATCAACCGGAGGGATTATGTTCCTTACCTTATATGTTGATGACAGACTATTGGCTGGTAATAATTTGGAGATGAACGAAGCTACTAAAAGGTGGCTATCCTCCGTCTTTGAGATGAAGGATATGGGTGAAGCCAGGTATGTCCTAGGTGTGGAAATAGTAAGGAATCGTCCCAAGAAACTCTTAGATATGAGCCCAGAGGCATATATCAAAAAGGTCTTGGAACGGTTCTGCATGCATTATTCCAAACCCGTAGACACTCCAGTTGAGAAGGGTTTAACCTTGAGCCTTGACCAATGCCCAAAAACAGACAAAGAGAAAGATGCTATGAGTAATGTCCCCTATGCTAGTGCCGTAGGGAGCCTAATGTACGCCATGTTATGTACACGGCCGGACATTTGCTTTGCGGTTGGTCTGGTAAGTCGTTACCAAAGCAATCCTGGACAGGCTCATTGGCAAGCTGTTAAGAGAGTCATGCATTACCTTCGTGGTACAACCGACATGGTCTTATGCTTTTAGGGCAGGGACCTTAAGTTGAGAGGATACTTAGATGCTGATTGGGGTGTTGACCCGGACGAGTCCAGGTCAACATCAAGATATGTGTTCACCCTGGTTGGGGGGGCCATATCATGGTGCAGTAAGAAGCAAGATTGCATAGCTCTGTCGACCATGGAAGCAGAATATGTCGCATGCAGCCTAGCCATGCAGGAGGCAATATGGCTTAGGAGCTTCCTCCAGGACGTTAATCTCACTCTGAGAATCGATGATCCTGTAGAGATGTTATGTGACAATACAGCTGCCATCCAATTCGCCAAGGATCCGAAGTTTCATCGGAAGACCAAGCACATCAAGAGGCGTTATCACTTCATGCGAGACGCTGTAAAGATGAAAGAAGTTGCCATCAAGTATATACCCACTAACAAGATGATCGCCGATCCATTAACTAAGCCAATTCCTAGAGATGCTTTCAAAGCACATTCGTTGAGTCTAGGACTTCACAGGGTTTAGTTGTGGATGGAATCTTATTATGTATGATAGATACGTTCTTCATGTAAAAGACATTTATGAAATAAAGACTAAAGCGTTCTTTTTCTAAATGTTTTGTAATTTATCTGTTAGACATGTTGAAAAGTCACAGGCTTCTAATTGGCATAGTCACACAGGCAATCACCCTGACGCTTGAGTAGCGGGCAGGATGAGACGTAATCATATTGGCACTAGGCGTGCAATATCGAGAACTCATACTGAAGGTGTATGAATGAGGAATAGTCGCCTTAGTAAGACTAAGATGAGACTCAAAGGAGTCGAATATGAGATGAGTTTTCATATTGAAGCCCTAAAAGCCGAATCTTGAGTGTCAAGGTCAACATTCAGTATGTTGATCTAGTGGCTCAGGTTAGATTTTTTGAGTAAAAATCTAGACTGACGATTCGCATGGCATAAAGAGTGACGAACCCAACTAAGTGGGAACTATGCTATGACACACATCTCATACTGTGTGTGCTTGTAAGACGACCCATATGTGGGGTGATGATTGAATTCCCTGTCACTTGTCACTGTGTGACCCTATGGACGATGACCCTTTGACTTAAAGCTATGATGTTAAGTCGAAGCTTAATGATGCTACTTTAATGTGATTCTCAAGAGCCACGATGTATACGGTTCAGCGGGAATACGTTAGGAAAGCAATTAAGTTAAGATGAGATTTCATAAGTGTTTAAGGAAAATCTATCCACCATCACCATATCAAGCCCGGGCGATTATGTTGAGAACATAATCATATGATATATCAGGCATAAGGGACTAAAGATGCCACTGGTGATGTCTTGAGATATTTTTGGGGTATCGTATTTCGTGAAAGTGTTATGTTAGTTGGATGGTAACTTAATATAACACTACTTGTTATTTTTGGTCGCACGTTCTATTCCCAGTATGGAATGTGAGGAGACATGATTCATGGGGAACATGTGTTGTAACGGCATTTTGTGGCCGAGTTGGAGCTGTAGGCCGGGCCCATTAGTTGAGGCTCGACGGCCACTAAGAGGTCTCCTTAAACCCTAGTTGCTAACCCTGCGATACCTATATAAGGAGCTTTGGGAGGGTCAGCTAATAACATTGATAGATACAGAAATATTATTTCTCTCTCTCCTCATAATTACTCTACCATCGCCCCGGAGTAATCGGGTTTAGAACGTGGACATTACAAGGCGACTCTAGTAGCCGCTGGGATTCATTCTTACTTGAGATTTGGTATTCTTATTGTGGACTATTATCGACGGTATACTTCCGCACCCAGGTTAGTCCTAATTATTTCCTACAGAAATTAATCAAGAAAATTTACCTAATTCTAGGACACAATTTTCTGGACTCAACAACACCTAAAAATCGTAAATTAAAATTAAAAATTAAAATTTTCAGAATTAGTTACCTAAAAACCTGTGCATACCAATTTCACAAAATAATTCTGAAAAATTATCAAATAATTTCCAAAAATTACGAAATTGAATATGGATAGATTAGGACACTATATAAACCCTAGGAATTAATTAAAATAGAAAAATAAAAAAATAACTATTTTTAGTCTAAGTTCAAACAAACCGATAATTAAATACTAAAACTGAATATAAATCAATCTAAAATTTTAACCACTCTAAAAATCAAAATCTAACCTATCTAAAATTACCTAGACATTCCTAAAAGACTTATATTTTTTGGGGGGGGGGGTTCGATTGAAATTATATTGAAGCTAATAAAATGAGAACAAAAATCAACAAACTAATCAAATTAATTCTAAGCAATAGATAATAATCAAAAGTTATCAAATTTATGAAGAATAATTAGTATAATCTCAATCCACCATGCAAATTAATATTTATCATTAACACACAAGTTAATTTTATTCATGAGTTAAACTATAGAAGAGATCCACCAGCGGTTCTTCCCCGTTTTTCCTTAGATTTTAGTTTACTTAGGTTCAGCCCTAATATAAACCCTACTAATTTGATAATCTTTATACCAGTGTAAACATTTAACCAAATTAGAGTATGAAGAATTAGAAAAACATTATTTAACACTTTGTAACCAATTTACTAGCAAATCGATTTAACAAAGATCTAAAGTGATTACCTAATTAAAAGATATGGGTTTGAGCCATCCATGATTAATTAGGGTGATACCTAGGCCTAAAAGATTATAACTTTTACGTATTATAATCTTCTAAACTATCAATCGAAATTGTATTTAATCAACTAGCATACATTCTAATCGATTTGACACAAATTTCATAAACGATAAACACTAATCGCCAAAGAATCATGAATATAAATCAACTAGGCATTAAAGCACAAAACTTGTTTCAAAATAATTAATTTAGCATGGCTTCAAGAAGATTATACTAAGCACAAAAAATTACTCACTCAAGTAAAAATTAAAATTACAAAATTTACCCAAATAAACCATGTTTTCACAATAATATAAACAAAAAAAAAAGAATAAGAATAAAAGAAGTCTACTTGGGAACGTGTATGGCTGATGATGGTGGGGGTGATGAATTATGAGGAGGAAGAAGAAGCCAAGCAGCCGTGGATTATATGGGGCGTTTTATGAAGTTTGGTGATCATGAGGAGATGTGTTTTTGGGAAAGCTTGGCTGCGTGGGTTGTGGGCAGGGAGAAGATGGCAAGTGTGGAGGTGATGATCATGAAGCTGAGATTGAATCGTGATGATGATGATGATGAAGTATCGTTATAGGTGATTTACGGTGAGGAAGAAGAAGGTGTTGAGGTAGGATGATGATTGTGATGCGTGGAGATGAAGGTGAAGATGGTGGTTTCGTTTGTGGAGAAGAGGGAGGTTGATGAAGATGAAGATAGAGAAGAAAGAGGGGGGTGGCGTGATATCATAGATGATGATGGTGGAGGTGTTTTAATAGGGTGAGGGTCTAGGGTTTTTGTTTAGGTTTTCTTCTCCTCTTCTTCCTTAGATTTCTTCTTCCTTAAGACTTGTAGTTTTTTACCAATTCTTGCAACCCTAGCCCAATGTAATAATTCTGAAAATAATAATTTCCATAATTATTATTTTTGGACCGTCTTGTAGCCAAGTGTGTAAAACCCGAGCTTCTACGTCCTCTTTTCTCCTCTTTATTAAATTAATACTATCCCTGAAAAATATATAAAACAAAACAAATTAAACGAAATAATATATATAATATACTCAAAATAATTATAAAAATAATGCATGAATTATGACTTAACAATGGGGATGGGAGGATTTTGTACAATGGATGATGCTTTTGGGATTACTTGATTTACCATTTACAGCACCACAATTTACATGGTGTAACAAGCAATTTCATAGAGATTTAATATTTGAAGGAGTAAATTGTGCTTACTGCACTACAGAGTGGAAAAATTTATATGATGACTCATTTGTTGTTAACTTCCTTGTTATTTGCTCGAACCATGGACCTATTATACAAATTATTCAAGAGTGTGAAACATCGAAGGGGAAGCCTTATAGATGGGAAGCTTGGTCCCTATTTCAAAGCGAAGTGAAGGAAGGCGTTCAATTAGCTTGGCAGACTTTATTACAAGGATACTCTATGTATCAATTAGTTCAAATTAAAAACTTAAATGTAGTAAGCAATTCCACAAGGAGTTGTGGTTGGCATGCAAGCATAAATGTTTAGAGGCATGGGAGAAACTATGTGACAAGGCTGAGTTTAACTTAAATGCCCTTATCTGAGATAGTCCCAATCCCCTTGCTATTTCTAAATATTGTAATTCAGCTAACAACTTTATCATGCTATTTAGGATATAGCTATTGGAAGCAACGCAGCAAAGTGCAGTGGAATGTCTCAGGTGACAATGTGACCAATTTTTTCTTTAGTTATGAAAAAGAAAGAGCCACACATAGCCATGTCTGGGAATGCAAAGCTAATGATAGAAGATGGATCACGAATCATGAAGAGTCAGCTCCTTTCTATTATAAATTTTGGGACATCATTGGCTTTGACGGCTCTAAGGTTGCCCCAGAATCACTTCATTCAAGGAGATTTTGAAGCAAATTAGTCATACTTTTATTTATCTGATTCCTAAAATATCCAATCCAGCCTCCTTCAGTTAGTTTCACCCCATCAGTCTCTGCAATGTTATCTACAAAGGGATTTCAAAATGCATTTTTGATCGGCTCAAGAAAGTCATACCCTCAATAATTGGCCCATATGAGAATGCTTTTGTACTAGGGAGACTCATTGGACATAGTTGCCTTTTGATTCATGAACTCCTTTACTATATCAAGCATAAATGATGCGAGCCTCCAATTGTAGTGATCAAGATAGACCTCAAATAAAGCCTATGATTATTTGAAATGGGATTTCATTAAGCCATTTTTAAGGCAAGTTGAATTCCTTAAGTTGTGGATTTCTTTAATTATGGAAAGCATCACAACTGTCTTGTATTCGATTTTGATGAATGATAGGTCATTTCCTTTATTTAAGCCCATGTTCGGGATATGACAGGGTGACCCTTTGTCACCCTATCTTTTTATTTTATGCATGAAGTCCTATCAGATCTTTTACTTCAAACCCAAGAGCACAGACAATGCCAAGGCATCAAAATACTAAGAGACATTCAACCTGTTAATCATCTCCTATTTGCTGATAATGTCGTTTTCTTCACACCAGTTCCGGTACATCAGTGTCAAAATATCCATCAAATCATCAACGAGTTCTACATGGCTTTAACAGAGATTATAAATATGGCTAAATTGTTCATGTTCATTTTCCCCAATGCGCAGGAGGAGAACATGAGCGTACTACATAACACCTTCATGATGAAAATTGCAACATCCTTTGGGAAATACCCTGGAGTACCCGTGAATTTTGATAAATCTAAAACTCACGAATTTAACTCGTTGGTCAAAAAAATTCAGAGGAAAATGGAAGACCAAATTCCTCTCTCTAGCAGGTCAACTACTGTTGATAAATAATGTGATTGGATTATTATGCCAACATATACTCACAATATGTCAAGTATCGACAAGCATCCTTCGAAAAATCACCTCTATGATTATGAGTTTTTTTGGTCAGACTCACAGGGTAATCCCTCAGTTCATTGGATAAAGAAGGAGCGGTGCCAACAATCACTAGCCCAAGGGGGATTAGGGACAAGGGATCTAGCAAAATGGAATTATGCCTTATTAATGCGGCAAGCATGGCGGATTCATTCGAATCCCCATTTATTGATAGCTAAGATTTATTGTGGCAAATGTGGTACTCATTCTCATGTTGACATTGCATATTATGGTTCTAGAAAACATAATGCCTCGTGGGGACGTATGGGTTTAGCTAGAGCGACTTCTAAATTTAAAAGCAAATATTGAATGGGTTCATAGTTCGAGTGCTTGAAGATAGGTGGTGCAGCAATGAAATTGTACGGCTATGACCACAAACAAATTCTACCCTATGGGAAGACCGACCTATTTATGCTTTGTTTAATGAATCCAAAACACGGTGGGATATAGGGAGGCTTAGATCCTTGGTTCCCCACAATGTAGTATGGAATATCCTCTCGCATCACCTCAGGCAAATAGAAAAACCTGATAGTTTATACTGGCCCCTGAGTAACAATGAGGAGTATAATGTCAAATCAGGTTATGGATAGCTAATTGGTCATAAGAAGTTTGATACTGAGTGTAGAGTAGCCAAAATGTGGAAAGTTTTATGGGCTCTTGAGTTTCCTACTCGATGGAAAATCCTAATATGGTAGGCATTTTACAATGCCCTGCCTACCGAAAGTAACAGGCGCATTAGAAAGATAGGACAAAGGTATGACTGTCCACTGTGTGAAAACTCTAAAGAGCTGATCCACCATCTATTTAGAGATTATTGGCCATCCAAGGACTTTGGTAGTTCTTGCCCTTGGTGATTAAGGTCGACATCAATCTAAAGGTTCCCTGGACCCAGTGGATATGCGATTGGGTGCTTTTGTTGATTCAAATTCATTCCTTATATCACATGGGAATATGTGTTTTCGTAGCAGTGTTATGGAGTATTTGGATCTTTCGAAATCAAGTACTTTTCCAAAAAGCTCCCAAGAATCCATCTAAGATGCTTGAAATACTACAGACTAACATTACAGACTAAGCTATGTATACTGTCGAGCGTTATAGCCCAGGTGGGAAAAGATTGTCTAAAGACACCGGTTTCTATCAACAAGGATAGAGGGTAAGCCCTGTGACATGGGGGCACAATAATCCATATCCTAGGGTCATCATCCAGATTGCTGGTAAATGCACCAAAAAGCAAAGATGGGCAAGAGTTGTCATTCAGATGAGGAGGGGTGAATCGACCATAATGACGTATCAGGAGAAAATGATATGCGGCTTGAGAACGGTGGCCATAGCTCTAGCAGCAGAAAACGCACTAGCCCTGGCTGCTCAACAAGGATGGATGACAATCAAAATCTGGACGGATAGCTCAATATTAATACATTTTTCAAGTGAGGGCACTGATGCTCCAAGAACACTTCTCTGATTTTGGAACAATGCTTTGCTTTCGAACATTGTTTTTTGTATTGCATATTTAGGAAGGTTAATAAGGATCAAATCCAGATGACTATAAATTTAGCTAAACAAGTTAGATATCACTCTATGTAAGATATGATAATCTCACATTACCCAACAGACAAAAAAAAAAGGAACATTTCAGGCATGCGCTTTGTTCCCATATCCCGGCAAAGAGAGAACCTCTCTAATGCTCGCCACCTAAGCTAATCTTTGCTTCAATCCGCTGCCGCACTGCTCCGAGGCTTATACAATCACCAATTTTTTTTTTTATTATTTTTTTTTTTAGCATATGACACCAGCTCTTAGCTGAGAGTAATAGTAGTACTAACTCATAATAACTTTATTATTCGGCCAAAAAAAGCTAATAGTAACATTATTATTATTATTGTTATCATTACTATTATCATCATCATCAGCATCAGCATCATCATAATAGAATTTATAACTAATATATATCTTTCTAATAGACTTTTTATTGCTAAGTTCCCATGCAATAGTGTGAAACTCGTAATACGCAGATGGAAGTTCCAGCGGAGAGGATCAATGAGCACAAAAGGAACTGGCAGAGGCTTTATGAGCACAAATAATCGAATCTTGAATGGAATGAAGATCCACTAAAGCCCTAATGTGGAAAAGAAATGAGCTTGCGGTGATATGCTAAATGCAACATGCATCGTCCAAAACTTTGAATTATCTACGGAACATAGACGAACAACTGAAAACACATATGAGAAACTCCAGAGTCAAGTCTGACATTATCTATCAATACTAGGCAGAGGAGCTGCTGCAAGTGTTTACACCATCTTTGCAATCTCGGGTTAGGGGCTGTTGAAGGTCTCAAGCTGCTTCTTCGCCCGCAAGAAAACTTCTGTGTCGATTGATATCCTCATATAACCATCAAATTCAACTGGAGCCCCATTGTTGAGCTTGGTGGTATTGGAATACCACTCGCTGTTTTCTGCCCAAAATTCCTTGTAATCATCCAGAAAATGGGTTGTATACTTGTCCTTCAATGGTTCAAAGAATGATGTCTCAGGCTCATTTGTGGCAATATGAAGGTTCCTCCCCTCATCAATCTTGTCCTTAAGCGTCATGAGAAGAGCATCAGGTGATGCGTCTCTATCAAGAGAGCTCCTTGTTTGCTTCTTCCTCCCCTCTCACAACGTGAACAGAATCATAATCCCAGTACATCTTTGCTGCAATTGTTGAAACAATGTCCATCAACCTTCTCGACTTCCATAACATATGCCATGGTCTTTGGATAACAGATTCTGCTTCTCTTTCACATACCCTGTATCAGCAATTGTCTGGCTCAACAGAACGAAACTTTCTAATGATCAAAGTGTCCTTCACATCCTTTAGCTTCATTGGTGTAACCCTAAAATCTTCCACCAGATGAAGGCTCAGTGCATCTTGCCTGTACCACTTGTTCCAATCTGTCCAAAACTGTGTTTGATCCAGGACCAAGGTTGCCTATTTTAATGCTCAAAATCGAAGTAGAACCAGAAATCTTTCCCTTCCTCATCGTGGCCAGTCTTGGTGTACATAGAAGAGAGGCATATGTTCAAGTCCATGACAAATGTGCGGTTCAAATACTGCGCTTCACCAAGCGTGCACAAGAAACTCCAGAGGTAGTGATTCATGCTCTTGCATCGATCTCCACCAGGAGTATAGTACAAGTATTTCACATTTTTGAATGATGCTTCTGACTCAACAACAGGAAGACTGTCATTGACCATTTCTCCAACAATAGGCAAAGCGTTACTGCTTTGCGGTGCCTTTTCAAATACTGCTTGCTTGTTCGGCTTTCTCTTCCTTGCATTCACTCCGCTGTGGTATTCACCGATATCAATCACAGTCAAAGAGCAATTGGCAGACTTAGAAATCACAAATCTCCTGTAGTCCTTATAAAATGATGCAGTCTTCCCTTGTTTAGGTCTAAACCGCCAGGCCATATCACAATTGTTATCCTCGGATCCACGAACTGGTTTTCCAAACCAATAGAAGTGGATGTCCTTGAACTTCTCAATGGCAGCTCTCATCATCGCATGGAAAACCTCCAGATCCCTAAAGTCAATAGGTTTACCAACCTCACTCTCACACTCAGCGGCTGCAATGCCCGCCAATTCAGTAGAATCAGCAACATCAGTAATGTTAATGAAAATGTTGAAGGCAGTCTGATTCGCAGCCATGAAGTCCTCACCAGTCTTGACAAAAGTATTATCTGACTCGAAGGTGGCATTTGAGGTTGACGTGGGGAAGGTGGAGATCCTATCAGATGGGTGGAAAAGAGGGTCCTCAGGCTCGTAAGTGGCAGCAATGATAGTCGAAATCAAGACCCCAATAACAAAGAGTGCGAAACATATGTTTCCAATCAATGCTAAAGCATGTTGGCCCAAGTTTTCAGGCCTCAAGCTCCCAGCCCTAAGAAGGGGAGCACGTCCCATCATCTTTTTCAATTCACGGGCTCAATCAAAACCCTTGATTCACTGCGCCCAATAAACAAATTTGCAACTAAGGCCCCGTTCTTTTCATAGGTCATTTTAGATTTATTAACTTTAATTGACTTAAACCTATTTCAACACACTTTAATCAACTTCAATCCATCTGGAAAAAAAAAAAACCTACTTCAACCAACTTCAACCCACCTGAAAAAAAATATCAACTTCAATCCACTTCAACTAACTTCAATCTATTTCAACCCACTTCACCTAACTTTAACCCACCCCTTCATAAATTTAATAATTTGTAACCCAAATCGTTAAGAATAATTAACAAGTTGTACCGACTTCCAACTTCCAGAAAAATAGTTACAAAATTGTGAAATTACCATTCAGCGAAAAAATACAATAAAAATTACAATAACTTAATAAATTATCACACATTCTCATTATTTTAACCCACTTCAACCCACTACAAAAAAAAATATACCAACTTTAACCCACTTCAACCAACTTTAACCCACTTCAACCAACTTCAACTCACTTCAACCTTCTTCAACCCCCCTAAAAAAAATATATCAACTTCAACATACCTCAACCAACCTCAACCCACTTCAACCTTTTACCCACCCCTATTTACCCACGAAAAGAACAAACCCTAAATGAGCAACAATTGAAGCAATGTATAGCATTAAAAACTCCAGTCACACATATCAGAGAAGAATCGACGGCAGACCCAGGATTTTAAGAAAGGGGGGTCAGAATAATAGCACATACAATAATAAATTTAGCAATAGTCCTAAAACTAAATTGAATAACTCCTACATTACTTCTAATCTAATTGTCCTTAACAAGATCTTTTATTAGGGCTTTTTCAGATCTAGAATCTGAAGGACATGATGACTCCATAGCTTTCTGTTTGAAATATCTATGCATTTTGATATACAATAAGAATTATGATTGGTCTCTTCTGAAGTTTCAATTTCAATTTCATATACACAATTATTGCCTACAATTGAAATCGGATTTAACTCACAACTCCAACAAAATTCAAACTCAAATACTCTATCAACATCTAACCAACACTTGGGTTAAACTCAAACTCAAACTCAACTTCATATACACGGCAATATTTCATCAACTAACTCAAACTCCAATACTTAATCATCATCTAACCAACAATTAGATTAAAATACACTAGAATTTGGATTTACAAATTAAACACACAAATTAAACTACTAAAATCAAAATAAATATTAAACAACAAACTGAAGTACTAAACTTACAGTCACAAATCTGGGTTTACAATTTAAGGCATTCTCAGTCTAAGTTTCAACTGTCATGTCAGTAGCAATTGTATTTATATTTCATTCAGTTTTCCAACCGCTGGAACTCAAATCAGGACAGTTAAATTAAATATTAAGGAATATTTATTTTCATGACCATAAGAATGAATAATTTGATTTTGAATTTTGTTATTCTTTTTATTTTGTGTTTGTATTTTAACAAGTGAAAAATGATAGAATAGAAAGTACAATTCAATTAAAAACTAATACAATAAGAAGGATCACCATTGAAGACAAATTACAATATGAAGATTCAACATGTTTAAAAAAATACAACACAAACGTTCAACTATTAAAAAATACAATGCAAAAGATCGGCTAATAATATATAACAACTACATTTCCGATCTTCTTCGTGTCGTGTGTCGACTCCATATTTCTCCAAGAAAGTTTGATTGAAGACGTGCATGTAGCTCTGGGTTATGAACTTGTACTACTCTACGAAGGTAGGCCGCATAGCACGGATGATGGTCCCATTGGACATTAGGTTGCGGCATGTTGTCCTCCACATCATCATATTCAAAAGCAAGGTCATACGAATCACGCTCGTCCTCGACGATCACATTACGGAGTATAACACATGCCTTCCTTATCATAGCCAATTCAGCCTTGTCCGTGTTTCGAGCAGGGCCACAGATGATGGCGAAAGGACCTTGTAGAACCCCAAATGCTCTCTCAACATCCTTCCTAACAGACTGTTGACGCTCAGCGAACAATTTTGCCTTGGGTCCTTGAGGAAGGGGGATAGTTTTCACGATGGTGGCCCATCTCAGATAAATATCGTCAGATAAAAAGTACTTGCGACCATTGACGACACATTCGTATTTTGGAACCCGACCCTCATACACCTCTTGGAAGACATCAAATCGACGAAGGACATTTAAATCGTTGAGGCTTCCTAGGCACCCAAAGAATGCGTGCCATATCCAAAGGTCATAGGACACAACAGCTTCAAGAATCAAGGTGGGAATTTTGTAAATTTCTTTTGCAAATACTCCTTTCCAACCCGAGGGACAATTCTTCCATTCCCAAATCAGTGCTTCCTAACATACCCGAAAAATCTCAAGCTTCGGCCACTTGTAATAAACGATCAACATCAGCTTGGGTTGGTTTTCTTAGGTATTTCCAAACACTTGAATGACCTAAGCGGCAAAGTTTTTCAAGCATTCCATGGTTGTGCTTTCACCAATCTTTAAGTATTCATCGACACAATCCGCCGATATACCATAAGCCAACATTTGCGTGGCTGCAGTGCAATTGATGATTGGCGACAACCCATGCTTACCAAGACCATCGTACCTCAATTGGAAGTACTCAAAACGACTCTCTAAGTTATGCAAAGGAACAAGTGCTTTTGCATACAAAATATACGCCAGAAATAGGTCTCGTTGTGGATAGAGTCTTTGGTGAAGTAATCTTTGTAGAGGCGATCGTGTGCTTCTTGTCGATCTCTATTTACAAATCTTTTCTTCTTTCTAAGTCTTCGTGATGATGATGAATCCCTCATTTGTTTACAAATAAATTTTGAGTGTAAATTTTGAGTGTAGAATAAATTGCTGCAAGTATACGACTATCGTCATGGTACTTGAGGGTCGTCCCCTCAGGGACGAGGATGAGATTAAAGTCACTAAATGCAAAAAAAACAACTAATCTAGCATCATTATGAACTAATTAAAACCATAAACAATTTAAATCATTAATTCTAAATGGTCATGAAGCAAAATTGAACTAGTAATTTCATGCCAAGCAAAGAGTTCACTAAATAGGCAAAACATAGTAGCCATTAAACCTGTATTGGATTTATAGCAACCTAATTGTTGCCCTTTTGAATAACCTTTAAACTAAGATTGAAGATTAATTAAGCAAATGAAGTTAAATAGGAAGAAGTATGCAGAGGGAAACAGACACTAGACTGATAAAAATGAAATCCATAACAATAGCTCTTGCAAGCAAATGAAGTCAATCCTCTTGTAACTGCATTAGATGAAGTCCAATCCCGAAAAATCAAAGAGTATTCCAAACGAAACTAAACAGCCCATAACAATAACTCAACCCAAAATAAAAACCAAGCAAAACCAATACATAATCCAAGCAAAGCTTCCACTCATTCCTAACAAAACAAATGCATATTCTCCACCAGGGAGAGGGAAATCACGACAGATCAAGGGCATAAGCAACTCAATCCACTTCCAATAACAATCCAGCATCAAACAATGTTCCAAACTCATTCTCTCAGTTCTGATAACATAGCATCAAAGTAACCAAGCAATTGAGCAACGGATAACCAAACCCAAATCAACTTAACCTGAATAAATAAGCAAAACGAAACCACAGGGGAGGGTGAGAATCGCCATACAGGAAAACACACACAGCCCAGCAAACATAATCAAAGATGCATAAATAGAGAATTGCCAGAATCGAAGAGCACGAGTAGAGCGTCAACAGTAGACCTGGCAAACCTGACCCGAGACCCGAAACCCGAACCGAATGACCCGAGCCGAATGACCTGGACCCGACAACCGAAATATGCTAACCCGAAAGTGGACCCGAAACCCGAATTGACCCAACCCGAACCACACCCAACCCGAAATTTTCAACAAAGTTGCTTGTTTTGGCATGACGAATCCATTTCACTAAAAATTGGTTGACCCGAAATCAACCCGACCCGAACCATACCCGACCCAAACCGAAACGACCCGAAATGTCACTTAACTCGAACATGACCTGACCCGAACTTGATATGACCCGTACCCGAACCGAATGACCCATTTGCCAGGTCTAGTCAACAGGGCCTTGAATGAGAATCTCAACCAACCTCAAACCAGGCCTAACTCTTGAAATTTTACACAATCCTTGCGAGAACAACTTGGGATTGACAAAATCTAACTGAATTACAAGTGTTTGGAAGCTGAAACATATCTAACATTCGAAATTCAAGCATAGAACGAACCTTAGATCCCTAAAAACTGAAATTGAAACTTGAAATTAATCTTAAAAACATGAACGAAATTAAACCCCAAATTCATATGGAAATGGCCGTTACAAATTCAAATAAAAAACCTGAAACAGGACAAACCCCGGATTGCTAAAATTTCGAATTAAACAGAAACCCATAAATTAAAACCTAGAAACTAAAAACTAAAACCTAGCTCCCAAAAATAAATCTACCTTAGATGCCGCAACCTTTGATATATACTCAGCCTGACTCAATCTCAGTCCTGATCTAGAAACGCGTGGACGATGCAGATGATGCAAACTGGTGTGCTGTACTGTGGATTCGATGTTGGCAGGCACACGAGTGAAGGTGTTCGATGATGATGAAGACGGTAGTGTGTGGTTGAGAGCAAGATGGAGATAGAGAAGATGGATGAAGATGATGAGAATCTGAAGAGGAGATGTCGGGGGGGGGGGGTTCGATTTTGTGAAGAGAGAGAAAGGGTCCAAGAGAAAATAAGGGAGAAAAGGGGCTGTCAAGCGCCTAGCATGTGAGAGGACAAACTTTTCCTTACATTTATGCCTTGCTTTATCCAATTTATTCCAAACCTACAAAATCAAATAAAATCAAATAAAAATCTAAAAATAACAATTATTACAAGCATAAATCTGGCACAAAGATATCGTAAAAATAACATATTTTTAGCACGAACAGGCGATCATGTGCTTCTTGTCAATCTCTCTTTACAAATCTTTTCTTCTTTCTTGGTCTTCGGGATGATAATGAAGCCCTACTTTGTTGCCTAATTTGTCTAATCTTTAGGGTCAACTCCAACAACTTAAGGCCATTTTCATTATTGACGATATTTTCCAATATTGGTGAATCATCACTAGCTTCTTCTAGGATGAAGCTCAAACCATCTGTTCGAGGATGACGAAATAGAGGAGGATGATGAATCACTCGTTGTGGAATACTTGTGCGTATAAACATAAAGTTACAACTATAAGTCAAACATAAATTGTACATTAGGGAATTAACCTTCTAACATTTAGGAAAAAAACTTAGAAACAACTAATTGTAAATTCATACATAATGCATCAACTTAGAAGCAACTTAGAAATAAATATTTTATTACAGAAATAAAAAGGTTTCTAATACAACTAATGTTTCTTGAAAACACAACACCACCATAAACGTAACATTACAACAATTCTAGTAAACTACAACTGAGCAATTAATCTAAAGAAATGTCAACGTCAGAGGACAACGAATTTTGGCGGTAGCGACTCCTAATTTCTTCTTAAATTGGCCCATATCGAGCTTAATCTTCATGACACATATCTGCTATGTTCATTTTCAAAATTTTGTCCTCATACTTCATCTCCTTAAGGCACCACTCCCTTTCTTTCAAAGATTGCTGTCGATCTCTTAATTCAACAGCTTCCACAACTGCATTCGCCTTTTTCTCTTACCTGGTCTAGGACTTGCTCCTTTGCCTTTCTCTTGGCAGCTTTTCTTCCAATGGGGTGGATAAGCCCACCAACTTCTTCAATTGGTGTATCCTCATTGGTAGGAGTTGCAAAGGTGCTAAGGGTGCCGAGGGTGTTAGGGGTGGCACTCTCGGAGTACGTCTCCACCTCATTTACTCTTATACATTTGGAAGATGCTTCTGCAGATTTATCACAGCAGGTCTCCCATTTAGGTTGATCCTTCAATAACACCACCAATGCATGAGGTCAAAGGCTTTGCCCATCATAGAAGCATAAAGATCTTGGGCCTTTTGCAAGATGTCGTCGTCGTTTGCACCTGTTGGGTTTGCCCTGTATGCTTGAGTAACACAAGCACACCATTTGGACACTAATGCAACGGCTCGATCCCAGCGAGCATTATAGACCTTTCCCGCTCTCTTTGTAGCTCTATCGGGAGCGTGTTGGTTGAAGGTGTAGGCCGCCTTAGTCCAAATACTAGCTAATTTTTGATCTGCCCTGGTGATTGGATTGATGCTAACATTAATCTATGTCTTGACTAAGCGGCAATCCTCCTCTAAAGTCCACTTAGAGGGCACTACACCACCTTCCTTGATGGTGGGGTTATTAGTAGGCGGAGGAGGAGGAGCTAATGAGGTTGTATGAGGAGGTTGGGGTGGGTAACATGGAGGGGGCATTGATTCGTAGTTAAAACTTTATGGTGTGGTGTTTTGTGGTGGAGAATAATGTTGCTAATTTAGGGGGTATTGTGGCGGATATTGTTAGGAATAAGGTGGGGGGTTATGTGGTGGTGGGTGAAGTTGCCAATTCAGGGGGGCGTGGGGGAAGGTTTGAACTATTCCCAGGTTCACATTGTGACTCGTCTCCAGTTAGTAGATACATGAATGATTGTGTGTCATTTGGGTTATATGTAGTCAACAATTTTTCATTCTACCTAGCCAATTAAATTTCAAGTAATTGAAATTTCAAGTAATTTAACATTCAATCCAATTTAAAGCATGTGACTTAATGTTTAAATGATTTCAAACTAAGCATGTGATTATTATCTTATCAAAATAACTACGCCTTCCAAAGCTAACATTAATTCAAGATGAACATACAAAAATTTATAAATTTACCTAAGATTACAAATATCAAACTAATTACATAAGAACATAAATATATTCTAATAATTTTCAAATTCACAAGCATTCCAACAATTTCCAAATTCACAATTAAATATGTGAAACAAAAAAAATTAAACATCTTACTTTTAAGCATGTACGTAAGACACAACCCATTAGATTTTACAATTTAAACATATTACATGAGCATATATAAAATTTCCAAATTCTATTCAACTTAAACATGTGAATATTTACTTTTAAACATGTTATTTAGAGGCAACTCATAAATCGAAAAATTTTATTCTAATAACTCAATCAAATTTCAAGTAATTGAAATTACAAAATTTTCAATTTAACATTCAAACCAAGTTAAAAGAATACTAAGTTGATATTTAAATTACTTAAATCTATGCATGTGATTTAATGTTTAAATTATTTCCAACTAAGCATGTGATTTTACATCTTATCAAAATAATTAAACCTTCCACAATTAACATTAATTCAATATGAACATACAAAAATTTCTAAATTTACCTAAGATTACAAATATCAAACTAATTACCAAAGAACATAAATATATTCCAACAATTTTCAATTTCACAATAATTCCAACAATTTCCAATTTCACAACTAAATACGTCAAACAAAAAATTAAACATATTTCTAATTACTTTTAAGCATGTTATTGAAAGGCTAACCATTAAATTAAAAATTAAACATATTACATTTTCTTTAAATCTAACAGTTCATTTTCTTTACGAAACATGTGTGCCATTAATCCAACAATTCATTCCAACATCAAAATTTAAGACTTGCAAATTAAACATAGTATTTTTCAATGATTAAATTATGCATATTCACTTTTATACAATATAATTTCCAACATATTAAATAAAAAATCTATTTAAACATATGGTTAACAATAAATGTGTGCACAAAATTACTTAAAAATTGCTTCACGTGAACTTTGAAAACACTTCCCAAATATCTCTAATAAAACCACAAAGAAAACGTATTAGTTCGAACATACAAATTCAAATAAAAAATTAATTAATTAAAAAAATATACATAGCCAAAAAATAAATATTTTGCACTAACCACAATTTTGACTTCTTCAATTCCAAAGAGAATGAGCAACTAAAATGATAGATTTTCAAAGTGAGAGATTTGGAGAAAATTTGACATTTGATTTTTTGCAACACTACCTTCTCATATTTATATAAAAAATAAAAGGCCACCTCAGCACACAATCATCCCGCATTCACGTAGGGTACAGGGAAGGGCCCCACCCCAAGGGATAAATTGTAGGTAGCCTAACCTGACTTTATCAGTAGCAGATTCTCAAAAACCTTTCAAAAAACAAAAACAAACCAAAATATGGTCGTTTAGGGTTGCAATGGGTAGATCCATCTAGTTCTATTCTGGTGTGCACAGAAAGCCAAGCCCAATGGCTACCTCAGCCAATTTTCCTTTTTTTTGCCCAGTCCAGCATTAAACGCAGCGTTCGCTTCATAATTGCCTTGTGCAACGAAGCGTTTTGAGCCAGAAAACGACAAAAAAGGCTACGCGTGACGAAACCCGCTACAGTTCCACCCGGGGTGACGCGTGTACCACATGGGGCCCAACCTTGGCACGCCCCGGCTGCTGGTGGCCTTATATGATAGGTTCGAGTGTATAGATTCGATTCATGCTTTGTCATTATTTTTTGTTTTTATTCAGGTGTGTAGGGCTTTTTATTACAACAACAACAACTCCCAGTGCGGGTCCCGCTTTCGCGGGATCTAGGGAGATCCAGCTATAGGCAACCTTACCTCTACCGGTATTCCTACCCGTAGAGAGGCTGATTCCAAGAGACCTACGAAAGGAGTTTTGTGAAAATATTTTATAGAGGACGGTGTGTAGGGCTTTTTATTATTCTGTCTAAATCCGCACCTGATCGAAGATCAGTCTGGACTGGACCGGTTCAGTCCACGATCCACAATTTTTTTATTTGGTCTCCGGTTAGGAAGGTCCATCGGTCCGGGCCGAGGATCGAATTAAAAAAAAATAAATAACCGTCTTTTTACTTGTTCAATTTCAATTTTCCTTCGCAACTTGTAATTTCTCAAATGTTTAAGAACATTCATTTTTTTCATGGTGAAACTATGTTGAAATGGTTCATATTGAAACAAATATAAAATGTTCATATCATAAAAATGTACGCCTTTGATGTGATCCAATTTCTCAATTTTGCTAGCGTGACAATTCGGTTTTCTCCGATCTAGTCGTGGTCCACTCCATGACTTATTTAGTTCGGTCTACGGTCTATAACTTATCTTTTATTTAGTGCTCGGTCTAACCTGGTCTAGGTTTGGACCAATGAACACCCCTGGAGGTTTGTATGTGTAAAATTCTTTTTCTTCCTTATTTATTAAAGTCCAAAACTACCTCCCTCTTATTTGTTTTCCACTACCTACATCTCTCCCTTTATCTTTAAATTTTTGTCAGTTATCTTTCTTTGTTCTTTTCCATGATTTGTGCAAGTGTCAGCTATCTCTTTACTATATATTTCTTTCTCTCTCTTTAAAAAATGGATTTTTATCTATTCTGTCCTCTATAATTTTACTTTAATTCTTCTCTTCATATATCATATTTAAATGTTGATTTGCGTTAACTTTGAAGTTGCAGTACATTGCTATCTGTTATAGATTTTGTTGTCTTAGTTGAATTTCATTGGTCATTTATAGATCTGTGTCGTGTTCAATTTTTATTGATTTTGATTTTTTTTGGTGATAGAGAGAGTTTGAAATGAGGAAGATGGATTATAGGGAAAAGGAAGAAAAGGAGTTAAGCCTTTGATTATTTTTCTGAACTTTTGATCAGTTATTATTGGTCATCGTTCCTGTTGTTGAGCATTTGAAGTAAAACTGCTGAAAATCATGGTATGATGTTGAGCTTCTAGGTTATCAGAGTCAAGTATTCAATGTTTAGGCCATTTGATTATTGCCTGCTGAGGATGGTCACTGATAATGTTAATCATTCAGGTTGCTAAGGTAAGGGTGTTGAGCATTTATAGTTGGGTAGCTGAGTGTTGAGGCTAACGATGTTGTGCATTCAATGCTAGAATGTTGCACATTTAGTGTAATGGTTTTCAACATTTTAGGTTAATTTGTTAAGCATTCAAGAATATTATGTTGAGCATTTAGGCTGATAGTGTAGAGGATCTATACGAATGGTGTTGAGTATTAAGCTTAATTTTATATCATTTTCCATATTATTTAGTGATATTAGTTTCCATGTCTAAATCAAATATTAGTTATAAGATTGTTGTTCTTGAATTTCGATCAACATATATGATAAGGTTTCACAAAATAACATGTCTATATCTAGAGTTTTTTAATCTTCAATTTGGTGCTCAAATCCTTAATTTGTTAAAATTTGATGCTCATTTTCCTCAAATCCTTTGTCAATTTGATTTGATGCTTTTGGTTTCAGTACCTACATATGCGAGTTTAGGTTTTGCTAGGTATTTTAACGTTTTCTTCACGTGCACTGCATCCTGTCATATGCTAACTTATTACGTAGCATGTATCGGGTCCATAGACCTAGGACCTTGATATAAGTGATGTGTTGGGTCGTGGCTCAGTTGCAAAGAACCTAGCAGAAAGATCTCCTGGCTTTGTGTTCGAATCCTTTCGCTTATATATATAAAATATTTTCCACCTATTTTTTTGTTTTTTGGATCAGTCATATTTTCCTTACTTTTGAATTGGCAAAAAACCTTGCCTTTTTTCCTGTAAACATAACTTTTTGCTTTCTATTCTTACTTTGGGATTTTCTTTTTTACTTCTTTTTGTAAAGTTTTTTTTTTGGATATGTGTTGTATTCCTTTTAACCACATAAATATAAAACCAATTATATTTTATTTGCTTCATTGGGACTCATTTTTTGAATCTACAAATATTTCCCTTTTCAAATAAGTTGCATTCTACACTAACTTGTTCATACAGTTGCAAAAGCATTTTGTTCATTGCAATGAAGTTGTTGTCCATTGCAATGAACCTTTCATTCGTTGTATTGAACATTAATTTTCAGCACTAGTAATAATACAATACTAAAATCATGAACCATTCTTAAACTTTAATGAACTTTATGTTCAATGACGACTTTTAGTCTTAAGAGTGATGAACATTTTCTTTTTCGAATAGTGAATTAATTCTCATATTTTATATAAAACTAGTGTACATTTCATGCTTCGCACGGGTGTGTGTAATACTTCATTTGAGATTTTGATTATTAGCTAATTAATTTTGAGTTACATCAATATATGAGATCCAATTACAGATTATGAATTATATATGTATTGTAATGGCTTATTATTTTTTACATAGTTATTTTGTGATTGTACACTTTTAACACCTTTTTAAAGCTTAAATGTTTTTAATTGTATATTACTTAAAAATTTGTTATTGTATACACTTGTATGCCTTGAGTTAAATAATTCAGTTATATTTTAACTGTCCACTTTTTTGTTTATAAAAATTTTATTGTGAATAATTTGTTTATATGGAAGATATTATTGTTATCATTTTTATTTTGTTTGGTATTATTATTGTTGTTGTTGTTGTAGTAATTTATTTAGTAAGACATATAGGTATTTAAAATGTTATAGCTCAATGTTAAGAATTTGTACCATCACAGTAGTTAGGAGCATTCAAGTGTATTAAAGTTAATATCACACCTCATTAAACTATTTTAAACTTTCATGTGTTTGCTAGAAAGAAAATAGTCTCACCCCGTCAGCAAATGCATTAATCAATGCACACAAATTTTTTTTCTTTTTTTTAGAGTTCAAGAATTAATAAAGAACGAGATGAAAAAGGAAGCAGGAACCAATATCTAAATCTTGTAAACAGTAGAGCATATTGAGTGTTTTGGGAACCACATGAATGTGTATCTTAATTCTAATAATGTTATTCCATTAATGATAGTGCAGTTTCTCTGTTTATGTTGTTCAGTTTTACCTAATTGAACTATGTGTCGATCTATTAAATTTTGGGGTGCATAAATATAATAATATAGTTCAATATAATAATAATTAATGAATTGTGGCCCCTGATCAATTGACATATAGGTACTTACAATAATTAAATAATTTTAAAATGTTTCTTTTATTTATTCAAACAATAATATATGTCATAACTTAATATAATTTATATTAATGCTATATTATTATAATATATTAAACTTTGATGTATTTGTTAGATAAAGATAAATCAAACATTAGAAATTTGCAACATAAAGTTAGGCAACATCAATTGAGTTAGGAAAAGAAAAGTATATTTAAATGTACTTAAAATTTTTCGATGTATTTCAAAAGTCACGATATACTAAATCTTTTTAGCGTTTTATGGCTTCATAACATCATTTTGACCAAGCATCACTTTAGTTAGGAAAATCAATACGAAACTTTTATTATATATTAATGATATATGACCAAAAATATATTCAACTTTGATATATTTGTCAGATAGAGAAACAAAATCATGCGTTAAAAATTTATAGCATCACTTTAGGAATATTAAAATGTATTAAAATTTAATTAAAATTTATGGATGTATTTTAGAGGACATAGAATACTTAAATTTAATCAAAATTTATGGAGTTATTTCAAAGGTCATAGTACACTTAATTTTTTTTGCATTCCATGGCTTTATAAGACCATCTTGACATTAACATAGTATCATAATTGCATTAAGTACAAACCCCAAAGAAAAAAGGAAACAAGAAAAGAAACTATTTGACCAATGATATTATGCGAATTCTCACTCGTCTAGGTACACATTCAGTTTTACATTGTGCACACACACACACACACACACACACACACACACACACACACACACACACATATATATATATAA
>JACYFF010003369.1:50669178-50680994 GCA_017589665.1 Selenicereus undatus
ATATATATATATATATAAGGTATTAGCTAAATAGACTAGCATTCCATCCTTAACCATGTACAATGCAATCCCACTATCACATTATGGTTCCTATTATTAATGGCAGTATGTTAGTTACTTTTTCATGTCTAAAACAATGCAATGTCTGTAAAAACTAACCCAATATATGGTGTTGTATACATAGGAATGATAAGAATGCTAAAATATACATAAGAATCAAGTAAAAGAAGATACGACTCCTAAAATGGTGCTTCACACGCCCTCCTCGGGAAATACAAGTTGCCATATCGAAGAAGCTTCTAACAATGACTTCTATGATCCCTGCACAGGGAATTCTTAATACCCCTACTCCATTTCCATAACATAATTGTCTTGTGAGGAGCATTCTTGAAGAATTCCTCAACTCTTACTAACTCCAATCAGCACATAGTGATCTCTCATTCATCCTCTCTAATGATATATGGTTGCCCCCTGAGAGCTCTACCTTTTGTACAAATTTCAAGGAATCGCTATAAGTAATCAAACCAAGAAACAAGCCGATTAGCTCTGATACCAATGAAGGCATTAATATAGCGAACTAAGCATAAATGGATTTACTTTAATCTGGCAGTGGAAGATGATCGAACCTTGGTTTTGAATCACTCGTTGATGAAGGAACTCATGATATGAAAATCCTTCATGATTCCACAGCCTATGAGCCCTAGAGTTTTGTGTAGAAAACTCTCCTTAGAGAACCCTCATTGTTTTTCTATGTATTTCCTCCTAGAGCAGTCCCCTTTTTATATTAGATGGACTAGTCAAGGAACTATGGTTTTTGAGGTGGTTAAGTCGTCAACTTATAATGTGGATTAGGACTGCACCCTTTATGGGTGTATCGTACCCTAAATCCAAGAACTCCCCCTCAAACATAAGGGAGTGCTTATTTCTACCTTAAGAAAAACTTATTTTTATTTTGTTTCTATACAATCTTCATACTAGGCAATAGGTTATGCAACCAGCATACTTGTGAGCGATCTGTGTTATGCAACTGTTAGGAATATATAACTTCTTGTCGAAAACTGCAAATGGTTGGAACTCTGCAAGTACCCTAGATCATTTTAATCTTAGTAAGATGTCTCACTTTGATCCCATCAAACCATCACATTTGATATTCAAAATTAGGACCCATATGTCATAACTGGTGCATCAGTGAATAGAAATTAATGAGATTCTGAGAATGATCTTCCTCTTCTCACAAGACCGTTGACCAAATCCAACTTGTTTTTCTCGACATGGTCCGCCATATCGAATCACTCATGATCCTTTGGCAACACACTAAGATAACGAGCATTGAATGGAGTCTCAACTCACTAATTGTAGTCCTCAGGATACAAATGTAAGGTCATAACCTTATGGGGTCTCACACAAATATAAGTAGAGATATAACTTATATCAACCTGATTGGTCGTCTGTTGCACTCATGGTATGAAACATGTGCTACGACATTCTCCCTTCTCCCATAAAGTGTATGTTGTTTGGTTCTTTAATCCAAAATGCTACACGTGTGATATTTGGAGACCATATTTTCCAAACTACGTTTCCTAATCTACTCATTAACTTGAACTCGCATATAACCTCTTTGAGGTAGACTGGGTAAAAATTTATTTTTACCCATTGTTGTAATGATCTTCTTTAATTGTCAAGATAACATCCATGATTTTTTAAGTTAATAGGTTCTTATAATTATCCTTGTGATAATTTTAATTAAAATATTATCTCATCTCCCATCAATCCTCTAATTAATGGTCACTCCTGTGAGAGAGCCAACCTCAAGTCTATTCAATATATTTTTCATATTCAAAAACACAGAACAAGCATCCATGAATAAGAATGCATATTCAAACATTCTAATAATAAGTGTATGCAAAACAACTCATTTAAATTTCGCAATATTAGACTATCACTTGTGAACATAAGGAAAATAATTGATGAACAACATGCTAGAGCATAATTGTCATCTATGAAGACTGTTAAGCTTTTACATGCTCAACAGGCACATTCCCTTACCAATGGCTAGCTCAATGGCTCGATAACCATTTCCTTCGCAGAAAAGTACTTTACATTCATTTTCTTTGTGTGTCACCATGTCATTTACAAAATTGAATCTTATGTCCAATCTATTTGGTCTTATGACAATACTCAAAGTTCTTGGTAACCAGTAAACCATTAAAGACAGTACTATTTGGTCCATCAACTAAATAATCTAAGTACCTCCTTAACCAAACAGACTCTTGAGCTTTTAAGGATAGAGTTATAAACTCTTCCTATAACAATGCGACACATGACTGTTTCTTGCCACTTTAGCACTATTGCTAAGTTGGAAGGCATATTCAGAGGTTCATTTCTCATCTAAACCTACCACAGGCAAGACTATTGCACCCTTTTCGACACAAGTTACCTATGTACCAAAAGTGCATAATCAGAGGTTCTGTTTAGGTATTTTATTTCTCAACTATCTGGCACTATGATAGTCTCAGGTCTAGTTGATATCTATGTAAAGATACCACGTCTAATATGCACACATCATGCATTAGACTTCTCACCACACCTAACAAAGCAAGTTATGCTTATTAGTCATTTTCTAATGGAGTGTGGACACATTTTACAGTAAGGCCTCACCTTTGTTGATGTGAGTTCTAATAGGATCGTAGTTGTGCATATTAGATTATTGAGAGACTTTTAGATGTCATTCTCATTAGGAAAAAGAATAACATCTTCGAATATTCTCTCAAAAACTCTATTTCAAGAGTATACGATAGTTTCACCCATATTAATCATCTCAAAGTTAGATGATGACAAGGCCTTGTACCTTACTTATGAACTCTATATAATTTCTATCTGTTAGTAAGTCATCCACATATAATGACTTGACTACAAAATTGCTTTTGGACCTTTTGGTATCAATCGAGCGTAGCCACTGCAGATAACCACATTGTGAAAAACAAGTATACCAATCCATTGAAGATACTTTAAGGTCACAATTGACCTCACATATCCACAAACTTAATGTTTGTGACCCTTTTCAATTGAACTTCACTTAGATCCCCTTTGAGATTAGTATTTGCACATCCATATGATGTGACTTTAGGTCCAAACTAGCAATAATAGCTAGAGAAAGCTAAAATTAGGATAAATCACACAATAAGAAGGAAAAAAATCTTTGTAGTTGAACTTATCGTATTGTGTGTACCTTTTTTGCAACAAGTTGAGCCTAATGCCAGCTGTGCCATTAGCCTTACACTTTAAGAACCGATATGTTCTTAAATAACTTTGTGTCTTTCTAGAAAGGTCAACCTTGTTCACCTTCATGTACTCCATTTTATTTCCATTGCCTTAATCCTCTTGTCCTTAGAAGGCTTAGAAAGGGCATCTTTGCTCATTTCTATTTTATAGGAGTATTGCGCAAGGTTTATTTACCTTTTTGCCCAAATGGCATGGGGGGAATGCTCACTGACAACCATGTTTTAGCAACGATTCATATAATCTAAAATCGTTCCTCTTTGGATCGATTTTACTCTCATTTCGGCTATGACCAATCTTCTTGCTTCCACTTGGAAGAAGAATAGACTTTGCTCCCACTTGGAACAAGAATAGGATCACTTTCACTCACTCTTGATGATGAAAGTGGGCCTTGATGATAAACTTATTCATCATCAATTAAAATCCTCCCACTTAAATGAAGGGATCCAATTCGGTTTGGGGAACTAATAGAGATAAGTCTTAACCTATCTCACCCTTCTTTGGAAATCCATTCTTTAGAATGTGATATATATTGGTTAAATTTTAGTTGACTCCCACCGTCTTACAACCCAGTGAGTAAAAAAAAAAAACATTCAAGGTTAGAGTATCCCATAAAGACGCTTTTCCCTCCCTTTTAGCACTTCCATTGAAGGGATTGTGTTCATTGGTCGTATGCCCATGAGGTCCAAAGACTCTTAGACTGGGCTTCAATCCATAATTCATAAATAGTGTTAGCAACTTACTTTACAAGCACAAGGTCAAGATCATAGATTGCAAGAACGAGAGATCTCCTTAATAGGTGATTCACAAATTTTATGCAATTGTTGATCCTACCATGTCAAGGAGCATTCTATTTTCTTTCTTTACAACAACATTTTGTTGTACATTCTCAGGGATGGTTACCTAATAAAACTATTCTGTTTTTATCATAATAGCCACTAAAATAATTCCAACAAATATTTTGTAATGATTTGATCTTTGATGCCTTAATCGCTCAGGTTTATTTGATTTTCAAACAAGCTCATATATTTTCTAAAGCAACTTATCGCTTTAGACTCATCTGAGGTCAAATAAGTAAGTCCAAATCAAGTGAAATGTGATGAAACATAGAAGCTCTACGCCTTGTTATCACATTCATTGGACCATGGATATTCAAAAGAATTAACTACAATGGAAATCAAGGTCTTAGTAATCTTTCTAAAATTAAATAATTTTTTTATTGTTTTTCTTGCTAGGCTATGTTCACAAGTGTGCTAGTGCACTTATGTTTTCTAACAAATCTTATTTTGCTAGTTTTTGCATATATGTCCTGTAGTCTAGTATGACAAATAACATTTCACATCATCATAATTATGTGAATACAAAAAAAACTAACACTTAGATTAATGGAACAAATATCCAATCCATTACAAGCAAACCACTACTAATAAGGCAGAACCAAAACTAAACGTGTTCTTAAAAGAAAACTAACTAGGATTCAATGCTATGAACATAGTCAAATAAAACCCATGTAGCAACATTATTCCAACGAATCTTAGGCACAAGTAGGATTTTACATAGGATTGGGTATCGACCGGTATGCAGGACTAGCTTGCATGTTCCAATTCCTCTAACAACCACCTTGTTGTTTACTCTACATGCGGCATCATCAAACCATGGAAGAACCCGTTGGTAGTCCAGTAAAGCTTCATGGTTCTCAATTCTTTGGTTCGTATCCCTGAACCTACGATCCACATAGGATTAGTTTCAAAGAGAAGAATATAACTAGCAACATAAAAGTCACTAGGAGATATTGCCAAGTACCTTCTTGGGTTTAGTGCAATCACGAGCATGGTGACCCAATTGGTTGCAATTGAGGCATGTAGCTTGCATTAAATCCTTCTTCCTTGCACATTTTTCTTTGCCTTGTTGGTCATGCTCAATTTGCCCATTAGACTGAGTCCTGCCAATCGACTTCCTTTGGTTCTTTTTTTAAAACCATTGCTTGAATTAGAGGTTGATATATTGACTTCTGCACCGGCCATTTTAGTAGCCTCTTGTCGCTTTTCCTCTACCTCAAGTCGCAGCCTAATGTCCTCAAAAGTAACGATGTACTTAGTTCTGGACGGGGCCATCTTAATATGACCCCAGTCATTAGGCAAGTAATGGTCATGGCATGAACTTGTTGCTCATTGCTCAATTCATAGCCTATTTTAGCCAATTTACTAATGATGTTTGACATGTGTCTCAAGTGCTCCCTCATGGAAGCATATTGGCTCTTCTTATAATTGTCAAATCTAATAATGATATATCTAAGTCTAGCAATTGCGGTAAATGACATGATGCTTGTAAAACACAAAAGTTTTACAATCAGTTGAAGAGCACATGAATGTCTAATATCTTACCATATACGTATCCATGTAACTTGGCAATAACCGAAAGAGTTAATTTGCATAAACATAGACGCTAGAGTCAAAGGTTCACATATAGTTCCCAATCATCATTGTAGGTATGAATGTTTTACTGCAATTAACTTTGTCGTTTCATTGCAAGTTACCCAAACATTCATCATAAATTGAAATATTCTAAAAGAAATTCTCAAATTTCTAATCGAGGATATGCCTACGTCGAGAATATTTCAAGAAAATCCAACATATATCCATAAATATATGAAACAAACTTAATCATTTTAGGCATAATTTGTACATTTAACAAAATTCGAAAAAAAACATATATATATATATATATATATATATAGAGAGAGAGAGAGAGAGAGAGAGAGCAATTTCAATGTCCTTTCACCTAACTTATTTAGGGAGGCTACATATATATATATATATATATATATATATATATATATTATGTGCAATTTGGAGGTTACAATGTATGAAATATATTCTCATAATATGTAACATAATATTCATAACTTTCAATCAAGCATATGTATATGTACTTATTACATATAGCACGAAATTCGATTGAGCACAAATGAGCTAAATCATAGAGATTTCACATAATGTTTTCACTCAAAATAATCTCAATGATATTAAGCACACATGTTCATATCTATTATGAAATTCAATATAATGAAATATGTTCAAAATAAAAGAATTTCTAGGAATCACATAGTACTTCATTCTAAAAATAATATCAAAGATAATAAAAATATACTCACAAAAAAGAGAATATGTGAGAAATGTCATAAAAAATTAAATCAAATTATATGAATTCATATGCCTGCTTACTTTCTCAAAATTTTTATTCTTAGTCAACCCCTATGGTCAACTGGTCAACCAATCTTGTCAACTGTATGTGGAAAATTTTTTTTAAAAAAAGATTCTTTACTAAAAAAAGAACTAAGCTATGACAGTCACGTGCCTAGCACGTGACGGGGCTCACCCCCATCCTTAGCCATGCCGCGACCTGAAGGCAAGAAAAAAACGGGCCCTCTCAACCTGTCACAAAACCTGGTGCCAAAACACCCTTTTCTCACTCAAATTGATCCAATTCAATTACTGAAATTCATCCTAAACATGTTATAGGATTGATTTGGATTATCAGTTCTCCAAATGAGCAAAAATCAACACAAAATCGAGTCTTAATTCCTGAAAAAAGCATGCAGTATGCTAGCGAGAATTTCACCAAATCCCGGCATAAAATACAAAACATTTTGAGGGTTTTGCTAATAATCTTATCAAAAACAAGAATATTACATCAATTTTGAAATAATTTGTCTAAATATGGGTAAAAAACGAGTCCTTATGTCGAGCCCTAACCCGAGAACAATGTCAATGACTTTTCGTTCGATTCCACTATTTCGACCAAAAATCCATATTTCTATTCGTGAAATTTTCGCAAAATAAGGGACCAATTCTTGTTAAATGGACCGGGATTTGAGGGTTTTGACCTAGTACAACATGGGTAACAAAATTTACAAATCAATTGCAGGAAATAATGACAAAAAACCGGATCAAAATCGAGATCAAATGCACAAACCCTAACCGTAAGTTTCGATGGAAATTGTTCGCAAAATTTGGCCCAAAATAAGCCATATTATGTTGAATTCTTCAGGACTTTTACAGGGTAATTTGCATTTGGGTAGATCGAATTTTGGTGTATTCATTTGCAAGACCAACTTTTTGAAAAAGTCACTGTCAAGTCCATTGAGTTATTGCACCATTAACATTTAAGGGACCAATCAACACTACTGCAAGCGCACGGGGTGTTCGTACTATCGATAAAGATATCGTTCCTGAGAGACTAAAGTAATCTATTGAGCCTAGTCTTGTTAGAATACGCTAAGCAAAACTTAATTTTAAATGGATTCGATTAACTACTGCAAATAAACTTGCTTAAATAATAATAGAAAAACGTTTAGGAATTTTCGCAGTTATGGAAGAGAATTGGATCAAAATGAATAAACCTGTACTATTCTCTAATTGGTTAATTTCGAGGAATTGTAATCTTGTCAAGAAACTTGATTTATTCTTTCGAAATCAATCAAATTTGCCTAAACTAAGCAAACGTAGTTCTTTCAAACTAATTTGACTTAATCCAAGTTTAATATTTTTGATTACTTACTGGTCCTCCTAACATATAAATCTCTCTTTTGAGACGAAGTTATGCTATGTCTAATCAAGCAGTCCAACAACCAAATGTCATCTTTCGAATGTTCACTCGATTGTTTCAAATGTCCAGGCAAATTTTAGCCAAAAATCAACTCACAACATGAATTGCACTTGATAGAACGAAATCAAACCAATCATGAAAATAAGCACAATTTTATAAATTAAAACATGATCCAATAACAATTCGAAAAACTACTAAATTGCTAAACAAAGAAAACTACTAAGACATGATTAAAGATAATATAATCAAAAGATCGGTAAAATCCTGAGCGGAAGGGACTCGACTGGGATGGCTTTCACCAAGGGCTTCAGAACCGCCTTAGAATCAAACTCTCTCACACTCAAAACTCGCTCAGAACTAAACTAAGAACAAAATTAGAGAGAAAACAAACTAATCTAACTAAGCTACTATACTTGCTTTGCAAATGACTTAAGTGTGGTGTGTATTCTGGAATGCTGCAGAACGTCTCTATTTATAGAGAACTTCGATTGATCTCAACCACACAGCCGAGGAAAAATGAAGAGACAATAGTTACGGGCACACCACAGTCCGTGAGCTCCACCATGGGCTGACTGTGGTCTGTGCTGGATTTGGAATTTTGGTCTTTCCTTACTCTATGGTCGTGGCAACTCATGGATGACCGTGGGTGAGGTCAAAACACAGCCATTGAAGGGAAAATGCTAGGTAAAAAGACTAAAAAATTTGCAAAACACATAAAACAACTACACCCAAGTATAAATCAAGAATAAGAGAGTAAATAACATCATTAAGCACAAAATTCTCCTAAAAATAAGGCAAAATAGCCCTAAAAAGGTGTATATATAAAGCACCTATCAAACTTCCCAATGCTTAAATTGTTGGTTGTCCTTAAGTAATGCAAGGATTAAAGATATATACAGCCTCCACATGATAGACATAGATAACATTCAAATGGCAAGAATGATCCAAAGGTAGCCTCAAAAGATGCAAAAATATCATTAACAAACAAAATAGGGAATGAAATTTCAAAAACTTTTTATAGACCATAATGCAAAACTTGAACCAATCGTCCTCCAAATTGTCAAATACAATCATTCTAGCACATGAAAAGAGTAAGACTAGTAAGGACGGTAGAATCTCACTATAGTTATGCGGCACTAAGCACTCATGTGTTTGACAATGTATATATATAAAGGTTCTCTCAATTCTCATTCCTTTGACACAAATCTATCGTAGGCTATCAAATGTTTGAATCCTTTGACCAAACAGCCAAAATTCACTAAAAAGAATAACAATCCACCTTGCTAATGCCCTATCAAACTTGATGCAAAAGAATATAACACTCCTCTAGCCTTGGCTTAAGGGTAAGACAAGTATTTGGCCATGGACTAAAAGTAGGAGGTTTAAATCAGAAAAAACGGTTACAGTCTCAAAGGGGCTAACAAAGAATACAATACATAACGAGGGTGGCTATTTGGCCATAGGTTTCAAATAAATCAAAGAAAGGAAAATGCCTCAATCATATTGCCCAAATGCATATGCGAAATCTTGAATGTGAATTAAGGCAGGTTCTAGAGAAATGATGTCAAGGAAGAGTCATACATGAAAGAATATATGAGACTAATAATGATGAATAGTCTCTGAAGGCTCAAAGTTTCACGGGACATCTACCACAGTCAAAACTAGCTTACTAGCACACACATGCCAAAATTTCATGTAAAGACTCATGGGGAAAATCAATTCGCATTCAACATATGGTCAAAACATGGGATTTAGTTCGAAAATTCATTCGCAAAGTTTTATGCACAATTTGGGCAAATCAAAGGATCAAACTAACCAAAGAAAGCTATTAAATCTATAAAGATCATCATCGAAGGGTTTTTTAGTTTTTGTTTCTGTGTTTTCTTATTATTTTTTATTTTTTTTCGTGCATGCTCTTACAAACAAGGCAAACTAAAATGCAAAAGAAACTAACAAAAGAAAGAAACTAAAATGCAACTTAGAAGAAAGCTAAATGCACTACTTAAACAAAACTAAAACAAAAACTGAAAAAGCTACTACTAAAAATATGTACGAAGCCACAAAAAAAAGAACATACCAAATTAAAAAAAAAAAAGGGCATCGGACGCCAAATATAATAACGAATTCCCCCATGCTTGAATCACACATTGCCCTTAATGTGGGCACATCATAATAAAAAGGGGAAGGGGAGTAGCAGAAATTAGAATCACAAAGGAGGAGGTGGAGGAGGATGGGGTGGTTATCCATATGAGATATGCCAATCTCGCCAGGTCTCTAGACATGCCCTATAGTCTTGGAAATATTGAGTCTAGGAGGCAAACAACACACAAAGCTCATCGTGGTGCTATTGGACAAAGGCACGAAGAGCGACACTCTCTGAAGCTACAAAGGCGCGGAGGGAAACTTGCTCATCCTAAATGGACCTAAGGGTGTCTTGAATATCATAACAGTCAGGTGGGGGCGGTTGAGAGGAAGAACTAGGCCTGCTTGTCTAGAGTGAGGGGCAGGTTGGTGGGGTACGGGTCGAACAACCTCATCATCACCAGGCACCCAACAAAGGTTACCTCGGTGAAGCAAAGTAGTACAATCGATATAAGGAAGCGAAAAGAGCCAGTCCCCAGGGTAAATCCAACACAAACGGCCAGCCTCAACTTTGCAAAAGTTCATGATCTCAAAAGTAGCTTGGTTAAGCCGCTCAGACCCAGAAACTTTGTCATCAGGATTGGGCTCAACACATAAGAATCTAGTAATAGTAGTAATTATTCCACCTATGACTATCCTACCTTTAATGCTAACAGCAACACTATGCAATTGCCTAGCTAAGAATGAACCAGGGATAAGTTGGACACCATCTAGCATACAAGACAGAAAGTACAACTCAGAAAGTCTCAGGACATTTAGACTATCGTCTCAAGCAAACAAAGAACAAGCAAGGATACACTGAGCTACTCTAATGCAGCGGTTCGTAATATACGTGCATTTTGATGAACTCATACTGTACCTAACACTCCCCGAAAGTTCACCCCAAAATGCATTCGGGTTGAATTCATGGGGGACTTGATGGTGTGATATATCCATACTAGGTGGAAAACCAAAAATACTGTTGAAGGTACCTAAGTTCAGTTCATACAACTATCCCTGCAAATAAAATGATATATATTCAGCTTGAAGGTCCTCTAGTGACCTAGACATGGAGTGTACTTAAAAATTCTAAGGTCAAGTCCCTATATGTATGATCTTTAAGTTCTACAAAGTGGCTCATACCACCTCTAGCAAACAATCAATGAATATCATCCATCATTCCCAATCGGACAAACAAATCCTCATCATAGTATCTAGTTACTACTACTACACGTTCGTTTAAGCAGTTATACCTAGCAATATGATCAAGATGAGTCAAACCAAGAGGGTGAAGAATGTTACCTCTAGCAGGCGCATTGGTTGATGTTCTGTATGTTCTTTAAGGTCGGGGTGATGCTTGACTTGATAAACCAATCTCCTTGGGACTTCTCTGCCTTTTGTTTGGTGCTATGGTTACAAAACTTAACCAAAAACAAAACTAAAACCAAAAGTAAGAACTAAAGCTTAGAAATTGAAGAAATAAGTAAAAATGTGAAGAATTAGAGAGAGAAAAGGATGGGTATGGTGAATGAATAGGGGTGAGATGAATTTTGAAGAAGAAGAAGAAAGAGATGATATTTTTGGATGAAATGTAGCGATTAAGTGAAAAGAAGCAATTTGGTGTGAAAATGAAGAAAAATAGAGAAGATTTGAGGGAGATTGAAGGTAATGGTTATGGAGGTTTTAGAGAGAGAGAAGGGAGGAAGAGAAAGAAAGTGCCAAAGGTTGAAAAAGAAAGAAGGGAGAGGGGAACGGGCACCGCGGTAAAATCCTACACCACTACCCGTAGCAGCCCATCACGAATCGTG
>JACYFF010003369.1:50682443-50714203 GCA_017589665.1 Selenicereus undatus
CGGTAAAATCCTACACCACTACCCGTAGCAGCCCATCACGAATCGTGGGGTCCACCACGGACAATCCGTGGTGTCTACTGTTACTCATTTTTTTTTCTATTTTTTTTAAGGGTTGGCACCCGTGGTTGTATTGCTGGTGTTCTTGACCATGGTGCCAACATTTTATTGACATATGTATAAATTTTTCTTTTTTTCTTTTTCTCTTTTTCTGTTTTTTTAATTATTTTTATATAACAACTAAAATTTAAAAAAAAATAAAAACTATAAAAAAGAAGAAGGAAAGTTTGGGCTGCCTCCCAAGAAGTGCTCTTTTAAGGTCAAGAGCTTAACCCTTGTTCTAGCCTGGTCTGGACCACCTTTATCACGAACCACAAAATCAAACTTATGCAGTTAAAGGTACCATTTAGCAATTCTAGCTGCAGGTCCTTTGTTTTCATAATTTGGTGCCACAACACACCATTTGTATACAGAACAAACCGTTCTCTTGGCCCATCAGACAGGCCAATATCTACTTGCTCAACTCCTACATCAAAATCAACATCGAAACCTTCCAAGTGGGGCATAGAATGAACAACTCGTGCAAACTTGCAATACTCACTTAGCGAAGAATCATTAGAGACAGGGGCCTCAACCTCGAGTTTGTTAGCTGGTATAGGAGTAGAAAACTCCACCTCAACATACCCTTGGTCAGCATCCTCATATGAAATCCATTTAGAACCAGGAGGATCTTCATCATGTAAGACATCCTCCATATCATACTCAAGGGAAAGGGGTAATGCATCCAATATAAAAGAATAAGGGGAAACTGTATCCTCCTTCCTATGACTAAGCACAGCAAAGCTCCCCTCTACCTCAAAGAAATACGGCCCTCTCTTACATCAATATGACAACCAAAAGTCACTAAAATGTGCCTACCTAGGATAATTTGGGCATCATCAGTTTCAGGCATATCAACTACAATAAAGTCCTCTAACACCCAAATATCTCCTATATTGACAGACACATCTTCCAACCTACCTATGGGCCGTGTTACAGAACCATTACCCAATTGTAGTGAAAAGGCGGTGGCTAGTAACGGTCCTTGGTCCTTCTTATGAAACAAAGAGTAAGACATTATGCTAACACTCGCACCTAAATCACATAGCCCTATTTCAATCTCTACCTTTCCTACAACACTTGGGATAGAAAAACTACCTGGTTTAGGAAGATTAGGGGGAAAAATGGTAGGGATCTGAATAGAGCCATTTTCTACAAATGTGATAGTCTGGCAACAATAGTTACTCTTTTTACTACCAGCCATAGTTATCTATCTAACCTCTTTCTTTGGTACTTCCTTAGGGTCTGTTAAGTCTTCTTCATCCTCTTTCATGGTGACACAGTTACAAGGCTCACAAGGGTTGGTTTCATGCTTACTGGAAAGTCTATCTGGGGGTGTAGATGAAAAAGCAGTTTTCTGGGCAATTTGTCTCGAATATCCTATTATGAGTTGTAAGCACATCAACCTTGGTGGCTAATTGCTTAATTTACTCATCTTATTTCTGTTGTGTCATAAGCATGTTTTCCATCATTCACTCTAAATTTGACTATGGGGCATCTGAGAAGGGAGTGGGGGTGTTTGAAAACCAGGGGGTATTCTAGCATTCATAGGGGACATATTCACAGGGTTTGGATTCGACCTATAAAAGAGATTCGGGGTGATTCTTCCAACATGGATTATAGGTATTAGAGTAAGGGTCATTGGTCGGTCTTGCATTGAAATTTTGAACATAATTGACTTTATCGAGGCCTGAGAAAAAGGAGTCCCAACTAGATAGTGCAAAGATATATGCTCAATTGAACCACAGATCTCACAATGGGACGGGGCACTAAAGTTTACAACATTAACATTCAGTTGGTCCAATCTTTTAGTCATAGCATCTACTTTAGCATAAAGTAAAGTAAAAACATCAACTTCAAGCTTACCTCCAACCCGCCTGGGTTGGGCTCGTTTAGATGACCATTGAAAGTTATTAAGCGCCATCTCCTCAGTAAGGTTATAGGTTTCATCCTCGGTCTTGCTCATTAGAGTTCCTCATGCCGCCGTATCAATAGTGGACCTCACAGCTTGGGTCACATCGTTGTAAAAGGCCTAGATAATCATCCAGCGTTGAAGACCATGATGGGGGCACAAACGCAATGAATCCTTAAAACGCTCCTAAGCTTCATAGAGCGTCTCATCCTCTTGTTACAGAAAGTTGGTGATTTGATTTCTCAGGCTTGCTGTCTTGCTCGTAGGGAAAAATTTGGCGAGGAAAGCTCTTCTCAACTCGTCCCAAGTTGTTGTGCAACCAGACGACAAAGAGTGCAACCAAGCCCTCGCTTTATCCCTCAATGAGAAAGGGAATAAGCACAGGCAAATCGCATCACTAGAGACTCCGTTTAACTTTAGTGTATCGCACAGCTCTAAGAAAATTGAGAGGTGTAGGTTTAGGTCTTCTAAAGGAGTTCCATCAAATTGAGACTGTTGTACCATGGAAATAAGTGCTGGCTTGAGCTCCAAGTTGTTGGCATCCACAGTAGGCCTAGCTATGCTTAAGGTTATCCCTTGAAATCCGGGAGCAATGAAATCACGAAGGGTCCTTCTTTCTTCACCCACCATGCTTGAATTCCTTCTTACTTCACGCCTTTGCTGCTCAATCCTTTGCCTTTTCCTCCTTAAGTGAAAGGTCCTCTCAATTTCTGGATCAGGCTCGTACAAAATCAGACTTCGCATAAACTAGGAAAAAAAATTCCTGCAAGCACTTTCACCAACACTACTAGGGCAATTAAACAGGAAAAAGAAATATAACAAGAAAACAAAAAAAAGAAAAATAATAAAAATGCTTAGTCACATTCTTAAGACAATTCTCGAAAGTTAGCAATTTAGTCCCGACAACGGCGCCAAAAACTTGATCAACACTACCGCAAGTGCATGGGTGTTCATAGTATAGATAAAGATATCGTTCCTCAGGGATTAAAGTAATCTATTGAGCCTAGTCTTGTTATAATATGCTAAGCAAAACTCAATTTGAAATGGATTCGATTAACTACTGCAAATAAACTTGTTTAAATCAATAATAGAAAAACGTTTGGGAATTTTCGCAGCTATGGAAGAGAATTGGATCAAAATGAATAAACATGTACTATTCTTTAATTGGTTAATTTCTAGGAATTATAATCTTGTCAAGAAACTTGATCTATTCTTTCGAAATCAATCAAATTTGCCTAAACTAAGTAAACGTAGTTCTTTTAAACTAATTTGACTTAATCCAAGTTTAATGTTTTCGATTACTTACTAGCCCTCCTAACATGTAAATCTCTCTTTCGAGACGAAGTTATGCTATTTCTAGTCAAGCAATCCAACAACCAAAAGTCGTCTTTCGAATGTTCACTCGATTGTTTCAAATGTGCAGGCAAATTTTAGCAACAAATCACCTCACAACATGAATAGCACTTGATAAAATGAAATCAAACTAATCATGAAAATAAGCGCAATTTTATAAATTAAAATATGATCTAATAACAATCCAAAAACTACTAAATTGCTAGACTAAGAAAACTACTCGGACATGATTAAAGATAATCTAACCAAAAGATCGGCAAAATCTTGGCCGAAAGGGACTTGACTGGGATGACCTTCACCAAGGGCTTCAAAACCGCCTCAGAATCACACTCTCTCACACTCAAAACTCACTCAAAACTAAATTAAGAACAAAATTAGAGAGAAAACAAACTAATCTAACTAAACTACTCAACTTGCTTTGCAAATGAGTTGACCATGGTCTGTGCTTGATCGACTTCTAAGATCTTGAAATGAAGATCAAAGAAGGGATCTCAAGTAGAAAGCAAATTGGAAGAGAAAGAAAGAAGGGTTCGCAAACATTCAAAGAACAAGAAGATAAACTAAGCTTCTTGGATAAGATATCACCACCAAGTTCACTTAGAGCCCTCCTTAAGGATCAATGGAGATAAGATATCGCCACTCAATTGATCTTTAAGGACTCTTAAGCACCACACTAGGGAGCTGAGCTAGTGATAAGCAAGAGTAGAGAGAGAAATAAGGGAGTTTAAACTCAACCCAAATGCATTCATTCAAAAGTGCTTACAAGCTGAGGTTCCATCTACTCTTATAGGCCTTACAATCAGCAAAAACACTCATGAAAACTAGGCAACCAAACGTCCATAAGCAAAGGGTGAAGGGGAACCAAAAAGCAACAAGTACAAAAGCAAAAGTAAAATGCTGCCAGCACTTTTCAGGATTGCAGCATCAACTTCTAATGAGCATAAATTTCAAAATACTTGCCCAAATGGGTTCATTCCAAAATCTGGAAGAAATCTCTAGAAGTCAAGTTTCCATATTGGCCTCTTGGAGCTCCAAATTCCCAGCCGTTTGAAAGTTGTAACCTGAAAAGCACCAGGATATATCTGCTGCCAGCAGGCTGCAGCCCTTTCCGATTTGCTTGCTTTTGATACCTCAACCAAAGATTTGACTTCCAACTCTTTTGTTGTCCTTTCAGTACACTCCAAAAGGGTTTCAAAAAGTGGATTTTATAGTTTCTAAGTTCACCTAATGATGGAGAAATTAGAACCACAAAATCGGGTACTGAAATGGGTTTTCTGGGCAGTTTATATAGCTTGACTTTAGGAGCAGAGTTGGGTTGGTAAATGAACTCCAAATGACTGGCAATTTGGCTTATTGGACAGCTAACTTCCTAAAATTAAAACCCAAGGTAATTAAATCGGCCAAAACCACCTTTAGCCTAGGTGATTAGGGTCAACAAGTTGTTGCACATGCTAACCAGAATTGTTGGGTCATGGCCTTGATCTTCTATGAGCTTCCTCAAGACTTGGTGGTTCGTTGGTGGTTCTACTTAGGGCCCTATTGTAGGCAAACTCGGCATGTGCAAGTAAGAGATCCCAAGCCTTCAAATTTTTCTTCACTAGGACCCTTAGCAAAGTACCCAATGTTTGGTTCACCACTTCGGTTTGGCCATCTGTTTGAGGGTGGCAAGTAGTACTAAACTTCAACTTCGTGCCCAACTTTCGCCAAAATGTGATCCAAAAATGACTTAGGAACTTTGAGTCCCTATCCGAGACAATAGTAAGGGGAATGCCATGAAGCCTTACTATTTCCTTGAAGAACAAATCGGCCATGTGAGAAGCATCATTGGTCTTGTGGCAAGCTATGAAATAGGCCATCTTGGAAAACCGATCAACCACCACCAAAATGGAGTCCTTGTTGCGTTGGGTGCGTGGGAGACCAAGTATGAAATCCATACTCACATCTAGCCATGGCCCTTGTGGTGCAGGCAATGGGGTGTAGAGCCCTTGAGGGAGTGCATGGCTCTTGGCCATTTGACAAGTAGAGCACCTCTTGATGAAGTCTTGGATGTCCTTAAGCATGTGAGGCCAATAGTAGTGCTCTTTGGCCATGGTGTAGGTCTTGTCCTCCCCAAAGTGGTTGGCAAGAGACCCACCATGAATCTCTCTAAGTATAAGCTCACGTGTGCCACTCCTTGGTACAGTCAACCGGTTACCTTTGAGCAAGTACCCTTCTTGCAATGAGAAATCTCCCTTTGGATGAGCTAGACATGCCTCATAAATCTCCTTGAAGTCTTCATCATCTTTGTACAAGGACTTGAGATGTTCAAATCCAAGCACACAAGACCCAAGTTGGAACAAAAGGAGGTGCCTTCTAGATAAAGCATCCGCACCTTGGTTGAGCTTCCCGGACTTGTGCTTGATCACGAAGTGAAATGATTGCAAATACTCAGCCCATTTTGCATGCCGAGAGTTCAACTTGTGTTAGCCTTGGATGTACTTTAGAGCTTCATGGTCGGAATGCAAGATGAACTCATTGGCTATCAAGTAGTGAGTCCAATGTTCTAGGGCTCGGATGATAGCAAAGAACTCCTTATCATTGGTTGAATACTTCCTCCTTGACTAACTTAGCTTTTCACTAAAGTAAGCATGGGGCCTTCCTTCTTGGATCAAAACCGCACCTATGCCCACTCCGGAGGCATCACACTCAACTTCAAACACATTGTCAAAGCATGGGAGAGCTAGGACCGGTGCATGAGTTAGCTTCTCTTTGAGTTCATCAAATGACTTTTGTGCTTGTGGTGTCCAAATGAACTTGCTTCCCTTTAATACCTCGGTTATGGGGGCGGTAATGGAGCTAAATTGGCGTATGAACCTCCTATAAAAGGAAGCTAAGCCATGAAAGCTCCTAACATCATGCATGGAGGTGGGAACGGGCCACATCTTGATTGCTTCCACCTTGCTTTGATCAACACTAATGCCTTGGCCCGAAACTATGTATCCTAAGAACACCACTTCAAGTGTAAAGAATGAGCACTTCTTGAGGTTCCCATAGAGTTGTTCTTGTTCACGGACCATCATGACTTGCTTGAGATGACCAAAATGCTCTTCTTCGGTCTTGCTAAACACCAATATGTCATCAAACTATACCACCACAAATTTCCCAAGAAATGGCTTGAACACTTGGTTCATTAGCCTCATGAATGTGGTTGGGGCATTAGAAAGACCAAATGGCATGACTAGCCATTCATAAAGCCCCATTTTGGTCTTGAAAGCGGTCTTCCACTCATGCCCTTCTCGGATCCGGATTTGGTAGTACCCACTCCTTAGGTCTATCTTGGAAAAGACCCTAGACCCATGGAGTTCATCAAGCATGTCTTCTAGCCTTGGTATGGGATGCCGGTATTTGATGGTAATCTTCTTGATGGCCCGGCTATCCACACACATCCTCATAGAACCATCCTCCTTGGGCACAAGAAGGACGGGTACGACACAAGGACTCAAACTTTCACGCACCAAACCCTTGGAAACCAACTCCTCCACTTGCGTTTGAATCTCCAAAGTATCCTTGGGGTTCATTCTATATGCCGGCTTGTTGGGTAAAACGGCCCTGGGAATGAGGTCTATGTGGTGTTGTATGGATCTTTGAGGGGGTAAGCCGGAAGGTATCTCTTCGGGAAAGACATGGGAAAACTTTTTGAGAAGTTCAGAGGCTAATGGGTGAAGAGGGGCTTCAGTTTCATCTTGTGGGGGGTGTGTAGAGGATCATTTCCTTGAAGGTTTTGTACTCATAGTGGGAAGACAAGAGTGTGGGTTCAAGGATGGATAGTAACATTTCTCCCCCTTAGGATCCTCTTTGGTTTTGGGCTTGGTGATTTGATGTGGGGCTAAAGGGGCAAGTGTGATTTTTCGGTTATCTTTGAGTAGGGTGTATGTGTTTTGGTAACCATCATGCATGACCCTATGATCAAAGAGCCAAGGTCTCCCCAACAAAATGTGACATGCATCCATGGGAAGGATGTCACACCACAAATCATCTCTATAACTTTTACCAATAGATAATCCAATCAAACAACGAGTAGAGACTTGGAGACCTTTACCTTGATTGAGCCATTGAAATGAATATGGATGAGAGTGAGGTTCGGTCTTGAGTTAGAGCTTCTCCACCAAAGTAGTTGAGGCAACATTGGCACAACTACCTCCATCCACAATGAGTGAGCACACACGGCCATTGACGGTGCACCGGGTGTGGAATATGTTCTCTCGTTGTTCTTCCCGGTTTAGAACCTTATGACCACTCAAAGCTCTCCTAAGCACAAGTAACTCTCCTTCATCCGCCTCCTCAATACACTCCTCCTCCATCTCCATCAAGTCAACCTCCTTATCACTCCCTTCATCCCCTAACTCGGCTTGCTCAAGTGCTTGATATTCAACCAAGGTAATGACCTTCCTATTAGGACAATCCGAAGCTATGTGCCCAAAAGCTTGGCACTTGTAGCACCTTCTCTTCTTAAATGGGTTGAGGGGTGGCTTGAATGTATTTGGCTTGGGAAGGGAAGACGGCGTGGGGGTGTTTGTTGGTTTAGGAGTGTAGGGTAAACTCCCCTTGTTGAATGGGTAGGCTCTTTGTGGACGTTTAGGGAGTCCTTTCTTGAATTTTGCTTTCCTTTGTTGTTCAACTTTGTGAGCTAGGGAGCAAACCTCATCAAGAGTGGTATAATGTTTTAATTCTACAACATTCCTAATGGAGTCATTCAATCCTCCCAAGTATCTCACAATAGTTTGGTCCTCATTCTCCCTAAGGTCACAAATCATGACAAGTCTTTCAAATGCACGGGTGTATTCCTCCACATTCTTAGATTCTTGTCTAAGGTTATGGAGTTTGGTGTAGTTGTCTTGTAGGTAGTGGGGAGGTAGGAATTTGGCCTTAAGTTTCTCCTTCATTTTCCTCCAAGATCTAATCTTATCCTTCCTTTTTCTAGCCCTTTTAGACACTACATTACTCCACCAAATTGAAGCATACTTGCGAAGTTTAAGAGCCACGAGTTTTACCTTCTTGTCATCCGGCACATCTTTGTATTCGAAGACCCTTTCAACGGTGTTCATCCATTCTATGAACTCATGCGGGTTGAGTTGGCCTTCAAACTCTGGAATCTCCAGTTTGAAATCCAAGGAAAATTGCTTGCCTCTCCTTGCTCTTCTTGGCCTCCTCTCAAGTTCCTCATCACTTGACGCAAATGGGTTGCCTTCGAATTCTTCTTCCACCGAGTGGGAGTCACTAGAGTGAGAGCATCGAATCTCCCTTCGGTTATTCGTCATCGCTTGGTTAAGTTGCTTCCTAAGATACCCAAGTTGAGCATCCTTTTCAGCATTTAGCTTCAAGAGTTGCTCAAACTTTTCTTCTAGAGAAGTACTTGAAGACATCTTGGTTCTTTTTGAGAGAGGAAATGTGGGTTTAGGCATGGTTTGGGAGGGGCACGATCGTGCTCATGGGCACGGGGGCCATGCTAATTTGCTGGAATGGTACGGTGAGAAATGAAGGTGGCACGGTCGTGCTACTCAGCACGGCATGGCCGTGCCACTTTGCAGCCGTGCGTGGGTTTTTGCTAGCTTTGTGTTTGGGGTTGGAAGCTATGGCAAAGGAGAGTAGCCAATAGCTCTGATACCACTTGATGCACTTCTAAGATCTTGAAATGAAGATCAAAGAAGGGATCTCAAGTAGAGAGCAAATTGGAAGAGAAAGAAAGAAGGGTTTGCAAACATTCAAAGAACAAGAAGATAAACTAAGTTTACTTGGATAAGATATCACCACCAAGTTCACTTAGAGCCCTCCTTAAGGATCAATGGAGATAAGATATCACCACTCAATTGATCTTTAAGGACTCTTGAGCACCACACTAGGGAGCTGAGCTAGTGATAAGCAAGAGTAGAGAGAGAAACAAGGGAGTTTAAACTCAACCCAAATGCAGTCGTTCAAAAGTGCTTACAAGCTGAGGTTCCATCTACTCTTATAGGCCTTACAATCAGCAAAAACACTCATGAAAACTAGGCAACCAAACGTCCATAAGCAAAGGGTGAAGGGGAACCAAAAAGCAACAAGTACAAAAGCAAAAGTAAAAAGCTGCTAGCACTTTTCAGGATTGCAGCATCAACTTCCAATGAGCATAACTTTCAAAATACTTGCCCAAATGGGTTCATTCCAAATCTGGAAGAAATATCTAGAAGTTGAGTTTCCTGATTGACCTCTTGCAGCTCCAAATTCCCATCCGTTTTAAAGTTGGAACCTGAAAAGCACCAGGATATATCTGCTGCCAGCAGGCTGCACCCCTTTCCGATTTGCTTGCTTTTGATACCTCAACCAAAGATTTGACTTCCAACTCTTTTGCTGTCCTGTTAGTACACTCCAAAAGGGTTTCAAAAAGTGGATTTGATAGTTCCTAAGTTCACCTAATGATAGAGAAATTTGAACCACAAAACCGGGTACTGAAACGGGCTTTCTGGGCATTTTATATAGCTTGACTTTAGGAGCAAAGTTGGGTGGGCAAATGAAGTCCAAATGACTTGCAATTTGGCTTATTGGAAAGCTAACTTCCTAAAATTAAAACCTAAGGCAATTAAACGGGCCTAAACCACCTTTAGCCTAGGTGATTAGGGTCAACAATTTGCTACACTTGCTGACCAGAATTGTTGGGTCATGGCCTTGATCTTCTATGAGGTTCCTCAAGACTTGGGTGGATTCTTGGACTTCCTTGGGGGTTGGGGTTGCTTGCCCTTGCACTTGCTCACTGTCATTGCCTCCCATGGGAACATCATTGCTAGGTCTGGAATTTTAGTCTTTCATTGCTCTACGGTTGTGGCAACTCATGGATGACCGTGGGGGAGGTCAAAACACAGCCATTGAAGGGAAAATGCTAATTAAAAAAGCTAAAAATCCTGCAAAACACATAAAACAGCTACACCCAAGCATAAATCGAGAATATTAGGGTAAATGACATCATTAAGCACAAAATTCTCCTAAAAATGAGACAAAATAGCCCTGAAAAGGTGTATTTATAAAGCACTTATCAGGGACAAATCACTGTTTAAATTTATTTGCAAATCCCTAAGCTTTTTGTATTTGCATTTTAGCCCAAATCCTTAAAAACTCTTTCGAAAAATCTAAAATTGTGCATGTGGTATTTTGCTCACTTGTAGTACTCGAAGTCCTCTTTCATCCGGTACCAGTCCTAATTATACGCATATTGTTCACTTTCCGGAAGGAACTACTTCACTAGCACCTCAGTTAAACTGTATTACTAATATAGTTTTAGAATTAAAAGCACAATTAGCTAAAATTAAGACTGAGGTTACGAAGCTCAAGAATCAATTAATTGTAGTCCACCTTTCCCTTATTAATGAAGTTAGGCATAACGGAAAATCTAATCCAAATAATTTCAGCATAAATATTCTTTCCAAAACCCCAAAAAACAAAAATTCATTTCCATTACAAGATATAAAAATCCAAAAAGAAGAGAAAAATCTGGTGAAAAATCGGCTGAAAAAGTAGAAAAGGAAGATGGAGTATAAGTAGTATACTCTTGAAGAGCTACAGAAATTGTTCGAGAAAGAACAAAATCTAGAAGAATTAAACAAGATCATGGGTGCAATTAGTGATGAACATAACTTGTCATCGGATGATAATGAAGAGACTAATAATGTTCAGTTAGAAGAAGAAATATATTAGCAGATGAATCTCATTAACTTGGAAGATCCTGATCTATTACCATTAGAAGAAATTGGGAGAAAACTGGATAAAAAAAACATGTGGTAAAATGATTGTTAAAAATGAGACCAATGAGATTGGAGAAGAACACGACTTAGAGAAAACAGAGACCAATCTAGTTAACAATGTTGTCCCTAAGCCTAAAGAAGTTGATGAACCTTCTAGAATAAATACTCATTTTATAAGACCTAGGTACGTTCCAGTAGGATGTACAACCAATTTTTCCATTAGGTTCATCCCAAGGAAAACCACACATTTTGAAGAAGTTGGCGTTGCCCTAATTAGTCAAAGAGGATACATCTTAAACAGTGATGGAGCCCGTAATAGAGAAAAAATATTTGAGCACTTGAAGAAAGGAATGAATAGTATCTTAAATCTAAATACCACATGCACTTCTGCAAACTTCCTAAACTATATCGAGCATAGTTTTTCTGACACTGTAGCGGACTGGTATGATTCATTAAGTGAAGACGGTAAAAATACATTAAGAATGATGGAAACACTAACTATTATGTTAAGAAATTTGTGCAAAGAAATCAAAACCAAATTCATCGGAGTAAAACTTGATTCTGAAGAAAAAACAAGAGAATGGCAAAGAAAGATTAACAACATTGAATTATTGGATATGAGATATCTAGAAAATTATATTGCTGAATTCAGTCAATATTATTACAAACTTGGGCATAATGGAACTAATCTTGGTATGTTCTATGACAAATTGCCATATCTAATAAATTCCATAATTAATGAAAAATACATAACATGGCTTGAAAGAACAAATGTCATTGATACCCTTGGTTTAAGAATCTCTTATTCACAAAAATGGATCAATGATCCATGTCTTGATCTCCATAAGCAAAAGAACATAAAGAAGCAGTTCTTAACTTGCTGAGATTCACCTCACAAATGGGGAAAGGAACCTGAAAAAAGAAGGAAAGGAAAATTCTATAAGAAAAAGAGTTTTAACAAGCGAAGGGCTTAGAAATATAGAAGAAAAATATTATAACAAACCAAGTCCTAAAAAACAAAGATTTTTTAGGAAACCCGCTTATTATCCTATAGGGAAAAACAACTGCAAATGTTGGGCATTCGGAGAAGTAGGACATTATGCTAATGAATGCAAAAATAGGAAGAACAACAAGCTTATTGAAACCTTGGAAAGCTTATATTATGTTGAGCTTTGTAAAGATGAGGCATTAGACCTAGTCGTAAATAACAACAAAGGAATTGTTGAAATTATATTGGATAATGAATATGAAGAAAGTGATTATGAAAAACAAGTCATATGATGGAAAGTAGCTTGATTATTCTTGGTCATCTTCAAGGAGAAGAGTTTATGGTAGATAATGAAACGAAGATGTCAAAGGAGATTGGGTCCTTCCCATAATCCAAAAGGACATGATCTATAAATAATCCATCTTTCAATTAAAAAGCAAATATGTATGTGAAATGATGGAAGGAGATATGGAGATAAAGGAATGCAAGTATGACGTTGCAGAAGTTAATCTCACTAATTGGGAAAGTATCCTTAAGCATAACAAAGACAGAAAGTATAGATATATCCATGTTGGAAGTGTCCAAGTTCAAATCAATCCATTATAATATTATGATAAAGATATTGATCTTTACGTTTTAATCTGTGACATTAGGCATACTAAATTCAATAATCAAATTATCACAGGGATAAAGACCAATTTATGTAACGGGTCAGTACGATTCAATTACCGACCAGGATATTATGTGAGTCTAAAATATGAATTTGCTAAGAACTTCTTATCTGTTAAGATAAAAGCAATTGGGATGGATATGAAAAGAGGAGGATATCCTTTAAGGCTATTTTGAAAAATTATGTACACATTAGATAATACAAAAAACCCAAAGACTAAGGTAGCAGTGATAGAAGTAGAAAAATTTGAAAGTCCTACCCTATGCAAAAGATCCAGAACTAAGCTCAATCCTCAAGAGATAAAAATTGATCATTCATGAATATCTAACTTTGCGAACCCTATAAAGATCAATAAGAAAAATGTAATAAAAATTGATGAGGATGGTAAAATCACTATTAAACCCCAATTATTAAGGAGCATGAGTGCAAAATCAGATTGGGGAGAAGGATCTTCATCAGCTAAACAAGAGCTTAAAGAAGATGATACAATTAGCATGACTAGTGAAATGAGCAGAATTAGTTTTGAATCTACAAGACTCAGTGTAGATCGAAGTATGACCCTAGAAAGAAAAGACATTGGGTATAAAATTAGAACTGTTAACGAACCAATCTATGAGGATGAATTAGTCGAAAACATGACTAAGGAGATATGATATGAAGCTACCAATACAAATCCTAATAGCATCTATATCCCAATAAAGGTATGTTTAGAGGGATATAATATATATGAACTGTGTGCATATATAGATAGTGGTTGTTCTGTATGCTTTAGAAAAAAAAATATTATTTCCAGAATTTATGTAGACAAAAGCCAATAATCCTTTACAAGTCAGGATAGTTGATAATAGTATTATGAGCCACAATGAAGCTATGGAAGGGTTATCCATAGAATTAGAAGGAGTTCAATGCATTATACCAATTCTATGGGGTACTGATCAACCCTCTCATGCTATGATTATTAGAAATAATTTTCAAAGACTATGCTCTCCATGCACCCAGACCATAAACCAAATAATATTTACAATTAATGGTTACCCTGTTCCTATTAAAAAGTTAAGTAAAGCTTACACCCATCAAAAGATTGAGTTCACACGCAACCAGCGTGGTGAGAAGGTAATGCCAGCACAACGAGAAATAGCATTGACAATTTCATTGCTTGAGCTATCTATTAAGAAGCAGAACGTTGAACAACAAGAAAAACTATGCAAAGAACTCTACTATGATAATTCTCTAAAATTTTGGGATAAAAATAAAATATTTGCTAAAATCACCTTATTAAATCCCAACACTATTATCCGAGTTAAACAAATGGTATATACACACTAGGACATCCAATAGTTTAATAAAAAAATCGAAGAACTTTTGTATAAAGGATCGATTAGGAATAGCAAGAGTCCTCACACTAGTCCTACATTCATGGTAAAAAAATCATGCTGAAGAAAAAAGAGGAAGAGCTAGATAGTAATCAATTACAAAAAATTTGACGACAATACTGTCTTTGATGGTTACTATATTCCTCACAAAATAGTCCTTTTCAACAAAATTCAAGGAGCCTCTTGGTTCTTGAAAATGGATTGCAAAAGCAGTTATTAGCAAATAAAAATGGATGAGGAAAGTATTTCTTAAACTGCATTTAGTGCCCCCACAAGGACATTATGAGTGGATAGTAATGTCATTCGGTCTAAAGAATCCACCTCAAATATTCCAAAGAAGAATGGATAACATCTTCAAAAACCTTAATCATTATTGTTTAGTTTACATCGATGATATCCTTGTCTTTTCCAAAACTATAGAACAGCACAAAGATGATGTCTTAGCTGTCACCTAGGGATGCATTGATCATAGTATTATACTTGGAAAGAACAAGTGCATCTATGCCGAACAAGAGATTGAATGTCGAGGTCTAAAGATAAAAGCTGGACAAATTATTCTATAAAAATACATTTTGGAAAAATAGAAAAATTCCCTGAAAAGATTGAAGATAGAAAGCAGCTACAAAGGTTTCTTGGATGCCTGACCTATGCTTCAAATTTCATTAAAGATTTGGCTAAATTAAGAAAGCCATTGTAACAAAAACTCAAGAAAGATGTGAGTTGGACATGGACCACTAACGATTCAAAGATTGTCCAAAACTTCAAAAAGATGCGTAAAAATCTTCCTGTTCTTAATTTACCTAATGAAGAAGGTAATTTAATTCTTAAGACAGATGCTAGCAATGAGCACTAGAGTCCGGTACTCAAAATTAAAGAAGGAGAAAAACTCTGCAAATATTGTAGTGGAAGTTTTAATAATATAGAATACAACTATCCCACGATGGAAAAAGAAATCATTGCAGTCATAAGGGGAATTGAAAAGTTCTTAATCTTTTTAGCTCCAAAACCTTTTCTTATTTGAACTGATTGCAAAGGGATACTTGGTTTTGTGAAAAAGAATGTGTCAAACATGCAAGCGCAATGGCAACTCCTGCGTTGACAATTATGGATTAATTAGTTTTCCTTCTATATTGAACACATATAGGGATTGAAGAACTCTCTAGTAGATAGCTTAACTCGAGAACTTGCCAATGGTGATCATCCGAGCGAAAATCCTACCGGAAAAGGAGGATATCTATAATGAGATGTCATTACTACTAAAACAGGTTTGTCCTTCTAGTAAAGTCTTTATTGATAATTTGTAATTCCATATAAAGGGTAGATCACGTTTTGGTCTACTGTCTTCAGCCTCCCTAATAGCCCAAAGATTTTCACTTCTAGAATTACAAGTTAATTACCTTAGATGTCCTTATCATATCCAAGAAAAAATAAGTTCTCATGTTCAAGAAAAATGGTTGAATGAGTGGTATACAGCCTACATCGACTATTATCATAATTATTCCTATGATATTTCGGAGTCTTGGAGTAGAATGATCTACTTTCCTGATAGGTCTAGAGTGGGTGGTGTTAGTGTCCCAGCAAATTCAATGTCTCCAAACGACCCTGTCATGAATGCTTGGAAGTACGGGATGGTAGTTTACTTTATAGAGTTTCCAGATCCGAAGTTCCCATTTTTCTCAATACTAACTTTCCAACAATGCATGTTTAAAATGATCCAGTGGATTCTTACTTTTCCTCATTGACCAACAAAAATCCCAAATAACAGATGTCTGTACGTGGAGGTACATTGTGTACTAATCGACTGCGAAAATGGAAAAGCCAAACCGACTCATTATCTTGTTTAAATAGTTGATTTTAATGACCCCGAAGATCGACAAGAAGAATGGAATCCAGAACGTCGAGAATTAGTTACTAGTCCTACTTAGCCACAGCTATTTGATTTTTCAACATTTATCAACAGAGTTGGAGATTAATTGAACGAGGAGAAACATTAATACATTGCAGAAATACTAGATTCGCTTATCATAATGGGTTTAACGAACATATGAAGACAAAGGAGGCATCTTCACAAGATGTTTTTTATAATCTCGTTGATGTTGGAGTTGGAACATTCTTATCAGAGAAAGGAAAGAAATATCTTCTTGAATTATTTGAGAAATGGGACCCGGAGCATCTCCAATTAGATGAAGATTTTGATGATTATCTAGATAATGATGGTTTGGAAAATATAATTGGAGAAGAAGGTATGCAATGTCTTGATAATGATGACTGGTCTTGTCATCATTAAAAGCTTTAAAAAGTGGTTGCTCCATTATTGTACTATTTTAATAAGTGTCAGGTCTGTAAAATAAAGTAGTGTACTATACCAATCAGTATGTACTGTAGCCATTAGGGCATCCTATGTACACCCAACCCTCTATAAAAGGAGAGGCTGAGTACTAACAAGGGACATGGTCATTTGAGCATTCTTAAGCAAAAGAGAAGTCGAGATTCTCCATTTCTCTATGAGCAAGCATCTCTAATGATCTTAACTTAAGTTCCTCTTAAAGCTTTCTATTGTAATATTTCGACTTTCAAGTTTTCAATAAAAGAGCTTTCCTAGTAGGGATTGTTATTCAATCGAACCTTATGTCTTAAATATTATAAGTTCTTGATTAAAGTCTCACTATTCTTTAAAATATAAAACTTGATCAGTGACTATAGTTTGAGGTAGGAAACGAAACAGATCCATGTTGTGCTTGATCTAAGGAAGGTGTGGTTGAGACTAGTAATCATTGTAAACTATAAGCTAGAGGAACGCCAGGGTATGGCGTCGACTAAGTTCAGATAACGGTCGAAACTCTCCGGTTAAGCTTTAATTATTTTGCTAAGCATGGTTGGCCTATAACCACAGAAAGTATAATGTGTAAGATATAAGTAGTAGATTGTGATAATTAGTACCAGTAAAGTCGTTATATGAAGTTTAATCAAGCATATTTAGTGAAAAAACCCAAAAAATAGCTAACCCTTTTCATGGGCTTTTCTTCCATTTCTAAAAGTTCAAGAACTAAAATGATAATAAAAGACACCAGAAAGTCACTTGTACCAAAGCCGGAGGTACCAAAGTGTTAAGTTTTTCAAAACCTGGTCTAACCTATACGCTAAAACTGGACGTACCAAAGTGTAAAATTTTCATTTTTACACGAAATTACAAGATAAACACGCATTCAGAATCAGTTGAGGAAAATGTTGACCAAATTTGACCCAAAATCGACTTCTACTACTCGACTTAAACCCTAGAAGTACATGACAAACAACTTTTTTACCAAAATTCGGGCAAAGTTTCGATCAAATTGACTGATAGATTGGAGGGTTTTGGTCTAAACCTAATGGGTAAGGCAATCTATGCATCAATTTGCAAGAAATTGAACGAAATCATTGATTCAAGAAATCAAATTAGAGTTTCGAATACGATAAGCCCTAGAATTTCATTCCCCAATTATTCATAATATACTCAACGAAATCATGCATGTAGTATATAAAATTAAAGCTCACTTCAAGCTCTATTAGAATCCATAATTTTGAAAAAATCATCAAGGATTTGCACATGAAGTAATGACATGAATTTTCGAGTATAAAAGTGAAGAAACCGAAATTACAAACCTAATCTTTGGTACAAATTTCAAGAAATCTCTGCAAGTAATCCAACAAGGAAATAAACCGATTCGATCTAATACCAATTAAGGAATTAATATAACAGACCTTGGCTTTGAATCACTAATTGAAGAAGGAACTCACTATACGGGGAACCTTACGATCCCACAGCCTAAGAGTCCTAGGATTTTATGCAAAAAACTCTCTTTAGAGAACTCTCGTCGTTTTTCTATATCATTCCTCTTAGATTGGTCTCCTTTTTACATTAGATTAACCAGCCAAGGAATTAGCGTTTTTGAGGCGATTAAGTCGTCAAGTTATAATGTGGATTTGGCTTGCAACCCTTATGGGCGTATTATGCCTTAAATCTAATGGCTTTAATGTTTTATCATATGTAGATGAAAGCTTTTTTATTGTTGGCTAGAATATCATAACCTTTCTACTTTGGTATTGGAAGGAGAATTTGTTGAGGCGTTGCTCTCTGCATCTAACTCCGCTAATTAGCTAATCGAGTAGTGTCACGAGAGTAAGGACGTACGAATCAATTTTCTCCTTGCCTGCATGATAAAAGGTGTGCAGACAAATCATATTACCGTTGGCCGATGTTTTCTCATTCAATTCAATGTCGTTCATCGAGAATAAGGTTGTCAAATGCCTCGATTTGCTCCATAAGGTGGAGAATGTTAAATGTGTTAAAACATTATTGTCACATTTGTCAACTAAGAGATGAAGCCTTTAAAGTAGGACAATCATTTCAAACGAAGGCGGGACCTTAGGAATTTTGCATGCTAAAATTAGAAGAGGTTATCTTACAAACCTAGCATTTTCCCACTCACCAACCCAGCCAAAACCTTTGTGCGCTTTGTTTCAAATTGCATAAACAGAGGAGGAAGTGAGAGATTTCACTTTGTATATTCAAATTAAAGTGGACATCTATAGCAGAAGACACTTCATCTACGCAATGAACCCCTGGTGCTTAATCTCTAAGATGTCTTAATTCTGAAATTCAGAAAGGTCCCTTCCATCTGGGCCATGCACACAACATGACCATATACACTTCCTTCAAATTTCCAGAAGACTATTTTCTTAACAATTCTTTGACAACATCCTCTCAAATTAAAGAAAAATAATGATAAAACCTTCCAATCAAGCTTGGTAACATCCTTGACAGCCTTCCCCACATGGCTCTTGGCATCGCCAATAGAGCCAATCGATAGTGCTTGGCAGACCTTCCCCTTTCTTTTTCCTTAGACCTATGAAACCGCCTGTAAATTCTTGGTGTTTTTTTTAGGGGGGAGGAAGGGGGGAGCGGTCGGAAAGGGAATCAGGGATGGTTGGAGAGGAATCAAGAATCTATCAAGGGTTGCTCGATAACTAGCAAACCGTTTAGACTACCCCAGGTCTATTGCGTGCACACTAGCAACTATTGCGCACCTTTATTTTTATATGTATAATATATGTTGGAGGTACAAATAACTTTCTGAAGACCATCCTAAGATTGCCATTTAAGTATCTGTATACTTTACATGATATAATCTCTCCATACTACGAGGTGGCGATGGTGTTTTACATTACATAGTAATACATACTGCACTTTTGAATTTCACGGAAAACATTGAATTGAATAGAGCGCTGAAACACATGGGTGTTGCATAGAAAACTTTGAAGTGCTCGATAAACTCCTATTCAATTAAGAACACTAGTATAAGTGATTAAGATGGAAACCAGTATAAGCTACTTTATAGTGTTTACTGCCACTGGATAGCTATTTTGAGAATCTTTTCTAATTCGGCTTTAATTTGAGAAACTTCAGGCTATAAGGAGTAATAACATTCATGTATAAAAGTATGTTAGAATTGACATTCTTGTTGGGGCACATTTGTTTTTCCTTCTTTTCTAGTAACAAAGGGTAACAGAAGTGTTGAAGGCCTTAACAAAGAACAACCTTGAACCTGAATGGAGAACCAGAGACAAACACATTTAACAAAACAGACCAAGCCATCATGATCCAATATAGTTGGATGCAAGATTTCCTTATTAAAGGGATTCCATGTAACTCTATGTTAGACTAGCAATATGTGTTCGACAAAAGAACATCTTGAAAAACATATAAAGTACCTCCTCTTTGGGATTAAGTTTCCATAATCTAGAGGGAAGAGCCATTTTTACCCTTGTAGCCAACCCCTGATACAATGTATGACTAATTGGGCGCCTATGGACACAATAGTTCCAATTCAAAAACCAATACTAATTCTTAAGATGTTTTTGGTGACTAAATGCACCAAAAGAGGAATATTATCATGTTGTCTATCTCCTTAATAATATTTGCATAATGTAAAGCAAGACCGGCACCACTTAGTCCCTGAGAACTCATATCAACCTTGTCAACTACTACTCTTCCACTGGTCATTTCACATTAATCAATAAGCAATTCGCAACAAAGAGTTCCTATGCGACTCATGTGCTATATCCTGGAGCTTCTTTACTATTTTTAATGTCTAAAAATCTGTAGACGGTTTTTGAGGTGGAGAAAAGTAAATTAAAGAAAAAGGAAAAGGAAAGGAGAAAGGAAACCTCAAGCGCACGATTGTCAATCGTAGTACCTTGAGGGTCGGTCCATAGGGAAGACTTTTAGATTATGGTCATGTAAACAAAGTGATTAAGCCTAATATTAACTATGCTAAGTGATATTAATCAAAGAGTACTAATACCTCAAAATAACTAAGCTCATCTACTGAACCAATTATTTCTACTAAATCAACTTAAACTTCAAAGTTGAAATACTAACTCAGAACTAAAGCAAAATCAGAAACGAACTGCATAATTGAACTGAACTTTGAAGCATAGCAAGTTTATGATAATCAACCTCCTACGAAACCTAATTACCAACAATCAAAACAAGCCGAAATACGGTAAAATGCATCCAGCCAAACGAACTATGCTACAAACAACCAGGAGGGGGGAAAATTCGAAAGCAGCGCACAACCAAACCAGCAGCAATCACAGAACAATAATTAGCAACAATCAGATTAAGCTATTCGTTGTTCAACAATGTTCTAAAACAAAAGAAAGAGAAATCAGAGAATCAGAGAGCAAGGCCTCACCAGAGCAGACACGACCCCAAACTAGGCAACGCAGAACGCAACCTAGTCAAACGGCATGCCCAGATTGACCCCAATAGCAATCATCGAACTCAAAAGCAACCATTCGAACGAACCAAACACAGGGGAGAGGGGAATCGAATGAAATTGGACAAACTAACATTTGGTGTTTCCAAAATCGAACTAGTATTGTGAATTGCTACTGGAAAAACTCTAAATTATAGCATAATTACAAAAATTCGAAGCTAGGCAAACCAAAATCCATGAAACCCTAATTCTGAAGTTCGAAGTAAAATCGAAAATGAAAATGAAATCTAAACCCTAAAACTTAAATTGAAGAACACGAATGAAATTAACAACGAAATTAAACTAAATCTAAACCTAAAAAAACGGAATTGAAAACATAATCCTACTCCTAAAATCTACCTAAAATACATACTCTTCGAACCCTCTTCAATGGCGTCTCTGCAATTCTTAAATACCCTAACTCCTTCAACCTTGCCCCTTCGATGCACGCTAGCTGGACGATGGAGATGAAGCCAGGTGGGGGGTGTGCTGGCATTTGGGGTGTGAATTACGGGTGGTGTGATGGGGTTGTCGATGGGCGAAACTGTCGGTGGATTTCAGGGGTTCATGGGTTTCGGGGCTAGAGGATTCAGGGATTACTGTGGCGAAGTGTTTTCTGGGTTTCGAAGTTGATGTGCTGGAAGAGAGAGAACGGGGTAGAGAGAGAGGAGATGGAGGTTCGAGATTGAAGAAGCGAAGGGTTCTGGGTTGGAGTGTCGGGTTCTGAGGAGGAAGAAGGAACAGACGCGAGGGTGAAGGGGAGGGGTTAATAAAGGCTGAACCGGTTTTGTGTTGAACCGGGTTCTGCTAAACCGGACCGGTTCGGTTTATGTTGGACCGGTTTGGTTTTTTTTCTTTTGTTGCTTGGGCCGGTTTTCTTGTAATTTTGGACCAGTTTTAGAATTCCCGTCATTTTCCCACATTTCTCGCATTTTTCGCTATTTACAGCCCTTTTTCACATTTATTAAAAATCTGTAAAATAAAATAAAATCAATTAAAAGCCTAAAAAATATTATTAAAATGAGCAAAAAATCGGTGAAAAAGTACCTTACAAATAGCACATTTTTGGTTCGAACAAATACTCCTACACCAAGATTTTGCTCGTCCTTGAGTAAAATAAACTAAACTAACTAAAAGAAAATGAAAAATAAGGAAAGAAAATCCTAACTCACTGTCGTAGGAATCACGGTTGCATTTAGCGTATGCAACAAGCCCTTTAAACCCCTTGGACTCCCAAGTGGACGAGTGAGGTCTCGTGAGGGTTTCCAAATGAAAATACCCTCAAAATTATTTCAAAACTAAAGAAAAATCTTTTTGGGTTTTCTCAAAACTAATATGTACAAAACTTGGGGAACATATGAACACACTCTAATAAGCCAAATCACCCATGTGCTCAATTATCGACCCATATATACATAGAATGCACTTCAAAGCCCTTTACCTCTAAATGACATCAAAACACTAACTGTTTCACCCCATTGAACATCAAGATTTAGTATTCATCCCTGTGTTCGTGTGTATGTGTGTCATCATCCCAGGGCTTAGGTTTGCCAAAATCAGACTCAATCCCTCTTAGCTGACATAACTACATTTATTCTTGTACTAACTTTGGAAGCAAGTTTTCCCAGTAGCAATATTGCCTCAAAGGGTAACACCCAGTAGCACGTGCCTCAAAGGATAACGCCCAGTAGCGCATGCCTCAAAGGGATACTTGTCATTCCAAATTTTATTCTTTTTCTTTTTTTCTTTTATTCATAATACACTTTTTTCGCAATTTTTCCAAAGTAATTATGCCATAAGCTAGTGGGAGAATCATTCATGGAAACCTAAAACCTGAAGATAATGATGAAAGAATAAATAAGGACTAGATAACACAACCTTTAATGAACAACTGGGGTTAGAATTAGGGCTTAGACTATCATATTCGAAGTTAAAGACTTATCACGCACATCCTACTTCTGTACAAGCTAATAACTAAAGCATAGGGGATTCAAACTAATCAAAAATAGTACAAATGCTCCCAAAAACAACAAAAAGTTCAAAAATTTTCAAAAAAATGGCACCTTATTCCCATACCAAAACTTCACAATGTCCTCATTGGGAGAATTAATGCGCTAAAAACAAGTCCATAAACTAAACAACCGAAAAACCTAGAATATACACAACTAGAACACCACCAAAAACATAAAACCAAAAACAAAATAAAACCAAAATGAAAATGAAAAGCAAAACTAAAATCAAAGAAAACACACATATTTACAAAAACAAAACCAAACATCAAAATCAAAGACCTACTAAATTGCAAACTAAACCAAAAGAAATCTAAAACAGAATAAAAGAAAAGAAAAACAAAAATAAAACAAAAATGAAACAAAAATGAAATTACTAAACAAAAATAAAATCGAAGGGAAAACTAAAACATGCTAAGCTACGAAACAAAATGAAACATAAGAAACACCCTAGATATTCACAATGAACAAGTGTTTACAAAATCTAATATATACAACTAAGTACGAACATGAAGAAAATAAAATAAAAATAAATGAAGGGTGGAACGATCATACCAGGTTGGATACAGGTTGTACCCAAACTATAAAGCTTATGGAGCATCAGCCACTCCATGTTAAGCTGAAAAAGTGCTACTCAAATCAAAACTCGTTAGAGCACGCAACAGCTTATCAAACACAGAAGCCCAACTCTCAATAGTATAGCAACTATGAAACGCAGGGAGTTGGAACCAGATTGAGTACATCCATCTAATCAAGAAAGCAAAGGTAAGGGCCCGTTGCGACTTATCAAATAGTTGGGCCCACTCAGGAATGAAATGAACATACTCAGAATGAGCTAGTAGTGAGGTCATTGGCCTAAAAACTATATTAGCATGAATGAGCAATTTAGGGCAAAGAGAGGATGCAAATTTCATAAGTCTGTTAATATCATAAAGCACGAGAGTCTGGTCTAAAGTGAAATTCTTAGTAATAATGATCTCAGACTCAACATATTCAGACTTGCCAGATTTAAAAAGGAAGTCAGTTTGGATGGAATCAAAAGAAAATGACTCATAATCACCACAAAAACCATCATTAGAACTTCCATGGGTCTCGAACTCACAAGAAAAAGATTCATACTCTACATGCAGAATATTATCATCAAAGTCAAACATAGTGAGTTTAGGTATCTCATCATACAACTCCTATGTAATATCTTTCAATTCATCCGAATCACGAAACTCTACTACAGGTATGATGCTAATTTCTAACTCACTATCAGAATCAGATTGTTCATCAGTGACATGTTCAGGTGAGCTAGTGAAGGGTGCAAGGTCTGATGATAGAGACTTAGGGAGGTCACTTTCTTGTTCTAAAGTAGGCAAACACATGTTTTCATTCAGATCAGGCCTAGTAGAAGAAGAAGGCTCATAATCATCACAGAGATCAATATCAGGTTTAGAAGATCCTAAATTAGAATCAATCTCACTAGAAGTCTCCCTATTTTGGACAAAACATTGAGAATATTCAGCAAATCTCAATTTCATAGTCTCTATCATTTGATCAGTCATATCACTAAGTTTCTTTTCAAAACTTGCATATGTAGCGTCAATGTACTCACGATAAGGACAACCTAGATTCGCTGAGCTTTTTGCTAAAAAATGCTATAGGATGTCCGTCCTAACTTAACACTTCACCAATGCCATATCCAGGGGCATCACAAGCAACCTCAAAAACCTTACTAAAGTCAGGATGCCTAAGGATTAACATCACCTTCTTAGGGTCTGTTTGGATAGGGTGTGGAGAGGAGTAAACGGGAGTAAGGAAGAGTGAGTACTCCCATTTCCTCATGTTTAGAAGTAAGGAAAGGAGTATAAGAAGGAGTAAGTAAGGGTAACTCTTACTCCCCTTTACTCCTCTTAACCCTCCATTTTCTTACGCTCCAAAATGGAGTGTAAAGAGGAGTAAAGAGGTGAATTTTATATATTTTCCCTCCATAAAATCTAAGTATAATATATTTTAATCTATTTAATAAGGGCGTATGCATCAATTCTTTTCCCTTCTCTTATTTACTTTCCTATTCTTCCAAATAAAGGTTAGTCCTTACTCTCGATAAACTCCCAAATAAATGTAGACAACTTACTCTTATTTACTCTCTTTACTCTTATTTACTCTTACTTCGTTACCTTGTTGTCCTCCCAAATGAACCCTTAATCTCCTTAAAAGTAGATGTCACTTTAAGAGTTCACTGAAATGGGCCTTTCTTCAAGCAGTTTATAATAGGTGCTATAAAAAAGCTAAAGTGTCTAATGAACCTCCTATAGAAGGAGGCAAAATCATGAAAACTCCTAGCCTTAGTAAGGGTCTTGGGTTCAAGCCATTCTCTAATGGCTCTAACTTTGTTAGGGTTAGCAAAGATACCTTGAGAAGACACAATGAACTCTAAAAAGTGGACTTGAAATTCAAGGAAGATACACTTCTTTAGATTAGAACAGAGCTTGGCTTCTGTAAGTGCGCAAAAGAGTTATTTGAGATGGTCAACATGATCTGGTCTAGTCTTGCTATACACCAAGATGTCGTTAAAGTATACAACTAGGAATCCCTACAAATGGATAAAGAACATGAGTCATGAGTCTCACAAAAGTACTAGGACCGTTGGATAGCCCAAAAGGCCTAACCATCCACTCCAATAAACCATCCTGGGTCTTAAAAGCAGTTTTCCACAAACAAAAAAAAAAAGATATGTGCAAGGGTATCTTAGAGAACCAGCGAGCTCCATCAAGACAGTTAAGCATCTCCTTTAACCTTGGAATGGGAAACATATACTTGATTATAATCTTATTGATGACTTTACTATCAACACACATCCTCCAAGATTACTCGTTCTTAGGGGTAAGGAGGGCATGACTGCACAATGACTCATGCTATCACAAACAAAAACCTTAGACCATAGTTCTTGAACCTGCCTATTCAATTCTACTCAGTCAGTAGGATTCAACCTATAATGAGGAAGGTTAGGGAGTTCGGAACTATAAACTAATTCAATAGCATACTGTATATCACGAAGGGGAGGGAGCTTACTGCGAAGCTCCTCGGGAACAACATCAATAAATTCTTTAAGTTGGTCATTAGTCTCAGCTAAGAGGTCCCAGGAAGGCGGGTCACTCGAAGGGACGTTAGGGAAGGCAATAGAGTTTGAGGATAGCTCCTTAGCTAAGATTGTTAGAAAGAACTTATCAGAGTTTCCCAGTCTCTCAAAAGGTCTATGATTAAGGAGGGAAATAATTCCTCTAGGTGTAGTAGACACATTGTCAGGAGAGGACAAGGTCTGGGAATGTTTGGGACTTAGGGAAGACAACAACTCTCTAGGTCAAAATGGGTTAAGAGTGACGTTCTTATTCATGTACCTAAAGGTATAAGTGTTCTCCCTCCCTTTATATGAGACATTCGATCATAAGCCAAGGACAACATAGGAGGATGTCAGCAACATCCATTAGGAGGACATCACATAAAACCTCGTCCTTATAACCACTAACCTAGTTCTGAACCTTACATTTATAGGTAACTATGAGGTTAGTCGTCTTGACCCAGGCTACTTTGAAAGGGTGGGGATAAGGCTCTACCTTAAGGTGACGATGCTTTACTACGCCCTTGGCAACAACATTCATGGTACTGCCACCATCTATAACCATTTTCGTAGGAGTTTCCCCATACTTAACAAGAATATAAAAGATGGCGGTACGCTTTCAATCATTGTCCATAACTGGGTTTGCCAAAAGACATTTGACAACTTTAAGATGTGCATCATGGAGAAGGCGATTTTCAACAACAAGATCTTCAATGCCTCGCTCAGGTTAACAGCCTCTTCCTCAAGTTTGGGTGGTTCAAGTGACTCATGCTCTATTCCCAGGGTACAATGAGGGTACTTAGAAGCATAATGACCTCCCCCTTGATGGCTGAAACATTGGACTGGGTTACGGAATTTACCAAAGGATTCTTTAGCCTACAAGGCTACTCTAGGTGGGATTTAAGGGTTATGATCCTTAGAAATTGAAGCACTCACAGAAGACTCATTCATGTTAGGAGTAGATTGGGTAGGGGTCCTAGAGGAAGGAGCAGTAAGCCGCATAGGGTAAAACTTGTTATGTTTTTCAACCTCTAAAGTTTTATGGTAAGCCTTGTGAAGAGTATAAGGAGCAGACAAAGCTACTTCCCTCTTAAGGTTAGCCTATAAACGTCAAATAAAGTGGGTTATCGCAATGGAAGGATCCTCGAAAAGGTAGCATCGTTAGTAAATTCCTCAAAGTTATTAATGTAATCGGATACACTATAGGTGGACTGTCTAAGGTCAAGCATTTGGTCGACAAGGTGTGCCTTATGAAAAGAAGGAAGGTAATTTTCTTTCAACCTATCCTTTATAACTTCCTATTGGACGATGGGAGGTTGGTGCATTCGCTCAAGATGGCTCGTGACAGTTTAGCAAAACTTCCTAGTAGATCGTACGAGTTTCATTTGCTCAATATCAGACATCTCATACCAATTAAAAATAATCCTCCATAGCTACTATCTAGTCAGAAAAAGTGGTGACGTCTATCTTTCGATCAAAAGAGGGTACTTCGACTTTTTACTTTTGAGTAATATCAGAGTAACCCTTGTGAACACTCCTACGGTCAGTTTTAAGATCTGAATGTCTAAGCTCCCCATGGTTGCCCGTTCTTCCATCAACTCGAGAAGTGTCAAACCGACGGTCCCTAGATCCCCTTGACCATGCCTCAAACCACTCATCTGCCCTTGCTCTCGGTGGTTAGAGTGAAGCAACGGTGTTGGTTCTCTCTCCTCAAACGCATTAGCCCGAGTTGACTTATAAATGACCCACTGACGATTATCAATCCCCTCCCCCCAAGAAGTAAAGGGGAAGCTTGGGGTGGGGTTTGAGGTTGGTTAAGCATGGGTAACTTCTCGAATACTCGAGTAAGTTTGTAATCTTAGCCTCTAGTTGGTCAAACCTAGTATCTTGATAGTCAAGTATTTAAGACAGGGCATCAATCTGGGATTGGTAAGGTTGTTTGGGTGAGGATGATATGGTGGATACAGATATGAATTCAAGATGTAAGTGCTGAGATCAAACTAAGTTGCAATAGTAACAACAATGATAAACAGTCACTATGCACACCACGGAGCACAAAATTTTGATATGGATTATTGGTAAGACTTAAAGTAAGTAGGGAATAAGAAGCCAGGGAAACAAATAAGGATCTAAGCAAGCACTCAAAGACCCAAACATTCAAGAATTAGGTTAATTTCACTTATAGAGAATCAAACTCTTATCAAAGTAAATCGAGATCCCCCAACCTCTTAGCGACTTGCAAGTAATGGCTTAGGCTTCGTACCTTCGGCAACTGTAAAATTGAATAAAATGTTGGTGGAGATAAGTGATCAATCACGTGGATTTGGACGCTACTAGGAAGCCACAATGGGGCTTCTAATACCAACAGTAGCGAACAATAGCATTAAGAATGGCGAGAAGAAGAACTTAGAAGCCACGACTGGGAGATGACCTACATAGGCATTTTCCAGTGAGAGGCTATGTTGGCTGCGATGGAAGGGGATGGGCAAGAAGGTTTTAGTGATCTCCGTTATAGACCAAAGGCAGTGAAGCCTTCAATTGGCAAGCAAAATGGTAGTTCGCGACCTAGGGTTTAACGGGTTGGTGGACAAATATTTGAAACACGAATTGTACTAATGTACCTCAATTGTCTAGGGTTTTGGGACAAAATTTTAGTGGGTAATGCAAGTATGAAGTCAATTTTGGAAGAATGAGGGATCGAACATCAATTTGGGGTCGAGGGTTTCGGGTATTTAGTGTTTTGGCGAATTGGGGTTGATAGAATTGAGCGTTTTAGGGTTCCAACTAGAGGCCAATGGTGGAGAAGGTTTCGTGGTGGTCAAATGGAGTGACCGAGGGGGTGGTGGGCAGCGCGTTTGGTGGTTGTTCGAGAGAGTGGTGTGGCGGCTAGGGTTTGTGATTTGGGGAATTTAGGTCTTTGGCTAATGGCAGGCAGCAGTGGAGGGCTTGTGGTGGTTGGGTTGAGGTGGCGACCCTAAGGTGATGGTTGGTGGTGGTGGCGGATGGGATTGGTGGCAACCGCAGGTTAGTAGACGTGGCTAGGGTTTTTGGACTTGGTTGAATATTTTTTATTTTTTTTTTAAACATGAATGGAAGAAAAGAAAAGGAACACAAAGGGCAGTGGAAAAGCTTGCAAAGCTTTTATATAAATTGACGTAAGATGATATAAGATCAATTCCCACACTGAGAAAATTCACACAAGAACTTTCGATATTCAATAATTCAATTCATTTAAGTGTGTATTTCCTTCGTGCACGAGGAGGTTTATATAGAAATCAATGCAACTAAAAAGAAGAATAGAAAATATATCCGAAGATCACGACAACTAAAATAAGCTAAGAAATAAAATAAGACAGAGTTTATTCTAAAAGAGAATCCCTAGGTTACAAAATCTCCTATGCTTTCGAGAATACATACTGCCATAGAATTGCTTAGGAGATACTGCATCACACTCCAATGTGGCTCAGTCATGTATTATGGTTTATTTTTGGGTTATAATTGTTCGTCATCTTATCCTCATCAGGAGTCAAAATGCAATCTCAGTCTTCACATCTGCAGTACCATTGAAATGTGCTAATGCAGCTATTGTGCAATAGGTCATGTTTGTTGTAGGTTGAACTTTTTCAAAACAAATCACCATACAATTTTTATGCTTAAATTTGGAAACATTTTATAATCCGATTGTTAGCATAATTTACCAAAGAATGCAACAATCGATGTAAATAATAAGATACACCATACATGCTAAACAAAAACTAAAAAAATTGAAAATAAAAATGGCATCCTCTAGTTTATAATGTTCATCGGCCTCACAACTGTTCTCTGTCCTATAATAGTTATCACAACACTTTCAACATGAAATGTCATAAACAACGGAAGTGAAACAAAGCGCCTGTTCTTTTTGTTGGTCTATTTCAATTTACCAACTTCAACCAACTTCAACCCACTTCAATAAAAAAAAATCAACTTTAACCCACTTCAACCTAGTTCAACCAATTTCAACCTACTTCAACTTACTTTAGTCTGCATCTTTTAAAATTTTATTCTCACTATTTTAACCAAGCTCAAAAAATATATCAACTTCAACCGACTTCAACAAACTTTAACCCACTTTAACATACTTCAACCTATTTGAACCCCTTTCAATGTACCTCAACCAACTTCACCCTTTTACCAACCTTAATTTACCAACGAAAAGACTTCAAGACCTCACAACTGTTTTGTGTCCCAAAACAGCTATCACAGCAATTTCAAACTGAAATGTCGTAAACAACAGAAGTGAAGCAAAATGTGGTTCTCTAGACTTCAAGACCTGTCTAATGTGGTTGTTTTGTCATAACACAACCTGATTCTGAATCCCCCAATCCCTATCCAAGGCCCTACTTTACGTTTTAAACCATTTTGACTTTCAATAAATTCAGCAGCCAATAACCCTTTTTCCCTATTCACAAAGCATTCCACATTGTTCAAGATAAGGGTATTGATTGCCATAGGGGGCAACCCATAATTAAAAAAGGAAAAAAAAGCTTCGAGTTATCGTAAGTAAATACGCTATGTGGTTTAAAGTGACCAATTTTTCTCTTTTTTTGGTTTTTTGATGCAAACATTGACCAAATCATCAACATTTACAATTGGTTATAAAATATGTCAATAGATATAAACCCTATAAGGAAAAGACTAAGAATGCAATATAACGTTTCATGAAATTTCCATAGAAAAGCCTAATTGAATTAAAGTATTCACATTGATTATGTCAACAAATATAAATGACACCTAATAAAATAAATCTTGTTAACAAAAACGAAGTGTATGCATAATATACTTACAAAAGTCTTTCAATAATGTGATTTAAAACAATATTTGAGTAAGTATAACCTTTCTGTGTTCAATTTCAAGATTTAAAACAACAGGAGAATTCAAGAAGTAATATGAAAGTTTCTCCCAATTTCCATAAAAATAGAAAAACATGCCTGTGTGTCATTCTTCTTTGGAACAATTAATCCTTTCAGCTGATTATTAATTGATTAGTTCCCAAATTTCCATTTTAAAAAGAAATGAGTCTAGAAATCCATTTCTCTTCGCAGTTCTACTTCAAAATAACTGCTCCTAGTACTGAACTTGTTCTTGTTGTTCTGGTTCAAGTCCATTTGCTCTTCCATCGAGTAGTCCATTGAACTAACCCTCCGCATTGAACATGCCCCTCCCATCAAATTGACTTGATTTCTGATAAAAGAAACGAATGAGCAAATTCAACCAATTTAGAAGGGAGGACAGGTGGGTACGTTAATAATATATAGAAAGGGGGTTTTCAAAAATAATAAGGGGGAGAGAGAGAGAGACAGAGAGAGAGAGAGAGAGAGAGAGGGAGGGAGAGAAGAACTCTATGTTGTGTGCATTGCTACTTCTGCTTCCACATCTGCTGGTGCAGCGCATTTTATCAAGTCGTCCAAGGCTTTGGGGTTGGTTATGTAAAGGGAGCTTAACTAGGTCATGCTCTTGTTTATACTCCTGACGTTGAATAGCTTGATTATGGAGGGAATACCACTAGTATTAATTTGACCTTTTAAAGGGATAAAGAAATACAGTCAGTAGCCTTTCAAGTTTTTAGGATATAAACATAAACATCAAAAGATAAAGGAAAGTATTCCTTCGTTTCAAATTCAGATTCACCAGATCCGTGCACAATTGCCCGCCTATCATTCATT
>JACYFF010003369.1:50716837-50740180 GCA_017589665.1 Selenicereus undatus
CGGTAAAATCCTACACCACTACCCGTAGCAGCCCATCACGAATCGTGCGGTCCACCACGGACAGTCCGTGGTGTCTACTGTTACTCATTTTTTTTTCTAATTTTTTTAAGGGTTGGCACCCGTGATTGTATTGCTGGTGTTCTTGACCATGGTGCCAACATTTTATTGACATATGTATAAATTTTTCTTTTTTTCTTTTTCTGTTTTTTTTTAAATATTTTTATATAACAACTAAAATTAAAAAAAAAACTATAAAAAAGAAGAAAGAAAGTTTGGGCTGCCTCTCAAGAAGTGTTCTTTTAAGGTCAAGAGCTTAACCCTTGTTCTAGCCTGGTCTGGACCACCTTTATCACGAACCACAAAATCGAACTTCGGCAGTTAAAGGTACCATTTAGCAATTCTAGCTGCAGGTCCTTTGTTTTCATAATTTGGTGCCACAACACACCATCTACATGCAGAACAAACCGCTCTCTTGGCCCATCAAACAGGCTAATATCTACTTGCTCAAGTCCTACATCAAAATCAACATCGAAACCTTCCAAGTGGGGCATAGACTGAACAACTCGTGCAAACCTGCAATACTCACTTAGCGCGAATCATTAGAGACAGGGGCCTCAACCTCGGGTTTGTTAGCTGGCATAGGAGCAAAAAACTCCACCTTAACATACCCTTGGTCAGCATCCTCATATGAAATCCATTTAGAACCAAGAGGATCTTCATTATGTAAGACATCCACCATATCATACTCAAGGGAAAGGGGTAATGCATCCAATATAAAAGAATAAGGGGAAACTGTATCCTCCTTCTTATGACTAAGCACAACAAAGCTCCCCTCTACCTCAAAGAAATACGACCCTCTCTTACATCAATATGACAACCAAAAGTAACCAAAATGTGCCTACCTAGGATAATTTGGGCATCATTAGTTTCAGGCATATCAACTACAATAAAGTCCTCTAACACCCAAATGTCTCCTATATTGACAGGCACATCTTCCAACCTACCTATGGGTTGTGTTACAGAACCATTAGCCAATTGTAGTGAAAAGGCGGTGGCTAGTAACGGTCCTCGGTGCTTCTTATGAAACAAAGAGTAAGACATTATGCTAACACTCGCACCTAAATCACATAGCCCTATTTCAATCTCTACCTTTCCTACAACACTTGGGATAGAAAAACTACTTGGTTTAGGAAGCTTAGGGGGAAAAATGGTAGGGATCTTAATAGAGCCATTTTCTACAAATGTGACAGTCTGGCCACAATAGTTACTCTCCTTACCACTAGCCATAGTTATCTATCTAACCTCTTCCTTTGGTACTTCCTTAGGGTCTGTTAAGTCTTCTTCATCCTCTTTCATGGTGACACAGTTACAATGCTTACAAGGGTTGGTTTCATGCTTACTAGGAAGTTTATTTGGTGCTGCAGATGAAAAAGCAGCTTTCTGGGCAATCTATCTCTAACATCCTATTGTGAGTTGTAAGCACATTAACCTTGGTGGCTAATTGCTTAATGTACTCATCTTATTTCTGTTGTGCCATAAGCATGTTTTTCATCATTAACTCTAAATTTGACTATGGGGCATCTGAGAAGGGAGTGGGGGTCTTTGAAAACCAGGGGGTATTCTAGCATTCATAGGGGACATATTCACAGGGTTTGGATTCGACCTATAAGAGAGATTCGGGGTGATTCTTCAAACCTGAATTATACGTATTAGAGTAAGGGTCATTGTTCGGTCTTGCGTTGAAATTTTGAACATAATTAACTTTATCCGGGCCCTGAGAAAAAGGACTCCCAACTAGACAGTGCAAAGATATATGCTCAATTGAACCACAGATCTCACAATGGGACGTGGCACTAGAGTTTACAACATTAACATTCAGTTGGTCCAATCTTTTAGTCATAGCATCTACTTTAGCAGAAAGTAATGTAAAATCATCAACTTCAAGCTTACCTCCAACCCGCCTGGGTTGGGCTCGTTTAGATGACCATTGAAAGTTGTTAAGCGCCATCTCCTCAGTAAGGTTATAGGCTTTATCCTCGGTCTTGCTCATTAGAGTTCCTCCTGCCGCCGCATCAATAGTGGACCTCATAGCTTGGGTCAAATCGTTGTAAAAGGCCTAGATAATCATCCAGCGCTGAAGACCATGATGGGGGCACAAATGCAATGAATCCTTAAAACGCTCCCAGGCATCATGGAGCGTCTCATCCTTTTGTTACAAAAAGTTGGTGATTTGATTTCTTAGGCTTGTTGTCTTGCTCGTAGGGAAAAATTTGGCGAGGAAAGCTCTTCTTAACTCGTCCCAAGTTGTTGTGCAACCAGATGACAAAGAGTGCAACCAAGCCCTCGCTTTATCCCTCAATGAGAAAGGGAATAAGCGTAGGCGAATCGCATCACTGGAGACTCCGTTTAAGTTTAGTGTATCACACACTTCTAAGAAAATTGAGAGGTGTAGGTTCAGGTCTTCTAAAGGAGTTCCATCAAATTGAGAATGTTGTACCATGGAAATAAGTGCTGGCTTGAGCTCCAAGTTGTTGGCATCCACAGCAGGCCTAGGTATGCTTGAGGCTATCCCTTGAAATCCGGGAGTAATGAAATCATGAAGGGTCCTTCTTTCTTCACTCGCCATGCTTGAATTCCTTCTTACTTCGCGCCTTTGCTCTTCAATCCTTTGCTTTTTCCTCCTTAAGTGAAAAGTCCTCTCAATTTCTAGATCAGGCTCGTACAAAATCAGACTTCGCATTAACTAGGAAAACAATTCCTGCAAGCACTTTCACCAACACTACCAGGGCAATTAAATAGGAAAAAGAAATATAACAAGAAAACAAAACAAACAAAACAATAAAAATGCTTAGTCAGATTCTTAAGACAATTCTCAAAAGTTAGCAATTTAGTCTCGACAACGGCGCCAAAAACTTGATCAACACTGCCGCAAGCGTACGGGTGTTCATAGTATAGATAAAGATATCGTTCCTCAGGGACTAAAGTAATTTATTGAGCCTAGTCCTGTTATAATATGCTAAGCAAAACTCAATTTTAAATGGATTCGATTAACTACTGCAAATATACTTGTTTAAATCAATAATAGAAAAACGTCTAGGAATTTTCGTAGCTATGGAAGAGAATTGGATCAAAATGAATAAACATGTACTATTCTCTAATTGGTTAATTTCGAGGAATTATAATCTTGTCAAGAAACTTGATCTATTCTTTCAAAATCAATAAAATTTGCCTAAACTAAGCAAACATGGTTCTTTCAGACTAATTTGACTTAATCCAAGTTTAATGTTTTCGATTACTTACTAGCCCTCCTAACATATAAATCTCTCTTTCGAGATGAAGTTATGCTATGTCTAATCAAGCAATCCAACAACCGAATGTCGTCTTTCGAATGTTCACTCGATTGTTTTAAATGTGCAGGCAAATTTTAGCAACAAATCACCTCACAACATGAATAGCACTTGATAGAATGAAATCAAACCAATCATGAAAATAAACACAATTTTATAAATTAAAATATGATCTAATAACAATTCCAAAAACTACTAAATTGCTAGACTAAGAAAACTACTCGGACATGATTAAAGATAATCTAACCAAAAGATCGACAAAATCTTGGCCGAATGGGACTTGACTGGGATGACCTTCACCAAGGGCTTCAAAACCGCCTCAAAATCAAACTCTCTCATGCTCAAAACTCGCTCAAAACTAAACTAAGGGCAAAATTAGACAGAAAACAAACTAATCTAACTAAACTACTCTACTTGCTTTGCAAATGAGTTCACCATGGTGTGTGTTGGATCTAGAATTTTGCTCTTTCATTGCTCTACGGTTGTGGCAACTCATGGATGACCGTGGGGGATGTCAAAACGCAACAATTGAAGGGAAAATGGTAATTAAAAAAGCTAAAAATCCTGCAAAACACATAAAACAGCTATACCCAAGCATAAATCGAGAATATTAGGGTAAATAACATCATTAAGCACAAAATTCTCCTAAAAATGAGGCAAAATAGCCCTAAAAAGGTGTATATATAAAGCACTTATCAGGGACAAATCACTGTTTAAATTTATTTGCAAATCCCTAAGCTTTTCGTATTTGCATTTTAGCCCAAATCCTTAAAAGCTCTTTCGAAAAATCTAAAATTGTGCATGTGGTATTTTGCTCACTTGTAGTACTCGAAGTCCTCTTTCATCTGGTACCAGAATCATGTGACCAAAATAATTAAGATAATTAGGCTAATTAATAATTAATTAAGCTAATTAACTGTGATTAATGCTTGAATCATCACCTGCTTGCCCTAGTCCTAATTGTACGCATATTGTTCACTTTCTGGAAGGAACTACTTCACTAGCACCTCAGTTAAACTGTATCACTGATATAGTTTTAGAATTAAAAGCACAATTACCTAAAATTAAGACTGAGGTTACAGAGCTCAAGAATTAATTAATTATAGTCCACCTTTCCCTTATTAACGAAGTTAGGCATAACGAAAAATCTAATCCAAATATTAGTACTCCATTTTAGCATAAATATCCTTTCCAAAAACCCAAAAAACAAAAATTCATTTCCATTACAAGATATAAAAATCCAAAAAGAAGAGAAAAATCTAGTGAAAAATCAGCTGAAAAAGTAGAAAAGGAAGATGGAGTATAAGCAGTATACTCTTGAAGAGCTACAAAAAATGTTTGAGAAAGAACAAAATCTAAAAGAATTAAACAAGATCATGGGTGCAATTAGTGATAAACATAACTTTTCATCGGATGATAATGAAAAGACTAATAATGTTTAGTTAGAAGAAGAAATATATTAGCAGATGAATCTCATTAACTTAGAAGATGCTGATGTATTACCATTAGAAGAAATTAGGAGAAAACTGGATAAAAAAAATATGGTAAAATGATTGTTAAAAATGATATCAATGAGATTGGAGAAGAACGCGACTTAGAGAAAACAGAGACCAATCTAATTAACAATGTTGTCCCTAAGCCTAAAGAAGTTGATGAACCTTCTAGAATAAATACTCATTTTATAAGACCTAGGTACGTTCCAGTAGGATGTACAATCAATTTTTCCCTTAGGTTCATCCCAAGGAAAACCACAAATTTTGAAGAAATTGGCCTTGCCCTAATTAGTCAAAGAGGATACATCTTAAACATTGATGGAGCCCATAATAGAGAAAAAAATATTTGAGTACTTGAAAAAAGGAATGAATAGTATCTTAAATCTAAATACTACATGCACTTCTGCAAACTTCCTAAACTATATTGAGCATAGTTTTTCTGACACTGTAGCCGACTGGTATGATTCATTAAGTGAAGACGGTAAAAATACATTAAGAATGATGGAAACACTAGCTACTATGTTCAGAAATTTGTGCAAAGAAATCAAAACCAAATTCATCGGAGCAAAACTTGATTCTGAAGAAAAAACAAGAGAATTGCAAAGAAAGATTAACAATATTGAATTATTGGACATGAGATATCTAGAAAATTATATTGCTGAATTCAGTCAATATTATTGCAAAATTGGACATAATGGAACTAATCTTGGTATGTTCTATGACAAATTGCCATATCTGATAAATTCCATAATTAATGAAAAATACATGACATGGCTTGGAAGAACATATATCATTGACAGCCTTGGTTCAAGAATCTCTTATTCACAAAAATGGATCAATGATCCATGTCTTGATCTCCAGAAGCAAAAGAACATAAAGAAGCAGTTCTTAACTTGCTGAGATTCACCTCACAAATGGGGAAAGGAACCTAAAAAAAGAAGGAAAAGAAAATTCTATAAGAAAAAGAGTTTTAACAAGCAAAGGGGTCAGAAATATAAAAGAAAATATTATAACAAACAAAGTCCTAAAAAACGAAGATTTTTTAGGAAACCCACTTATTATTCTATAGGGAAAAACAATTGCAAATGCTGGGCATTCGGAGAAGTAGGACATTATGCTAATGAATGCAAAAATAGGAAGTACAACAAGCTTATTGAAGCCTTGGAAAGCTTATATTATGTTGAGCTTAGTGAAGATGAGGCATTAGACCTAGCCCTAAATAACAACAAAGGAATTGTTGAAATTATATTGGATAATGAATATGAAGAAAGTGATTGTGAAGAAACAAGTCATATAATGGAAAGTAGCTCGATTATTCTTGGTGATCTTCAAGAAGAAGAGTTTATGGTAGATAATGAAACAAAGATGTCAAAGGAGATTGGGTCCTTCCCATAATCCAAAAGGACATGAACTATAAATAATCCATCTTTCAATTAAAAAGCAAATATGTATGTGAAATGATGGAAGGAGATATGGAGATCAAGGAATGTAAGTATGACGTTGCAGAAGTTAATCTCATTAATTGGGAAAGTATCCTTAAGCATAACAAAGACAAAAAGTATAGATATATCCATGTTGGAAATGTCCAAGTTCAAATCAATCCATTACAATATTATGGTAAAGATAATGATCTTTACGTTTTAATCTGTGACATTAGGCATACTAAATTTAATAATCAAATCATCACAGGGATAAAGACCCATTTATGTAACGGGTCAGTAGCATTCAATTACCGACCAGGATATTATTTGAGTCTAAAATATGAATTTGCTAAGAACTTCTTATCTGTTAAGATAAAAATAGTTGGGATGGATATGACAAGAAGAGGATGTCCTTTAAGGATATTTTGGAAAATTATCTACACATTAGATAATACAAAAGACCCAGAGACTAAGGTAACAGTGATAGAAGTAGAAAAATTTGAAAGTCCTACCCTATGCAAAAGATCCAGAATTAAGCTCAATCCTCAAGAGATAAAACTTGATCATTCATGAATATCTAAATTTGCCAACCCTACAAAGATCAATAAGAAAAATGTAATAAAAATTGATGAGGACGATAAAATCACCATTAAACCCCAATTATTAAGGAGCATCAGTGCAAAATTAGATTGGGGAGAAGGATCTTCATCAGCTAAACAAGAGCTTAAAGAAGATGATACAATTAGCATGACTAGTGAAATGAGTAGAATTAGTTTTGAATATGCAAGACTCAGTGTAGATCGAAGTATTACCCTTGAAAAAAAGGACATTGGGTACAAAAATAGAACTGTTAATGAACCAATCTATGATGATGAATTAGTCGAAAACATGACTAAGGAGATATGATATAAAGCTACCAATAAAAATCCTAATAGCATCTATATCCCAATAAAGGTATGTTTAGAGGGATATAATAAATATGAACTGTGTGCATATATACATAGTGGTTGTTCTATATACTTTAGAAAAAAAATATATTATTTCCAGAATTTATGTAGACAAAAGCCGATAATCCTTTACAAGTAAGGATAGTTGATAATAGTATTATAAGCCACAATGAAGCTATAGAAGGGTTATCCATAGAATTAGAATGAGTTCAATGCATTATACCAATTCTATGCGGTACTGATCAACCCTCTCATGATATGATTATTAGAAATAATTTTCAAAGACTATGCTCTCCATGCACCCAGACCATAAACCAAATAATATTTACAATTAATGGTTACCCTGTTCCTATTAAAAAGTTAAGTAAAGCTTACACCCATCAAAAGATTGAGTTCACACGCAACCAGCGCGGTGAGAAGGTAATGCCGGCACAATGAGAAATAGCATTGACAATTTCATTGCTTGAGCTACCTATTAAGGAGCAGATTGTTAAACAACAACAAAAACTATCCAAAGAACTCTACTATGATAATTCTCTAAAATTTTGGGATAAAAAAAAATATTTGCTAAAATCACCTTATTAAATCCCAACACTATTATCCGAGTTAAACAAATGGTGTATACACACCAGGACATCCAAGAGTTTAATAAAAAAAATCAAAGAACTTTTGTATAAAGGATCGATTAGGAACAGCAAGAGGCCTCACACTAGTCCTACATTCATCGTAAAAAAATCATGCTGAAGAAAAAAGAGGAAGAGCTAGAGTAGTAATCACTTACAAAAAATTTGACGATAATACTGTCTTTGATGGTTACTATATTCCGAACAAAATAGTCCTTTTCAACAAAATTCAAGGAGCCTCTTGGTTCTTGAAAATGGATTGCAAAAGCAGTTATTACTAGATAAAAATAGATGAGGAAAGTATTTCTTAAACTACATTTAGTGCCCCCACAAGGACATTATGAGTGGATAGTAATGTCATTCGGTCTAAAGAATCCACCTCAAATATTCCAAAGAAGAATGGATAGCATCTTCAAAGACCTTAATCATTATTGTTTAGTTTACATCGATGATATCCTTGTCTTTTCCAAAACTATAGAACAACACAAAGATGATGTCTTAGCTATCACCCAAGGATGCATTGATCATAGTATTATACTTGGAAAGAACAAGTGCATTTATGCCGAACAAGAGATTGAATTTCTAGGTCTAAAAATAAAAGCTGGACAAATTATTCTACAAAAATACATTTTGGAAAAATAAAAAAAATTCCCTGAAAAGATTGAAGATAGAAAGCAGCTAGAAAGGTTTCTCGGATGCCTGACCTATGCTTTAGATTTCATTAAAGATTTGGCTAAATTAAGAAAGCCATTGTAACAAAAACTCAAGAAAGATGTGGGTTGGACATGGACCACTAACGATTCAAAGATTGTCCAAAACTTCAAAAAGATGTGTAAAAATCTTCCTGTTCTTAATTTACCTAATGAAGAAGGTAATTTAATTCTTAAGACAGATGCTAGCAATGAGCACTGGAGTCCGGTACTCCAAATTAAAGAAGGAGAAAAACTCTGCAAATATTGCAGTGGAAGTTTTAATAATATAGAATACAACTATCCCACGATGGAAAAGGAAATCATTGCAGTCATAAGGGGAATTGAAAAGTTCTTAATCTTTTTAACTCTAAAACCTTTTCTTATTTGAACTGATTGCAAAGGGATACTTGGTTTTGTGAAAAAGAATGTGTCAAACATGCAAGCGCAATGGCAACTCTTGCGTTGACAATTATGGCTTAATCAGTTTTCCTTCTATATTGAACACATACAGGGATTGAAGAACTCTCTAGCAGACAGCTTAACTCGAGAACTTGCCAATGGTGATCATCCGAGCGAAAATCCTGCCGGAAAAGGAGGAAATCTATAATGAGATGCCATTACTACTAAAACAGGTTTCTCCTTCTAGTAAAGTCTTTATTGATAATTTGTAATTCCATATAAAAGGTAGATCACGTTTTGCTCTACTATCTTCAGCCTGCCTAATAGCCCAAAGATTTTCACTTCTAGAATTACAAGTTAATTACCTTAGATGTCCTTATGATATCCAAGAAAAAATAAGTTATCATGTTCAAGAAAAATGGTTCAATGAGTGGTATGCAGCCTACATCGACTATTATCATAATTAGTCTCACTATTCTTTAAAATATAAAACTTGATCAGTGACTATAGTTTGAGGTAGGAAGCGAAACAGATCCATATTGTGCTTGATCTAAGGAAGATGTGGTTGAGACTAGTAATCATTATAAAATATAAGCTAGAGGAATGCCAAGGTATGGCGCCGACTAAGTTCAAATAACGGCCGAAACTCTTCAGTTAAGCTTTAATTATTTTGCTAAGCATGTTTGGCCTATAACCATAGAAAGTATAATGTGTAAGATATAAGTAGTAGATTGTGATAATTAGTACCAGCAAATTCGTTATATGAAGTTTAATCAAGCATATTTCGTGAAAAAACCCGAAAAATATCTAACCCTTTTCAAGGGTTTTTCTTCCATTTCTAAAAGTTCAAGAACTAAAATGATAATAAAAGGCACCAGAAAGTCACTTGTACCAAAGCTGGAGGTAACAAAGTGTTAAGTTTTTCAAAACCTGGTCTAACCTATACGCTAAAACTGGACGTACCAAAGTGTAAAATTTTTATTTTTACACAAAATTACAAGATAAACACGCATTTAGAATCAGTTGGGGAAAATTTTGACCAAATTTGACCCAAAATCGACTTCTACTACTCGACTTAAACCCTAGAAGTACATGAGAAACAACTTCTTTGCCGAAATTCGGGCAAAGTTTCGATCAAATTGACTGATAGATTGGAGGGTTTTGGCCTAAACCTAATAGGTAAGGCAATCTATGCATCAATTTGCAAGAAATTGAACGAAATCATTGATTCAAGAAATCAAATTAGAGTTTCGAATACGATAAACCCTAGAATTTCATTCCCCAATTATTCATAATATACTCAACGAAATCATGCATGTAGTATATAAAATTAAAGCTCACTTCAAGCTCTATTAGAATCCAGAATTTGGAAAAATTCATCAAGGATTTGCACATGAAATAATGACATGAAGTTTCGAGTATAAAAGTGAAGAAACCAAAATTACAAACCTAATCTTTGGTACAAATTTCAAGAAATCTCTGCAAGTAATCCAACCAGGAAATAAACCGATTCGATCCAACACCAATGAAGGAATTAATATAACAGACCTTGGCTTTGAATTACTGATTGAACAAGGAACTCACTATACGGTGAACCTTATGATCCCACAGCATAAGAGTCCTAGGATTTTATGCAAAAAACTCTCTTTAGAGATCTCTCGTCGTTTTTCTATATCATTCCTCTTAGATTGGTCTCCTTTTTAGATTAGATTAACCAGTTAAGGAATTAGCGTTTTTGAGGCGGTTAAGTCGTCAACTTATAATGTGGATTGGGCTTGCAACGCTTATGGGCATATCATGCCTTAAATCTAATGGCTTTAATGTTTTATCATATGTAGATGAAAGCTTTTTTGTTGTCGGCTAGAATATCATAACCTTTCTACTTTGGTATTGGAAGGAGAATTTCTTGAGGCGTTGCTCTCTGCATCTAACTCCGCTAATTAGCTAATCGAGTAGTGTCCCAAGAGTAAGGACGTATGAATCAATTTTCTCCTTGCTTGCATGATAAAAGGTGCGCAGACAAAGCATATTACCGTTGGGCGATGTTTTCTATTCAATTCAACGCTCTTCATCGAGAAGAAGGTTGTCAAATGCCTCGATTTGTTCCATAAGGTGGAGAATGTTAAATGTGTTAAAACATTATTGTCACATTAGTCAACTAAAAGATGAAGCCTTTAAAGTAGGACAATCATTTCAAACGAAGGCGGGACCTTGGGAATTTTGCATGCTAAAATTAGAAGAGGTTATCTTACAAACCTAGCATTTTCCCACTCACCAACCCAGCCAAAACCTTTGTGCGCTTTGTTTCAAATTGTATAAACATAAGAGGAAGTGAGAGATTTCACTTTGCATATTCAAATTAAAGTGAACATTTATAGTTGAAGACACTTCATCTACGCAATGAACCCCCGGTGCTTAATCTCTAAGATGCCTTAATTATGAAATTCAGAAAGGTCCCTTCCATCTGGGCCATGCACACAACATGACCATATACACTTCCTTCAAATTTCCAGAAGACTATTATCTTAACAATTCTTTGACAACATCCTCTCAAATTAAAGAAAAATAATGCTAGAACCTTCCAATCAAGCTTAGCAACATCCTTGACAGCCTTCCTCATATGGCTCTTGGCATCGCCAATAGAGCCAATCTATAGTGCTTGGCAGACCTTCCCCTTTCCTTTTCCTTAGACAAGTGAAACCGCCTGTAGATTCTTGGTGTTTTTTTTAGGGGGGAGGAAGGGGGGAGAGGTCGGAAAGGGAATCAAGGATGGTTGGAGAGGAATCAAGAATCTATCAAGGGTTGCTCGATAACTAGCAAACCGTTTAGACTACCCCAGGTCTATTGCGTGCACACTAGCAACTATTGCGCACCTTTATTTTTATATGTATAATATACGTTGGAGGTACAAACAACTTTTTGAAGACCATCCTAAGATTGCCATTTAAGTATCTGTATACTTTACATGATATAATCTCTCCACACTATGAGGTGGCGATGGTGTTTTACATTACATAGTAATACATACTGCACTTTTGAATTTCACGGAAAACATTGAATTGAATAGAGCGCTGAAACACATGGGTATTGCATAGAAAACTTTGAAGTGCTCGATAAACTCCTATTCAATTAAGAACACTAGTATAAGTGATAAAGATGGAAACCAGTATAAGCTACTTTAGAGTATTTACTGCCACTGGATAGCCATTTAAGAATCTTTTCTAATTCGGCTTTAATTCGAGAAACTTCAGGCTATAAGGAGCAATAACATTCATGTATAAAAGTATGTTAGAATTGACATTCCTGTTGGGGCACATTTTTTTCCCCTCTTTTCTAATAACAAAGGGTAACGGAAGTGTTGAAGGCCTTAACAAAGAACAACCTTGAACCTGAATGGAGAACCAAAGACAAACACATTTAACAAAACAGACCAAGCCATCATGATCCAATATAGTTGGATGCAAGATTTCCTTATTAAAGGTATTCCATATAACTCTATGTTAGACTAGCAATATGTGTTCGACAAAAGAACATCTTGAAAAACATATAAAGTACCTCCTCTTTGGGATTAAGTTTCCATAATCTAGAGGGAAGAGGCATTTTTACCCTTGTAGCCAATCCCTAATACAATGTATGACTAACTGGGCGCCTATGGACACAATAGTTCTAATTCAAAAACCAATACTAAATTCTTAAGATTTTGTTGGTGACTAAATGCACCAAAAGAGGAATCTTACCATGTTGTCTATCTGCTTAATAATATTTGCATAATGTAAAGCAAGACCAGCACTACCTAGTCTCTGAGAACTCATATCAACCTTGTCAACTACTACTCTTCCACTGTTCATTTCGCATTAATCAATAAGCAATTCGCAACAAAAATTGTTCCTATGCCACTCATGTGCTATATCTTGGAGCTTCTTTACTATTTTTAATGTCTAAAAATCATTATATCATCTGTAGATAGTGTAGAACTACAAAGATAGCCTCAAAAGAGGGATATAACAGAAGTTATCAACAAAAGCTACAATCAAAAGGAAGTGTGATATGTTTTCTGCATATCATCAAAGCAATAGTTTTGTTCAATTAAGGTTTACCATGAGCAAAGGACAAACTGAAAACGAAAAATTTTGTATTACTAAGTAATAGAGATCTCCATTGCAAAAGTACTCTTTCAGAATTTATGAGATATAAGTGCATCCATACTTTCTAGGTACATTAGCCTTAATCCACTTCCTTTTGTTACATTCTAGGAAGGACGAAGAACAATTGAGAAATGTAATACATGCTTCAACATAAAATCCAGAAGTGGTGCTTGTACCTATTCCAAAGGCTTCTGTTATCTCCAGGTGTGTAAAGGTGATAATATCTACAAGCTTCTAAATGACCTGCAATTCTAAAAGAGGTGGAGGGATAATGGAAACCGTGAATTATTCTAGATTTAGATGATTAATCATCACGAGTCATAATCATAACATTACTATTTGCCAAATAATGGAATATAAAACTAAATAGGAAAGCATTACAAGCTAGTCAAACAAAGAACAGAGCAGCAAACTTATAATTAAGAATATCCATGGTATTCATGCTATCATTTCCCTGAAGTGAAGGCATTGTGTTATGCTGTTTGAAGATCTGACACACTCTTTATAAAGGCAACAATGTATATTCAATACATTTCATTAGATATAGCATGGATAGTTCAAGAAATTAAGACAATGATAATTAGGCTGAAAATTTGACAACATAATGACAAATTATTTAAAATGCAGCAGTCAAGATCTAATCAAGTGATTTTATGTAAAAAGTAGTAAGTTGTTGTATGCCTCCACCAACCATTTTGACCGAAGAGGTCTCTTTTTTAAGCCAAACACAATCTGTTTTGGTTGCCTTAGCTCACCATGTAACATCATGAGATGCTCTCCTACAAGGGAAATGAATAAAGTATATGATAACAAATTCATTAAAAACTAGTGATTTGGCTCCAAAGTCTAGTTGTCTATATATTTAAGATCTGCTTGCATAAAATCATTTTAGTCACATGTCTCAAACAAAAGCTCAATACCAAACAATTCATTCTTGGAGTCTAATTTTCTATCCTTCCAAAGGATAATTTTATGTTTCAAGATACTAAAAGCATAAAAAGAAGTTTACACAAGCTTTGTCTGTTAATTTTACGTTTGACACTTTAAAGTAGGAAGCTCTATGAGCAATTCGCACGCAGACGAGAAAATTAACACAAGAACTTTCAATATTTAATAATTCAATTCATTTAAGTGTATCTTTCTTCAATGCACGAGGAGGTTTATATAGGAATCAATACTAAAAAAAGGAATAGAAAATATATTCGAAGATAACGACAACAAAAATACGCTAAGAAATAAAATAAGACAGATTTTATTATAAAAGAGAATCCCTTGATTACGAAATCTCCTATACTTTCTAGAACACCCATTGCCATGGAATTACTTAGGAGATACTGCATGATTATCCCCCATCAGAAAAGAACTCGACTTTGACAACTTGTCCTGGAGGTACCACTCTAAAAGAGTCGAATTCAAATCACGGAACTCATATTCAGCAATGCAAGTAGCATATGACTGGGGCCATCGTGACCATTGCACATGGAAACGTTAAAACCCACCACAAGAAGAGGACACAAACCCATCATCCAACATTGCCTCGATGTCAGTATGTAGTTGTGGCAAGGTGGGAGCCTAGGGACCTGAGTATATACAGAAACCCTAAAAGGAAGATAAGGAGGCTCAAAAGCACCTCGGTGAAGAGTGAGATCCTCCACATTGAAAATATGACTAATACCCAAACTGTCAGGAAGATCAAGTACATAAGCATTAGATCCCAACTTTTAAATGATCTTGTAAGGTCCCACAACGCGAGCATAAAGCTTTTTAAAAGAGTTTTTAGGTAATCATTCAGGCCAAATTCGAGCCATAACAAAATCATCCACCTTAAAATTCACAACTCTACAATGCAAGCTAGCTGAATGCTTATAACTGTCATTGCTTAAAGCAATCTTGTGTCAAATCTCAACATGCGAGCTATGAATTTGTTATGCAAATGTGGTTGCAAGATGTGACACTCAAGCATCAGGTGGAGGGGAATGAGGTCAGCAGGGGTGCGAGGGGAGTAACCATGGACAACCTCAAAAGGACTATTACCTCTCGACCTTTTCACCGCATTGTTATATGCAAACGCAACAAGGGGTAAAGTCAAATCCCGAGTGCCTTGTTTCTCCCCTATAACACATCTAAGCAATTCCCTAAGACTACGGTTAACAACCTCAGTTTGCCCATCCGTTTGTTGGTGAAAGGCATCAGAAAATTTTAGAGTAGTACCACACAGTCTCCATAAAGTCTTCTAGAAAAAGCTCATGAACTTGACATTCCTATCAGACACGATGGGAGTGGGAAGACCATGCAACCTAACAACTCTCTGAAGATTAACTTAGCAACATGCGAAGCATCATCCGTCTTGCTACAGGGGATAAAGTGGGCCATCCTATAAAACCTATCAACCACTAACCAAGATTGAATCAAGACCACGAGATGTCATCGGCAGACCTGGTACAAAGTCCTTATTAATGTCTTTCCAAGGAGCATGTGGAATAGGAAGAGGAGTGTAAAGTCCCATATTTTAACACTTGGTCTTAGCTAACTAACAGGTGTGATATTAAGATACAATGTGATATACATCTCTTTTGAGATAAGGTAAATAGAAGTGATCTGTAACCAAAGCAATGGTCCTATCTTTAGCTAAGTGGCCAGCTAGGCCCCCCATATGCATCTCCCAAACTAAGAAGTCTTGAAATGACGTCTTAGGAATGCATAGCTTAGACCTCCAAAATAGGAAACCTTCATGAATGATAAAGTCAATGTGATGGTTGTGATTTGGCCCCAAAAGGTCTAAGTAAATGAGTGAAAAGTCAGGACAAGAGGTGTAAGTACCTTGGAGCTTGTCAAAACCTAGAACCTTAACCTCCATTGTCTGAAAGAAGCAACCAATGCAACTGAGGGCATCAACCATCTTGTTCTCAGCATTGAATTTGTGCTTAAGGACAAAGGAATGATCACTAATACACTCAACCCACCTAGCATGCTTAGGATTGATACTAGACTGAAAATTCCAATGCTTAAGGGCTTCATGATCTGAATATACAACAAACTCATAAGGGAGAAGGTAATAGTGCAAAAGATAAAGGGACTGAAGCAAATCATATAACTATTTCCCATAGGTCATATACTTGATCTGCCTAGATTCGCTGAGCTTTTCGCTAAAAAATGCTATAGGATGTCCGTCCTAACTTAACACTTCACCAATGCCATATCCAGGGACATCACAAGCAACCTCGAAAACCTTACTAAAGTCAGGACGCCTAAGGATTAGAGAAGATAACATCACCTCCTTAAGGTCTATTTGGATAAGGAGTGGGGAGGAGTAAATGGGAGTAAGGAAGAGTGAGTACTCCCATTTTCTCTTGTTTAGAAGTAAGGAAAGGAGTATAAGAAGGAGTAAGTAAGAGTAACTCTTTCTCCCCTTTACTCCTCTTCACCCTCCATTTTCTTACTCTCCAAAATGGAGTGTAAAGAGGAGTAAGGAGGTGAATTTTATATATTTACCCACCACAAAATCTAAGTATAATATATTTTAATCTATTTAATAAGGGCATATGCATCAATTCTTTTCCTTTCTGTTATTTACTTTCCTATTCTTCCAAACAAGGGTTAGTCCTTACTCTCCATAAACTCCCAAACAAATGTAGGCAACTTACTCCTATTTGCTCCTCTTTACTCTTATTTACTCTTACTCCTCTACCTTGCTGTCCTCCCAAACGAACCCTTAATCTCCTTAAAAGTAGATGTCACTTTAAGAGTTCACTGAAATGGGCCTTTCTTCAAGCAGTTTATAATAGGTGCTATACAAAAGCTAAATTGTCTAATGAACCTCCTATAGAATGAGGCAAGATCATGAAAACTCCTAGCCTTAGTAAGGGTCTTGGGTTCAAGCCACTCTCTAATGGCTCTAACATTGTTAGGGTTAGCAAAAATACCTTGAGCAGACACAATGAACCCTAAAAAGTGAACTTGAAATTCAAGGAAGATACACTTCTTTAGATTAGAACAGAGCATGGCTTCTGTAAGTGCGCAAAAGAGTTGTTTGAGATGGTCAACATGATCTGGTCTAGACTTGCTATACACCAAGATGTCGTTAAAGTATACAACTAGGAATCCTTACAAATTGTTAAAGAACATGAGTCATGAGTCTCACAAAAGTACTAGGACCGTTCGATAGCCCAAAAGGCATAACCATCCACTCCAATAAACCATCCTGGGTCTTAAAAGCAATTTTCCACACAAAATTAAAAAGATCTGTGCAAGGGGATCTTAAAGAACCAGCGAGCTCTATCAAGACAGTTAAGCATCTCCTCTAACCTCGGAATGGGAAACATATACTTGATTGTAATCTTATTGATGAATTTACTATCAATACACATCCTTCAAGATTAGTCGTTCTTAAGGGTAAGGAGGGCATGACTGCACAATGACTCATGCTATGAGAAACAAAAACCTTAAACAATAGTTCTTGAACTTGCCTATTCAATTCTACTCACTTAGTAGGATTCAACCTATAATGAGGAAGGTTAGGGAGTTCGGAACTATGAACTAATTCAATAGCATGTTGTATATCACGAAGGGGAGGGAGCTTACTAGGAAGCTCCTCGGGAACAACATCAACAAATTCTTTAAGTTGGTCATTAGTCTCAGCTAAGAGGTCCCAGGAAGGCGGGTCACTCGAAGGGACGTTAGGGAAGGCAATGGAGTTTGAGGCTAGCTCCCTAGCTAAGATTGTTAGAAAGAACTTGTCAGAGTTTCCCAATCTCTCAAAAGGTCCATGATTAAGGAGGGAAATAGTTCCTCTAGGTGTAGTAGACACACTATCAAGAGAGGACAGGGTCTGGGAATGTTTTGGACTTAGGGAAGACAACAACTCTCTAGGTCAAAATGGGTTAAAAGTGATGTTCTTATTCATGTACCTAAAGGTATAAGTGTTCTCCCTCCCTTTATGTGAGACATTCAATCATCAGCCAAGGACAACATAGGAGGATGTCAGCAACATCCATTAGGAGGATATCACATAAAACCTCGTCCTTATAACCACTAACCTAGATCGAAACCTTACGTTTGTGGGTAACTATGAGGTTGGTCGTGTTGACCCAGGCTACTTTGAAAGGGTGGGGATAAGGCTCTACCTTAAGGTGATGACGCTTTACTGCGGCCTTGGCAACAACATTCATGGTACTACCACCATCTATGACCATTTTCGTAGGAGTTTCCCTACACTTAACAAGAATAATAAAAGATGGCGGTACGCTTTCAATCATTGTTCATAACTGGGTTTGCGAAAAGACATTTGACAACTCTAAGATGTGCATCATGGAAAAGGCTATTTTCAACATCAAGATCTTCAATGCCTCGCTCAGGTTAACAACCTCTTCCTCAAGTTTGGGTGGTTCAAGTGACTCATGCTCTATTCCCAGGGTACAATGAGGGCACTCAGAAGCATAATGACCTCCCCTTTGATAGCTGAAACATTGGACTAGGTTACAAAATTTACCAAAGGATTCTTTAGCCTACAAGGCTACTCTAGGTGGGATTTAAGGGTTATGATCCTTAGAAATTGAAGCACTCACAGAAGACTCATTCATGTTAGGAGTAGATTGGGTATGGGTCCTAAAGAAAGGAGCAGTATGCCGCATAGGGTAAAGCTTGTTACGTTTTCAACCTCTAAAGTTTTATGGCAAGCCTTGTGAAGAGTATAAGGAGCAGACAAAGCTACTTCCCTCTTAAGGTTAGCCTATAAACCTCAAATAAAGTGGGCTGTCGTAATGGAAGGATCCTCGAAAAAGTGGCATCGTTAGTTAATTCCTCAAAGTTATTAATGTAATCGGATACACTATAAGTGGACTGTCTAAGGTCAAGCATTTGGTCGACAAGGTGTGCCTTATGAAAAGAAGGAAGGTAATTTTCTTTCAACCTATCCTTTTTAATTTCCCATTCAATGATGGGAGGCTGGTGCATTCGTTCAAGATGGCTCGTGACAGTTTAACAAAACTTCCTAGTAGATCCTACGAGTTTCATTTGCTCAATATCAGACATCTCATACCAATTAAAAATAATCCTCCATAGCTACTATCTAGTCAGAAAAAGTGGTGACGTCTATCTTTCGATCAAAAGAGGGTACTTCGACTTTTAACTTTTGAGTAATATCGGAGTAACCCTTGTGAACACTCCTACGGTTAGTTTCAAGATCTGAATGTCTAAGCTCCCCATGGTTGCCCGTTCTTCCATCATCTCGAGAGGTGTCAAACTGACGGTCCCTAGATCCCCTTGACCATGCCTCAAACCACTCATCTGCCCTTGCTCTTGGTGGTTAGAGTGAAGCAACGGTGTTGGTTCTCTCTCCTCAAACGCATTAGCCCGACCTGACTTATAAATGACCCACTCAAGCTTGGGGTGGGGTTTGAGGTTGGTTAAGCATGGGTAACTTCTCGAATACTCGAGTAAGTTTGTAATCTTAGCCTCTAGTTGGTCAAACCCAGTATCTTGATAGTCAAGTATTTAAGACAGGGCATCAATCTAGGATTGGTAAGGTTGTTTGGGTGAGGATGATATGGTGGATGCAGATATGAATTCAAGATGTAAGTGTTGAGATCAAACTAAGTTGCAATAGTAACAACAACGATAAACAGTCACTATGCACACCACGAAGCACAAAATTTTGATATGGATTATTGATAAGACTTAAAGTAAGTAGGGAATAAGAAGCAAGGGAAAAAAACAAGGATCTACGCAGGCACTCAAAGGCCCAAACATTCAAGAATTAGACTAATTTCACTTATAGAGAATCAAACTCTTATCAAAGTAAATCGAGATCCCCCAACCTCTTAGCGACTTGCGAGTAATGGCTTAGGCTTCGTACCTTCGGCAGCTGCAGAATTGAATCAACTGTTGGTGGAGATAAGTGGTCAATCACGTGGATTTTGACACTTCTAGGAAGCAACAATGGAGCTTCTAATACCAACAGCAGCGAACAATAGCATTAAGAGTGGCGAGAAGAAGAACTTAGAAGCCATGACTGGGAGATGACCTGCAAAGGCATTTTCCAGTGAGAGGCTATGTTGGTTGCGATGGAAGGGGATGGGCAAGAAGGTTTCAGTCATCTCCGTTATAGACCAAAGGCAGTGAAGCCTTCAATTGGCAAGCAAAATGGTAGTTCGCGACCTAGGGTTTAATGGGTTGGTGAACAAATAATTGAAACACGAATTGTAGCAATGTACCTCAATTGTTTAGGGTTTTGGGACGAAATTTTTAGTGGGTAATGCAAGTATGAAGTCAATTTTGGATGAATGTGAGGGATCGAACATGAATTTGGGGTCTAGGGTTTCGGGTATTTAGTGTTTTCGCGAATTGGGGTTGATAGAATTGAGCGTTTTAGGGTTCCAACTAGAGGCCGATGGTGGAGAAGGTTTCGTGGTGGTCAAACGGAGTGACCGAGGGGGTGGTGGGCAGCGCGTTTGGTGGTGGTTCGAGCGAGTGGTGTGGCAGCTAGGGTTTGTGATTTGGGGAATTTAGGTATTTGGCTGATGGCAGGCAGCGGTGGAGGGCTTGTGGTGGTTGGGTTGAGGTGGCGACCCTAAGGTGATGGTCGGTGGTGGTGGTGGTGGCTGACGGGATTGGTGGCAACCGCAGGTTAGTGGACGTGGCTAGGGTTTTTGGACTTGGTTGAATATTTGTTTTTTTTTTTTTTAAACATGAATGGAAGAAAAGAAAAGGAACACAAAGGGCAGTGGAAAAACTTGCAAAGCTTTTATATAAATTGATGTAAGATGATCTAAGATCAATTCCCACACCGAGAAAATTCACACAAGAACTTTCAATATTCAATAATTCAATTCATTTAAGTGTGTATTTCCTTTGTGCACGAGGAGGTTTATATAGGAATCAATGCAACTAAAACGAGGAATAGAAAATATATCCGAAGATCACAACAACTAAAATAAGCTAAGAAATAAAATAAGACAGATTTTATTCTAAAAGAGAATCCCTAGGTTACGAAATCTCCTATGCTTCCGAGAATACATACTGCCATAGAATTGCTTAGGAGATACTGCATGGCTCAGTCATTTATTATGGTTTATTTTTGGGTTATAATTGTTCATCATCTTATCCTCATCAGGATTCAAAATGCAATTTCAGTCTTCACATCTGTAGTACCATTGAAATAATGCAGCTATTGTGCAATAGGTCATGTTTAGTGTAGGTTGAACTTTTTCAAAACAAATCACCATACAATGTTTTAAGCTTAAAGTTGGAAACATTTTATAATCCGATTGTTAGCATAATTTACCAAAGAATGCAACAATCGATGTAAATAATAAGATACCTCATACATGCTAAGCAAAAACTAAAAAAATTGAAAATAAAAATGGCATCCTCTAGTTTATAATGTTCATCGGCCTCACAACTGTTCTCTGTCCTAGAATAGTTATCACAACAGTTTCAACGTGAAATGTCGTAAACAATGGAAGTGAAACAAAGCGCCTGTTCTTTTTGTTGGTCTATTTCAATTTATCAATTTCAACCAACTTCAACCCACTTCAACCAACTTCAACCCACTTCAATAAAAAAATATCAACTTTAACTCACTTCAACCTAGTTCAACTAATTTCAACCTACTTTAGTCCGCATCTTTCAAAATTTTATTCTCACTATTTCAACCAAGTTCAAAAAATATATCAACTTCAATCTACTTCAACAAACTTTAACCCACTTTAACATACTTCAACCTATTTGAACCCCCTTCAACGTACCTCAACCAACTTCACCCTTTTACCAACCCCAATTTACCACCGAAAAGACTTCAAGACCTCACAACTGTTCTGTGTCCCAGAACAGCTATCACAGCAATTTCAAAGTGAAATGCCGTAAACAACAGAACTGAAGCAAAATGTGGTTCTCTAGACTTCAAGACCTGTCTAATGTGGTTGTTTTGTCATAACACAACCTGATTCTGAATCCCCCAATCCCTATCCAAGGCTCTACTTAACGTTTTAAACCATTTTGACTTTCAATAAATTCAGCGGCCAATAACCCTTTTTCCCTATTCACAAAGCATTCCACATTGTTCAAGATAAGGGTATTGATTGCCATAAGGGGCAACCCATAATTAAAAAAGGAAAAAAAAGCTTTGAGTTGTCGTAAGTAAATACGCTATGTGGTTTAAAGTGACCAATTTTTTTATTTTTTGGTTTTTTGATGCAAACATTGACCAAATCATCAACATTTACAATTGGTTATAAAATATGTCAATAGATATAAACCCTATCAAGAAAAGACTAAGAATGCAATATAATGTTTCACGAAATTTCCATAGAAAAGCCTAATTGAATTAAAGTATTCACATTGATTATGTCAACAAATATAAATGACACCTAATAAAATAAATCTTGTTAACAAAGTGTATGCGTAATATACTTATAAAAGTCTTTCAATAATGTGATTTAAAACAATATTTGAGTGAGTATAACCTTTCTGTGTTCAATTTCAAGATTTAAAACAACAGGAGAATTCAAGAAGTAATATGAAAGTTTCTCCCAATTTCCATAAAAATAGAAAAACATGCCAGTGTCATTCTTCTTTGGAACAATTAATCCTTTCAGCTGATTATTAATTGATTAGTTCCCAAATTTCCCCTTTAAAAAGAAATGAGTCTAGAAATCCATTTATCTTCGCAGTTCCACTTCAAAATAACTGCTCCTAGTACTGAACTTGTTCTTGTTGTTCTGGTTCAACTCCATTTGCTATTCCATCGAGTAGTCCATTGAACTAACCTTCCGCATTGAACATGCCCCTCCCATTTCAATTTTCTCAAACTCAAATTGACTTGATTTCTGATAAAAGAAACGAATGAGCAAATTCAACCAATTTAGAAGGGAGGACAGGTGGGTACGTTAATAATATATAGAAAGCGGGTTTCAAAAATAATAAAGGGGATGGAGAGAGGGGGGGGGGGGGGGGAGGGAGAGAAGAACTCTATGTTGTGTGCATTGCTACTTCTGCTTCCACATCTGCTGGTGCAGCGCATTTTATCAAGTCATCCAAGGCTTTGCGGCTGGTTATGCAAAGGGAGCTTAACTAGGTCATGCTCTTGTTTATACTCCTGACGTTGAATAGGATGATTATGGAGGGAATACCACTAGTATTAATTTGACCTTTTAAAGGGATAAAGAAATACAGTCAATAGCCTTTCAAGTTTTTAGGATATAAACATAAAAATCAAAAGATAAAGGAAAGTATTCCTTCGTTTTAGATTCAGATTCACCAGATCCGTGCACAATTGCCC
>JACYFF010003369.1:50751949-50924867 GCA_017589665.1 Selenicereus undatus
TCGATCAAGCTTGTGGGGAAGGAATCTCATTTGTGGGGGCTTCTCGAATTATAATATTGGATGTCCACCTGAACCCATCTATGTCTCACTAGGCAATTGGGTGTGCATTCTGACCTAGCCAAGAGCAAAAGGTTTACCATTATCGATTGGTTGCTGCACAATCACTAGAGGACCACCACCTAACAAAATTATGTTTATGGTACACATATAATAAATCAAATCACAAAGCTACAATAATTATATTTTGACCACATCATCTTTAAGCAGCCTACATTGTGCCCAAAATTACGTATGTGACAAATCATATTTGCGCGAGTGCATTGGATGTAACCAATGCATAAGTGTTAACCTTCCGCTCCTTACTAGGTCCGAATGCACGCCCAATAGCTTGGTGAGACGTAGATGGGTTAAAGTGGACATCCAATTTTAAAATCCGAGAAGCCCCCACAAGTGATATTCCTTCCCCACAAGCTTTGATCGATCCAAACAACACAATTGCATTGGGGGAGTTGTTGACTCTATCCATAAACACCTCTCACTGCTCAGTGGACGAATCGTAGCATTCCATGAACATCTCACTGCTGACACACCAACCACTAATTAGAACAGTTAGCCACTAAAGAAACTTTAAGGGCAACAAGTATTCGCTAAAAACCCAATAACTTCTCACCATCCCTTTCACACCAGGCTGACTGGTTTTGGAAGAACTTAGCCTCCACCCCTTCCCCGACATCTATCCTATCAATTAGCTCATTGAACTTGTCGTAACTGGTTAGTGCATTCTTTTCACCTCCAGAATGAGCATCTAAACTTTGTGTCAGCAGTGGACGTCTAGGATGAGGACAGGTTACAGTCACAGCCAAATCATGCACAACCAACATTACGAGATTGATTTGTCGCATTAGAAGCCATTGCACTCTAAAATTCGACCCTTCATGTTAAAAATTAAGACAAATCAAGCACTGAATTAGAACAAACTCAATCAACAAGCCACATGGATCAATATCAACTAAAAACAAAATAGATTTCATGCATGCGAATTTATTGACCAGTTGAAAGATGCCTCTGTACCAGAGGCAAGAGGCACCCCTCCACCAATCAGTAAGAGGGAGAGAAGCACCCAAGGAGTAGGCCTCTACATAGAATGTTCATGACAAAACAACCAAAAATAAAGAAATCATCACTAACTTGAATGAATCTAATGTAAATCAACCAGTGTTCATGCAATTGGCTAATTGTACATTTAATAAAAACTTCCATATTTTGAACATCAATACTAGAAACAGGGAAAATAGAACATATGGGTATGGAATCTTACCTCTCCCAGAAACAGGATGGAGAGGAAGGCAGAGAAAAATGGCTCAATAGCTTTAATTGTGTGAGTAAATGATACAACCACTTTACCAAGGCTTACATTGGTGAAAAGGTTGCCTAACGTGTGCAAAATTGCTAAAGGCGTGATGATAGCTAGCTGCGAAACAGTAGTCTAAGTAAATACAAACTTCGTAGAATGAAGAGTACCCCAAATCAGTGACATAAGCAGGCTGATACATTACCATTGCAGCAGTGACTTTTGGCTTCTTGTAGAGATTGAACGTCCACATAAAAAGGACGATCACTGACCCAATGGAAAATTGAACCATACAGATGGTCCAAGGGCAACGATATACCTTCAAAAACTATAGGAAAGATAGGGAGTGATGTTATTCAAGGAGGAATTTGTTACATGCCGCAATAACAGCTATCGAATGCGAAGGAAAGAGTCAAGACACTGTTACAAAGGCTACAGTGGATATACTCACTTACATAATAATAAATACTAAGAGAGAAAATTTTTCTTCTATTAATAAACCAATGGTTTTAATCTTCAAAGCATCTCATACAACAAGTCACAAAATTCCATTACACCTAAAAGTAAAATTTTGAACTTCTACCCTATGGGATACCATTCGATACGTTTGTATAATCAACTCTCTTGCAAACAAACGTACACATGTTAGACCCTCAACACGAGGGTCAGAAAAACAAAATGCCACCTTCTAGGTTCAAATTAGACAACACTGCATGGAAATCTAACAGTCACTAGAGAACCAACTTAGAAATAGAAGCCACATCCTTGACTGAATCACTTTCTCACTGTAATAATCCAAAATAGTAGCAATACCAACCAAAAAATGGGTTTGGGCAGCAATAACAGTTCTAAGAAAGACAATGCACAGTACAATGGCAATGACAATATAACAGTGCCACCAAACAACTCCATCACCATCAAGTGTGTTCTTCCTCTATTTGGTCTCCCTAATTTATTACTACCAAAAGGTTCAATTTGTATCCTAAAAAACAAAGCCAAAATGTTTCCAGCGATACCGTCAGTTCTTTTGCATAAAAAATGGTATCAACTTCATATGGCCTGTGATATCAATTTTATATTTTGCTGCTATACTAGCACCCAATAATCAAACCATATAGAAGACTTTTGCTAAAATATTTCCTAGCAATTGAGAGAAAAACTTTCCCACTTAATTGTAAACAACAATTGGAGAGGCTTTTTTTTCATTGTTATATAACATTATAAATCACAAAAGAAAATCACCCTCGAGTCTTTTCTAAAGAGTAAAGGCTAGTTATATAACAGACTTTCTTGAACTAAAAAAATGTCAACAAGCGTGATATCTTTAGCTACACCATCTTGTCGATTGTGAAGTGTGACCATAAAGTGCCCAAAGACGAGTATTACGATGGTGTATGTTGCACTTTGAATGTCTAGAGCAATCCTTACCAATAAATCAACATAAACTTTTTAAGGATTAGCGGGATAGCAATTAGGACATTTTTCCTAAGCTCCTGCAAACCGTGTACAATACCAAAAATATCATTTACTAATTATTTTACCAAAAATTGTGGGCCTTGCATCCCAATGTGTACAGTGGTTTTGCCTTGCCCTTCAGGATCCTGTGTACCTTAGTGGGCCTAGAGACTTTAAAGACTAAGGCACCAACACAAAGTGAGCCAATAGATCATTCCCCAAAACAAAAGAAGCAGTTATATATAAACTGTACTTTGTAAAAATAATGTCCTAATCTGAAGATTTTCAAGCCTCCCTGCAATTTCTGCATCTTATTCTATGCGTTCTTGACATCCACTCTTCAGTGGTATATTAAAGTTCTCAACACATCGTCTTCCCATGATCAGTGTTAAAGAAAAGTCACTCGAGCGCTGCTTTTCTATATTTACATTTCAGGGACAAAAAAAACATTTATTTTCATTCTTTTGTCACTGCCAAGGAGTAGCTACCCCAGTTCAGGTTAAAATAATAAAACAGAGAGGAACAAGGCAGGCTTGATTGACATTTAAGACAGAAATGTTAAAACGATCCTTACCTGCTTCAAAAAGAAGACTCCATCTTTAAGACTGTCAAGATCTTTTTTTTTGTCGTGCTCAATAATATCACTTGAGTATGATGAAGAGGCTTTAAGACCGCCATCCTCAATTGTATCACATCCATAAAGAACAGAAGCTCTAGATGAGTGATTCTTGAATATTCAGAGATCACACCAGCAGTTAACTTTAGCCGCATATGAGAAAGTAAACTATTCAGGTGGACATGCCGAGTGACTCACCGGCGCTGGCGGCGCATTAGACAGAGATGCGAGTCTTGAAGCCCCAGGTTTAGACTCCAATTGCACGTCAGTGGTTTTCCAACAAGGTGAGGTCGGTGGCGGCGACGAGACGACAAAACGGATGGTCTGTGCTTGGCAGAACCCCATTCATAACAAATCTGGGAAGGAATTATAGATGACCTTGCGAATGCAGGAGAAGGAGAGAGAAGGGGAGAAGTAAGTAAGGATAGAGGGGAAGGAGAGAGAGAGAGAGAGAGAGAGAGAGAGAGAGAGAGATAGAGAAATCAGTAAAGAGGGAATGAATTTCAGATAACCACGCGAATTCAGGGGAAGAAAAGAGAAGGGTATAAATCAGTGAGGATAGAGGGTAAGGAGAGAGAGTGTGCGAGAAATCAGTGAAAGGAGATGGACCGGTGGATATTCCAACGTGCAAACAATACCTGTTTGGTGACTGGCTATAACAATTTCAACTATGATGATTGAATTTTTTTAATTAAGGTAGAATTTTCGAATATTTTTAGATATTTCATCCCACAAACTGTGTATTTCAAAAAACAAAATCACTTCGAGAATAACTGGAGGTTGGTTTTCCACCAGTGTAAAAGCCGTTACGTGGGCGCATAGGACTCATGGCAGTCCGTGAAACACACCGACAAAGTGTGATGCTACAAACTACAATCAAAGCGCGCTCTCTCTCTGTGTCAACCACAATCAACCATGGGGTGATGCTACAATCCAAATAAGACCATTGTTTCTCTCTCTCTCTCTCTCTCTCTCTCTGCCCCTTTTTCTCTCCCCGTCAATACTACACTATTGGTCACTGCTGACAACCACCTCTGCCACCCCTTCCAAACTCCCCCGGTTTCTTCTGCACCTACTGACCTCGCCAGAAAGCACCAATGAACCGCCCAAAATGCCGCCATTGACAGGCCTTAGTTGCTCACTCCCTCACACTACTCCCTCTTACCACCATCTGCCCCTCCTTAGGCGCAATTCATCTTCTTCCTCTCTCATGGTATATCTAAACCCCAACTTCTTCATTTTGTGAATTCTATTTGCTTGATCAAATTGCTGGGTAAGGCGCAATCAGGAGTAGAGGCAGTGGGGATAGTATCAAAAACAGGGCGAAGAGAAAGAAGAACTGAATAATCCGTGCAGTGGAAACCAGTACTGGGCCTTTGGAAATGAGTACATCCAATTCTTCTTCTTCTGCCCAATTCGAGAAGTTGAATGGACCCTCCAAGTCAATACCGAGTGCTCGCAGGGGAGTACCTTTAGTAAGTTCGGTTCGTCACTTTGTTACTCATTGTTCAATTATATGTGACTTTGACTCTGCTACCACAAATAAAATGCCCATTCTAGTTTACACTACATCTTATTGACGGCAGGATAACTTAGCCCCTTCCCTTTTCCCCTGATTATGAAGATAAATATTTTTTAAGAGAAATTTCAGTTCAGTTTAATATTTTATTTCTATTCTGAACTAATCTTTACAAACTTAGAACAATCATAACCAGATTATGTATCCCCTAGAATTGTTATATAAAATCAAATTCCGACACTCTTTTCTTTTTCCCCAAAAAAGTTAAATGAGGACGTGGGTTGTTCTTTTGGCGGGAGGGGGAGTAGAGGGAGACAAACGAAGGGGAAGACATCAGAACATTTAGGCTCCGTTTGGACCTTGGAAAATTTGGTGGAAAGAAAAAAATTAGGAAAAGTTACTTTTTTTCTTGTGTTTGGTTTAGAGAAAATCACGAAGGAAAAAAATATGGAGGAAACTTAGGTGGAAAAATTTTTAGAAACAAGTGATAAAATTTTCCTCATAAAATTGTGAGAAAAGTTGGAGAAAAATTCTCAACCTCCTCCGACCTCATGTGCTTAAATGACATCAACATGATTCAAGTACTTCATCAAAATTCAAATTTCTCATCCAAATTCTTGTATTTATTCCTCAATCCAAACAATAGAAAAAAACTCATTTTCTCCCTACATTTTTTTCCTTCTACTTTTCTTTCCACTAAATTTTCTAAGGGCCAAACGAAGTCTTAATCAGTTGAAGCCTGAGAAAGATAGCACAATTGTGAAGGCTGAGGGCAACATGAGGACAGATGGGATGGGGGAGGCTACAGAGAGGGAGATTAGAGGCAAACTTGTGAGGTGGGGCCATTGATCTTTTCTCTTCATCAATATTTCATTGTCTTCTGTCTTTTGTTTCGTTCCCATACACAATGACAATTACAATGGCAATTACATAATACATAGAATCCATAACAATTACCACTAGGGTACTTAGGCCCTGTTCTTTTCAGTGGAAAATGCGGGGTGTGGAATGGGTGAGTGTGGGAAGGGGGGAAGGAGTGGGTGAGAGTTGGTAAAAGTGGTATTTTTTTTTTAAGTGTGGGAAAGGGGAGCAAGGATTGAGTGAGAATGGGCAGGAGTTGAAAGGAGTTGAATGAAGTTGGGGAGTTGGTTTGAGTAATATATTTTTTTATTTTAATGTAGTTTTTTGGTTTAGTAGTAACGATCTTAAAATTAAATTTTGAATAGAAAAAAATTTATTTGTGTGTTTAGCCGGTTACAAAATATTGTTTGATGGTTGTTGTTGCCCCCCAAAAAATATAACATTTCGTGAATGAGTTGAATCAGTCGCAGATCTTAATTTTTGCTGTATAGTTCCAAAATTTGTTAATTTTCACCAAAAATTAAAGTTAAATATATTACTGTACGTTGCGCAAATATGGATTACTTTGGTTGGGTTACGATTAATTGGTTGTTGAACTGAAAATTACGTACACAATTTTTATTTTTTGTGTGCAAATTAATTATTCACATTTTGCGACAATTTTGCACTGTCTAACTGAAATTGAACATTACTGTTCGTCAATTCTTAATTACGTTAGTGATACCAATGAAATCAGTTTGAAATTCGAAATCAGACATCACTGAAAATATTATTCGAACACAATCTTATTATATCTAGCCGCAATCTACAAATCCAATAAAAACGTGACATGTGTCTGTACGCAAGTTGTGCGCTCTCTCTACACCATCAGCTCTCCTCTCCCTCTCTAAACATTAACATACTCTCAGCACTCCTTTCTCTCTCTCTCTCTCTCTCTAAACTCTCAGCTCTCACCACTCATCTCTCTCTCTCCAAAGTGGCTCTCCTCTCGCACACCCGTCAACTGTTGGAGCAGCGCCAGCCGGTCGGTCGTCGGCCGTTCCCCCGTCCGTAGCAGCACGTTGGCCATCTCCCATGGCACCGACCATCTCCCAACCCCCTCGATCTCCCACCGTGTGACCTCCCACGTAAGCTGCAAAAACCCCGACCAGACCGCCGACCTCGCCGGCTATGTCCCAGCCCCCTCAATCTCCCACCGTGCGAGCTCCCACGCGACATGCGAACACCCTGCCCATATTCGACGACGCCGGCGACATCCCCAGACCTCCTTAGCTCCCCGGCCATCTCCCCAGTTCTCATATATATAAGTGACAGAATTTTTTTTTCTAAATTTCATTTGTTGTTTGAGGGTCAAAAAATGGCTTGAATTCTTGAGTTTCTGGTATGAGGAATTTTTGGGAGCATTCATTTGCACCATGATTGAACCTGTGTACTTTATTTAAAGAGATTGTGAGTTCAATTTGAATGTTATGTGTTTTCTTTATTTGAGATGGACATGAGTTGAGATGGCTGTGGTATTTCTAAGCATTTTCTTCATTTCCAGCATGGATTTGCATGTTATGCGTTTGTGAGTTGAGATGGATGTGTGGTTGAAGGAATGCGTTAACCATGAACTGTGTTATGAGATGATGTGCATTTGTGGTGCGTTCTTATGTTGCAAATGTGTACACTTGATTCCTGGTTGTTTTGAAGTGAATTTTGTTTGTAATTGATTGGTGATTCTTGATAGCTTACAGTATGGCAAATAGTGGGAGGAAATCCCGTAATTGGACTAATAAAGAGGATGAGAAATTGTTGGATGTGTTGATCGAACAAAAAGCGCAGGGGGCTACGCAATTTGAATGGTCTGTTGTGAAAGCTTTGTTGAAAGTTCAGTGCATCGATAGGGATGCTACTCAAATAAGAAACCATTATAATAACATGGTCAAGAAATTAAAAGCTTGGAAATGGCTTATAGGCCAGACGGGTGTTGGTGTGAACCCTGTTACTGGAGCTATGAGAGTGACTGATTACACTTTGGAGAAATTTATGAAGGTATAATATGCTTTGTACATATGTAGTATCATGATATTCATGTTTATATGCTTTTTAAAATAATGTGTTTTACTTGGTGTGCAGCAATGGGGGGGAAGATTTAAAAGTTTTCGTGAGAGAGTTCCCCCAAATCTAGACAAGATTAAAGCAGTGGTGCATGGCAGGCATGCAACTGGTGACTTGAGCTTCTCCCCAGCGATGGGTGCTTCCGGTAGTCAACGACGTTCAGTACAGCAGGATTTGGTAGTGAATTTGGAAGAGTATGTGGGTGATAGTGATGAGGCGGAGGATGATGAGCACAACGAGTAGACGGGAGTGAGTGCTGGGGCGGAAAGTCGATCACCTCCTAGGACTACTTAGACAAACACTCGAAAACGTAGAAGTGAGGGTGGAAGTTCAGGTGACAGAAGGTGGCTGAGGAAATAATTGGATGCCGAAGTTCATAATGCTCCTACACTGATGCGCTTGAGAGCAAAGTCCAGACTCAACCCCCCACCATCTATTTACGAAAAGGTTCTTAAAAAGTTGAGGGAGCATCCTGGGGTTGCTGCTAAAGGACCATATTTCATATTCACTGTAATGGAATATATTAGATGTGAGTAGGACTTTGAGTACTTTGTAGTTTTCAATGATGATGATATTACTAGATACTTATGAGTTAGAGGGTTGGGGGATATTTAACTGTAGTGATTTGCTAATTTAAGAGTTGTGTTCTCAGTTGACATGTTTTATGAATGACTTGACATTTAGATATGTTGTATGAATGTAGTGAGCACGATTAGTTGCCGTGGTGGTTTGTGTAACTTCATTGTTAGTTTATGGCAAGCAGTTGGGAATTGTTAGTTGTCTTCCCACAATGTACCTAATTGTTTCCATTTCTCTCTAATCATTTTATGCTTCTACATGATGTAGAATGGACGAGGAAGAAGATTGTGTTGTGGACACTCTTGTCTTGCACACGCTCGTACGAAGCTGTTCACAGCAATGTACAGCTTCAACCCCTAGACTGCCAAGGATGATTGGTGGGGAAAGTGGCGGTCATTCATACATCGAGTGTTGAATAGTACTCGGGCAGATTTTTGTCGGCAATTGCTGCGGCTCGACCGAGATGCTTTTATACATCTGGTTAACGTCATAATTGAAACATGCGCTATAGATGAGGGACGCTTTATTAAAGTAGCTGAAATCGTTGCACTAAGCTTATATATTTTTGCACGAGGTGCAAGCTACCGTGATGTGCAAATCCGATTTTGGCATTCACCGTCAACTATAAGCACCTATCATAACCAACTTTTGGAAACTTTACTTAAGTTATCTGCTGATATTGTAAGGCCGTACCGAAGTCAAGATGAAGTGGCCCCAGAAATTGCCCAGAAGCCGGGGTTCTACTGGCCGTATTTCAAGGTACGTTGTCAACCATCACAAAAACGTACATAATGTATATGATCATCCATTGTTTACAACTTACAGCAAAATTTGTACATTGTTATGTAGGACTGTGTTGGAGCATTAGATGGGATCCATATTCAATGTAGAATTGCAGATGACATAGGTCAACGTTATCGAAATTGTAAAGGAGATAAGACTTGGAATGTTTTGATGGTCATTTGATTTGACGACATGATTACGTATGTCAATGTTGGCTGGGAGGGCAGCTCAGATGATCTACTACTACTACAACATAGCATAGTTGAGCCGAAGTTCGACTTCCCTCATCCATCTCCAGGTACCCCTGTTAGTTGGTATAATATGTGTTTAGTATTGTCTCCGACAATTTGGTCATCATTGAATGATATTTTCTCGAAACGTGCTCAGGGAAGTACTATTTGGTGGATTCCGCATATCCAAATACGATTGGGTACTTAACACCTTATAAAGAGAGCAGTGTTCGGTACCACATTTCCGAGTTCAGCAGAGGTCGTCAATGCGGCGTTGCCAGACGAGGGATGAAAGAAGAGTTCAACTATCGCCATTCTTGTTTGCGGGGGACGGTTGAGCGAACTTTCAGAGATATGAAGGCGACATGGAAGATATTAGATGACAGGATGCCCCAAGTAACATTACAAAAACAGATTCATATAATAATCATAGTTTGCACCCCCCATAATTTTATTCGTCTCCATCGACATGGCATCCAAACATCACCAAGGCCGCCCTCTACTAGCTACTAATATGTGGGAGTCTACTGCGATCTGATATGTGCAATATGTATGGCCTTACGATGTCAATTTCGTTAATGTTGCAATATGTGTTCGTTTGTAAGAGTAAAACTTTATTACTGTCTAATGAATATTCGGTTTCATATGAAATTAGTTAAATTATTGCGTCACTTTCTATCGCCAACAACAAATGTTCATCTGACAACGTAAACGATTACCAGTACTTTGACAACCGTTACCATTTATAACATCCGCTAGTTCTATAGCGAACACTGAATAAAAATATCTGCAGTTTCTGTCACGATTTATGATGACCGGAAAATAATGTGTTACATATACCACAACAACAATCCATGTGTTGGTGACATATAACAAAAATTGGGGAGTCAATGAAAAACCATTTCTAACTATCTGTTCCATTTAAAAATTAAACATAAAACATCTACCACTCACAAATAAGTAAAATTTGCTTATCAACACAGAAATGTAAAGAATACAAAAATTACCATTTCTTTAATATGTACAACATAAATAATTTCATGTAAAATTTATGGCACAACCTACAAATATTCCAATAACATCTTAAAAATAAATAAAACTCTTCATAATTGGTATCAGACTACTCAAACATACAATTACATCAATTATAAGAGTCTTCAAACTATGCCAAATAGTAATTATAGGTACATGTGAGTGAAAGTGGGTGAGAGTGAGAAGGAGTGGTATTTTTGTTTAAGTGTCGGAAAGAGTGGGAGAGGGGAAGGAGTGGGTGGGTGTGGGAAGGAGTGGGTTGAGTTCATTAAACCACGAAAGGAACAGAGACTTAATGTTGAAGGTAGAATCCAATGTTTGATGCTGGTAGAGCTACACTTTTGGTTAGTTTGTGTGTAAGTGATGCATATAGTTTCATAATAGTCACCAAATACCTAGAATAGCCTTTTCTTTTTCCTCTTGGACCAGCTATACAAAGAAGGATAATTTTTTTTGTAGGTTTAGGCAAGCCTGCTCCTTTTCGAACGTTGGCCTCCCTCAAAAGAAAATAGCTAACAGAAAAAAAGAAAGAGGACCCAAGAATATAAACACTGAGTTTGGTTGGTAGGTTGATAAATGAAAAGTTGTTTACCTGTAGTAATCTAACTATTTTAAGCGCGCAAAGAATAAGTTCACAACATTTTAAACTCTCATTAGACGATCTTCAGATTATCTGGGATTGTGTTATCTAGTAAATTAATGCAATTACTAGCACCGATCTTGTCGATCTCCTGTGGAAATTTTTGGGTTCATTTATTTATCTCATATTTATTGATTCATAGGTAGTTGATTGCAATTTTTCTTTTTCTTTTTATTTGTTTGCTTTTGATGGGTTATGTGTTTACCAGTTGATAATGAACACCTCCGCATTTGTGACAGCTTTAATTTGTGACAGTTTTAATTTCTGAATGTGCAGGGAGTTGGAGATGTGTTGAAGGAGATAAAGAGAGTGAGGGCACAGATGGAGGAGAATGAACAACTGGCTATTCTGATGAGAGGTCTTAGCGGACAGAATTTGACTGACTCTCAATTTCCAGACGACAATATCCGGCTCCGCTTGGTCGAGGTTTGTTGCTTGTACTTATGTATATCCTTGTCTTGAGTAAATTCCCTTTATTCCATTTCCATGTGATGCGATGTTTAAAGATTCTTGCTTTATCCTAAGCAATGCAGTCAACTACACATTAGACGTCTTTGCGTGATGAATAAAACTCCCAAGGCTAAATTGCTAGGGAAATTCTTGAAAGAAGAGGAATAGTCCCTAATGCTCATAGGCTGGAGTCTTGCAAGTTGATCTTGGGGGAGTTGAAATCTTTGATGTGGTTTTACGTGGAAAATGGTGGTAGGGTGTTGTTTTGGCATGACGTGTAGCATGGGGATCAATCATCACAGATTCATTTCTTCAGAACAGGATACAATAAATAGGCAGCAATGCAAGAAATGGCATCCTATTGCAGCCATTGGACTGAGACCTAACATTCTTGAGAAACTTTAATTATTGTAAAGAGGGAAGCATTTTTCTTGGTCTATTGAATTGCAAATATTAATGTTGTGACTGAGGACAACTATATGATTGCCTACCTCCATGATGGTACTAGGTCTTTCACAATTAAGAGTTTTTCACTTTTTGTGTGATTTATTGGAGACAACCAACTCAGCAAGTCAGTTAGATGAGCTGGCAAATGGGCCCAAGGTTGGTTATCAAGTTGTTACAAGGAAATTCTGGAAAGTCTTGTATATATAAACAAATGTTAAAGCCTTGTAAGTTAGTTTTTCAGTGAAAAATTTTATTTTCATAATAATACAATTTCTCTCTCTCTCTCTCTCTCTCTCTCTTCGTATTCATTTCCTTCAAAGCATTTTCATGGTGATGTGAGATTGTGGCAATCAGAGAAATGGAGTCAGAGATTGAATCCAATTTACAGGTTTAAACATGGTATCAGAGCCACTTGAAACAGAATCAGAGTTTGATTTCTTTTTCTCATCTTCTTTCATAATTCGTGATTATTGCAGCAGATTGCAAACATCACATTCGATCATTCCTTGAATTAGTGATCAATATCTTTGATCCAATCATAGATCATCTCTATTTTTTTTGTTGCTTGCTGTTTCATATTAAATTCTTGATCAAGAACATATTCTTCTGATTCTTGATAGTAGTTTGGTACGCATTGATCAAGAATTATGGATGCCTCTGAGAATAGTGAGAACATAGTGAATAACCGAGTTCCATTGAGCAATTATACACTTGATCCTGGCCATGCTCTATTTCTGCATCATTCAGATAATCCTAACTGCAGCCTCACTAGTGAACCTCTTAATGGAAGCAATTATGCACAGTGGAAAAGATCTTGTGAGGTTTCACTGAGTGCGAAGAACAAGATGGCATTTGTGACTGGAAATTATGAAAAACCAGTAGATGATTCTCCTCTGTTGCCTTTATGGGAAAGGTGTAATAGCATGGTGATTTCTTGGATTTTACATTCTGTCAATAAAGATATTGCATCTAGCATTATCTACACTCCCACAGCAGCTCAGATTTGGAAAGACCTTTCACAGAGATTTAGTTTTAGTCAAGCTACCAAAATTTATCAGTTGCAGAAAGAAATGACCAATTTGTCTCAGGGAAATGTTTCTGTCTCAGTGTATTTCACAAAGTGCAAGCAACTTTGGGATGAATATACAGTTTTGGTCACACCATGCACTTGTGAGTCTGTGGGTTATGCCATGAAATTAATGGAAAGGCAGCAGTTAATGCAATTTTTGATGGGGTTGAATGAAACCTATCAAGTGGTTAGGAGTAACATTCTGATGTTAAATCCTTTACCATCTGTGAGCCAAGCCTGTAGCATCCTCATCCAAGAAGAACAACAAAGGGAAATCAAGACTCCTTATCAAGCTGAATTTGGCTCCTCAGCATTTCTGTCACAGCAAAGGATGCAGTTTCAGCAAAAGTCTAATCAGCAACAATCCCTGCCTCCTCGTTATCCATCTCAAAGCCTACCTTATACTATACAACAATCTCTGAATCAGCAACAACAATTTCAAGGTACAAGTGGCATTAAAAGGAATGTTGTTCAATGCAATTACTGCAGAAAACCTGGACATACAATTGATAAATGCTTCAAGCTTCAAAGGATAAGGGGAGGTTCATTTGACAAAGGAAGAAGGATAGCAGCTAATGTACAACAATCTGATTCCACTGAATCTGCCTCAGAACATAACACAGGACAACATACTTTGACCTCAACACAGTATGAGCAACTGATGAGCTTACTTAACAAGAACAGTATGACTGTGACTCCCAATACAGAAGAACAACATTCAGCTTATCTTGCTGGTAAATCTTTCTGCCTATTTACTTCAAAGCCTGAGATGAGTTGGATAATTGACAGTGGAGCTACAGACCATATCACTCCACATCTTCATTTATTTCAATCATTTGTACCAATAACAAGAGCATGTTTCATAACTATGCCAAATGGAAAGAGTGTTCAGGTCAAGAACATTGGGACAGTTGCATTAAATGGCAGCATAGTGTTAAAGGATGTGCTACATGTTCCAGAATTTCATTTCAACTTGCTCTCAGCTAGCAAATTGGCCAAAACATTATCTTCTAATGTGGTATTTACACCTACCTGCTGCTACTTACAGGACCATTTGAAGAACAACCAGTTGGTTCTTGGTAATGAGACTGGGGGTTTGTACCTGGCTGCTGCAAATTTAAGACAAGAAGCTTATGACTCACATCAAATCAAGCATGCAGCATGTCTATCCAGCTCTGAACTTTGGCACTGCAGATTAGGCCACCCTTCTTCTCAACACATGAGTCACATTCAAGGATTACCAAACAGAAAGACAGACTCCATTTGCAACATTTGTCCTCAAGCAAAACAGCACAGAGTTTCTTTTCAGCATAGCACTACAAAAACAAGCAGAATTTTTGAGCTTCTACACATAGATATATGGGGACCTTATAGAACAACCACTTATGATGGTTACAAATATTTTCTTTCTATTGTGGATGATTTTTCAAGAGCTACATGGGTTTTTTTACTGTCGAATAAGAATAATGCTTTTTCTATGTTGGAAGCTTTCATTGCTTATGTTAGTACTCAGTTTCAAGAAAGAGTACAAGTTGTCAGATCTGATAATGGCATAGAATTTGGGGATCAATATGCCATAGCTTTTTACAAAAGACAAGGAATTGTGCATCAAACCACATGTGTAGACACCCCTCAACAGAATGGTGTAGTAGAAAGGAAGCACAAACATCTTCTGGAAGTAGCTAGAGCCTTGCTATTTCAGTCTAAAGCTCCCACAAGATTTTCGGGAGATTGTATCTTAACAGCAACGTATTTAATTAATAGGCTACCCAACTCTGCCATTGATTACAGGACTCCATATGAGTTGCTATTCAAGTGCCAACCATCATATGATCACTTGAAAAACTTTGGTTGTCTTTGCTACATGTCCACTTTGAAACATGGGAGAGCTAAATTTGAACCCAGAGCTCAGCCTTGTGTATTCTTAGGATATCCTATGGGGAAGAAGGCTTATAAGGTCTACAACATGGTCACAAAGAGGGTACATTACAGTCGAGATTTGGTTTTTCATGAAACTCATTTTCCTTTTCAATATGCTGAAATGACAGAGACAGTACTACCCAATAGTCTCTTCCTTTCAAACTCATATGAAACATCCCCTGTCTTGGTTCCTTCATCAAGCAGCACACGTAATGATCACATAGTCCATTCATCCTCTTCTCCCTATTCCTCTTCCCAAAGCCCAGAACTGCAACAGTCTGTCTCTCTCAACAATGACTTGCCTCCAGTTGACCATTCTCCCACAAATGCTCTACCCAGAAGAACTTCCAGGACCTTAAAGCCACCTTCTTACTTAAAGGACTATATGTGTTCATATAGTCAGCAAACTTCCACTCCTCATTGGTGCAATTTGGTTCAGTTTTCCAAACTACCTCCTACTCAGTAGCAGAACATTACAAAACTTGACCATCTCCATGAACCAACTACATACACAGAAGCTGCTAATTATCCACATTGGGTCAAAGCTATGCAAGCTGAGTTAGATGCTTTACAAGCTAATAACACTTGGTGTGAGGTAGACCTACCACATGGCAAGAAAGCCATAAGCTCTAAATGGGTTTTCAAGGTAAAACTCAAGGCAGATGGTTCCTTAGAAAGATACAAGGCAAGATTAGTTGTCAGATGCAATACCCAAAGAGAAGGCATTGACTACACTGAAACATTTTCCCCAGTGGTGAAAATGACTACAATCAGAACTATCTTAGCACTAGCAGCAGCAAGGAAATGGTCTCTTTATCAGCTAGATGTTAATAATGCATTTTTGCATGGTGATTTACATGAAGAGGTATATATGAAAATGCCTCAAGGTGTCCCAAACCTTCAGAACAAGGTTTGTAAACTACAAAAATCCTTGTATGGCTTGAAACAAGCCTCAAGACAATGGCATTCCAAACTTGCTGATTTTCTAAAACAGCAAGGCTACACCCAATCCAAGAATTATTACAGTCTCTTCCTCAAACAAACTGATCATCACTTGACAATTGTGGCTGTGTATGTAGATGACATTCTATTAACTGGTTCAAGTCCTGCAGATGTTCAAACACTAAAGCAGAACCTTCATGCAACATTTGGAATCAAGGACTTGGGTTTACTGAATTACTTCCTAGGGTTTGAGGTGTCCCATCTCCCAGACGGTATAACCCTCACCCAAAGAAAGTTCACACAAGAGTTGTTAAAAGAATCTGGGTATCTCAATGCTAAGCCAACTGCTACTCCACTTCCAGCAAACTGCAAACTTGCAGCTAATTCAGGAATGCCTCTTATAGACCCCACTCCCTACAGAACATACATTGGCAAGCTGAATTTCCTCTCCAACACCAGACCTGATATTTCCTTTGCTGTCCAGACTTTAAGTCAATTCATGCAAAATCCCACCTCAGTTCATATGGCAACATTGGAGCACCTACTCAAGTATATCTCTGGAACTTCAGGGCAAGGCATTCTACTTCAAGGCATTGATTCTTTACAACTCACTGCATACTCAGACTCAGATTGGGCCTCTTGCCCAATAAGCAGGAGATCAGTAACAGGATATGTTGTGTTGCTGAATAAATCCCCCATCAGTTGGAAATCCAAGAAGCAAAGCACTGTTGCACGATCATCTGCTGAAGCTGAGTACAGGGCAATGGCTCAGGCAGCAGCTGAAATTACATGGCTGGTTAGTCTACTTAAGGAACTAGGAGTTTCTAACATCAAACCAGTCATCCTTAACTGTGACAGCCAATCAGCTCTCCACATCGCTCGTAATCCTGTATTCCATGAACGAACAAAACACATAGAAGTGGACTGTCACTTCACGAGGGACAAGGTCATTGAAGGACTCCTTCAACTTAGCTACTTACCTACACAGCATCAGCTAGCTGACGTGTTAACCAAAATCCTACCATCTCAGCAACACTGGAACCTTTTACACAAGCTTGGGATGTTTCCTCATAACCACCCCAAGCTTGAGGGGGGGGTATTGGAGACAACCAACTCAGCATGTCAGTTAGATGAGCTGGCAAATGGGCCCAAGGTTGGTTAGCAAGTTGTTACAAGGAAATTCTGGAAAGTCTTGTATATATAAACAAATGTGAAAGCCTTGTAAGTTAGTTTTTCAGTGAAAAGTTTTATTTTCATAATAATACAATTACTCTCTCTCTCTCTCTCTCTCTCTCTCTCTTCGTATTCATTTCCTTCAAAGCATTTTCATGGTGATGTGAGATTGTGGCAATTAGAGAAATGGAGCCAGAGATTGAATCCAATTTACAGGTTTAAACATGATTAGGAGTTTTTGTGATACATTTCTTACGTATTTGACTGGGCTGATTTTCCTGTGAAGAACATTTGGATGTCCAAGCTCGGGCTAATTTTTTCCTTTTTTTAGAAATAAAATTTCTTATCTGGCTTGGGTGGCTACTATACATAACTTCCTTGCAGAGAATATGCTGACAAGAGGGAGTTTTAATTTCGAAGCAGGTGATCTAACCTCCATGTGTCTAGAGGCGGAAGAATCTACTCGGAACCACCTTGTTCATTGTTTGTTGGCTTCTACCTGCTGTGGCATACAAAGTTATTTAAAACATGTAACGATTAATTACAAAATTATTTATGCTGGAAAATGTAAATAAGAGAACCGGAGCTTGACCACTCTTGTGAAAGTATCATCTACTACTTCTAACTCAAATTGGTTGAATTGTTTATTGTTGTTAAGGTCCCATTTATAGTGCATGAAGCACTAGCTAGTCAATGATGTGGAACAACTTAAATTAGAATTTTCAACTTTCAAGTGATATCACTGACTTACAACCCATGACATTTATATTTCATTGCGAATGTTGTGAGCTCTCTCCAGCCAAGGCTTGTGGTTTGAAGAGGGGGAATATAATGTAGAATGCAGGGAGAAGGTTTGAATTGAAATCCAAAATCAATATCCCTAATTCAATTAACCCTGATGGGGTGACTTAGCCAGTGAGACATTGGGATAATTCTACTTCCATTAGGGCCGCTGGAGGTTTTCTTGAACGTTAACTTTAGGGCTCCTTGAGATTTAGCCAAGGTATGTGCAAGCTGGCTAGATACCTTGGGTCATTAAAAAAAATCATAATTCAATAGTTTGATGATTTAATTTGAATCTAATGATCATTGGATGTATTCATATTTCAGTCTCTCTTTAACACTAATTTCTCTATATTTTGGATTGTACATATCTGTACAGATTTGAAATTTCTTCAAACTTGACAGCCGGATTCCTTCATATTTCTACAGATTTTCTAGATATCAAATTTCTCCTGATTTTTGGGTATGAAATTTCTCAAGATTGCTCTAGGTTCATCCCACCCTCCCCGGTGATTATTCCAGATCCAAAATTATACATTACATGTAGTATTCATTAATATAGCTACAAGTTATTTTGTATTGAAAACTCAACGAGGCCAACTTCACGTAAATCAAACGTTTATAGCTGTTAAATGAGAGAGATGATATTTTATAGATTATTCAATATTGTATCATATTTTTCTATTAACATGCATTTGAAATGGACATAGTATAGTATTTTCATATGAAAGATACAGTATTCTAACTAATGCATCCACCTTTATGAACATCTTGCAAATATAAATAAAATTCTACCCTAAAGAGGAGGATTACAACAATATACATAAAATAGTTTGCTCTTTAATTAGTAGTTAGCACATCACTTTCATAAGCATCTAAGGGTTAAAAATTATTGACAAGTAAATGTTACAAAAAAGCATATTCAACTCTTAGTTATCAAAAATACAGTGTACATCAAATATGGGTTGTGGCCTGTTTAGAATTTACATGTTATTTTTTGTGATTACATATCACGAACCCTAAGTTATCATGATTACATATGATAAACTTTTTGTTTTCGCTCCAGATTTTAGATTTCATAATTTAGATCTTTATTTCTAAGCTTTCTAATAGATTTATTCCTGCTTCCATAGATTTCAAATGCTTATATAATTTTCTCGATATTCTAGACAAATTGAACAAAAGAAACAAAACTCCTGGATGTAGAGAACGCACCCATAGTAGGTATTCAGGATATATCATTAATATATATTATGATGTTTGGCTATTAGAGTTTTATTTTTATATTTATTCTATACTTATTTACTTAAATATTTTTATTATTTATAGCATATAGTTGCATTTTTAGTTCCATTTGCATATTTAGGGGAAAATAACGATAAAAATGAAAACATGGGTTATTGGACCTAATTTAAGTTGTAATTTTAATTAAGGACTAAAATACTAATATTGGGCCAATTTTTAATTTGATATTTATTCATGTTAAAAATATGCTATTTCTACAATACCTTTGTGCCTAATTTATGCCCAAAATAATTTTATTTTTGGATTTTTATTTGATTTTATTTTGTTTGTTTATTTTGCAGAAAAAAATCAAAAAGATGAAAAAGTGGTGAAAAATGAAGAGATTACGTCAAAATATTGCAACTCAAACAAGGTCCAAGTCTGACAGCCCAAATAAACTTAACCCAACTCATTCATCAGAAACCATAATCATCTCAACTTCCATCACCATCGAGAAAAAAAGCATCATCCTTTCCTCTGCTCTTCATCATCTTCTCCATCACCATAATCATCATCATATTCTTCACCTTCTCAGAATTAATCACGACAATCAGAATACCCATTGCAACCTTCATCACCATCTTTCATCATCGTTGATCATCATCTCAGAATCATCGATCGTCAGCATCGAGAACCCATCATCAAATATCATCACCGTCATCGTCGAGCATTACACCACCTTCACGACCACATCGCCATCTTCATCAGGATTTCTGTGGTAGTCCGACCCTAAATTTTGTTTATTAATTTCATGTCATTAACCCATGTGATTGAGTTCATTTGATTCATATCATTTCTTTTTTTATATTCCCATCTTTTTATTATTCTCATTTGGACATTTCTAACGGGCCCTTACTTTGCAATTCGGGGATTTCTTCTCGTCAATTTTGGAAATTGAGTTAGGCCTTGATATTTAAGAATTTAATGTTTAAAATTCTTTTTCATGGCATCACAACCATTTATCTCAATTTTTTTTTTAAAAAAAAATATAAAAAAAATTCGTAAATGCACTCGGTTTCAGTTTTTCGCCAAACCCGAGCCCGTTTAAAGTCGATTTCGGTGCGGCAAGACTTGATCCTTATTTCTTTAGCTAAACCCTCTTAATTAAGCCTTAATCCAAGCATGACATTATTGACTTTTCTACCTTAATTTTCAGCCAAGTAAATTGCATATAAATAGTCAAAATTTTTCATTTTAACTCATTCTCCACCAAGCTTGCTAGAGACTTTCTCTCTCTTCCCTCTTCTCTTTCTCTCTCTACACGGCTGGAGCAGCAGCCAAACCACCATCTTAGCCACCTTTAAATCACCAAAAAACCACAAAACGTCCACCCACAACCACCCCTCTTACTTCCTCAAGCATCTAAGATCATTTTAACCTCTTTTCCTAGCACAAAGTGAGTGTTCTTACACCTCTATGCTGATTTTGTTTTTGATCTTTGATTTTGTTGGTTTTTGTTCTTTATTTTGGTTGTATTAATGATGGATTAAGCTGTTTTTGTGGTATTAAGAATCACCTTGTTGAGGGTTTATGGTGGAGTTGATTTTGGATGAAGTTAGGGTTAGGGTTTCATCTTGGGTATGCAAGCTTCTTGTTCAAGTGATATTTATGGCTTGTTTTCTCCATGTTTTTGCTTATCTTTTAGTGTATTGAAGTTTATTATGGTTTTTATGATGTATTGGAAAGATGAGATGGGATTCAAGTTGACCCAAAGTTAGGGTTTTATCCATGAATGCATGGTTTGGACCAAATTTGTGTTAAACTTGAGGTATGTGTTTATGTGCCTAGAAAGTAAGCCTTGTTGGATATATATATGAAGTGAATTTGAGTGTAGTGATCTTGTATGATGTTGGGATGTACCATAGTGTGCTTACATATTCGTAAGAAAGAGTTTAAGTTGAGGTTTGGTGTGAAAAAGTGAGAGAACACCTAAATCAGTGAGGCTGGAAATTTCAGTGAAACAGGACGAACTTTGGAGCAAAGCTGGTAATGATCAGTCAGGAAAAAAATTCTGATTTTTGGTGGGTAGATACGTCTGGATGTTAGCTTTAAAATGAATCTTGAATCGCCTTAATCCGAGGTCTGTGGAGGAAGTTATGGCTATTTTACTGAACCTGGGCAGAATGGATAGAATGGTTGTTTTTAGCACCAAAACCTGACATGTTGTTGTTCTAACCCCATTTTATGAAACCTGTCATAGGAATCCGGTTATGTGCCCTTTAGGAAAGTTTTAGAGGACTTCCTAAGCTGTTTATATTGGGGTCTTACGTCTCAGTTGGAGGTTGGGAGTATAATTTGTGGATTATTCATCCCGTACCTCGTCATAAACCCTACCCTCTAAACTCGCTACTGTGCTTTAACTTGGCATTTCCATACTTTATTTAACTTTATCAGTTTTATAAGCCTTTTCTATTTAACTGATTCACACAAATTCTTTATAAGCCTTTTCTATTTAAGGGTATCCGTTGTACTAATTTTATGTCTGTAATGATTTTGAACAACATCAAGGCCTAAGCTCTCATCCTCACCATTTTAGTACATCTATTTAATATGTGAACTAACTTTTAAAGACCCCAGGTTTGTTCATCGACTGTATCTTTAGAAATCAGCACGTATTTATCGAAATTATAATGTTTTGGTAAGTACATCAATGAATCAATTGAACCAGTTATTTATCACATAATTAGTGACCCCATCAGTTATCAGTTACAGGGCTTTGTCCTTCAGTTACCCGCGCGGCTTCAGGTCAGGTCTTCTGGTCGGCTTGACAGGTGTACACCTATACATAGATTGTAACAGTTACTAAGGGGTGCACTAACAAATAATAATTGGCAATTTAGTTTTATATATATCTCATTCCCTGTTTTAAAATCAAAATGAATTGCAAAGCGGACTCTCATAATTTCTTTCCCCATTGAATCTTTATCAGTACAGGGATGCATGTACTGAGCTTTGGCTCACAGTTCGAAATGTTTTTATGTTTTGTTTTAGGAAAATGCTCAGTAAACCGCTATCAGGCGGGCAGGGAGGCTGAAGGTGATAAATAAATCAGGACTGTCCCTATGATTGGCGGATAGAAGCGCTAAGATGTTTTCATGCCTTTTTGTGGTGCATTTTGGGGTCCCAGCTATATATTTAAACTGCAATATGTATTTTAATGTTATAATTGTAAGCTCAAGCTGGGTTATGTATGATGTAACCCTGGGAAGTTAGAATCATTCATGTGTGTTATTAAATGTTTCGATTACTCGTAATGCCCTCTAAGGATATACTTTGAATTTATGGTTAAACTTTCATATTTTAGGGAAGCCTTGTCCTTGCGGACGGTGGTAACGCCCATCCATGGAGTTCTTGATGTTCAGCTATGATTTATGTGTTATTGGGGCGTTACAATTTCCATCTCTGTTTGCGGCCTATCCCTTCCGTGATCCTTTACTATGTTTTTCTCTTTTTTTTTTTTTTTCTTATTTTATAATATTAGGTCTTCCATAATCTTGTCTTTTTGTGGTGATTTAATATTCTGATGAACAATTATCTATGATGATGATCTGTGGAGCCTTCGGTGATTTATTTTTTGTTTTGTTTAGTCAGAACAATTGCTCAGCTTTGTTAAGGAAATAATATTAAATCCGTTTTTTTTTTTAATCTATTTATTTTGATGTTATTTTTAAAGACAATTGTTCTGGTGTTACTATGTTAGGCTAGTTTAATATTTTTGCTTGACCGAATATTATATAGTTTACCATGTGAAGTTATTTTTTTGAGATAAGATTTATGTGCCTAAATTTTATATTATGTTTATGTGAATAATGTAAGTTGATTTGAAATAATTGTTTAATGTTGAATGTTGAATTATTTTTGTTTGGCCATCTAAATAATTTTAACATTTAATAGTGTTAACTAGTAACAACTTTGGACTAGAAAGGTTAAAAGAATCAACTTAGGTCTAAATTACATTAATCTACTGTTGAGAATTTAATGGTTTAGGTTAGACGAAGTTTTCCCAAAGCCTAATGCTTTGAGTCTTTAATTTGTTATGTTGTAGAGTAATAAGTTAAAAGACTTAAAATAATTCATCATCAGACGTTCTAGGGTGTATTAAATAGTAAAAGAAAATAGGGGTTACAGACATTCTTAACCTTCAGTTTAAACTATTCAGTAAATATAATATGTGCATCGATGATTAAATAATGTAACATGGTAAAATATATATTAAGCTTGAGCAATTTTCTTATTGAGTGATATTTGTTTTCTTTTATTTAGGTTATTTAATTTGTAGGCACTGGAACACGCCTTATATTGGCTAATCTTTATTTATTGTGTTCGATCGTTGATCAGGAAATTATAGTTGTGGCACTCTCAGTATTACTATCATTCCCTAAATAATATTCTTAGTTGTGATTGAAGGTTTTATTTATTTCATTCTTCAAAACTAGAAACTTCAAAGTGCTTTAGGTTTTGTTGAAGAAATCTTCCATGAGTTGGGTAACAAGCCATGTGTAGTTCGTGGATGCACGAGTATACCATTTGCGTAAAAGCATGAAAGCAACATTTTAGTTGGCATTTGATTCTCCATTCCCTTTTGCCTATCACCTTCTATTGGAATTGCTTAAGCCTATTCTGTTTTAATCCAGGTCGAAGAAGGCAGTGAGTTTCCACCGTTGGTATACGATCCTGATAGCATATCCTTATATTGGGGTAAACGACCTCATGATGTTGCAACTCGCATTGTACAGTTGCTTTCAGTCACTGGAGGTTTTCTTTCTCGTATAGCATGGGATATAATTAACAAGAAAGTAAAGGAGGTAAGAACGTGTTTTGGGGTGACATTTCTTTCCCAATGAATGTAATCTTAATCATCCATAAGCTAGCAATGAGAAGATTTCTATTATTCCTTTTGTTTTTCTGTTATTCTTTTTTATTATATTTTTAAAACATCCAATTCATTAGTTCCTTCTAAGCTTCATTTATATGTCTGGCATTAGTTTCAATCTAGTGGACCTAAGCAAAACTAAAGCAGCATGTGTGACATTGGTTTTGAATCACCTTTTCTATGGACTGAATGGTGAAGCTGTAAGTTTCTTCTCCAGTTCAAGGGCATTGCATCATAGTTACCCATTGTCCCCTTGTTATTAAATTTGGTGACAGAGATAGTCAGTGGATTGGTGAATGGTTTCAGAAATTGAGGTGGACTTCTTGGCAGGATTTCATATTATTAACTCTCGATTTCTCATTTGTTCTTTGCTTATAATACTCACTTTTGTGCAAGTCTAATGAGAGCAATTTGGGTTATTTGCGTTGATTCCTAGGGTATTTGAAGCAATATTTGGTCAGAGTTAACTATAGGTGTTGTCATCCGTATTGGGGAGGTGTTATGGCTTCAATGCCTGGCAATTCTGCCATTGTGGGGTTGAACATTTTTCGGCTTCTCATCTTGGTCTTCCTATAGTCCGTTTGTGTAAGTGCAAAGCTATATGGGAGCTAGTTGTGGAGAGATTTTGTGAGATACTGGCAGGATATAAATTAAAGCTTTTGTCTTGGTAGGTTGACTTGGTTCCAAAGCACTTTATGGGGTCTTTTGATTTATTTCATGTCTTTATTCACTGTTCCAGCTAGTGTTGGCAATCTTTTTGAGAAAATCATGATTGACTTACTTTGGTCTAACAAGAGAACAAAGTTTTCATTTGATTTAAACAGGATAATGTTTGCCATTCCAAGCAAGAGGGAGGCCTATTGCCTATGCATAAGGCCGTTCCATTTGATGAATGAAGCTCTTACACTACGTTGCTTTGGAAGTTTACAAAAGGGGTTGATCATTTTGATTGGTGGAAAAATGTGGTCAAGGAAAAACATGGGGTTGATCATTTTGATTGGTGGAGCATGAAGAGGTGTTAGGCTCATGGCATGGGTTGCTGGAAGCAGATTTTAGTAGGCAGAGATTAGTTCAAATTTGTTGTGCAATTTTTAGGTAAAGCATGGGTCTAGAATTTTGTATTGGCATAATGTTTTGTGCTGGAATGAACCTCTCAAGGTTCAATTTCCAAATCTTTCGAAAATGATACACTGCAAAGAGGAAACTATGCAATAAGTGGTGCCTTGGAATGTTTGTCAAAGTTAGTGGAATACGTAGCATTCTTGAGGGAGCCCTAATAATTGGGAAAAGGAGAGTGTTTCTAGTATTCTGGCTTTGCTTCCTAACAAGAAGGCTGCACCTTGTGGCAACGATAAGATTACATGGCGCCATGACTTAAATGAGTATTTTGCTATTGGGAGTTACTGCAATGACATTTATGAAGTGTTGATTTCCCTTGATTTTCTTCAGAAGGCCATTTGGAATCTGAACACTTGTTTTTTGCTTCGGCCATCATCCCAAGAAATATTCTCACGGTTGACGTGCTTGAAAGGAGAAATTGTGACTTGGCTAGTTTGTCTCCTAGCGCTTTGAGGTGGAAGAACCGGAAAACGCCTACTAGTTCATTGTTTGTGGTTTCCTTGCTTTGACATGTTTTTCTCGCCTTAACAGGGATTAATTGGGTGCAACCACTAAGTATCAAGTATGTTGCTGGCATGGAGAATAATGTTGACCTGGGTGGAGTTTAAAAGATGATTGTGTTAGCTATTTGGTGTGCGCATACTTAGAGGGAGAGAAATATTTGCATTTTTGAGGGCAAGGCTATGTCTCATCAAGAATTCAGGCTTTACCTTTTGAGAATATTGATAGTTGGAGTCAAGTTGTCAATTGCGACATAAAGACTTTTTTTATTTTTTTATTTGGTGGGAATTTAAGATTACTTAAGAGAGCTTGAGGACATATAGATTTTTATGGCTAGCCCTTTTGAACGTGGGTGACATCTCTTTTTTGTCATATTAATCCCTTTATTTAATTACTTATTAGAAAAAAAGGAGAAAGAAATTTGTTTTTTGTGGACTAGTAGGCAGTCAATGGTTTTCAATATAGGGTTCAACAGATCTGCCTATTTGTAATTTAAAGGTATGGTTGCTGCATTGAAACACCATTAGTTGCCTAGGTGAGCTTCTCCGGGGATTGATTTACATAATTATGCATTCCTTATATGTACATTTAGAGTTTAGTTTGGAACGCATACAATCCTGGTCTGTGGCATTGGGCCGACTGCATTCAGTTGGTGAGTTGTATTTCCCACTTCAAGATAAAAGGTACATTAAATAATTGTCATTTTCTAAGAGTTTCTTTCTGACAACTGCCTTCAATGAGTAAAACTACTGCATAAATTATGTTCTTAATGACAGTCTCTTCAATGATTGTGATGTTGTCAACCTTGAACTCTCAAGTGATATCTTATTTCACAGCTCGTTTAAAACTGTGTTGGTCCGTGTGACAAGTTTCATATGAGCTTGTCTTTGTTTGCAAATTTTCGTCCATGCTTTCATCTATTTCAGTGTCTGATTAGACTTGGTACAAAGAGAACTTATTGTTCTAGTTCTCCTATATTTCATAGTGAGATTGCACGAGCGATAGAATTAAGGGAGATTGTGACTTCCTTAGGACCTGCATATATTAAACTGGGGCAAGCACTTAGCATCAGAACAGATATACTTTTGCCAGCTACGATGACTGAACTTCAAAAGCATTGTGACAAGGTAAGACTGGGTTCTTTCCATCCTTTTTGTTGCTGAAAATTGTTCCAGGGAAATGTCTGTCCTAGCAGTAGGTCTCTTAGGTTTGGTGCGTTTGCATGTTGCCACATATTACCTTTTTTAGCTGGTTTGCTATACAACTGTTATACTGAACAAGTTATCATTCTAAAGTTCTTAACATGAACCTTCTTTTTTATGATGCTGTGTTTAATGGAACACCTACATTGGTGCTTCTTGTGTTCGCCACATGACAATACAAGTGGAGATTTGCACACGTGCATGCACATAGAGGCATGTGCCTATGAAATAGAGTCTTCAGTCCCCTTCTACATTAGATGCTGAGGGGGAACTTGGGATATTTAACGGTTTACGTTTCATGGGGATTGAGATTCTCTTTAGCCTGTCTCCTGTTTTGCACAGGGTTGTAACTTGTAAGATGATTAGTTGCATTCTAACCATTTCTGAATGGTTGTCAGGTTGTGAGATGATTTGTTGCATTCTAATAATTTCTGAATTGTTGTCTATCTTTTTGTGGTTTGCTTACTGGTCTGCTAATTTATACGGTGCTATTTCTGTTCCCATCTTGTTGTGTGCTGGCAGTATTTTGTTAACTTGAGCAGGTAGGTAGAGTTTGTTGTTGGGGCTGTGTGCTGAGGAATGTAGGAAATAGCATATGTGTTTGCTTACTAAATCTTGCTCAACTTCCTCTTGGTTTTTTTTTAATTATTTGACTTGTTTAATTGGGAGGAGTGATATATGCAATAGTTTTGCTTATTTTATTAGGTTGATTGATGTATTACAAATTTCATCTCAGATGCGAAAGCATATAAAAGCTTGGACTGGGTCAGTTTTATATGACTTGCGTTATAAGTTCTTGGTCTGATTTGTCTTTCCATTTTTCTGTGTGATGGATGATGCAGTTTTCTTGTCTTTGGCAATTTTGCTAGGTTCCTTCATTTCCCGATGATGTTGCAATGGATCTAATTGAGGAGGAACGTGGGAAGCATTGGCATGAAGGGTGTGTTTGGTAGAGGGAAAAATCATTTTTCCAGAAAATCATTTTTCATGAAAAATATTTTCCCAAGAAAAATGATTTTCCACTTATATTTTTAGTTGTTTGGTGAAATGGAAAATCATTTTCTTTCCACTTCATTTTTTGCTATTTGATAGAATGAACCCTCCATCTTCACTTCATTTCATTTTACCATCAACCTCCTTCCCTACTAACTACTCTGACCCAACCCAACCAACGAATTCTGTTTCTCTCTCCTCTTCAAAATCAATCCCAAAACATCAGCAAAAAATATACACAGTAACAAACCCAACAAAAGAGAGAGTCAACATTAATGAATCTCAATTTTTTCACTACTCCCAAGGATTACCCAGTTGACTTTGACTGATATTAAATCCAGATTAAAGAAAATGGAAAATGGGGAGATGATGGGTGTCTCAGATTGCGAAGTTTATCAAAAGGGCAACTGTAACAAGATCAGAGAACTCAAGAAATAATTACAGATATTAACGATGGAAATCATCGATGAACATGATGAACATGAAGAAGAGGGGAAGAATGAGAGACAAAATAAGAATGAAAATAGAGTAATTCTAGGCACAATTAAAAGAAAATAGAATGAGAAACAAAATTGGGTAATGAAAATTTGGCTTGGAAAATCATTTTCCCTACTTTTTCAAGGGAAAACAATTTCCTTCAAATGGGGTAAAATGATTTTCCCCTGAAAATGATTTTCTCCTCCTTGTTTTACCAAACGGCGTAAAATGGAAAAATCATTTTCCAAGAAAATCATTTTCCCCCCTACCAAACACACCCGAAATTTATTCTGAACTTTCACCTTCTCCAATTGTTGCTGGTAATCTATTATATTTTTCCTTTTGATTTGGGTACTATTGTATTATTTGAGCCATTAAATTTGATATTGTAACCCATTTGCATTATATGTTGGAATTTTCCAAGAATAAAATAAAAATTGCAGGTTTTCATAGTGCTTATCCGAAGATGTGGATAAGCATGGTGCTCTTTCAAGTTTACCCTCCTTATCTCATCCTTTCGGTGAAAAGGTGGATAAGTATGGTACCTCTTCAAATTTTAACCGCCCGACCCTATCCATTTTTTGTGCCTCTTCAGGCATGATCACTTCTCCATATAAGGAGGAGTAAAATCACAATCACAGGCATAAAATCAATGTGAGTGACTGCAGCATCCTCATCGATTAATCTTTGAGAAAACCTTGAAACACACACTTGTTTTACCAAGTAGATTATTCCTAAGATTATTTGTGGTGCAACAAATAAGTCTTAAGGAAAGTGTTCATTTTCACGATTTACTTGGTTGATCCTGTACCATATTCAATCCAATTTTTCTAACAATCTTAAAACTTATTTGAGATGGCGTCAATTCGTGAAATGACATCCAACTTTCAGAAATTGGACAGGTTCGAGGGTGTGGGCTTTCGTCGCTGGCAAAAGAAGATGCATTTCCTTCTTACAACTTTGAAGGTCGTGTATGTGCTCAACACTCCCTACCCAATAGAGACGGAAAATGAGACTTTGGAGCAAGCCCGCCGCAGATCCAAGTTCGAGAACGACAACTAAATTTGTCGAGGCCATATCTTGAATAGCATGTCAGACGCCTTGTTCGATATCTATCAAGGCATGGAATCAGCAAAGTAATTATGGGAGATGCTAGAGAACATCTACATGACAGGAGATGCCTCTAGTAAGAACTTCCTTGTAAGTCAATTTAATAACTACAAGATGGTCGAAGGACGCTCTGTTCTCGATCAATTGCATGAAATTCAACGAATCCTAAGTCACTTCAAGCAACATAAAATGCACATGGATGTGACCATTATAGTTTCCTCTATAGTGGACAAGCTTCACCCCTCTTAGAAAGACACTAAAAGAACTTTAAAACATAAGAAAGAAGATATGTCACTTGAGGAATTGGCTAGACATCTTTGAATAGAAGAAGAGTTACGTGTGCAGGATGAGTTAAAGGAGCATGTCTCCAAGATTCATGTTATCGAAGATATCGAGTCAAGTTAAGTGCCAAAGGGAAACAAGAAGAGACCTAATCAGGACAACAACAACAACAAGGGCAACAAGAAGGCTAAAGTGGTTTGTTGGGAATGTAACAAACCGGGCCACAAGAAAAGAGATTGTACCATTTGAAAGTGCAAATATGGCTTGAACAACCAAAAGGTAAAGGCAAAGGACAACTTTGTAGCCATGATCAATGATCAAATCAACATTGTCCAAAGTGACAATGATTGGTGGGTTGATTCGGGTGCTTCTAAGCACGTGTGTAAGGATCGCTATTTCTTCAAGACTCTTGTGTCGATTGAAGATGGAAAAGTGCTCTACATGGGCAATACTTCTAATGTTGATGTTAAAGGAATAGGCCAAGTAGAGTAAGTCTTCACTTCTGGAAAAATTCTTACTTTAAATGATGTATATTTTGCGCCGGAAGTTAGAAAGAATCTTGTTTCTGGTTTTCTTCTTAATAAGTTTGGCTTCAAACAAGTGTATGAGGTCGATAAGTTTATCCTATCTAAGGGGAGTGTCTTTGTAGGGAAGGGTTATGCTAGTGGTGACATGTTTAAATTAAATGTAATTACTCCTTCTAGTGGTAATAAGATGAATGATTCTGCTTATATGCTTGTGTATTCTTTATCTTTTCTATGGCATAATCGTTTTGGACATGTTAATTACAAAAGATTAAAAGATATGTCAAGACTTGAGTTAATTCCTGATTTTGATGGAAACATCGAGAAATGTAAGACAAGCATGTTAACAAAGATCACTAGCAGCTCTTTTCCAACTATTCAAAGAATCACCAAATTACTTGAATTAATTCATAGTGATTTAGGTGATTTTCATAACACTCCCTCTTTTGGGGGAAAGAAATACTATGTCAATTTCATTGATGATTTTACAAGATATTACCAAGTATACCTTTTACATGCTAAAAGTGAAGCACTAGACAGGTTTAGAATATTTAAGAAAGAATCTGAGTTGTATTGTGAAACCTTCATTAAAAGACTAAGATCGAATATGGGTGGTGAATATTATGATCCAAATTATTTCCAATCAACTGGTATAATCCATGAGGTCACAACACCTTATATACCACAACAAAATGGTGTGGTGGAAAGGAAAAATAGAACACTAACTAAAATTATCAATGCTACGCTTTCCAAATCCGGTTTTAGTGAAGGCGTTTGGGGTGAAGTGATGCTCACAGCATGCTACATCCTAAATAGGGTTCCTAATAAAAGGAATTCAATTACTCCGTATGAATTATGGAATAAGAAAAAGCCAAACCTGAGTTATTTTAGAGTTTGGGGTTGTAGGGCTATTGTAAGAGTCCCAAAACCCAAGAAAAAGAAATTGGGGGAAAGGGGAATTGAGTGCATCTTTATAGGCTATGCTGAACGTAGCAAAGCCTATAGGTTTTTTTGGTAATAGAACCAAATGCTTCTATTACGGTTAACATCGTGATAGAATCAATTGATGCCATTTTTTTATAAAACTAGATTCTCCTCAATTCCTAAACCAAATGATTTTATTCCAACCACTATGACTCCAAGTAATGATCAAGAACAAGGAGACATAGTGGAAGTAAGGAGAAATCCTTTGGTTTTGATTTCTTTGTCTATTTGATAGAGAGAACAAGAGATTCCATTGAAAATAAAATACCCTATGTTTATAGCATTAATTCGGATCCTAACTCATTTAAAGAGGCTATGGAATCTCAAGATGCTTCTTTCTGGAAAGAAGCAGTCCAAGATGAAATGGACTCAATCACGAAAAATAACACATGGGTCTTAGTTGATTTACCCCCCGGGATGTAAGTCTATCACATCAAAGTGGATCTTTAAAACAAACGGAAAGTAGATGGTACCATAGAAAGGTTCAAAGCCCGGATGATTATAAGGGGTTTTAACCAAAAACATGGTATTGACTACTTTGAAACATATGCACTGGTGGCTACGATTGCAACCATAAGAGTTCTTATTGCCCTTGCCGCAATTCAAAAGCTCGTAATTCACCAAATGGATGTGAAAACAGCATTCTTAAATGGTGAATTAGAGGAAGAGGTGTACATGAATCAACCAGAAGGTTTTGTCATTCTGGGACAAGAAAACAAAGTATGCAAACTCATAAGATCGTTATATGGCCTAAAACAAGCACCTAAGCAATGGCATCAAAAGTTTGATGAAATAGTGCTATCTTATGGGTTTAGTATCAATGAATCAGACAAATGTGTATATTCCAAGTTTGAACATGGAAAAGGTGTGACTATATGCTTATATGTTGATGACATGCTAATTTTTGGCACTACTTAAAGGAAGTAAAGAAAACCAAGTGTTTTCTATCTTCCAAGTTCTCCATGAAAGACATGGGGGAGGCCGCCATCATAGTCGATATTAAGATCATTAGAAAACCTCTGTCTTGCTCGGGAAAGTATGAAACAATGTTATGCCTATGCTTCGACCAAATGGGCAGCCTGGAAGACTAGATGAAGAAAGCCTGGATTGCGATGGTGAGAAAGTTGATCTGTGTAGGAACCTAATAGTGGACACAAAGGAAGAAGATTTGCATATATAAGTAAGGCAAAGCTTTTTCATCTGAGGCAAATGTTCATAGTGGGGCATAAGCCTTGAGTTACGGAAGTCAATATTCAATTTCGTGGGCACAATTATGCGTTATCATGGTTTCAAGGCATAATGGATTCAATAATTGCCCTCTTTTCTTCATTCGTTACACCTCCTTGGTGGCATTATGATAAGTTGTTTATTATCCACATGGGGAGCTTCTTTTTTACAAAAAGTGTTTTTTTTGGGGGGGGGGGGGGTTGGGGGGTATGCTTAGACAAAAATCTCAGAGACTGTTTACCAACCCCCTCCCCCCCCCCCCCCAAAAGAAAGAAAGAATAACCTATAGGGACTGAGATCTTCTAAAATGTGTCTATGAGATCTTTTCTGTTTTCTAAATTGATTATATGAGATGTATATAATAGCTTGAGCATCCACCATGTCAAGAGTGTTTCATGCCTGATGAACTCATATCACGGTTGGAATTGTTGTGTTTGAAGTAAATTTTCTTTGCAACAGATCTAGTTACAAAGTTGACTAACGATCAGAAGTATGGGATGATTGAGCTATTGCTCACCTAATCCAACGACATTATGGAGCTATTGTTAAAGACTTTGTCAAGCTGGGTTTCATACCAAAAGGAGTCAATTTGGAACCCATTTTGCCTGTCCTGGCAAAGGTTTTTGACCAAGCACTTGAAGGAGGGGGTGCGAAGAATATTAATTTTCAAGAGCTTGCGTCAGACTTGGCACAAATAACATTTGATTATCCATTCAGGATACCTCCTTATTTTGCTTTGATAATTCGAGCAATAGGGGTGTTAGAAGGCATTGCTTTAGTTGGAGATCCTGACTTTGCTATCGTTGAAGAAGCCTACCCATACATTGCACAGGTACCTTTTTTTTAAAAAAAAAATAAATATTGGAGGAGATATTTAGCGATTAATGATATGCTGTTCTGCAATTCGCCTCATTATGTCCAATGACGACTCCAGTGCTTCTTATTCCATTGGTTTCTCTATTAGCACGAGAGCTTAGATAAGGTTGACGGGTGGCAGAAGATTGCATTCATTTAAAGATATTCATCTTCACTGTTTATTTATGCATAAGGCATGCTACTATTATGAATTTAGCGTAGTGTCAGAGCTTTGCATTTGATTATACTAGATTTGAAAAACAAATACATTCTTAAATATGGTGAAGAATTGTGAATTGATCCTAGAGGAGTTTCCGTTCGCTAGGTTTTCACGGTTAAGAAGTTGGAGGATACAACCTACCGATTGGTCCACTTGATTTTTCCTAATTGGAATTGTCTTGACCAAACAGTATGGGAAAGTGACTTTATCTGGTCAGGTGTGACTGGGAAAGTGACTTTATTTGTCATATTTCAGTTCTGACATGCATTACTGTTTCCCTTACCTCAGTATTTTGTAGCCAAGAACTTCCCTTCGTTTATCATTTCTCTACTAATTTGGAAGCCCAAAAAGCCTATACAGGATGGCCATAGTCCTTTTTTTTATTGTTTCTTTTTGAATGGCTAGCTTTATCAGCCGTGAGTTCTTGATTACGTTAGCCGTTGATGTTATCTTATGCATTAGCTGTTTTATGAGTAATTATCCCCTCTCCCCCGGGGCGTGGGAAAAAGTTGCTTGGTAAAATGCCTTTATGCCATAGTCTTTTTTTATTGTTTATTTATGCTTGGATCTTTATTTACTATTTGTCTAATTTCTTTTTTACTATAAATTTCCGTTTGCCACATTTAAAATCACGTTGCTGGACAAAACACTATTTTGTTATCTATTTGCACATGAATTTACTCAAGGGGTTTTTGAAGAAGATTGAACCTCAGTGAAGTTCCAAGCGAACAACATGCGACCTGTGAACCATCATTTCTTGTTCTACTAGCTATGTTGGAATTTGTTGAAAATTGAACTAGGCAACTTGCAGTCTTTAGCTAGGCAAGCTCTTGTAAGATTGGTGGCTGGGAGCTTGAAAATGATGCAGTGATCATTTCCCATCTGGATCATACCCTGTGCATTCTTCAATCTTCATTAATAATTGTCAACTTCACATATTAGTATAGGATGTGGGTGAGTAGAATGTTAGCAGAGGATGGTATGACCCTATATCTGGAAGTTCTCCCTGCTATTAGGTGATGTTTTGCTGGAATAACCAATTATCCCTTATTTCATCTCTTCTCTCCTTTCCCTCTCTCTCTTTCTTGTTTCTTAGGGTCTACTAGGGAGGAGAAAATGGGTAGGAGTTAATAAGACTAGGAAAGCGTAGGAATTAGGGATTTGAATGAGGGTATATTTTCTTATGCTTGGAAGGTTAATTGCTTATCATTGGAAAATAGCTTAAAATGGTTGACTGTATATTGTCATGCTGGAAAAAATGAAGATATTCATTCGAATAATTGCAGCAGACAATAAGCGAGCGAGCGTGAGAGAGAGAGAAAGAGAGCGTATGTAGAGAAGGCTAGTGATTGGGGAAAAACTCAGATATTGCCCAATGGGCTTTTAAGGGGGTTGCCCAATAAACCAGGCCCACAAGCATGCCAAAGGCCTATAGGAACACCATCCTAGGGTCACCCGTAGACCCACACTCAGGGGCCCGAGACGTAACCCTAAGGGCTCCCTCAAGGCCCAACAGCTCTGGGACCGGCGACCCAAACAGGCCATTCAGATAAGATTACTATTCTACCCCTTTCCCAAATAGGGCTATAAATGGTGACCTGCTTTCTTTAGGAAGGGGGTCCACGACTATGGAAATTGACTCTATAGCATTTACACTTTCTGGAGCACTCAACTGACTTGACCGTCGGAGAGGTGTTCCCCGGGCCACAACCCGAGGTTGGTCCTTTTTGCAGGTCGCAACCCAAAGAGCTGAGGACGACGTCGTGTTGATCGCCAGCTGTCAAATAAACCTGCTCTTTCATCCCACGTCATCAACATCACCACAAGACTGATTCTGGGCGGAATCAGATCCCGGAATCAGTCTTGTGGTGATGTTGATGACGTGGGACGAAAGAGCGGGTTTATCTGACAGTTGGCGATCAACACGACGTCGTCCTTGGCTCTTTGAGTTGCGACCTGCAAAAAGGGCCAACCTTGGGTTGTGGTCCGGGGAACGCCTCTTCGACAATCAAGTCAGTTGAGTGCTCCAAAAAGTGTGATGGATCTGCCGATGACCAAGCTAGGGTTCAATAGAATACAACTAACTTAGCAACCAAAGGAAGATAACATCAAGGGGAAACTAAGGAAAATGGTCACATCAAATGATGGTTGTGAGGCATCAAGTGTGTGAAGGGAGAATGGAAGCTTAGAATCAAGTGATTCTAAGTGATAAAACAAGAGAATCGTGATGTATTCAAGTGTATAACACAAGGGGGAATGCAACCAAACTAGTAACCACCAAGAACACAAGGCACAAAAGGCCTAATCCCTCGAATTCAAGGTGGCACGGTCGTGCCTAATGGCACGGGCTGACCGTGCCAACTTTCGGTTAGCAAAAACCGTGAAGAGGAAATGGGCACGGTTTGGGGTGTTTGGAAGTTTGGCTTGATGCTAGGTCTTTTGAAGGTGTTTTATGCATGGAAATGGATTTGTAAAGGGTTATGGAAGTGTGGAATGAGAAGATGAATCAAAGATAAGAATTACTAACTTAAGATTAAAGCTAGCAAACTCACTTTAACTCACTTTTGGACCTTGAGTGTAAACACTGAAATTGGATAGAACTAAACTTAGGCTAGGATACAGAAACACCTCCAAGCTAAGTTTAGGGCCCTTAAACAAAGTGTTAAGATACAGAAACACCACTTAACATTTGCCTAAGACTCACTTGAACACCACCTTAATTGGCCTAATTAAGGATAAGCAAGTAAGAGTTTGAAAGAGGAAAACACAAATGCTCTCAATCTGATTTTATCACTCAAAGGGGTTGTATATCCTTTCATGCTATGGCCGTGTGTCCTTTAATAGGCAGCAAGCAATGGCCAAGCTTTGAAAATACAAGCTAGTAACATGACTCCTACCTTTCCTTCATGCTTAGGAAAGGTATTAATGCTAATTACAACCTGAATTGCACTAACCTAGATTACAACATTCTTAACCTAAACTAATACATTGAAATACAAAGTAAAACTATGTCTAACTTATTAATACATAATTACACACTTAAACTAAGATTAATCCAAGCTGAATTTGCTGCTACAATCTCATTGGACAGCCGCAAAGGCATTACGGCTGGCCAATAGGAGTTAAGCAACTCAATGCCACCAATCAAGCTCCCATTGGACCTCCTCTTGGCCATGCAACCAATCAATGAAGGATTAGAAGTGTGTGCCAAGCATAGATGGTCGTGCCTAGCTGCATTCAAGTGAAGAACTCTGGATGGAGGTTTTAAAAGAACCGGTTTATACAAAACCGGGTTCAGGGGCAGTTTCGTCCGGTTTTTATGCAACTTGTTAAGCATAGCAAAAATGGGTATGGTTGTGATTTTAATCATGGGGGGGGGGTAACTTTAGGATGTCTATAATCCCCCCAACAAATAAATCAAGGTTAGGATACGTTTAAGTAGGGTAATTAGGCTTAAACATTTTACCGCGCTGATTAGGGCCTAATCTGACTGGTTCGGAAAAACACCTTGTTTCTTCATCCTCTTGTGTGCATAATTGGAATTTGATGCTTGGAACTGCAATTACACATCTTGAGGACTCCAAAAATGTATAAATTCGTAACTTAAGCATTAGTATAGCTTAAGTTATGATTTAAACAAAACCGGGTTGTTTCTGGTTTGCTGGACAGTTTTGACACATCTTGGTAAATGGCTGATTTGAACGACCAAATGAACTCCAAATTGGATGCAACTTGTCTTGTTGGAAAGCTTACATCTTAAGCTTGAAATCCATCTAAAAACTTCAGACATAAACCATTTTGATGCGGGTCGAAATTTGCTTGCAAAATAGGGTCAGTGTTGGATTCTTCCCTTTTGTCCTGCAATGAAGCAACTAAAACAAAACTTGGATGATTTAATCACCCTTTATCCAGCATATTAACATAATCTAATTGATTTGATTCTTTCTAATCAAAGGGGATGGAGAGGTCTCCATCAAAGTGTAAATGCTATAGAATCAATTTCCACAGTCGTCGACAATCTGATTCCGCCCGGAATCAGTCTTGTGGTGATGTTGATGACGTGGGATGAAAGAGCGGGTTTATCTGACAGCTGGCGATCAACACGATGTTGCCTTCGGCTCTTTGGGTTGCGACCTGCAAAAAGGGCGAACCTCGGGTTGTGGTCCGTGGAACGCCTCTCCGATGGTCAAGTCAATTGAGTGCTCTAAAAAGTGTAAATGCTATAGAGTCAATTTCCACAGTCGTCGACCCCCTTCCCAAAGAAAGCAGGTCACTATTTATAGCCCTCTTTGGGAAAGGGGTAGAATAGTAATCTTATGTGAATGGCCCGTTTGGGTCGCCGGTCCCGGAACCGTTTGGCCTTGAGGGAGCCCCTAGGGTTACGTCCCGGGCCTCTGAGTGTGGGCCTGCCGGTGACCCTAGGATGGTGTTCCTGTAGGCCTTTGGCATGTGTGTGGGCATGGTTTATTAGGCAACCCCCTTAAAGGCCCATTGGGCAATATCTGAGTCTTTCCCCAATTTGCTAGAAAAAAGGCACTGAAATGCCTCCAGAGCTAACCAATAATTTACTTCAGGATAGAGAGGTGGGCAGAGTATCAAAACTGATGTCTAAGGTTGAGGGGGTAAAACCATCAGTCAACATTTTCAAGATGGGAGCATGCCTAATAGCTTCATACTCGCTTCCTAATTTGGGCGTCAAAAGATGAGGATAAATAGGAATACATAGGGTTACTGGTTACTGCGTACTCCATCTTACTCTTCTCCCAAGTGAAGGTTAAGGACAATAGCTAATTAACCCGCTCTTGCCACTCATTGCTCTCCTCCCAAGCAGGACCTGAGCAGTTACTCTCCAGCCCCAGGCTGAGTTTTGGACAATCCATAGCATAACATAGCATAGGGACCAATGTCAAGTTGCATAAGGCTGAAGCAATCCATTTTTTTTTTACGAGTTGTCACAAAGTGCATTAGAAAGACACCGAAGTTGTGCCAGCCATGTATAAATGGGGCAATTACTAAAAATCGTTATGCCTTCATGCTCTCATGTATAAAATTATCTACAAAATCCCAAAACAACTCAAGTTTTTGCAATTATTAAGCACAAGACTCTAGCTATACAAGAGTCTCAAAAAGCTGAGCTTTTGAGATTTTGATAGGATAAGGCCCTGTCCTAAAAAATCTGACGATTCCTTTCCTTTCAAGTACACCACTTCTTCATTCTTCTTCTCTAATCCACCACATCTTTGACCGAAGATGGTTGCACCGACTAACACCCATCAGGGACACAGATAAATGCCAAAGAGACGAAGCCCAACTACAACGGATAAGGAGATAGTCCATCGTTTCCTTCTTGCACATAGAGCGCCTAATGGAACCATTAAAATTTCTTCTTTTAAGCAAGTCTTCTGTGTAAATCTTTTCGTTAGTGGCCGTCAAGCAAAGAAGCACACTTTTCATATGTGCTTTGGACTTCCAAATGGCCTTAACAGGAGGATTAGGACAATTCCTACCATCATAAAGCATCTGACTAAAACTCTTTAACAGTGAAAGAGCTTTTAGGGTCATAAGGCCAAACGATCTTATCAATGCCCTGAACTAATACATTCACCATCATAAAGTCTTTAATAACAACAACGACAACAACAACACCTCCTAGTGTAGGTCCCGCTTTCGTGGGGTCTGCGGAGATCCAACTGTAGGTAACCTTACCTCTACCGGCATTTCTACACGTAAAGAGGCTGATTCCAAGAGACCCACAAAAAGGATTTTCTGAAAATCTTTTGAGGAAGAAAGGATTTGTGAAAATATTTAAAGAGAAAATTAAGGACAAATAACAGGATGACTAAGATAAATTAAAAAGACCAATATGAACAAAATATCAGAGGTGTGTAACATAAGAATAATAAATCAAAGGAACGTAACGTACCTTAACAACCAGAGGTAAACAACCGATGTGTCTGCCCCAAAGAAAGTAATACCTGCATACAAACACAACAAACAAAATCGAAAAAAAAAAACCACTCCCAGCACGCTGCCCCTGCAACCAAAAGACAACTACGGGGTCGACTCTCTGCAATCTAAGATCTTAATCCTATCCTGCCATAGCTTCATATCCTAAGTCAGGTCCTTCGTCAAACCGACAACTTTCAAGTCCTCTTTAATCACTTCGTCCAAACTCTTCTTTGGTCGTCCCCTCCCTCTTTTGCCTTCGGGGATGTTGATCATGTCACATCTCCTCACCAGAGCGTCCACACTCCTCCTTTTTACATGGCCAAACCATCGGGGTCTTGTTTCTCTCATCTTATCTTCGATGGGAGCTACTTTAACTAAGTCCCTGATTACATCATTCCTAATTCTGTCTATTCTCGTATAACCACACATCCACCTAATCATCCTCATCTCTCATACCATCAATCTTTGAACTTGCGTCTTTTTTAGAGACCAACATTTTGATCCATAAAGAACAGCCGGTCTAACTACCATACGATAGACTTTGCCTTCCAAACCAAGTGGCACCCTCTTATCACACAACACACCTGAGGTATACTTCAATTTTTGCCAACCCATTTTTATTCGGTGGTTAATATCTTCATCAATATCCCCATTCTGCTGAATGAACGAGCCTAGATACCTAAACTTATCAACCTTAGTTGTCAGCCTCTCATCCACGTGACTTCTCCCCCCGCGTTTACCCTTCCACTAAAACAACAATGAAGGTATTCTGTTTTCGATCTACTTACTCTAAAACCTCTAGATTCCAGTGTATGCCTCTATCGCTCCAACTTGTCATTAACTCCCTGTCTAGTCTCATCAATAAGAACAATATCATTTGCAAATAGCATACACTAGGACAACTCTATTTGTAGATGATATTGTTCTTATTGGTGATACTAGACAAGGAGTTAATGACAAGTTGGAGCGATGGAGGTATATACTGGAATCTAGAGGTTTTGGAGTAAGTAGAACGAAAACGGAATACCTTCATTGTTGTTTTAGTGGAAGGGTAGATGCCGGGGGAGGGGAGAAGTCACCCTGGATGGGAGGTCGACAACTAAGGTCGATAAGTTTAAGTATCTAGGGCCATAGGGGCTCTTAACAGTGAAAGTGCTATTAGGGTCATAAAGCCACACAATCTTATCAATGCCCTCACCTATTACATTCATCGTGGCAAGAGTTTACAGAAAATCGCAGATGCAATCCTTTTCCTAATCGTAGGGGCTTCTTGAAAAAAAATTATGTTCCAATGACTTTGGTCACCATTCTAAGAGACCACATCTTGCAGTGTAGTTTATTTTATTTTATTTTATTTTTTTAGAAGTGCTATCCTAAAAAGATCAGAAAATTAAATCTTGAGAGGCTGATCCTCGTGCTAAACATCATCCTAAGAAAGCTCCGTAGACCCATTCTTCACTTCAAAATGCATCAAGGATTTGAAACTTCCCAAACCTACTAAAATAGACTTCCACCAACCTACCTCATGAGTGTAGGGGGCTCTTATTATTCCACAAACCTATAAAATCAACCCCATATTTTGCGATGACCTCATTCCTCCAACGAGCATTTTCATCTTTGGGAAAACGGCACAACTACTTGGTCTTAAGAGCTTTATTCATATGGTGAAGATGTCTTATGTCTACCACTCATCTTATGCCCACCCCTCCTTGCTTGGAACAACAAAGTTTTCGCTAATTAACTGAATGGAAACCACTACTGGTTACATTGTTGGACCAAAGAAAGTCCCTCATAATTTTCTCCAGCATCGCTAGCTAGGATAATAACAAGGACATGAAATAAATAGGGAGACTCCTTAAAGTGCTCTTCAATAAGGTTAACTTTCCCCTTTGGATTTATTTCCACCCTATCAATTTCTTATGGAACATTTCTACAATTGGTTCCCACACAATGCTCTTGAAATTTGCACCAAGGGGTAGCCAAGGTAAGACGATGGAAGGTAATCAATTCGACAGCCAAAGAAATCACCCAAGTGCTCAAGCTCAGGAGCCTCACCAACAAGAATGTGAAAACTTTTTGAAAAGCTCACTCTGAGCCCAAACATAGCCTGAAATAACAGAAGGATGCATCTCAAATATTCAAGATTACTCTCATCAGGTTTGAAGAAGATCAAAATGTCATTCGCAAAGAGAAGTTGTGAGATCAAGAAATTGTTACCAAGTTGAAAACCTTCCAAAAAAACCCATGTAAGTCACTTTGTTCACAAGTTTACTAAGACTGTTCATCATCAAAATGATCAACAAAAGGGGAAAGCGGTCCACTTGATGAAGCCCTCTCGGACTAGAGAAACCCTGTGGCTTCATCATTTGTCAAGACCGAAAAGCGGACGGTAGGAATGCACAAGAACACCGATCTCCTGTACTTGCTAGGAAATCCCATTTTTCAATAATAGCCATTAGGAAATTCTAGGAAACATGATCGAAGAGGTATTTTCAATATTAATCTTATGTAGAACTCCTAATTTCTTGGATTTGATTGAGATGAGAAACGATGCATTCTTTAGCAACAAAAAATGCTTCCAAAATTTAAGTGCCTGGGTTGAAAACATGCTGGCTTGGACCAATTGCCAATAAATTTTTTCAATCTTAAAGCTAGGACTTATAGCTAAAATTTTATAGGCACTTCCCACTAAGCAAATGAGTTAAAATGCTTGGTGTCATTTTCCCCAACCATCTTAGGAAACACGTTGATAATAATGGCATTGAGACTTTTCTCGAAAACATCACTTTTTTTTTGGGTAAGCAATCAAAGATGTATATTAGGACACCAAGGGGATGTCACCCATGTACAAAAGGGGCAATACAAAAACATTATGCCCTTAAGCTCTCATCCATTATGCGAGTTGATAATGACGACATTGAGACTTTTCTCGAAAACACCACTCGTTTTTTTTTTTTGGGTAAGTAATCAAAGATGTATGTTAAAATGCTTCCAAAATTTAAGTGCGTGGGATGAAAACACCACTCATGTGAAAATCTGCAAATAATACCATTAATCTCCCCTATCACAAAACTCCAACAATGATGGAAGAAAGTAATGTTAAAGTCCTAAAATCATCAGGTCCTGTATCATTATCAATACCTAAGTCATTGATCGCATGCCAAACTCTTGGTTTAAAAAAGCAGGCGCACTGAGGTGCGAGGCGACCACTGTGGCACCTCACAGTGGGCGAGGCGAGGTGAATCTTTTAAGGGCGGTGAGGCATGCGCCTCAGTGTGCCTCAAACTGAGGCGCAAGGTGACCGAAGCGACGACTTTATTGATCTTAATTGAGAAGTGAAGCTATAGGACAAAGAGGAGAACTTTTGACCATTAAGATCACCAAATTCGTTAAAAATTAACACTTTATCTTAGTCTTACGTCGAGATTTCGAGCATAATCCCTCATGCAATTGACAAACCCTAAGATTAAAAACCCCAATTTTCGAAGTGTCAAGTATGGAGACCTAATGCTACCAAAGGTGGTCAAATGTCCATCTTCATATTGTTCCAGTGGTCGATCTTCACTAGAATTGGTGTAGTGGGCTCTGGTTACTAGCTTTCTTCTTCCATGGTGTGTGGGGGTCGTTAGAAGTCTAGATGAGATGGGGCTAGGTTAAAATTTGTGCATATTATTTCCTTTTTCATTCATAGTTTTATTTAGTAAAGATTTCCTGTAGTCTTAATTTGGTATATTGTGTAAAATTCTTTCCTTTTCCTTTTATCTTCTATTTAGGAAAGAATCAGCAATATTTTTTTGTTTTATTATATTATTCTGAGTTAAAGAAGTTGTTTTTCTTTCCCATCTCTCAGTTTTGATTTTTTTCTTTCCTTTATAAACTCTCTAAAAAAGGCACAAATGCCATTAAAATGTTTTTCTACTTAGCGCTACCACTAAACTAGATTAGTAGGTTAAATAGTGCCACTTGTTCAAAAAATAACTGGTGACCATCGGTTTTAATATAATTTACCTTTAAACTTTGATAGGTTAGTTGCAAATATTGGGAAAAGAAAAGAGAAGGGTAAAAAGGGGGTGGGGGAGGGAGGGAAAACGAAAAATGCCAACCCCGCCTACAAATCATCCCCTTCAAGTAGGGGTGTTCAAAAAGATCCAAAACCAAATACTTGAACCGAAAACCCGATACCGGATCCAAAAATTCGGTATCCGAACCAAAATATTCAAAAAATTCAGTTCGGGTACCCGAATCGATAATTTTTTCCGATATTTGGTTCGGGTATGGGTCGGTCAATTTACAAATTCGGGTACCCGAAAACCCAATTTTTAAAAAACAAAATTAAATTTTTTTTTTAATAACACTAAAACTTTGATGTGTTGCATTGCTTGGTCGGGATGTTTAGCATATTAGTAGTTTAGTATTTTGGATTTGGATTGCTTGAGTTCTAATTATGTGGACCGTGAGCATGGTATGGTGCAAAGTTACGATATTAATAAGCTTTAATTTCGAGGTGTGAAGTAATTGAAATTTGATTGTTATGTGATGATATTGTATAGTATTTTGATTCTAGGGCACAAACAAGAATGGGAAATTAGGTTAGGTATGCATGTGGTTTAGGGCATAAACAAGGAGTTGACCTTTTAAGGAAATTACAAAAATTATAGAAAAAAGGGAACAAAAAAGTTTGGATTAACACACAACAAAATTGCTTGGCAAAAAAAGAAGGTTCAAAAAAATTGGACTATTGGGTAACCAAAAACCCGAACCATAATTATTGGGTACCTGAAATCGGGTACCCAATAATTTTCGGTTCAGATACGGTTTGCCCTCCGTTCCGAAATTTTGGGTACCCGAACCGAAATCTCTTTTGGTTCGGGTACCCAAACCATGAATACCCCTACCTTCAAGAAACACCTAGGGTTTGAACAAAACCCTAGAGCCAAAATTGAGCAAGAATTGTTCATCAACTAGAGAAATTGACTTGGAGGTTTTGTTCATCGAAATTTTCCGATCACAATGAACCCTAAAATGTCTTCTTCTATTGGTCGAAGCCCAACCATCGCTTGCAGACCATGCCTATGTTTCTTGGTTCACATCAACTTTTGTGATTGTGGAAGTGTGAAATTATAACTAGAATGACCAAGATTTAAAATGCATGGTGGATGTGAGCATTTTGAGTGGATTGATGACTCATTTTATGACAAAGTCAGATCAATGGTTGTGGCACTAATGGTGAAGAATGAGTCATTGGTTTGAGAAATTAAGGCATTGCAGAAGATGAAGGAAAGAGAAGTTGAAAAGTAAGCGGCGAACACGCTGAAGGAGAAGCATGTTAAGCTGAAGGTTGAAGTATATGGTTATCAAATGAGGAATAGGCTTATGATGTGAGGACTACTGTTGGTTGTTACTATTATTTCAACAGCTATTGGGGGGGGGCATTGTAGGTACATGAGACAAGGGCATATGTAGGCTTATGATGTTGGGGGTAGTTTGGAGTTGTTTTTGGGTGAGAGCTCAAAATCTTCCCTTTTTATTGCTTAGAAACAATTGCAATGTTATGGAATGCAAATGAATTGCACAATGCATGACTGAAATGTTTGAATGAAATGAGACAAAAGTTTGCAAAATGTGATTTCATATAGATGGCATTATTGGTTACATACATATGTTTACATTGCATAACTTGGTTTGTATGTTATACCACCAAAAAATAGGCCTAACTTTAGTTAAGTATATATCATGTACATCCATGTACATATCGCCCCAAAAGGAACACCTTGTTCTACAAACATGTACATTCAACTACATCATATATCCTCTAGAATGATGGGAAAAACAAGTAATAACCAACAACCATTAAGTGCTTATTAATCTAGCTCCATATGTCTTTCTAGGAGACAAAAGTGTCCTCATTCTCTCACTCCTCCTAACTGGCTATGGAGGCTTTGTTTTGAATGGTCTAGGGCCCGCCTGAGGCTGTTGAGGCCTTGATGCAATGAACTTAGGTAGTTTGACCTTCACTTTGAAGTTGGCTAGGGGAGGGAATGAAGTTGGCTTCTTCTTCTATGTTGAGGCTTTGTTTTTACCCTTTGATTTGTCAGTTGTCACTGGAGGGGCTTGCTCTTTACTCTACTGTTGGGATCCACATGACATAGGGGTAGATTGGGGCACATCCTGATTGTTTGATTGGGAGGTAGCCTAATACAACAAAAGCCAAGTCAGTTGTCACTAGTGTAGATGTACTTGTGGTTAGGAGCTTAGGGGGATAGCAGCAGGAACAGGTGTTTGTGGGTGGAGATGGAGACTGGGCTCTAGTCCAGCAGCTGAAGTTGAAGTAGCAGCTAAACTTGAAGTAGCAGCTGAAGATGACTTACCCTTCTTGCTTTTAATCTAGGAAGTTAAAAATATATCAAACAGGTGATGTGCTTAACAACGATGCAAATAGGAGTGAATGATTGACCTTCAAGTTATTAACCCTTATTGTGCATGTTTTCATATTGTGGCCTTCTTCGCGACATTTGCTGCAGTGCATTCCTTCTTAATTTACTAACCCTTCCAACCTTCTTCCATTTGGTATTCTTTTGTTTAAGCCTCCTTTTGGTTGCCAGGACACCCTTTTTCTTTGATGGAAAATAAGGGGCAGTTATTGGCTCACCAGGAGCTTTATTCCACATATCATCCCCATTAATGGGCATTAAAGTGTAGAAATAAGTTCGCCTTAAGTAGTCTGTAGTAGTTATAAACAAACTTCAAAGGGTTCAATCTTTCATCCCTCATGACTGCCAAAGCATGATAATAGGGTATCCCACTTGGTTCCCAAGCCTTGCAAGTACACATTCTTGCATTCAAATCCACAACAAAGGACTTAGTCCTATGTGTGATACCATATAAGCCATTTGCTACCCTCATTGCCTGCCACCATCTTGCTTTAGTCCTCCCTTGTGTATCTTGGAAATGATTATAGGGGTAACCCTGCAACCAACTCTTTCATCACAGCAACTCTTTTCATGATTTTGTTCTAAATCTGCTTTAACATGGACACTATGTGTTCAAACCTAGCTTCAATAATTGTGTCATTGAATGTCTCAGACATGTTATTATCCATAGAGTCATATTTTTGCATGTGTGCTTAAATGTAGCCTACGAAAATGCTTTGGATCTTTCATTTTTAACTAGTTCCATGCTGATGCATTTAAATCTTGTAAGTCTTTCATGTGCTTTTCAAAATGTACCTCATTACTAGACTTAACAATCTTCCAAACACCTCCTTATATTGCATCCCCTTCCATTTAGCCCTTACATTAGCATAGACATGTCTTGCACATAGTTTATGCTCAGCTTCAAGCCGCAAGTTCTTCATACTCTCAACAATGCCTTCTAACAGTCAATACCACATAAAAACATAAGATAGTTTGCAAAGAAAATCAGAAAAAATGAAAAAACTGGACTAAAAAACAAAGCTTTGGGTACCTTCTGTTGGTCTAATATGAAGGGCCATCCATAGCCATTTCTAATGGCTAAGTCCTCCCCAACGGATCACAAAACTAATCCCTTGTCTCAGTATTCTCACGTCAGAGTTCTGAAAACACCCCATGCTATGGGGTAAATCTAATTCTTGGCAATGGGTTCAAAACGTGGCCAAGCTGCGAAGAAGCGACTGCATTGGAAAGGTTTGGAGTTGGGCGAACAGTGTTTTCATGTTGTGATAGCCTCGATATGGAACGCAATTACTGTATTAAAACGATTTTGTCGTAACACAACTGAAACCAAAATCGCGATCGAGCATTTTGAATCCTTGGTTGGCATCTCTACCAACAGCCGTAAGAATCTATCCAGGCCATGGCCCCTTCAAAAACCAAGGATTTAAAGATGTAATCTTGCTAATCCTACAACCATCTAGGAAGCCAACTTTGAAGGTACCAATGCAAATATACAAAGGTCTTGAATACATTTTGACCCTCAGAGTTCTTTTGACTCTTGATATTGACAGTACTCCCTGGATTTTGCTTATACATCTCATAAGCATAATCTCTTAGGTGTCCAAACTGCTCCTTTAGTCTCCAGTAATTGACCTTAAAGCCATGACCCTAGCTGTAATACACAATGACAAGGTGACACTGTAATTGTGCTGTTCTTCACCATAGTCTTCAAATCTCTAGCCCTCAACATTGGATTGTCTCTAAAGGCTTCCATATAGTTCTTACCAATCCAAGCATTTGTCATATGCCTTTTTCCTTTTTCAAAATTAAAAGGCACACAAGTGTGCTTATAAGGCATGGTCCTTACTTGGAAAGACAACTGCTTCCCTACCTTTGACACCCAAAGCCTCCACTGACATCCATCTCCCAAACAATGACATTGTATCCTAGTGCGATCACTTTTAGTAAAATTAAAATGATACCCTTTTGCACCCCTGTAATTGTCAATTGCCTCTTTAGCCTCATCCTTATCTTAAACGACATTTCTGGAACCAAGTCTGCAACACTACTGCCTTGGTATCTTGGATATCTAATCCCTTTCCTCTTTGGTTTAATCTTCTTCTTCCTTTTCCTACCATCACCTTCATTTTTAGATTCACAGCTAGGGCTCTCAGCATTGTTAGAATCTTGATAATTTTCATCACCTACCACCCCTCTGGCATTACTAGTCCTCTCCCTTGCACTGCACCCTCTGTTTGAGCATTGCCACATACTAGGTCCCTGTTCAATTCCTCCTTTTTTGACTTCTTCTCTTTTATGACCCTTTCAAGTTCATCATCATCATCATCCTCACGACCTAAGTCATCATTAGATGTGTTTGAGTCATCAAATTCATCCGTAGGAAAGTAGTACTCCAAATCACCCTCATTTTCACTGTCTTCTGCATCATACTGCTCATCATATGCATCAGTGTGCTCCACAAGAAATAAACATGAGGATGCCTGCCACACAATGCTATTAACTCCCTAATGTTGCCTTCATTTTTAACTTCAACTAAACTCTCCTCAAATAGCTCATCTAGCGTACTAAAATACACTACCTTAGTCCTCATTTCTGCATAACCTAATTCAACTACCGCATCCTTAATGTCTTCACCACTCATATAACCAGAGTTCATTTGCACGGTTGCACCTAAGTTAACTCCTCCTCAGCATATGAAAAGAAAGGCTCACTAACAAAATGTCCCCCATGATAAATATGTAAGCAAGTTGTTTTACTATCATCATCACCCATTCTGCACATTTTAAGTAAAATCACAAAATTAAGCCACATTCAAATTATAAAAAGTGAAAACAGAGCACTAGAGTTTGATCCCATCTAAAGTCACACACATCTTCAAATATGATAAGAAATAACTAAATAAGCTGAAATTTAGCTTCTATGTCAACTACCAAGCTGCTAAGTACCAGAAAAAACAAGGCGATAATATTATTCTGAGCACCATTAACAAACTTCAAACTAAAAACCCTAGAACTTACCTGTTGATGAATAGTGATATCTTTGACTAATGAATCCCCCAATTCTTGTATTTTATGTTGCGATCTTCATAGATGAACGGGACGAACTTCCCGGTTGCAGAGATTTAGGGTTTTAGGTTTCAATTTTTCTTGCGTAGATCGTTGAACTGGGAATGTAACATGAATAGGGTTGCGGGCTTCAGTTTGGAGGGAACATGAGAGGGGTGAGTAGTTGCCATTTTTTTTCTTTTTTTAAGTAACATTATTTATTATTTGACCCAAGTCAAATTCACCAATTTATTATTTGAGTGGTTGTAGCCGATTACAATGCCATATTTAACCCATGTAAACAAGTTAAGTGGCATCCATAGGTTGAAAAAAATTTGAGTGGCATTTGTGTTTTTTTAGAAAGTTTGATGACATTTTTGGGCAAGAACTCAGTTTTATTTAGTAAAGATTTGTTGTAGTCTTAATTTATTATATTGTCTAAAATCCTTTCCTTTTCTTTTATCTTTTATTTAGGAAAAATCTACCATATTTGTTTTACTTTATTATATTTTTCTGACTTAAAGATTCCATTTTTCTTTCCTTTCTCGCAGTTTTGAACTTTTTCTTTCCTTCAAAAAACTTATAGCTAGAATGTTTGTTACTTATTAGCATTTTGATTTGTATTTAAATAATATGATTTACTTTTTATCGTATTTTAAACTATTTTACGAACGTTTTTAACATTGTAATAGTTTATATTGACATCTAATTCCATATTGTGCGATCATATAACTCATTCGGGCAAAATCTATCTGTAGAGTACATTAAGCATTTCTGCGTAAAGGTGCACCTCGCATCCATGATGTGTGGGCCTTCCCCTCGAGGCTCACCCCTTCCGCCTCGGAACCCTTTGCGCCTCAGTGCTCATGCTTTTTTAAACTAAGCCCAAACTTCCTCCTAAGAGAAATCTTTTTCAAGTTTCAAGGCATCATCAAGACAGATAGAATCATAAACGATCTACTCCAGAAAAGGCTGGTGATCTTCACTAGCATTGTACAATCGCATCTTTGATTGTAGGAGACTGAACATGGAGCTCACCATCCACCTTTATTGTTATGAATGGCATTGTATTTTCTTCTGCTACTAGCCACCTTGTCAAACAATTTCGTATTGCAATCTTCTTCTTGAATCCAATGTTGTTTTGTTGTTTAGCATCAGAATATGTCAATCCAAGGTGCACCTTAGAAATTCTTGACTTCGAGCCTTTCAACTCAATCAACAAAGCTCCAAGATTCTAAAGTAAGAGACCGGATTATGCCTTTGCTATTATTATTTGCTTTCTTATGCAAGCACAAGTCCATACGCACTTGTTCTCTACTTATAGGGGACAACTATCATGAGGCTCATTTTCGAAATTATTTGAGTTTTATGGGTTAGAAAGCAAGTTTATAACACAAAGGGAAAATTATGTGATATAATGGCAATATTACTTGAAGTGCACATTTTTGAAAGGTTATGTAAATGTATAGTGGGGGCATTTATGTTTCGATGGTTATCATGCAACGATTTCATAATTATGTACTATTGCATATGATTTAGGGTATGTTCTTTTCAATTTATCAAAAGTACTTATTGTTGATTGATGAGTGCTTATTGTTGATGAGTGTTAATCACGGCTGAAATTGTGAGTAGGAAATATGCCTTAAGTGTTAATTAGTGCTGGTGAGCGTTGATCCGTGCCAATGAATGTTGATTAGTGCTGGATGCTGATGATAAGTACTCATGATAAGTTGAAAAGAACATACCCTTAATTAGTTTAAGTGCAAAAACTTTGGGAAAGAGAGCCTTATAATAGTTTTCCAATATAATAGTAGGCTCTATGTGGCAACTTGGTGCAGTGATTGCCCAATTGTGATTGATTGTTAGCTATCACCTGATTATGTTAATTTTTTTTATATATAAATGTTTTTGGTGCGGAGCTATATTGATCCACATATTGTATTTATACTCATAGAAAGTTATCATCCATTTGCACGTCTTTCTTTTTTTTTATTGCTTGTCTTTTTAATTTGAATTTGTGTCATACTTAAGTTATATATATTAGTAATTAAAAATTAATGAAATGAAGCAAAGTAGGTTTCATCCATGTATGAAAGGGGGATAGCTACGAACTACAAAGATCATCATGCCCTTGAGCTCTCATGAATGAGAAATAATCTCTATCATCTAGAAGAGGAGTGTGTCATTCACAATTAAGAACTTGCCCCTAGCTATATGCAGATCTCAAAAATAGGAAAAGAAAAAATGTAGGATTTTTAATATGACATAGCTTTGCTCTCACAAGTGCAGCGTTCCCTTTCCTTGTGTTCCACTAAATATTCAAAGGGGGTCATCTGCCAAATTTGGATGATCCAATTTTCCTCCATACTTCTTTTCGATGGCACTAACGCATCTTTGAAATACCTTGGTTTGAACCCATCTAACCCATATGGAAAGAGGCAATATGCCATAGCAGAGAAACCCACCGATGATGAGCAACGATCGTTCAGACACCTAACCCCCCCCCCCCAAACAATGAAAAAAAGGAAATAGAAATAGAAATAGAAAGCAAGAAGCTTTCTGGGAGAGCTTGAGAGTTCAAATAACCTTGTTAGGAAAATTGACATAATTCGACCCTTCTTGAAGCCTACTACTAATAACTTTGAATGGTGACAGGACCCTTTGAATCATGAGTTTTGACATCTATATCAATTTCTTGAGGCCCAACATTCTTTCAAGCAAGTAAAGCCAGTAGACTAAAAATGCTTACCCTTCTCATCACTCTATCTTCTTGACAATGAGCATCCGAAAACGCCACTTCTTGCACCGTTGCTTGTTTCCAATGTGCACGCCTAAATAAAAATTGAAATTGAAATCTAGATTCATTCTTCACCTCAAAGGGCACAAAAGACTTGAAAAAATACTAACCCACTAAGATAGCTTTCCAATAAGTCAATAACCCACCCTAGTGCATATGAACCCTTATTGCTCCCCTTATTTTGTGTGTGTATGAGTGTGTGTGTCCCCATACTTTTGCCCTAATTACAATTTTCTTTAAAGCATCGTCTTTGTCGTTGTTAAACATTTGCTTCAGGACCTACTGCAATGTGCTGATATTTTTTCAGATTCTTTTTTGAGTTGTGCTCCTAGTTTCTAGGATTAGTTGCGCTTCTATTTTTAGGCATTTATTTTTTTTTTGTTATTTTGTTGAGATCATGCTTTAGTAGTGGCTAGATTTTAGCCCATGATCTTAGGTTACAATTTGTTTTTGCTATTTAAGTTGCTGTAATCTGATTATAAATATGGTATCTATTTTTCAATGCAATGAGCCATAGCCTGCAACTCATTCTCTATTGTCAGTCCTTTTTGTTTTTTTTTTAAAACCCAACAAAGTGGTATCAGAGCTTTCTTCTTAACGGGCCTGTGAAAGAAACAAAACACTGAGGGAAAATGATTTCAGAAACCAGCCTATCATCAATAGCTCCACCTGTTTTCGATGGAGAAAACTAACAGCTTTGGGCAGTGGGAATGGAAGCTTACTTGGAAGCTTTGGATCTTTGGGAAGTTGTGGAAGAGGATTACGAAATACCTCCGCTGCCAGAAAATCCCACCACGGCTCATATCAAAAGAAACAAAGAGAAAAGAGCCAAGAAGTCAAAGAAAAAAGCATGTCTGTTTGCTGCTGTTTCAACAACCATTTTCACAAGAATCATGTCCCTTAAAACAGCAAAAGCTATTTGGGATTATCTCAAAGATGAATATGCTGGAAATGAAAGAATCAAAGGCATGCAAGTGCTCAATTTGATAAGGGAATTTGAGTTGCAGAAGATGAATGAATCTGAGACAATCGAAGAATACTCAGATAAGTTGTTGAGCATTGCCAATAGGGTGAGGCTACTAGGTACTACATTTGCAGATTCTCGAATTGTAGAGAAGATGCTCGTGACTATGCCTGAGCGCTATGAAGCTCCAATAAGTACCTTGGAAGACTCTAAGGATTTGTCCAAGATCACTTTGGCAGAGTTGTTACAAGCTCAAGACCAACAAAGGCTTATGAGACAAAGTGGAGCTACAGAAGGAGCGTTGCCAGGAAAGCACCACGATGCAGGGAAGGGCAAGAAAAGCTTCAAAAAGAATCAGGCACTTCAAACAACTAGGCCCAAAGCAAGGGAAACAACACGAAGAAGAACTATCCACCATGTCGACACTGTGGCAAAAAAGGACATCCACCATTTAAGTGCTGGAAGCGACCAGATGCAAAATGTAGCAAGTGCAATCAGCTCGGACATGAAGCTGTCATTTGTAGCAGAAAACTCCAAAAGCATGAAGCAGATTCTTCAGTTCATGCTCAAGTTGCTCATGAAGATGATAAAGATTACATCTTTGTGGCAAAGTGTTTTTTAAGCAATAGTTACACCTCTGAGAGTTGGCTTATTGATAGCGGCTGCACAAATCACATGACCTATGATAATACTCTTTTTAAGGAGTTAAAATCTCCTGTCACTACAAAGATCAGAATTGGAGATGGGAGATATATCCTCGCTAAAGAAAAAGGGATAGTGGCAATTATAACAATTTCAGGTACAAAAACAATTTCAGATGTTCTTTATATACCTGAGATAGATCAGAATTTGCGGAGTGTAGGCCAATTACTTGAAAAAGGATTCAAGTTGTTCTTTGAAAACCCATATTGCCACATTTATGACGTCCCTGAGAATGAGATTTTGCGGGTAAAAATAAAAAGCAGAAGTTTTTCATTTGATCCAACGGAGGGTGAACATATAGCATACGCTGCAAAACCTGATGTTGTTGAAATTTGGCACAAGAGGCTGGGTCATTGTCATATTCAAAGAATGTTAAAATTGACAAAGAAGGATATGACGAAGGGGCTACCGAGTTTTGCTGATTATTAGACGAATTGCAGTGCTCGTCAATTTGGTAAACAATGTAGGAGGTCGTTTCCTAAGTCAACATGGAGAGCTTCACAAAAGCTACAGCTAATACACACTGATGTTGCAGGACCTCAAAGAACTCCATCCCTGTAAGGTAGCCTTTACTATATTCTTTTCATTGATGATCTTATGCGAATGTGCTGGATTTTCTTCTTGAAGTTCAAATCAGAAGTTGCTGGTGTATTCTGGAAATTTAAGAATATGGGGGAAAATCAGAGTGGATGCAAAATTCAATTTTTAAGATCTGACAATGGAAAGGAGTACGCATTAACAGAATTCAATCTGTTCTGTGACGAAGCAGGCATTGAGCACGAACTTACAACTCCTTACACTCCACAACAAAATGGAGTAAGTGAGAGGAGAAACAGATTGGTCAATGACATGGCTAGGTGCATGCTACATGAGAAGGATTTGCTTAAGAGTTTCTAGGCAGAAGCAGCAAATACTACTGTCTTTCTCCAAAATCGACTTCCAACAAAGGCTTTGGAAGAAAAAACTCCATTTGAGGCTTGGTATGGTTATAAACCTTCATTAAGCTTTTTGAAAGTATTCGGTTGCTTGTGCTTTGTCCATGTTCCGCAGGTTAAGCGTGATAAACTTGACAAAAAATCCATTCCGGGAATCTTTGTGGGCTATAGCATGGTGTCTAAAGCCCATAGAGTGTGTCATCCTCAAACTGGGAAGATGATAATTACTCGAGATGTCCACTTTTGTGAGAATGAGCAGTGGGATTGAAGCAATTCTTCCAATTCACAAAAAACCAGTGGATTCTTACAGGAAGTAAACAATGCCCGTGAAGAGGAAGAACAAGAGCAGGAAGAGCAGCAACCCGAATAGTGGCTTGATGCAGTGGAAGATGATCGACTAGTTAGAGGAAGAAGGCTACTTTCATAAATCTATGAAAGGTGCAACGTGGCAATATATGAACCTGCTGGACATGAAGAAGCTCTTCAAGACTCAAAGTGGAGAAATGCAATGGAGGAGGAGATGTCAATGATCAACAAAAACAAAACCTGGATACTCGTTGATAAACCAAAAGACAGAAAAGTCATTGGAGTAAAATGGGTGTTTAGAACGAAACTGAATGCAGATGGCTCCATCAACAAATACAAGGCTAGACTTGTGGTGAAGGGGTATGCTCAAATTTTTGTGTTGATTATTCTGACACTTTTGCTCCTGTTGCAAGGCTAGAAACAATCCGATTATTGCTTGCTATAGCAGCACAAAAGGGCTGGAAAATTTTCCAGTTAGATGTAAAGTCTACATTCTTGAATGGTGTCTTGGAGCACGAAATATATGTAGAACAACCTGATGGTTTTGTAGTGCAAGGAGAAGAGAACAAGCTCTACAAGCTAAAGAAGGCTCTTTATGGCCTTAAACAGGCACCTAGAGCCTGGTATAACAGAATTAATGATTATTTGTTGAAGTTGGGTTTTGAAAGAAGCTTGTCTGAGACCACTCTTTATGTGAAACATAAGGGAAATGATATTCTCATAGTTTCTCTTTATGTTGACGACTTGTTGGTGACAGGAAACAACACTCATTTGGCTGAGAAGTTCAAAAAGGAAACGATGCAGGAGTTCGAGATGAATGATCGTGGACTGATGACATACTTGCTTGGCATGGAGGTACAACAAAACCAGCATGGAATATTTATTTGCCAAAAGAAGTATACAAGGGAAATTCTCAAGAATTTTCAGATGGATGTGTGCAAGGCGATGAGCACGCTAATAAATCCAAAAGAAAGGTTATGTAAGCAACATGGTACAAGTCAGGTTGATGAAGGATACTTCAGAAGCTTGATTGGTTGCTTGATGTACCTTAGTGCAGCTAGGCCTAATATTCAGTTTGCAGTAAGTCTTCTATCTCGTTTTATGAATTGTGCCACTAAGATGTATTTATTGGCAGCAAAAAGAATACTTAGGTACATCAAAGGTACTACTAATTATGGAGTCAAGTTTAAGAACTGTCAAAACTTCAGGTTTTATGGTTTTTCGGACAGTGATTCGGGTGGAAATGTGGATGACATGAGGAGTACTTCACGGTACTGTTTCAGCTTTGGTTTAGGGATATTCTCATGGTACTCAAAGAAGCAAGATTTTGTGACACAATCTACTGCAGAAGCGGAGTTTGTGGCTGCAGCATCGACTGTAAATCAAGCATTATGGTTGAGGAAAATATTGGTTGATATGCATGTGAAACAAGCTGAACCTGCTGATGTGTTTGTGGATAATTAAGCTGCAATTTCCATTTCAAAAAATCCAGTCTTTCATGGAAAAACTAAGCATTTTGACATCAAGCTGTTCTTTATGAGAGAGGTGCAGAAAAAGGGAAATGCAAGTCTCGTATACTGCAAGTCTGAAGATCAATTGGCTGATTTGTTCACAAAACCACTCCCAACCACCAGGTTTGAGCATCTAAGAAAGAAAATTGTAATTTGTAGTTCCTAAAGCAAGGAGGAATGTTAGACATTTGCCTCAAGACCTGCTGCAATGTGCTGATATTTTTTCAGATTCTTTTCTGAGTTGTGCTCCTAGTTTTTAGGATTAGTTGCGTTTCTATTTTTAAGCATTTGTTTTTCTGTTGTTATTTTGTTGAGATCATGCTTTAGTAGTAGCTGGATTTTAGCCCATGATCTTAGGTTACAATTTGTTTTTGCTATTTAAGTTGCTGTAATCTGATGATAAATATGGTATCTATTTTTCAATGCAATGAGCCATAGCTTGCAACTCATTCTCTATTGTCAATCCTTTCTCTTTTTTTTAAAAACCCAATAGTCATAACCCTAGAGTTATTTAGCCCTACAAGTTTTGGCTTCATAATATATGAAGAGGTCTCACGTCTAGTCCTTCGTTTGCTTGTGATTGCAAAGAACCTTCCTCTAGGGGAGATGGAATCTATTAATGGGCCATCATTAGACCAAAGGAAGTTGCTTGCCGTTTTCTCCGATTTAATTGGCAATCCTAGCTAGGATGTTAAACAAAGATATAGAGCCTCCTTAATGTGGTTAACAGAATTCAATCTCTCCCCTTTACACAATAGCTTTGATTCCAACCTTTTAGTAACCTCTCCACAACTTTCTCCCAAACAACAATGCATTTATATAAAGTGCTTAGGGAAGAACTGAAGCAAAATGATGCAGGATTCTCAACACTTTTACCAAACAAGTGCACTACTTGATAAGCTTTGTGTTGTGATATTCTGCAAGTTCTGAAGCAAGTTTCTGGTATTTAACTTATACATCACAATCAGCTATTCTGAAAGATTAATAGGAACTTTTAGTATACATGTTGCTTTGACCAAGCCACTCAAATAAGTCTTTTGCCACAGCTGTTTTGAACGTTCAAGATAACTAATTTGCCCCAAACCAGTTGCTTCTGGATAATCAACTTTTTATGAATAAGCCCCATGCCATTTGCAAAGTCGACTCAATGTTCCTTAGATTTATCAAAATCTATTGAGAATCATACTTTCCTTCAAATGTTATTATGCTGAAATTTTCAAAATTTCAAGCCTTAAGGTTTGCTAGTTCCCCACCATGACATAGTCTCCGTCACATAAAACTCACACTAAAATAAAATTGCTAACTCCCCCAAATATGTTGGTGACATAATTTGCTCTCCTCTCATTTCAAAATGAGATCTCCGCGACTGCTCACTTATTCTTTTAAAGAGAATTTAGTTCAGGCATGCCTTGCATCGACCACAATTCATCTTGGTCTGCGCATAATTAATCACCTTCTAGGGCTTAACATATCTGGTGGAAGATATTGTTCATGTTATAGAGGGGGAAATAAAATATCATATGCGGGCAAACATTCTTCATAATTGCATGCGCTGAAAAAGGGGCTATTAAAAACATGTATTGAGTTTCAAGTACACATGGAAACACACTACCCCCCCCCCCAAAAAAAAGCTAAACAGCGCTTATTTCTTCTATCATCCCATAATCTTATGGCTCTTGTAAAATTCTCATAAAAAATTGGGTATGACTGCTCAAATATATGTAGTCTTATGAGACATATGTCTGTAACCAGCAAAGAGGTTATGTTGCTGCCTGGATTAGAAAGGCCTTCAGCCGCCTGATATTTAATAAAAAGTGTTGACCAATAAGAGAAAAACAAAATTAAGGATATGAACAGGTCTGAGTTCTTATATTATATTTGCATAATTAACAATCCATTATAGTGGAATGTAGAGTTGACGCAAGCTTAATGTGTAACTCTAAATGCCTCATGGCAGAACCTCATACAGTATCAAGACAGCTTAAACACTGAATAGGCCAAAGCGTAGTTATATGACCAAACGGATTTTCAAGCACAGCATTTTCGGCCAGCTTATAATCTGAAAAATAGTGAATGCCACAAGTAGATGGAAGATAGCTAATACATATGTTGGTAGTAGATTATTTATGCCACTCAGTAGGAACACCGCTCAAACCAGGTCTTTTATGACACTAAGTAGAAGGCCACCCCACAAACCAGGTCTTATGGCATTAGGCTCTGTAAATTTGACCACTGCTTATAGGTAAAGGTTTCATCTTGGTTCTCTGTTTCTTAGAAATGAGGCATTTTCTAAAAAGTATATGCGGAGAAAGAAATGAGGCATTTTTCTAGAAGGTATCTGTGGAGCTCACAGTATTATATAAACTGTAAGGCTAGTCATTTAGGGAGGATTGGTTTGGTACACGTGAGACTGTATGGGGGAAAAGGGTGATCAACAGAAGTGCCTATATGATGTGGCACTCCATTGCAATGCAAATTCAATGATAGATCTCTAACGAAACTGTTTTGGCACCAAAGGTGAGTAGCGCCCATTGTAGGGCTGTTTATAGGGTCAGGGAGAAATATATGTGGATGTATCCTGATGGAGATCTCTCCATGCCCTTTGATTTGAAAGAATAAAATCAATTAGACCATGATAATATGCTGGCTAAAGGGAGATTAAATCATCCAAGTTTTGTTTTAGTTGTTTCATTGCAGGACAAAAGGGAAGAATCCAGCACTGACCTTATTTTGTAAGCAGAATTCGACAATCATCTTGATGGTTTAGGCCTAATGTTTTTGCATGGATTTAAATTTTAAGATGTCAGCTTTTCAACAAGACAAGTTGCATCCAATTTGGAGTTCATTTGGTCGTTCAAATTATCCATTTACCAAGATGTGTCAAAACTGTCCAGCAAACCAGAAACAACCCGGTTTTGATTAAGTTATAACTTAAGCTATATGATGGATTAAGTCTTCAAATTATACATTTTTGGAATCCTCATAATTTTGAATTTCAGGTCGAAGCAATAGTTTTCAATCATACCCAAAAGAGGATGAAGAAACAAGGTGTTTTTCCAAACCGGTCAGTTTAGGACCTAATCTACACGGTAAAATGTTTTAGCCTAATTACCATACTTAAACATGTCCAAACCTTGATTTCTTTGTGGGGGAGGGGGGGAGGGTTTATACACATCCTAAAATAACCCCCCATGGCCTGAAAACCAAATCATCAACACTTTTCCTAAGCTTAACAATTGCTACAAAAACGGGACCAAACTGCCCCTGAACCCGGTTTTGTGTAAACCGGTTGTTTTTAAGCTTTCAGCCGGTTTTCTCCACTTGAATGCAGCTTGGCACGCCCCTCTGTGCTTGGCACACGTCCCTAAGCATTCTCATGAGTCATTGCTGCCTTGAAGTCAACCAATGGGAGCCAGACAAAGCAAAGATTTGGTGCCTTGTTTTGATTGGCCAGCCGCAAAGTGGCCCTTGAGATTTTGGCTGTGCACATGGGTTTCGTTGCTACTTGCTGGTTGCTTTAGAGCTTAAGCAATGTTTAAGTGTTGTATAATTATCTTAGACAAATATTAGATTCATATTTTGATGTATTAGATTAGTTTAAGATGTTTGTAAACTAGATTAGTGCAAATCAGCTTGTAATTAACTCCTAATCCTTTTCCTACCTAGTAAGGAAAAATGAGGTGTATGTGTGCTTGTATTTTTCAGCTTGGCCATCATATTTTTCTGCCTATTAAAGGGGCTCACGCCCAAGGCAAGAAAGCAACCATTATTGAAGTGAAAAAAGGCTGAGTTGAGAGCATTTGCTTTCTACTTTCCAAATTCTTGCTTACTTATCTTAGTTTAGGCCAAACTAAGTGGTGTTCAAGTGAGTCTTAACAAGGATTAAGTGGTGTTTCTGTATCTTAATCTATGTTAAGGGCCCTAAACTTGGAGTTGGTGGTGTTTCTTTATCCAGTTCCCACGTTTAGTTCTATCCTTTGATGTCATACTCAAGGTGTTCCTAGAGGATTAAAGTGGATTTGCTAGCTTTAATTTGAAGTTAGTACTTCTTACTTTAATTCTTCTTTCCATTCCCACACATCCATAAGCCCTTCTAACATCCATTCCCATACTCCCACAAAGCTGAAACCATCACCAAAAGGTCAAGTACTTAGCCAAATGTGCAAACACTTCAAACCGTGCAAGTTGGTTCTTCACGGTTGCACCAGACGGAAACGTGGCACGGCCACCCTGTGCTAGGGAGCACAACTATGCCACCTTGGTTCCATGAGTAAACCTCTTTTGGCTTCACCTCCTTGGTGGTTTAAAGCTAGGGTATTTCCACCCCCTTGTGTTATACATCATCGCACGTCAAAGAACCTTTGTTTTATCACTTAGAATCACTTGATTCTAAGTTGCATTCTCCCTTCACATACTTGATGCCTCACAACCATCATTTCATGTGTCCATTTTCACTTGTTTTCCCTTGATGTTATCTCCCTTTGGTTGCTGAGTTAGTTGTATTCTAGTGAACCCTAGCTTGGTCATCGGCAAATACATCATATTTGGTATCAGAGATTGGTTTCTCCTAGGCTTGGTACATCCCACCCCCTTCCACAAAAAGTCGTTCCCCTTTCCTCACGAAATCATTCCACTTACTTCAAAATGATTTCTACAACCATGACCTTGGAAGAGATGTTTGATGCTCTAATGAAGCAAAATGAGTTTCTAACTAGAAAAATTCAAGAAGATGCACGAAGAGACCAAGAAACTCATGCTCAACACAACTACCTCCAAAAACAGCTTGATGCATATTCAAAGCAACAAGCAAGAAAAGAACCACTCAAATCTGATTCTGAAGAGAAAGAGCAAGTGTTTAGCCATGCTCTTGATTCATCTAGTGAGGATGAACCATTGAGAGTGACTAGGCAAGACTCACATGTTCAAGCTAGCTCCAATGATTTCAAGGTCGATGTTCCTGAATTTGAAGGCAAGCTTGACCCTGAAGATTTTCTGGATTGGTTACACACAGTTGAAAGGATTTTTGAGTACAAGGACATCCCAGACAACAAGAAGGTAAAGCTTATTGCTTTAAGACTTCGAAAATATGCTTCTCTTTTGTGGACTAACTTGTGTGCCAAAAGAGTAAGAGAAAAGAAGTCCAAAATCAAGAGTTGGGAAAAGATGAAGTCAAAGCTCAAAGCTAGATTTCTTCCACCTACCTATGTCCAAGATTGCTACGCTCAACTCCACCATTTGAACCAAGGTAACTTGAGTGTAGAAGAGTACACTCGTGAGTTTGAAAAGCTTGTGATTAAGTGTGATTTGCATGAACCTGAAGAACAAACAATTGTCAGGTACTTTGGAGGACTTGATCCTAGGTATTGTACTATTGTTGATTTGCAAGCTTTCTCTACTTTTGATGAAGTATGTGTGTTAGCTCACAAGGTGGAACAGCAAAGGAAGAGTAAACCGCTCCCAAAGCAAGAAAATCCAAAGCCACCACCACAAGAACAAACCTTTAACAAGGGGGGTTCACCTTCACCATTCATCCTTCACCCCACGGCCCCCTCTACTTCTCTAGCTCCACAAAAAAACCAAACTCCACAAAAGAACCTATTCCCACCACGTACACAAGGAGCCCTTCTCAAAAATCCTCCCAGGTGTTTTAAGTTCCAAGGATTTGGTCACTTAGCATCTGAATGCACCAACAGAAGGTATGTTACCTTAGTTGAATGGAAGGCCACAGAAGAGGTTCAATTAGAAGAGGAAGTTTAAAATGAAAACCATGACAAAAAAGAGATTGAAGAGATCATGGTTGAGGCTGATGAAGGAGACATGTTATCCACCCCTACTCACCGCCCACCAAAAGGTAAAGAGAATAGAAATGTTCTTTTTCTATCTTTTGGTGAACCATCTACCAATTTCCCCACTCCACCCACACCCAAAGCACTCACAATAAACTTCTATCAAGTATTTTTTGAACCATCCTTTACCTCTCCTAACCATGCATTCCAAGTGTGTAAGAAGGTGGTTCCAAGTGTGTTCAAGAAGTCCCCCACACCACAAATCCAAATATGCATGGGACATGAAGAGTAAAGAGCCTCCAAGTTCATGAAAGAGCTCTTTGAATGGTTGATTTTGTTCTAACCGGATTTGAAGAGAAAAGGAGGTTACTAAGTCTAAATTGATTTGAGGACAAATCTTTTTAACAAGGGGAGGATGATGGAGATCTCTCCATGCCCTTTGATTAGAAAGAATCAAATCAATTAGACCATGTTAATATGCTAGCTAAAGGGTGATTAAATCATCCAAGTTTTGTTTTAATTGTTTCATTGCAGGACAAAAGGGAAGAATCCAGCACTGACCCTATTTTGTAAGCCGAATTCGACAATCATCTTCATGGTTTAGGCTTGATGTTTTTGCATGGATTTTAATTTTAATATGTAATCTTTCCAACAAGACAAGTTGCATCCAATTTGGAGTTCATTTGGTCATTCAAATTAGCCATTTACCAAGATGTGTCAAAACTGTCCAACAAACCAGAAACAACCCGGTTCTGATTATGTTATAACTTAAGCTATGTGATGGCTTAAGTCTTCAAATTATACATTTTTGGAATCCTCATAATGTCTACTTTCAAGGCCAAGCATTAGTTTTCAATCATACCCACAAGAGGATGAAGAAACAAGGTGTTTTTCCAAACCGGTCAAATTAGGCCTTAATCTGCACGGTAAAATGTTTAAGCCTCATTACCATACTTAAACATGTCCAAACCTTGATTTCTTTCGGGGGGGTTGGGGAGGGTTTATACACATCCTAAAATAACCCCCCATGGCCTGAAAACCAAATCATCAACACTTTTCCTAAGCTTAACAATTGCTATAAAAACGGGACCAAACTACCCCTGAACCCGGTTTTGTGTAAACCGGTTCTTTTTAAGCCTTCAGCCAGTTTTCTCCACTTGAATGCAGCTTGGCATGCCCCTCTACGCTTGGCACACATCCCTAAGCCTGCTCATGAGTCATTGCTGCCTTGAAGTCAACCAATGGCAGCTAGACAAAGCAAAGATTGGGTGCCTTGTTCTGATTGGCCAGCCACAAAGTGGCCCTTGAGATTTCGGCTGTGCACATGGGTTTCGTTGCTACTTGCTGGTTTCTTTAGAGCTTAAGCAATGTTTAAGTGTTGTATAATTAGCTTAGACAAATATTAGATTCATATTTTGATGTATTAGATATTTTAATATGTTAATAAACTAGATTAGTGCAAATCAGCTTGTAATTAACTCCTAATCCTTTTCCTACCTAGTAAGGAAAAGTGAGGTGTATGTGTGCTTGTATTTTTCAGCTTGGCCATCATATTTTGCTGCCTATTAAAGGGGCTCACGCCCAAGGCAAGAAAGCAACCATTATTGAAGTGAAAAAAGGCTGAGTTGAGAGCATTTGCTTTCTACTTTCCAAATTCTTGCTTACTTATCTTAGTTTAGGCCAAACCAAGTGGTGTTCAAGTGAGTCTTAACAAGGATTAAGTGGTGTTTCTATATCTTAATCTAAGTTAAGGGCCCTAAACTTGGAGTTGGTGGTGTTTCTTTATCCAGTTCCCACGTTTAGTTCTATCCTTTGATGTTATACTCAAGGTGTTCCTAGAGGATTAAAGTGGATTTGCTAGCTTTAATTTGAAGTTAGTACTTCTTACTTTAATTCTTCTTTCCATTCCCACACATCCATAAGCCCTTCTAACATCCATTCTCATACTCCCACAAAGCTGAAACCATCACCAAAAGGTCAAGTACTTAGCCAAATGTGCAAACACTTCAAACCGTGCAAGTTGGTTCTTCACGGTTGCACCAAACGGAAACGTGGCCCGGCCACCCTGTGCTAGGGAGCACAACTGTGCCACCTTGGTTCCGTGAGTAAACCTCTTTTGGCTTCACCTCCTTGGTGGTTTAAAGCTAGGGTATTTCCACCCCCTTGTGTTATACATCACCTCACGTCAAAGAACCTTTGTTTTATCACTTAGAATCACTTGATTCTAAGTTGCATTCTCCCTTCACATACTTGATGCCTCACAACCATCATTTCATGTGTCCATTTTCACTTGTTTCCCCTTGATGTTATCTCCCTTTGGTTGCTGAGTTAGTTGTATTCTAGTGAACCCTAGCTTAGTCATCGGTAGATACATCATATGCATAGGCAGTTTGGTGTTTTACTTTGTGTATGTGATTTTCTTCTGGTTGTCCCTCTTAGAAATTATATACAACATTTAAATTTTACACCCTTTGCATTTGGAAGGAGAATCATAAATGAAAAGCAGTTATAGTATATATGGAAATATTGCAAGAGTCATGTTTTCAGATGTGATCCAACGTTAGAAATTTTAGCATTATTATTTTTATGAATAGTCTTTGTGATCTAGCGTTGAAGATATAAGGAATTAGCTGTAGCAAAACAGTAACAGATGGTTGGTACCTGATTCACCTCCCTGATCTCCCAATGCCACCATCATTGAATTTATGATGCCAAATGAACTATCGTCCTATATCAATCGCTATATTTTAACTTTTTCTAAAAACGTCTAGCTACAATGTTTGAGTTTGAAGCTTACAAATTATGCATGTGGTGTACTACCAGAGACTCTTGACTGTTGATTCTCCACGCTTAAGGAGTGCTCTCCGGTATATGATATATGGAAAATCTGATGTTTTTGATGCTGATAGATTTATTGATGTCATGCAAGCGTTCAAAAACTTCATTGTCGCAGTGAAAAGTTAAGGTGGAGAGAGTTTGAAGGGTAGAATGGCTGAACTTGGAATTCTTCAAGGCCAACAAGGCAGTGGTGTTTGGAATATTTCTTCAAATACTGCTAAATCTTAGCCTCAAACTCAGACAAGAGTGGCTTTATCTCTTCTTTTATCTGATAAGGGAAACTTTTTCGGGGAATTTCTTTTGGATGTAGTATATCTTCTGTTTCTTAGTTTAGCTTGAAGTATTTCATTGCTTGTTTTACTTCAAAAGCTTTACATTCATAAAGTGTCAGTGTAAAACATCAGGATATTCATACAAATATGATGAAAATTGAAGTTATGCATGTGATGTTAAGCTAGCGAACCAACTTCTCACATGCTTTGTAACATTATCCATGAACATCCTAAAATCTCCAGCACTAAGGCCCAAGGGCATTTTACGATGAACAAATTTGTCGAGTAAATGAAGTAAATACAGCAATTCACCCAGTTTATCTGCTTTTATGCAATTGGGGTACATGATGTTTTCAAATTTCTAATTGTTGTATTTGCTTCTTGTTTGGTTCCCCCCTCCCCCAATCCAGATTGTGAAATGTATTGATGCTGTCACTAGGGAACAGTTGGTGAATATAATATCTTCCCTTGGCATTGGAAATGTTGCTCCTGCAATGCACATAGTCCCTGCCTTTGGACCAATTAGACCTGTGGCACTTCTACCCACTATCACTAAGGAGGACAAAAGCATTCTGAACAATGTGCAAAAAGTAGATCCTCACTGCTCGAAGTTCCATAAGAGAAAAACCAAAGGAGGTATTTTCTGCTAAATATGTAGACATCTTGAAAAATTGGCCTGGCAATTTTCATGTAACATGCAGCTTTGTGGCCTTGATTAAATTTGCATCTACACACACTCTCCCCTAGAGTGGTGTGTAGCCGAATGCAATAAGTTAATGAAAGATTTAACCAGTAGTTTCATAGCTTAGTTGAACTACAAAAGATTACCTGTCAAGAGCACATATATATACCAACAAATATGAATGTGGAACAACCAGAATTGCCAAAATAGAAAGTAGTGCCTTCCCTATGGCTAGAGGCAAGGCTAGGTACAAGTTGACCTCCCTGCTTGCAAGTGGGCACACAATCGGTGGTGGTGTTGGAACCCAAAAGCATTTGGTGCAATTTTCACATTGGGACTTTGTTTGCATCGTCTTAATGTGATCTGTAGCCTAATTTCTTGACTGCTCATATACATGCTCTCTTAGCATGCCTAGTTCTACGCCCACTTTCGTGTCTCTTATCCCTTTATATCTCTGGTTTTGTTTTCCAAGTTCCAACTTCTTCCAGCTCTGTTTCAAAATGTTTTAGTTTTCTGGAACTTATTCCAAAGACTTCTTTAGGTCTATGTTCTACCTACAATATCTATCCCTGTAGGTGTAAGTCCGCCAATGTTTGGATCTCCATAGGCCTATGGTTTAATGCAGTCTATGTGATGGTCATGCTCAAGGTGGCAGTTGTTCTTCCAGTTAAAATCGTAATCCTTAAAAAGATTGTTGGGCATCCTATCAAACCAGCTGCATTAGAAGTTGAACAGTCAGAAAATACTGGTGTTGTGGCGGCTTTTGCAGACAAATTAAAACCTTCATCCATTGCGTGTATTTTTTTTTCCTAGGGTATGCCCCTTTACTTTATGGGCTATCGATGCCTGAATCCTAACTCTGACTGTGTTTACGTAAGTCGTGATATTCAGTTTCATGAGGTACTTTCTTTGTTATACATTAATTAATTTTCCTAGTCTGCTTCTAGCCTGTGTTTAATCCATGTTATGTCTTATACCTCTTGGTTTTGGGACTGGCCGAGCTCATTTTCCTGCACCGAAGGCCCAATGTGCGACAGTTTCATCTCAGGCTTCTGATTTTTCTCCTACACACCTGCACAACAGCTGCTGCTCATGGGTATCAAATGTCCATTTCTGGTCCAGTATAGGCTTCCGCATAAACAACCAACAATATAGATAGGCAATGAGTGCCAATTTAGAATGCACAAGCTATTTCTGGTAAGTGATGGATATTATGTTTAACTACCCCAATTGGTTGTTGAGTGCTAGCCTGCTAGGGCTTAATTTTCAAAACTTATTGCCTTGATTTAACAAATTTTGATCCATGAATATATTGCTAAAATCCTTGCCCTGTCCCATCAAAATATCTTTATTTTATGATTAAACAAGTTTTCAATAGAAGCTTGAAAGTTACAAAAATCAGCATAGACGTACTACTATCGTTTCATTCGGTGAATGTAAATTAGAGAAATTGTTAAGAAAATAAACGTCCAAGTGAACTAATATTGTGCTCCGCTTAATCAAATGAAAGTCGATGACTAGTAATACAATTTCTATGAGAGTTTTGACAATCATAAGCTGGTGTTAGAAATTGTTGAATCAATCTTATATAAGGTTTTGATGATTACAATCCAAATGTGCTAATTGTGCTTGGCTTGAGTTGAGTGCTAGAATCATGTGATAAGATAGATTGCAAACATCCTGGAGATCAATTTGAAATATCATGCTTGAATTTTGTGATAAAATTGTATATTGAAAGCGACATAAGTTGCAAACACCCTGAAGAACAGGTCGAAGAAGCTGAAATCATCAAAGTGGATATATGTGCACATCATCAGCAGAGTACAAGAGTCTTTAGAGTCTTAGGGTTAAGTACTGGTTATATTTGTCTAGATTCTTGTTAATATGCCAAAGAAGAACTTGACTTAACACTCACCTTGAAAAAATTATTTGAGCTGACTCAGAACACTGCTCAGAACAATTCAGGAAACAGGTCTACAGTGCTCTGAGGGCAGCAAGTGCAAAAATCAATTTTGAAAGATTTTCAAGAGTTTTCATACTGCCAAAACTCCTAATATATTTAGGATCGATTTTCTAATAATATTGTGTTTTAGAAAGAGTACTTTCCCAAATAATATTGATCTTCTAAAAAGATTTTTTCAAAAAATTTTATCTTATCTTCTAAGATATGATTTCCTGAAAAGATATTGTTGAGAAATTTAATTCCTATTATCTGCTGAGAATTTTCAGAGTTATTATGGAAATCAAATCCTTGCGTTTTGTGGGTATATAAGCACTCACTTCTCATCTCTTCAAAACGGGTTTTTCAAGGCAAACATCGAGTTTTTTGTGAGCTTATTCTCTGAGTAAAAAACCTCTAAGGAGTGTGCTAAATTGAGTAATTCTTTCTGGCATAATAGGGTTTGTAAGTGTACCTTACATTCAGGTTGGTTAGAAGTATAAAAGTAAGGTGTTTTTCGATTCTTTTCTGTCACCAGTTAAGTTTAGAGTGTGTCTAAGTCTTGGGAGACTTTGGACGTGTTGTGTGACTCATTCTCAGGTGGAGAATAGTTACGTGTGTGTAAGTAGAGTCTCAGGGGAGACCAAGTTACGTGTGTGGCTTTGTCACGTGTGTTACATAGTGTAACGAACTTGGCCCTTGTTAGTGAAAGTGTTTGTTGAAATCCTACTGAGGTAGGTTGTGGTTTTTACACATGCATTGGGCAAGAGGTGAGTTTTCACGTAAAATCTTGTGTCTCCTTTATTTCTGCATTCCAAGTTTTGTTTCTGCCTTACCGCAAGCACATATCCCAATAGGTCTAGCGAGTGTTCTGAAACAAAATGAAAAAATTAGAAGACACAATTGACCCCCCCTCTTGTGTCCTTGTGTGCCTTAAAACTTAACAATTGGTATCAGAGCGGGTTCTCATAAATTAGGCTAACACCTAGAGAGATCCTGTAAGAATGAGTGCACCACAAGGAATCTTAGAAGGTCAATATGTGACCAGACCTCCATACTTCAATGGACAACACTACAGTTGGTGGAAAAATCAAATGGAAAACTATATCCAAGCTGCAGATTATGAGTTGTGGATGCTCATTGTGAATGGTTTTTACATTCCAGTGAAAGTCACAACTGATGGGAAGACTATTCCTAAGGAGCCGAAGGAATTTGACTTAGATGGCTTTAGAAAGATGGAGAAAAACGCCAAAGCCAAGAAGCTGTTATATTTTGGACTCGGACTTGACGAGTACACTCGCATCTCAGAGTGTGAATATGCAAAAAAGATATGGAATGCCCTTCAAGTAGCTCACGAAGGAACCAATCAAGTCAAGCAATCCAGGATCGAGCCGCTGGTGAGAAAATATGAGCTATTCGAGATGAATGATAAAGAAACAATCATGGATATGTATGCTCGATTCACCCATATTACCAATGAGTTAAAATCGTTGGGAAAATCCTTTACCACTGAAGAGTTGGTTAGGAAGATCCTACGAATTTTACCCCATTCATGGGAATCGAAGGTCGCTGCAATCCAAGAAGCAAAAAAGATGAATTAGATTTCCTTGGATGAGGTTATTAGGAACTTACAAACATATGAACTAAGGAGAAACTCTCAGATGAAGGGGGAAGTGAAGAAAGATCGTGGGCTTGCACTAAAGGCAAGGGATAGTGATAGCTCAGATTTTGATGAAGAAGGAATGACCATGATTGCACGAAAATTCAAGAATTTTTTCAAGACAAAAATCTTGTACAAAAAGGGCAACACTAGCAAGGCTAAAAATACTGACCGAGATCAGTTCTCAGGATGTTTCAAGTGCGGAAGGCAAGATCATGTCGTGAAGAATTGCCCCTTGTTGAAGGAAGAACAGGGGTCAGAATAGGTCCGAACCAGAGGCAGAAAAACTCAGTTGACTAATGCTGAAAAACGGTTCACCAAAGCAATGATGGCAGCTTGGGGAGACACCTCAGAAGAAGAAGAAGACTCTCAAGATGAAGAAGAAGTAGTGGCTCTCATGGCTCGAAGTGGATCTGACTCAGACTCTGACGGTGAAACTCTCAAAAAGGAGGTACGTAATCTTAGTAAGAAAAACTTGAAAAATTAATTTTTTTCATTGATGGAGGAATGTGAAGCTCTAACTTCTGAAAATTGCATGCTTAAAAGTACCTACTCAGATTTAGAAAAGGATGTTAAGAGACTAGAAAGAAAGAGGCAAGAACTTGAACATATGAATGAGGCTCTCATGTATGAGAAGCTTGAAATTAATGAAAAGGCTCTTGCTTTAAGTAAAGAATTAGACATCCTTAAGGATCTGAGTGACAAGAAAGAGGAAGAACTCAACACTAAAATCAGAGAGTTGGAAACTGAGTCTTCAAAGCTAAAGCATAATCTAGAATCCCAGATGAATGACAACAAACAGCTTCTAGAACAGGTCCAGAGAGCTGAAACTGACTTTATTGAAAATAAGCGCTGGAACAGTTCCTTAGAAGCTCTCAACTGGCTTAATACTCATCATAACCAAAACAGAAAAGGTTTAGGTTTTGTGAATAGACGTGTTACTAAGCCAGTAGGCAAGAAGTACGTTGGTTTGCCATAAAATATAAGTTATCATTGTGGAAAAACTGGTCATTATCGATATGCTTGCTCCTTGAGAAAAAGGGCCATGGAAAGAAACTCATTGTATGTTAAACAAATATGGATTGGAAAAGATGATTTAAATTCCATGACAAAGAAAAGAATGTGATCCAAGTGGATATGGGTTCCCAAGACTAATAACTAGCTGTTTAGCAGGTTAAAGTGAGAGCAGGTAAACAATTGTGGTATTTGGATAGTGGTTGCTCGAGGCATATGACTGGAGATAAATCAAGCTTCCTCTCACTTACAGCCTTTGATGGGGGGAGAGTGGCATTTGGAAACGTCAAATCTGGGACAATTGTTGGTGTAGTTAAGATAGGTAAATCACTCTCTCACTCAATTAATAACGTGTACTTAGTTGATGGGTTACAACATAATTTGCTAAATATGTCCCAATTGTATGAAAAAGGTAATCATGTTGGGTTTACTTCAAATCAATGTTTGATTACCAATATCAAGTCTGGAAAGGTTGTGCTGACGGAGAAGCGACACAACAATGTTTATAAGACATGTGTTCTAGAACTTCCCCAAAATCATTTGACTTGCTTGAGTGTTCTTGATGATGATATTATGCTTTGGCACAAGAGGCTAGGTTATGCTAGTCTTTCCTTGCTAAACAAACTTGTGTCTAAAGGTCTAGCTGTTGGCTTATCTTCCATCAAATACAATGATGACAAGGTATGCGATGCTTGTGCTAAAGAAAAGCAAACTAGAATTTCATTAAAGTTAAAGAAGTATGTTAGTACTTCTCGACCCCTTGAGCTATTACATGTTGATTTGTGTGGTCCCATGAGGATCAAAAGTAGGGGCGGCAAGAGGTATGTGTTTGTTATAGTAGATGATTACTCTCGTTTCACTTGGACTTTATTCCTAGCATCCAAAGATGAATCTTTTGAAGCATTCGTTATATTTCTTAAGAAAACTGAAAAGAGAATAGGACACTTATTGATAAGTCTTAGATCTGATCATGGAAAGGAATTTGAAAATTCAAGCTTTATTGATTATTGTAATGAACATGGCATTGATCATAATTTTTCAGCCCCAAGAACACCCCAACAGAACGGGGTGGTAGAGCGAAAAAATTAGACTCTAGAAGACATTACTAGAACCATACTTGTTGCTAGTGGTCTTCCCAAAAAAATTTGGGTAGAAGCATTGAACACAGCTTGTTACATTATTAATAGATGCATGATCAGTCCCATTCACAATAAGACTTTTTATGAAATTTTCAAGGGGAAAAAACCCAATATTATGCACCTAAGAGTCTTCGGTTGCAAATGTTATGTGCACAATAATAGGAAGGCGCCCTTCGGAAAGTTTGACCCTAGGAGTGATGAGACAATTTTCTTAGGATACTCTTCATATAGTAAAGCTTACAAAGTATTCAACAAAAGGACTATATGTGTTAAGGAGAGTGTGTATGTATTATTTGATGAAACTGACTCCTTGATTAAGAATGATGTACAGGATGAAGATTTTGATCTTGGACTTGCAAGAAAAGCCAATGGTAAGATGCTTGAAAATGAACCACTTACTGAAGTTAATGGTAAGGAAAGTGGGCAGGAAGTAGACCAATCAAGGGGAAGCCTTGCTAACCCTGATATGGACAGAAACAAGCCCACTCAATCCCAGACTTCCCTGACTGATATGGGAATAGGCTTCCGACCTGATCCCACACATTTTCCTGTAAACAACCAGGAGAAAGTGAAAAGCAGATCTATGGATCCTTTGACTTCACGACCCTGGAAACACCAAAGCTCGCACCCCTTTGACCAAATTATTTCTGATATTAATACAGGAGTGCAGACCAGATCTAAGCTCATAAATTGTTGTGCCTTCTATGCCTTTTTATCTTACATCGAGCCTAAGAATTTTCATTAAGCTCTTGCAGATTCTGATCGGGTTATAGCCATGTAAGAAGAGCTTCATCAGTTTGAAAGGAACAAGGTCTGGCACCTTGAACCACAGCTTGAGGACTGAATAATTATTGGAACCAAGTGGGTGTTCAAAAACAAGTTGGATGAGTTGGGAACAGTCTCTAAGAACAAGGCTAGGCTGGTGGTCCAAGGTTACAATCAAGAAGAAGGGATTGACTATGAAGAAACATTTGCACCTACAGCAAGGTTAGAGGTTATTCGAATCCTGGTACCCTTTGCAGCCCACATGGAGATCAAGTTGTACCAAATGGATGTTAAGAGTGCCTTCCTCAATGGATATCTTAAAGAAGAGGTATATGTAAAACAACCCCCTGGTTTTGAAAGTTCTAATTTTCCTAACCATGTTTTTAAACTTGACAAAGCACTTTATGGTCTAAAACAAGCTCATAGAGCTTAGTATGAACGATTGTCAAGTTTCTTAGTTGAGAATGATTTTCAAAGAGGCAAGATAGATTTCTCAAATCTAAGGGGAACATTTGTTGATTGTCCAAGTCTATGTTGATGACATTATATTTGGTGCAACCAACATTGATTTATGTGATGAATTTTCAAAATTGACGAGGAGTGAGTTTGAGATGCGCAAGATGGGCGAGTTTAATTTTTTCCTAGGCCTGCAAATTAAACAAACCTCAAACGGAACTATGATCCATCAACAAAAATATGTCAAGGAAATACTTAAGCGGTTTGGGATGGAATCGGCTAAAGCCATGGACACTCCTATCTCTCCTTCCACCAGATTGGTGATGGATGATGGAAGTCCTTTAGTTAATGAAAAATCATATACGGGCATGGTAGGATCACTCTTATACCTAATCGCTAGTAGACCTAATATTGTTTTCAGTGTTGGTATGTGTGCCCATTTTTAGTCAAATCCAAAAGAAACATACTTGAAAGCTGTAAAAGAATTTCTCGATATTTGAAAAACACATCTGATTTGGCACTATGGTATCCACGTGGATGCAACTTTGACCTCATTGGGTATACTGATGCTGACTATGCTGGATTTCTAGTTGACAGAAAAACACCTCAGGTATGGTTACTTTTCTTGGGCCCTGTTTGGTCTCTAGGTTTACAAAGAAACAGCACTCAGTTGCCATGTCCACAGTAGAAGCCGAGTATGTAGCGACTGTTTCTTGTTGTGCTCAATTGTTGTGGATACGGCAACAACTCAAGGATTTTGTTGTCGACATAGGATGCATTCCCATATTTTGTGATAATACAAGTGCAATTAACATTGCCAAAAATCCGTGTCAACATAAAAGAACTAAGCATATCGATGTTCGCCATGACTTCTTAAGAGACAATGTTTAAACGGGCTTGATTTCAATGAATTTTTGTGCCACTAATAAACAAATTGCTGATATTTTTACCAAGGAACTAAGTAGAGATCAATTTGAAAGGAATATGCTTGAATTAGGTTTGATCAAAAGAACTTGAACGAACTTCATCAACCCCTAATGATTGACTAGTAAGGTCTTAGGCCAAATAAATTATTTCAACGGATGCATTCAACTTGTTGTGCAGTTAATTGCATATGTGTGGAATCTAATATGGATGACATTCGTTGAGGTCTAATGATACTACCCTTATTGTCTTTTGATACCGAATATATAACAGTCCAGAACAGGTGTTAAGAACAGGTCGAACTACTGGTTATATCATATGTTATTAAGATACCATATTCTTATGTGTGTTGGGAGTTTGATTTTTCTTTTATTACACCTCCTCTAACAATTGCAGCTTTTTCCAAGGTGTAATGATTTCTTCGCATGCAAATTCCTTTTTCTCTCTAAAACCAGCGGCCGAAAAAAAGGGGGGGAGGATTTTTTTTTTAAGGATTGTGGTCAACCCTTTTCAAATCACTTTCCAATTCCTCAACCACCTTCTCTCCTCTCCTCAAGCACCCCGTTCTCCATCCTCTTCCTAAAACCCTCAAAACCCTAACTTCGTCCTTCCTCAAGCTCTCCTATGGCACGAATTCCGGGCAGCGGCACATCCACCGGTCACAAGGCATGTCACCCACGCTCACTTCAAGTCGATAAATCAAGAAAAAGGGAAGGACAATTACTCGACATACTCAAGGCGCTACCACCATCACCGGCGGCGGATACCCCGATGGCCACTTATGGTATTTCTCTCGTTGTCTTTCAATTTTTGAAAAGTATTGATTTGAGGCCCGTAGGAATTGAACTTGAGGCCATACCCCCTGTCAAGTCGGGTTTGGGATGGGATTTGGTGTTGTATGAACCATATATGACTGAGCCGAAAATGCTGGAGAATTTGTGATTGTGGAGGATTGGATTGAAAAGCCAAACTTGAATGGTGATCGTGTGTGTGATGTTGAAGAGGATGAGCCTTTCATTCGGTTCAAATGCACCGTGAAACCAACCCTCAAAACAACTCCTTAAACAGCGCCCAAACCACCCATTCGCCGAGTTAAAATCACCACCAAACCCAATGTGCCTTTCGCCCTTACCCTGCGTCGGCGTCGTACTAGGAGTGTGGGTCCTGCCATCCCATTGGACCTACCCGAGGACAAAGTTGCTCGACCTTTAAAGAAGCCCAAGTCCACTTCCAAAACTCTGTCCAAATCAACTGTGCAAACAGCCTCCCAAACGCCTTCCCTATCTGTGTCCTCGAATAAAAGTGCCCCAGAACTGGGTTCTCCAGAATAGGGGTCTGAGCTGGGTGAGATAAGTAAGGAACCCTCGAAAAAGAAATCAAGAAAGTCACTGACCCAGGGGGAAAGGTATAGACATTTCCTACAGAAAACCGTGGTGTGAGCGAAGATAGTGAAGGTTCTCTACTTCCAAGAACAGGGCATAGAGGTGTTCTTGGACAAATCGATAACACAGGGTTGGCTAGATACATTTACCAATACTAAGAGGGGCTGCTTAGTACCTGAATGAGCAGAATTCTATGCCAATTGTGAGGTCACTAAGGAGATAGTGACTAGCTCTATTCACGGTCGGGAACTGTGTTTTAATGCTGATAATCTGGGGGATTGGCTTGGGGTACCCTCTAAAGGGTTTGATGTGTATGTCAGGGAGGATAAAATTGTACTGAGCAATGACCAATTGTTGGATCTCACCAGAAAACTAGCCCAACAACCTGACCTAAGTGCACCCCGGTTTGTAAGAAAGGGGGAAATGCAGCCTTTACATCGGTTGTTATTTTGGTTTGTCATTAAGAATGTGATACCTCGGGGGCAGGGACGCAATCCTGCGGACTTTATCGACATGTACCTACTGACCTCCTCGATTGGGGAGAGCCCATTAATTTGCCTGCTATCATGATTAGTCACATTGGACGGATTGCCAACACTTCCAGAAGCCATGATCTGGGCTGTGGTTTTCTTTTGACTTCGATGTTTGAGGCTCTGGGGATCCCTTTGCAAAAGAGAATGGGCTTTTAGGTAACCGATGAAATAGGGGACAATACTTTACTTGGGTGTGGGTTCCAGATTAAGAGGAGTGATGGAACTGTGTTAGAACAAGGACCCAAAACACCCTTTGGCCCTGGTCCCTGTCCTGGTTCTAGTACGGCAGCATCGTCCAACACTACCACGGTTGCGACTCTCGTCCAGGATCAACTCTATCTGAAGGAGGAGATTGCTGAAGTGAAGCAAGCACTGACCGAAGAAAAGGCCTTGAATGCGCAACGCCATAAGGATATTCTTCATGCCCTCTCTGCCCTCACGGCTAAACTTGCTCCATCCTCCTCTTCTCCCTAATTCAACTCTGCTCTTTGCCCTGTTCCCACCAACATTGTTCGCTTTTCTGTTTGGTTAATCTTGGTTCTGCATGTGATTGACAATGGTTATCTCTGTTTTTACTTTGGTTTGGTTATGCCATGCCCTTGCTTGCCTTTGCTGTTGTGTGTTTGTGCATAACTGGGTTGGCCAATATCATTATGTACCATATACTTGACTGTATCGTGGATTATTTTCCCTCATTACTTATGGTGGTGAGTGCATCCCCACTGAATTCAGGCATGTGGCCGCCTAGACCTTTTTGATGATGTCCAAAGGGGGAAGACAAGTACAACTATGTTCCAATTAAATCAGCCGTTTAAGTTGACCTTCTATTCTTATGTATCTCCCTTGTCTGATCTAAATACTTTGAACTAAGTTTGGCACTAATGTTTTTTCCTTTTGCCGTATCTCACCTTTAACGGCCATTTGGTTTGTCATCATCAAAAAAGGGGAATTTGTTGAATCAATCTTATATAAGATTTTGATGATTACAACCCAAATGTGCTAATTATGCTTGGCTTGAGTTGAGCACTAGAATCATGTGATAAGAAAGATTGCAAACATTCTAGAGATTAGTTTGAAACATCATGCTTGAAGCGATGTGCTAAAATTGTATGTTGAAAGTGACAGAAGTTGCAAACACCTTGAAGAACAGGTCGAAGAAGCTGAAATCACCAAAGTGGATATATGTGCACATCATCAGCAGAGTACAAGAGTTTTTAGAGTCTTTGGACTAAGTACTGGTTATATTTGTCTAGATTTTTGTTAATATGCCAAAGAAGAACTTGACTTAACACTCACCTTGAAAAAATTATTCAAGCTGACTCAGAACACTGCTCAGAACAATTAAGCAAACAGGTCTGCAGTGCTCTGAGGGCAGCAAGTGTAAAAATCAATTTTCAAAGATTTTCAAGAGTTTTCCTACTGCTAAAATTCCTAATATATTTAGAATCGATTTTCTAATAATGTTGTGTTTTAGAAAGAATACTTTCCCAAATAATATTGGTCTCCTAAAAAGATTTTTTCAAAAGATTTTATTGTTGAAGGGTTTTTGAGGGGGGTGGAAAAATAACTAAAGAAAAGAAACCTCAAATACTCGATTGTCAATCGTAGTACTTAAGGGTCGGTCCTCAAGGAAGACTTTTAGATTATGGTCATGTAAAGGGTGAATTAACTAATCAACCTAATATTAACTATGCTAATCCAAGTTAGGTCATTTAAAGAAAACCTAAGTGCTCAATTTAAACTAAATGATCTAAATCAGACTAAGCCTAAGTTTTTGACTAAATGTGTGCATATTAAGGAGATTATGCATTAACTAGCTATAAACGACTACTAAATTCAGAACCTAAAACTACCTAACCTAACTTGAAATCACCAAACTCACCACATTCAAATCAATCAAATTATTTGAATAAGCCAAACTGAGGAACACTAAAATTAAACAGATGTAAAACGTGAACTAAAACCCTAAGAATTTAACTAACTACTTACATTCTGCAATTTATTTGAACTTAAATAAGGAAAAGGGGAAGCAAAGCAAGAACTGAAATCAAATTCTATGGCAAACACAGAGAAATGAAACTGGGGAGGGAAAGTATGAATACCATCAATCATCAACACCCATTATCAACAACCAAATTCTCCAACCAAGCCAAAAACTAAACAAAACTAGGCAAGCTGAAATTAAAACAGAGCAAGCAAAAGCAGGGGCAGGGAAGAATCAGCAGAATTGAAACAGAGCTTCAACGAAACAGGGGAGGAGAAATTTTCGAACCTAGCTGCAACTCAACTTCGATGGCCACCAGGAACGTCACCAGGGCCACCGTAGCAACCCAGTCACAGTGAAGAATGGCAGAAGAACACGAACAGAACAACAAAAAATTCAGGGAAAGGGGATTCGAATGAAACTTGACAACTAACATACGATTTCTGTAAAATCAAACCCAAATCGTGAATTACAACTAGAAAATAAGAGATTGCAATGAATTCAAACCCTAAACCGAATCTAAAACCTGACCCTAAATCGAAAAATTGACATTAAACCTGAAATTCGAATATGAAATTGAAATTAACAACGAAATTGAACGAAACTAAACCTAAAACGAAATTTAAAATCCTAATCTAACCGTAAATTACTAACCTAAAATACCTAAAACTCGAACTTTTTGCTTCAATGGCGTCTCTGCAATGCTTAAATACCCGAAACTCATCTCGATCTCGACCCTTCGTCTGGTGGTGGTGTGCTGGACAGTTAAGATGAGGCCAACGAAGGGTGGGACGTGGCCTGGTGTTTGTGGTGGTGGATGGGTTTGGGAAAACCGTGGGCTAGTGAAGAACGGTGGGTAGAGAGTGGTTCTGGGATATCTGTGGGCTGGGTGGTGTGGTTAGAGTGAGAAGGAGGTGACGAGGCAGAGAGAAAGAGGAGCAAGTGAGATGGGCATGGGGGTTTGAAAGATTTCTGGGTCGAGGGTCAGGGGTTCCAAGGTTGGGGGTCAGGGAAATAGGGAAGACGAAGATAGACGCGAATAGAAGGGAGGGGTTATATGGGAACCGGTTCAGCTGAACCGGTTCAGGCGAACCGGCCAATCTGGTTTTTCATCAATTTTTGGCCCGGTTCTTCAACCTCCGACAATTCTTCTATTTTTCTCACATTTTCTGCCATTTAAACCCTTTTTCCGCATTTATTCAAAATCTGCAAAATAAAATAAAATCAATTAAAAACCTTAAAAATATTATTAAAACGAGCCTAAAATCGGTGTAAAAGTACCTTAAAAAATATCACATTTTTAGCTCAAACATTTATCTTATCTTTTAAGATATGATTTCCTAAAAAGATATTGTTGAGAAATTTAATTCCTATTATCTGCTGAGAATTTTCAGAGTTATTATGGAAATCAAATCCTTGCGTTTTGTGGGTGTATAAGCACTCACTTCTCATCTCTTCAAAATGGATTTTTCAAGCTAAACATCAAGTTTTTGTGAGCTTATTCTCTGAGTGAAAAGCCTGTAAGGAGTGTGCTAAATTGAGTCATTCTTTCTTGCATAATAGGGTTTGTAAGTGTTCATTACATTTAGCTTGATTAGAAGCATAAAAGTAAGGTATTCTTCTATTCTTTTCTGTCATCAGTTAAGTTTAGAGTGTGTCCAAGTCTTGGGAGACTTTGGACGTGTTGTGTGCCTCATTCTTAGGTGGAGAACAGTTACGTCTATGTAACTAGAGTCTCGGGGGAGACTAAGTTATGTGTGTGACGTTGTCACGTGTGTTACACAGTGTAACGAACTTGACCCTTGTTAGTGAAAGTGTTTGTTGAAATCCTACTGAGGTAGGTCGTGGTTTTTACACCTCCATTGAGCCAGAGGTGATTTTTCACGTAAAATCTTGTGTCTCCTTTATTTCCACATTTAAAGTTTTATTTCTGCCTTACTACAAACACCTCTCCCAACAGGTTTAACGAGTGTTCTGAAACAAAACGAAAAAATTGGAAGACACAATTCACCCCCCTCATGTCCTTGTGTGCCTTAAAACTTCACAGAAATATAGTCTTATGAGGCATATTTTACATTAGTAAGGCCATGAACTTAATGCCCTTCATGCCAATGTTGTACATCATCCAGCTCAAAGCAACGTTAGTGGGACTCTGATTAGATGAAAAATGAACCATTAGACATTCCTAAAGATCAGAACCCCCCAATGATTCCACCTGTGGTGTTGTCCTCAACATGAAAAAAGTTTGTAAAAAAGTTAAAAACCATAAATAACAACCACAATTGTTTTCACAACACTTTCTTGCTTTTGGATTAGACGTGGTTAATACTACTTCATACTTGTCACCTAGGACCTGTTCTTTTCGTTGCTAAATTCATTTTTACCAACTTCTACCAATTCTCTCCAACTTCTACCAACTTACAAAAAATCCCAATCTTTTCTTGCTCTAATCAACTTCTACTAATTTCTACAAGCTTTTATCAACTTTTGTTAACTTCTACCAACTATTACCAATCTCTATCAGAAATTTTTACAAAGAAATCTCCACTCATTTAGATTTCTTACCAGCATCCTCCAACTTCTTCTAATTTTTTCCCGAACTTAACCAACTCCAACCAATCGTTCTAAGAAATACCAACTTCTGCTAACTTCTATCAACTTTTACCAATCTTTACCCAACTTAACCCTTTTACCAACATCTATTTACCAACCAAACAAACAGGGATGCTCAAGTTATATCATCATAGATACATTGGTCCATGGGTCAATTATACCTATCGTGAAGGGGTGGGTGAACGGTTGCTTTATCCATCGTATGAGCGGAATGTAGAAAATGGAGAACGCTTTAGGAATTTTGCATAACAAGAAGGTTTTAGCCAAACTGAAGGATGCTTTTAGAGCTAGTGGCAGTTTGGGGGGGGGTTGTTAAGGACCTATTTTAGTTGGGTTTAGCTGTCTATTTGAGTTTTAGCACCTGCAACTTGTATTGTTGACTTTCCATATCCTTCCCTAAAAACTTGTTCTTGTATTAAGGTCTGGTTCACTTTATGCTTACTACAGATAAGGACCTAATATGCATTGCTTATACCAATCTCCATGTGTTATGAGTGAGTTTATGTAACACAACAACAACAACAACAACAACAAAAAACTCCTAATGTGGAACCCGCTTTCGCGGGGTATGGGGCGATCCACATGTAGGAAGCCTTATCCCTATGTACATGACCACACATAGAAAGACCGTTTCCAATAAAATCACCTAAAAAGTTTTCAGAAGAAATTAAGAAGTTTAAAAACGGTTGGTAAAAGAAATTTATGAGGGAGGTTATGTATACATGAATTTCTGCAAAGCCCATTTCGACGAGATCTGGCTCTAGTCATTGTAATTTCTGAATGAGATGTTTCATTGTTCTAACATAGCTTTCTATTTAAATTCTTTTGAGGGCTGGGATGGATCTAGTGTGAGCCCAAACTTTCAAAAATGCACTTGCCCTTGAGTCTCAAAGATTGACAAATTACTCATTTGTTGACCCTTTCTTGAATGTTATGCAAGGGAAGAGAATGAAAGAAAGGAAAGCAACGACACAAGAATAATGTTGCAATTAGGTGCCTTCATCCCTTTCTGTTTCCCTAAAATTTCTCTGCAAAAATCAAAAGATCTGTTGCCCCAACAGTTGTTGCTACCGCTAGTTCCGTGGAGTGATGGTAGAGATGTGAGGACTGGGTTGGAAAAGAAAGGTGGGAAGCCGCTTAGAGACTGATCTAAACTAATGAGTGAACATGGAGTTGGAGTATAGGGAATGAGCCATTGTGACAGAGAAGTACCAAAGTAGCAACGCTCTGCTTTATGAATGAAGTTCACAACATGAAACCATTTTCCTTTGTCACTGAAAATGCAGCCTTATGGAAGTATATGATTAGATGTAACATAGATTGTAAAGGACGGGCTGGTGGAGCAAACATGTTTATTCCACCAGTGGGCAGTGTACAGAAGTCTGTGGAATTGATTTGCAGCAATTGAAGCCTTAGGTTTCTTGACCTCATCCAGACGGCAAGTCATGGTTATAGGGTAAGGTATTATAGATGGCTTAACTTTTCTATTCTCATGAGTCTGGACTAGAGGTTGTCCTATCGGCCTTGCACAATATGGCGTTTTGGTCACTCATATTTGAGTTGGTTTGATATAGCTTTATCCAACTAAGATTTGAGTGAGGGCGGGTCCTTAATTATGGCTTGTTTTGGGTATTAATCAAGTACATTTTAGTTTGACCTGGGTACACATTATAGAATATGTTATATTTTAATGTTTCACCTTATTCATTCTAGTTGCTGTTCTTTTAAGTGTTGATATTGGATCCATTGACGTGGTATAGCCAGAATGCATGGATCGAAGTGACGATATGCCTACAACCTATATTTTAGATGCCTACATTGAGGTGTCAACGATGTTATGGGTGTTTTCCAAATTTCATCAAAGTAGCAATAACATTTCTTTCAAGAGTTGCAGACATCTCTGTGTTTAGGAATGAATAAAATTTGCCAAAAACTCCTAGAGGGGAGTTTACACTCGGGGCACTTGTTCAGGGCATTACATAATAAATCTTGTTGGACGCACCATCTTTTCGGAGGGGAAGCTGTTATGGCTTCCCCCTACCCTGCCCAAGCCCCCTGCCCTTGGGCTAGTCTCTTCACCTTACCACCTTAAGCCAATGGACTAGATCTAAATTTTAAACAAAATGAAACAACATTTGAAAAAAAGTCGATAAACGAGAAAATCAACTTCAAAAACTGCTCTTTTTAGCTAGCTATCTGGAAGTAAGTTAGTGCAAGAAGTATGAGTTCATACTATTCTTTGTTCGTATTGCTAGGTCACGGATGCTATCCATGTTATAAGGGAGCTCATTCCAGTTTTGGCGGCCATATCTGCGCAAATATTGCCAGAAGTACTTATTCAACTAACATCAAGAGTAATGGCACGTTTGCTTCAAGATGCATTTGGAGGACTTGTTGCACCTGCTTCAGACGATTGCACAATCTTCTGTAGAAATGTCTTCAGTGACTTGATCATTGGAAGCAATTTCCACTGCCATTGTCACGAAAAGCTCCCCACCTTCGCCAAAATTTTTTTTGGGGGAGGGGGGGTTGGAAGAATCAGTCTGTCGTTCAACCATCAAATTAAAAATTTGTAAAGACCACATCACCATCTTTTAGAAAATGATTATCCAGAATAGGGGTATGGTACACATAACACAGTTATAGGTGATATTTGATTGGATGTAGCAATCTGATAATGCAAATAAGTTTATAATTGTATTTCCATTGTCTTGTTTGGTTATAAGAAAGTACCGTAAATAACAACTACGTTGTAATTATAAATATCACAATTATGTAATTATAGTTACACTACTTCAGAAATCAAGGATAGATGGCAAAGGTACTTTTCTAAAATCCTCAATGGTGAAGTGATGGGAGATTTTCGAAGTAGGAAAAGGGAGATTAGTGAGAGTCAATTTGACCCTCAATTGTGTGAACCTATTAGTAAGGACGAGATTAAAGAGACAATAAAGAAAATTACTAATGGGAAGGTAGAGGGATCAGATTAGATATCGGGGGAAGTGTGGAAATGTTTGGGTGAAAAGAGATTGAAGTGACTAGCAGAGCTTTTCAATATTATTTTGAGAATTGCTAAGATACCCAGATAATGGAGTTTGAGTACAATTATCCCCTTGTACAAGAACAAAGGGGATATTCAGGATCGTAATAATTATAAGAGTATAAAGTTGCTCAATTATACTATGAAGTTATGGGAGAAGGTGATTGAGAGAAAGTTATGGAAGGATATTTCAATATCAAAAAACCCATATGGTTTTATGCCTAGCAGGTTGACCACAAAAGTGATTTACCTCCTTAAAAGACTCATGGGACTGTACAGAGATAGAAAGCTAGATCTTCATATGGTGTTCATTGACCTGTAAAAAGCATATGATAAAGTTCTGCGCGAAGTGTTATAGAGATGTTTGGAAAATAAAAGAGTATTTCCTGTGTATATTTGGGTTTTTGAGGATATGTGCAAGGGAGGTAGGATGAGTGTTAGGACACTAGGAGGGGTTATCAATGACTTCTATGTTGGTATGTGCCTGCATCAGGGCTCCGTTTTAAATCTTTCTTTTTCACTGTAGTTATGGATGAACTTACAAAAGGGATTCAAGATGAGTTACTATGGTGTATGTTATTCATAGATGACATTGTTCCTATTGATGAAACCAGAGAGGGAGTTTACGGAAAGTTGGAGTGATGGATACACTGAAGTATAGAGGCTCGAGAGTAAGTAGATCAAAAACAGAATACCCACATTGTTGTTTCAATAGAAGAGAAGATGCAAGAGGAGAAGTCACCATTGAGGGAATAACGACACTAAAGGTCAAGAAGTTTAAATATCTAGGCTCCATCATTCAATAGAAAGGAGATATTAACGAATATATTAACCAGCGCATAAAAGCAAATTGATAAAAATGCAAGTATGCTTCAGGTGTCTTATGTGATAAGAGGATGCCTGTAGGATTAAAAGACAAAGTTTATCGTATGGTAGTTAGACCTGCTGTGTTGTATGGATCAGAGTGTTGGCCTATAAAAAAGACATAGGTTCAAAGGCTAATGGTAGCAGAGATGAGGATGATTAGATATATGTGTGGTTATATAAAAATGGATAGAATTAGTAATGGAGTAATTAGAGACTTAGTTAAAGTGGCTATCATCGAAGATATGATGAAAGAAACAAGGCTCAAATGGTTTGCCCATGTGAAAAGGAGGAGTGTGGGGGCTCCAGTGAGGAGATGTGAGATGATTAACATCCTCGAAGGTAAAAGAGGGAAGGGAGGACCAAAGACGAGTTTAGACGACGTGATTATAGAGGACTTAAAAGTTATAGGGTTGACGGAATACATGGCTCAGGATAGGAGACTATGGCGGGATATGAATAAGATCTTAGATCACAGAGAGTTAGCCTCGTAGTTGTCTCTCAGTTACAGTAGGGTAGGTTTGTCGTTTTTTTGTATGTTGTATTTGTATGTAGGTAGTACATGTATATGGAAAGAAACATTATTTGCCTACATCTGTTGGCTAAGGTATAGTTCAATTCCATGCTCCTTATTGTTTGTTTTGCTTCGAGAATTGTTTTCACAAAATCCTTATATAAAATTATTTTCACAAAATCTTATTTTATAGGTATCTTAGAATCAGCCTCTCTACCAGGCAGCCGATTGAGGTGAGGTTGCTTATATGTGAATCTCCCAAGACCCCGTGAAAACGTAGGACCCACATTGGAAGGTGGTGGTGTTGGTGGTGTTGTTGTTGTATTTGTCCCATGGCATGGGTCCATTTGGTACTACTATAAGTGTGAAACTCTTTTGTAGTGTTTGGTTCATGCTTAAAATTGTGATATGCGTATGATTGTAATAGATTGTAATAATCAGTATATAAGGCATTTTTTTAGTACAATACCTTTACATAGGCAATAATTGTAACCGGAGCAAAACTTCAAATTTGTGTGCACTACAAGTTCGTTTACACGAAACTTTATTAAATGTAGGTTACTTCTATCGTGCATTCTTCCCACAGAAGTGTGTCAATTGCATAATGTACTTTCTAGTTAGATTATGTCGCATAAGAATAACGGCAATGAATAGATTTATTTATAAAATAACAATTGCAGAAAAAATAGCTCTTAAGCGGAAATGAATAGAAAGGAAATCTACTATATAGTTTCTAAATAAAAGGATTAGTGACACTCTACAATCCTGTAGTATGGTGACCTAATAAAATAATCCACAACCTTGCAGATTATATAACGTACTACATTGAGGTGTGTGATGCTTAAGAACTTATTAGTTCTTTTGGAGCTAGAAATCCAGTTCTTAATCGGTTGACATCAATCAAGACATTATGCTCAAAAGAATCACTTCATTTACGCAAATGAGGAAATTGAGTTTCTTAGTCTTGGATCTGGAAATAAAAGGTGAATAAATCATTTCATAGAAAAATATCTTACAAAAATTAGAAAGCTTTCTAAAAAAATAGAAAATAAAAAGCAATTAAAAACATTTCTAGAATGGATCAATTACACCAAATTTTGTAAGTATAGGTAAACTAAAAAAAATTGAATTAAAAAAACAATGTAGTAAAAGTTTAAGCTTGTAAATTTGACAACCCTTATGAAACCCAAAACTGTTTAAAATTTTTTAGTAAGTCATCTGTGAGACCATCTCACATAATTCACATCATAATACAGATGTTTTTATGGTGGCTATTAATAATTAATTGGATGACTAATAGTTCATCTAGAAGTGATTGTTACCTAAAATAACTATTAGTCATGACTAAGTTTGAAAGTCATTCCGAAATATATTATTAATCACCGCAAAATTTAAACAAAGTCACTTCTGAAAGATTTTGTCTCACAATAGGTCTTATATGAGGTGGTCTCATCAAAAATTTAATTTTTATTAAAAACTATGCAAGAACCTTTTAGTTGATATAATTAATAAGGTGGGTTTGTTGAAATAAATTAAATTGCACATTGGAGTAGAACATTGAAAACAGAAGGATGAGAAGAGCTCTAAAAAAACTGCAATGGAAGCTTTAGCAAAGCATATTGCCCTCTTCAGGGGAATTGAAACAGTTTTAATACTTTAACCCTAAATCATTTGTAATCAAAAGTGGTCTTATAATGACGTACTTGATTTTGTGGATAACGAAATTTATCCAATATGTAAGCATCAGGAGACTTTAGTACTTGTAATCATTGTCTAAGAGTTCACTTTTATTGTTGAACACATGCAACATTTAGGGAAAATTACCAACAGGCATTCAATTTTATTTATAATTACCCAAAGGATCTCCATTTAGAAGAAAATGTCGTTGTGTCGGCTTTGAAAAGTCAAAGGAATGAGCTGAAAATTGCTTTTCGTCAAATACCCTAACCCCAACCTTTTCCATTTATGCTCTCTCTCTTCTCTTTGCTCATCTAATCTGGATTCAATCCACTCTCTAGTCTCTCTTCTCCCCCCCTGCTGCACATGAAGATGGACTATCTACCGAGGATGGCAACGAAAGGAAATTTTTCTGGAGCTAGAGGGTGTTGACGTTAGAGGAAGCTGAAACTGGGCCTAAAATAGAGTTCTTGTCCCCTGTTCTATTGCAGTCGACATAGAGAAATGATTGGGGAAGGTAGTTGGGGTGATCGTCGGACTGTGCCTGCAGCAATTAGTGGTCGATTTGGTGGCTAGATAGCCAGAGAAGCAATAGTTGTCACGGAGGAGCAACCAACAGAAAACAAATTGGTCGTACCCGGATTCATTTAGTTGAGACGAGAAACAGGAGGAGCTACGTGAGGCAGTGGCTAATAGCAGCCTTCAATGACTGCAGTGTTGCTGGCGTTGTTGTGTTCTCAAATGATCAGATTGGTAGGAAAAGGGATGGAGTTGCTGACCGTTTTTGGGTATGGGATGAAACTCCTGTTCTACTTTGCATAAAATGAAAAAAAAAAGAAGAAAAGAGGTTAGGATGGGAGTGGGTTTTAAATATTTAAAAAAATATTACAAATCTTGCAATGGAGTAAGCAGACATGAGAATAGGTTGGTCCAAAAAACAAGAAACAAGATGGAGCGGGAGACTGGCCGCTTATATGCTCCCTTTCTTTTTCTTAATCTTTTTTTTTTCGATTTTTGTTCAATCAAATTAGATTATTTTATAGTTTCATTGATATTGTGATCATGTTATTATTTCTCGTATTATTTTCAATCAAAATGTAAAATAAACTAATGATAGACAAATGGAGGACAAATGGAATCAAATAATTATTTTATGGTTCATCTTATTAAACTAATTATAAGAGTACACTTAAAATTTATAAATTTTGATAAAATCAGACATACTATGTAGTCAGTTGATCCAAACGTAAATCGATAACTGAACCCAATAACTTGTTTGTCATATCTAAGAATGATTCCACAAGACAAACAAAATTCATTAGCCTTTGAATTATTATTTTATAACAACTAGTACTATGCTTTTCTTTGGTTATTGTAATATATTATAATTAATCCCAACAAAAATAAAACTTGTTGACCTTGTTTTGTTGAATGGTGTTACTAGGTAGGGCTAGCTCGTTTGTGACACATAAATATGGCGCCTTTTTAAGAGACACATGATTAACTAACAAATTGCTATTTGCAAAATTCATAATCTATTAAAATATAACATGTATTTAACACATGATCATCAATTTAAGCGACAACAGTTATTATCAGAGGGAAAATGTATTTATTTTTCCAAAGAGAGAATTCAAATACAAGTACATTGATATTTGCTAGCACATAAAGTGGCTACATAATATTTATCTTAATTGATATTAATTAACCCTTATTCACCTATTTCTTAAAAAATTGATATTAGCATTGTGAGTTCATTTATCACATAAATTGGCTATGTAATATGTATCTTAATTCTTATTCACCCATTTTCTTTAAAAAATGATATTAGCATTATGAGTTCAAAGTATATAATTGCGAATTATAAATTATGCAAATTTTCGTTCATTTTCTCTAAGAAAACCTCAAAAAAAGTAGAAAGTTAATTCATAAATCAGTTAATTAAGGTAATAAATATGATTTTCAAATAATAATTTAATTTTTTGTGATTTATGGTTTAGGGTTTTGCTTTAAATGTTTAGTGTTTAGGATTAGGGCTAAATGCTAAACCCCAAACTCTAAATCAAGAAAATCCTAAATTGCAAACTGTTACAAGTAGCATTTAGGGTTTATAGTTTAGGGTCTAGGATGCAAGGTTTAGGGTTGAAACCTTGTATCTATTATTGGGATTTCCAAGAAGGACCATCCCCTGTCTTGTTAACAACAAATATATTGCCTTCTTACATGATATGTGGTGAATGTGTTGTTAAAAATTAACAACTTTATTAGTTGCATTTCTCATAAGAAAATAATATTTTTGTGTTAACCTGTTGAAATGGATGGCTCTACCTGGGATAACCATTGACAAATATGGGTTAACAAATTTTGCTTCAAGCATAGGGTTGAACTGTCAACAAAATCTTTAAACCTAGCTTTAAGGTTTACCTCTAAAATCTACACTTGAAAATTGTGAATTTCAATATAAACCAATGCATAATATATAGGCAATTGATGCTGGTATAATTTGATAATGTCAAAAACTTCAACCTAATAAATAGTCAATTGATTCAAATATAAATTGATAACTGAGCTCAATATAAGTAGCAACTTATATGTCACATGCAACAGTGACTTAAGACAATTGAAATTCATTAGTCTTTGAATTATTATGTTCTGACAAATACATTTTTCTTTTGTTTTGATATAATATAACTAATCACATTACTTGGTCTAGAAAAGAGTGGTTTTTTTTGCGATTAGAAAAGATCAATTCTAAGGGTAAATGTAGTTGTTATTTTACTCTAAGGGCTAGCTATGGGTATATATTGGATTGAACTTTAAGGGCTTCATCATTTAGGGTTCAAGCATAGGGATCAAGTATCAAGGTTTAGGGCATAGGGTTTAGTTTTCCTAGTCCATGGTCTAGAATTTAGTATTTAAAGCCCAAAATTTAGAATTAGCGTTAGGGTTTAGGGGTTAGGGTTCAGGGTTTAGGTTTAGGATTTAGCGATTAGGGTCTAGAGTTTGTATTTAAATTTGTGTGATTCAGGGTTTGGGGCTTAACGTTAGGCTTAAATGCCAAATCTCAAAACCTAAACCACAAAAAATCAATGCTAAACCTAAACCTTAACCCTAATGGTTTGCAATTAGCATCTAGATTTAGGTTTTAGTGTCTATGGATCAGGATCCAAGGTTTAGGGCCTAGGGTTTAAGCTTGGGTATTGGAGTTTAGCGTTTACGTTTTGATTTTTGTGATTTAATGTTTAGAGTTTGGCATTTAATGTTTGGGGTTTATGAGTTTAGGTTTAGAGCTAAATTCAACTCCTAAATTTTAAAGCATGAAAATTGAAGCCTAAACTGTAAAGGTTTACAGTCAGGACTTAGTGTTTAAGTTTTGGATTGGGAGAGTTAATGTATATAGTTAAATGCTAAACTCCAAACCCTAAACCTTAATCATAAAACCTAGGTGCAAACCTAAACATTGAAAGGTGAACATTAAATGCTAAACCTCAAACCCCATATCACAAAAAATTTAGGGAATAGTGTTCAACTTTTGTGGTCAAGGATTTGAGGGTTAATGTTGTATATTTGAAGGTTAAGAGTTCAGGGAAAATAAGTAACATTACTTTTATGTCCAAAATCAACATTGCTTTACCTCCTAACACAAATGTTGTTTTTTCTTAGCAATATTTTTGTATCAACCTGACAAAGGAGATAACAATACCCGGGATTACCATAAAAGGAAACAAGGTTAACAAGTTTTTATTCTTATGTCTAACATGTATTTGACTAACCTTTTGTCAATTATTTCTAAGCATTACACCATATAATGTCGTGATTTATCGGCATTCATTGTATATAATCATAAATCATAAACCCTAGTTCTTGATTCTCTCTAAAAACTACCAACTCACCCTCATCTTTCAATTCTCTTCTTCTTCTAAGCAAAGCCATTGGAGGCCGAGAATGATCTTTTATGATTGTTCCCAAACCTCTTCTTCCCTTTTAATCTACCTCTATGTTTAATTGTTATTTTCTTTATCTTTGTTATGATTTGTCTCCTTAATTGTGACGCCTTGATTTTGTCTCTACAATTGCGTGGGAGTGTTTCATTTTATCTTGGTTGTGTGTTGTTTATAGTTGTTTTCTTTGTGATGTTTGGGATGAACAATGTGGAGGTTGTAGCAAAGCTCTTCAATGACATTCGACAATTCAAGTGCAATCTCTCATACAAGATCAATATTTCATTCACGAAGTTTGCACTAGATCAACAAGTCTACAATATGAAGAAGAAAATGATGGGTACGGGGATCTCTTGCCCATGCTCTACTTTTGGAAAACAGTGATTCACGTTGAAAGACGAATGTTCAGTATGTACCAAGTTAGATTTTGTGAAGTTAGAATTTTAGTTTTGTAATGAAGATTGGATTTATTTTGTTGAAATTTATATTGTAGATGCCGAATGACTCCTTACTTTCTAATGAAATTGTCGCTTTCTTTCTTGCCAAAGAAAAAAAAAACCATAATTATTGATACTTGAACTTTAGAGTTTATACCTAGACATTGGTTCTTGATACTTAGAATTGACACACATATATCATAGCCCCTAAGTGTTAAACTATAGACCTTAGGAATTCATTTTATATTCGTTTATTAATAAACCCTAAAGTGGCAAACCCAAAAATCTAAAATTACCTAATTTGCCAATATTCCTTTATTTAATTCATGTTTTAATTTTGGTTCCTCCTTTTAAGAACCCCTTAAGAAAGAGGGGAAAATAATTATACATTACTTGATAAGTTTATTCAATATGATTTCCAAATCCTTATTTTACATATTATAATTACTCAGGTGGTGCTCTTACGTGAAGGACAGCTAACAGTAAAAGAGGAGATAAGTTGGAATACCTTAAATTTTAAACCCTAAACCCTAAATCATAGACAATGATATCAATTATCAACTTAATTTTTGATTTGTTGCAGTTTACCTTTGACAACACTAAAATTAACTTCTAAAAAGTTTTCATTGCATATCACATGCTATAAAATACTATTCAAAGAACATATATATAGAATAACCCCTAAATTAAATTTTTGGCCACTTTAAATTGTTAGTCCCTCATAGTGAGAATAAGTGAATGAATTATGTTTTATTTAAATAAAAAAGCATAATCATTAGAGACAAATAATTCAAATAATAATTAATTAGTTTTGTTACTTTTCTGCAAGCATAATTACATGTGTCAAATCAGTTACTATTTATATTACATTTACTCATGATTAGAGTGTGAGGGGAAGAGATGTGCCTCCATTTATCCTAAATTAAATTTACAATTTCATTGAAAATAAATAATGAATTATTTCAGTTTTTTATTTAAAAAAACAATTTACCTAAATTATTGATTAATATTTGGATTAATTAACTATGTAGCAGGTCCAATTATGTTGAAATTATCAATTCACATTTAATATGCTAATCCATAAAATAACTAGTTAAATCTTTCACGAAAAATATTGATTGATTCCATTAATATTTAGTGAAGTTTACACTTCAATATTACTTAGAATATATGTATGTATGTATGTATGTATGTGTGTGTGTGTGTGTGTGTGTGTGTGTGTGTGTGTGTGTCTATATATATATATATATATATATATATATGTGATGAAGCAATTAAGAAAAAGTTTGATCAGTATTCCATCTCTTAACCCCCCAAAAAAACATTTCTTAAAAAAAATCATTTTGTTCCAGCTCCCATCTTCTTCTTTCCCAATAAGTAAAAACTAGAACAGGGGCCAAAGCCCCCTACCTAACTAACGCCACCAACACCAGCCCGCCCACTACTTGGTTGTTTATAAATGTAACATCATCGCCTCAGGGCAAAACCACCAATTGCCGCTGCCAACTGGCCCCTCATATTAGCCCTTGTCTTTCTCTTCTCAGCTGAAGAAATCAGAGTAGCGTAATTTGTTGTTTGTTGGTATCCTCCACGACTAGTACTTCTTTTCCAACTACACAACCATCCAATCAACCATCCACCGATGCTAGCATAGCCCCATAGCCACCTTGACTGTGGTCCTCTCTCCTTTCTCTTTCTTGGTTGCACCAAGGTTGGGGTGAGACCCTGCTCTTTAGGCCTTATTCCAGCATTCTGTATTCAGCGACGTCACTGCTCTACTCTCACAAATCGCTTCTGGTTGGTGCTTATTATTCTGAGTCCAGGGAGAGCGAGAGAAGGGATAGAGCAGTACTATAAGAATATAAAGGTTGAGTGAGAAGAGTATTGAGGAGGAGCACTATATAGATATGAAGGACGGGGAGAAGGAGGAGCACTTGGGGGGGGGGGAGGGGGCTAGCATAAAGACAACTTGGGGGAAAGAAGGAGCTAAATAGGTGGGTATGATAGAAGATGGAGGGCAAATCAGTCTCAACCAACTTTTAGTTGCTTTTCCATCTCACACAAACGCTCCTAAAACAACACTTGCTTGTGAAGACAACTCTTCTAGATAATTTTTAAAAACTCCAACACTTGTTGGTAATTTTCGATCTAGAACTCGTAGTAAACCTTTTAGCTTCTTGCCTAAATCTAAAATGAAATTCCACCAAACTCGCTAGAAAGAGCATTGCATCTAGTAAACTTCTTGTTTAAAACTCAATATTTAACACTTCACAGGCAGTCAATCTTGCCAGAGCTTGGCTTCTACATCCTAGCTAATGGCACAAAGATTTATTGTCTTAAGAGTTGACGATTGAATTCCCTAAAGCACCCTTATGATGTTCAAGAGACAAATGAGTAGGTTTGAGAAAAATAGTTTAATGAGTGATACCAATCTTCAATCGATTATGATAACCTTTATTCCTATAATATATTGTTGGACTTAAGCATATAATCCATCCATAAGAGGTGCTAGCAAAGTCGCATAAACATCAAACGACCATATGCGTAAAGGAATATAAGTAATTTCCACCTAAAATCCTAGTGCCTCTGACTGGCAGCTTTAGTATAACTTTATAAGGGTATAGTCTGAGAGATAGATATGACAGTGGATGTCAAGAAGTTTTACAAAACCCCTAGAGCTCTTAGGTTGTGAGTTTGTGGAGGTTCTCCACGTAGTAAAATCATTCCCTGACTAATGATTTGAAACCAAGTTCGATCGTCTACCGTTATAGGATTAAGGTAAACTCATTTGTGTTTAATCCATGTTTTAATTTACTTTATTGGTACCAAAACCATGATAAATCATTTCCTTTTTGGATTACTTGTAAGATCTCTTGAAATTTGTGCTAATGGATTACACTTTCTGTTTTTTTCTTCTTTTTGTTTTCATTCAAAACTTTAAGCTATTATTTCATGTTCGATTTCTTGACGAATTTTCATGAAATTTTGGATATTGGTAGAGCTTAATGAGGTTTTAATTTTCTAGATTATATACATGATTTGGTTGTGTCAGTTGTGAGTAATTGTATTTCAAAGTTGTAGGGTTTCGAGTATTAAAAATGCCCAAATCGATTCAATTGATCATGGAATACATTCAATATTGTTTGAAATTGATGTGTGGATTGCATTCACCATTTGATTTCAAATCCTTCTCACTTTCTATCAAATTTGACTACAAATTTGTTCGAATTTCAACAAATCATCTGCCGCCAATTCTAGGGTTTCATTTGGGTGGTGAACCCAACTTTTTGATCATTATGGGTCATTGTTTTTTAAAATTTCCTAGTTCATTTTGTTACTCAATTCTTTTTGAGTAAAAGCCTTCAAATCACATTGGCATTACTATCAAAATTTACTTGTAATTTATAGATTTTGCCTCCAAGGCATAGGGTTAGGGTCGGATTCTTAACTAGTTTTTTAACCAATTTATGAGCTAATTATTTCAAATGATATTTGTTTTTTTTCCTAAGGTTCAAGAAAAAACCCTCTATGTCCAACCTGATTTGACTGGATTATGGCTAAAAAAATTCAAGAAATGGTTCCGGTGCCGAGTAGGGTTAGTTGACATGTAAAACCAAATTTTCCTTCCATTTGACCTTATTTTTACAACTGAGGTTTCAAACCAATCCTAAAACAAGTCTAGGATCAATCCCAAATGGTAGATTGGATCAGATTGCACAAAAAGGTCACTTTTTAGACCTGGGTTGCAGGACACACTTTCTAGATATTCGGGTCGATAAGTGAAACTGAAGGAAGGGGAAGGGTTTCCCACATGCAGAACACATGAGCAACTACTGTTTTTCCTTTTTTTAAAATTTTAAAAAAACTAATTGTCTAAATATTGTTCACAGTTGACCAAAAGGATTTATTTGGTGACCATTAGGGCTGGCCACATCTCCTAATTGACCAAAAGAGCTGATTAGTTAACCATAAAGTTGAGCATATAGTTTATATGTGGCCATATTCTTCTATGCTATTATGTGGGCTCACTAAATGTTATGTTTTTTTTATTGAATATATTATAAGATGTGTAAGCATGTTTGTTTGGTTTTATTGAGATAAATTTGTGAAATATTGTAAATTGTTAATATTTTTCTCTTGTTTATGCATGTTTTGGGCACATTTAGTTGCTATTGGATTTTATAAAATATGCAATAAGTATGTATTGTCAATTGAAATTCACCAATAATTTTCTTACATATTGTGAGAATATATTTCATATGGTATCCACTATTTTAGCATATTTGAACCCTATTGAACTTCATAAGAGATATGAGCATGTTTATTTGATATCATTGAGATTAATTTAAGTAAAAATAGTATGTAAAACCTCTATGATATTTTTGGTTAATTTAATATATAATGAGTATATATGTTTGATTGAAATTTATAAAAGTATGTTTTATATTATGAGAATATGCATTTTGTATTATGAAAATATGTTTCATATGTTGTAACCTTCAGAGTTCCATGTAAAAGCTTATGCATTTTGCCTGAATATGTAAGATATAAGACATTGAAATTTCTTTAAAAAATATGACTTTGAGGATCTCGTTGAATTTACAAATTATGTAAAAAATGTTTAAATCCATTTTCATATGTTTGCGAATATATGTTGTATTTAATTGAAATATTCTTGAGGTTGGCATATCCTCTCGGTTTCGAAATTTAAGATTTTCTTTTGGATTCAATGTGTGCTAAGTGTCGTGACTTGGGACAAAAAAACTAACTTAATTACACTAAACTTTTATTCCTATGATAACGCCCAGGAACTATATGTGAACTTTTGACTCTAAAATCTATGTTTGCATATATTGACTATGTCGGTTATGGCCACATCTATAACATTAGACATATGTGTGCCATATAATCATTATTAAACTTTCGTATCTTCCAAGCATCATGTTTGCTATTGTAATTGCCAAGTGTAGGTCTCTTGCTATCAGGTTTGACACTTGTAAGAAGTGCATATATGTCTCCGTGAGAGAATACTTGAGTCGGATGTCGAACACGATTAGTGAATTGGATGAAATGGACCATGAACTAACCTATGAGGAAGAAGTCCTTGTCGTGATCTATTCCGTACCTAATGACACGAGTCATATTAAGGTGATCCTATCTTTAAATAAGTATATCATTACTTTTGAGGATATTAGATGACGTCTTGAGTTAGAGGGAAATGAGCTAAGATAATGTTGTCGAGCCCTTTGAAGGATAAATGGATTAAAGCAATTAAAAATAAGATAGAGTAAATATAGGTCAACAAAGTGTGGGAGCCAGCTGACCTCTAGAAGGACACAAAGTTATTAGAGGACAAGCGTTCTTAAATACTAACGTTGATCACACTATTCACATTAGACTCAAATTGTTGTAAAAGGGTAACACCATAGGATATCATTAACTAGAATAAGTTTTCCCTTCTACTTTATAACCTATCCTAATTCCCTTTATCTAGCTATTAAATTGCTATTATGGACCTAAAATTATATCATATGGATAGCAAACATCAATCTTAAAGAAGATTTAAGTGAGGAAACTTAAATGGAACAACCTAAAGTAGCCATTCAAAAAGGTCAAAACATGAGGTTTGTAGACATGCAAAGTCGATATATAGCCTTAAGGTACCTTCAATACACTGTACGTTTGTTGTTCATATTTTGGTCATCTCTAAGGGAATAAGATCACTATGATTGATGAAGATTATTGTGTTAATAGCAAAAGGTCCAAAGGTCAATTTTGTAGCTTAGTTGACTTACTAGTAGCTAAAATGATGTAGAGTTACTAAGTAAGGAAAAAGGTCGTGTCATCATCTAACTTTGAGATGATTACTATGGTAAAATAGTGTATGCTCTTGAAATAAAAATTTGAAGAGAATAGTTGAGGAGCTTATTCTCTTTCCTAAAGTAAATGACACCAAAAGATCCTTGAACAACCTAGTATGCATAGCTAGAACCCTATTGAGACCCATATCAACAATGGTAAGGCCTAAAATAATGGAATGTGTTCAAACTCCATCTAAAAAAACATGAATAAGCAGAAAGCGTTTTTCTAGTGTGAATAGAAGTCTAATGCACAATATGGTGCATATTAGAATGGGTATATTTAAGCAGATGTCAACAAGACCTAAGGCTAACAAAGTAGCAGGTAGTTAAGACCTCAGGTACCTAAAAGGAACCTCCGGTTGTGTGCTTGTGATACATAGGCAACAGCTTGCACCAAAAAAGGTGCAGTGGTACTCACTATAGGAGGTTTATATGATAAATGAACCTCTAGATATATCTCCCTACTTAGCAATGACACTAAAGTGGCAAGAACCTTTAGTATCATTGTAAGACCAAACAGATTGGACATGAAATTCAATTATGAATGACATGGTAGCACAAAAATAGGTGACATAAAGTATTTTCCTATGAAGAAAATGCTTATAGAGCAATTGATTGAGCCCTAGTAAGAGGATGTGCTTGTTGAGCACGTAAGGGCCTAAGGATCTTCATAGATGATAATTGACATGTTTTTGGCAAGTTGTTTACTAATTATTTTTCCGAACACTTACAAATGATTATCTAATATTGCGAAATTCAAATAAATTTGCATATATTTTTAATTAGAATGTTTTATGTACATTCTTATTTATGTATACTTGTTGTGCATTCTTGAATGTAAAAAATATACCTAGTAAACTTAAGGTTAGCCCTCTCACATCAGCAATCGCCTCTATTGATTAGAGGATTAATGGGAGATCAGATAAAATTTTAAGTGAAATTATCATAAAGATAATTTGAGAAGTCGTTAATGCAAAATCATAAAAAAACAGAACATCGTTACAACATATAGGTAAAAATGAATCTTACCTAATCTACCTTAAAAAGTAAGATCTGAGTTCAAGTTAATGGGTAGATTTGGGAACTTAGTTTGGACAATGAGGTATCCAAATATGATTTGTACAATATTTTACTTAAAGAATCAAATGACATGCACTCCATTGGGAAGGAAAGAATGATGTAGCGTATATTGCATACCATGTGTGCGAGAGATAACCAATCGGGTTAATATTTGGATCTCAATTTATATTTGTGTGAGATCCTTGTAGGCACAAAAAAAAAAATTAAATATGTGCCACGTCACTAAATAATTTAAGTTAATTAATGTTGGCTAGTCCAATTAATTAATTTAATTATTTGGGCCCAAACGATCACCAAGTCAACGACCCAATGAAGTATCAAGTCAGCGGCCCGATAAGATTATTAAGTCAATGGCCCAGTGGACTACCAAGTCGTCAACTGAAATAGACTCCCAAGTCATCGGCTTGAGTTCAAGGCCCATCTATTGACCCAAGAGGGCTATTAATCTGTAATCCCTAAAAGAGAGGAGAGACTCCTACATATAAATATAGCTCCATTTGCCCTCATTCGGGGATAGAAATTCTCTCACACAGAAGACCCTCTAGAAAGAAACAACAAGCACATCAAAACGTGTCGTTTATTCTAGAGATTGAAGCACGCACTTGATCAAGATTCAAGCAACTTCAGCCCTCCATCAAGTCACCAACATGAGATCGAATAAGAGGAGTTTAATTTGCTCATTTGTAACAAAATATTCAGAGATTGTACCCATTTTTTAATTATAAATACAAAAATTGAATTTGTTCCATATTCCTTGTCTTAATTCTATGTAGACTTAAAATTTACGGTTACAATCCTCTAGTGTTATGACCTTATATTTGTAGCCTCACAACTCCAATAAGTGGCTCAAGACTCTATTCAATGGTCATTACATTAGTGTGTTGTCAAAAGATCATGAATGATTTAGTCTAGCAGGACATGTCCAGAAAAATGAGTTGGATTTGGTTTAGAGTTCTGTGAAAAGAGAAAGATCATTCATGGAATCTATTAGTTTTTATTCATAGGTGCACCAGTTATGACATATGGGTCATAATTATTAATATGAAATATGTCGGTTTGATGAGTTCAACGTGAGATATCATGATGAAATATCATGATGAGATTGAAGTGATCTAGCATATTTGCACACTTCTAACTACTTATGTGCAGCTTTCAACGGGAGACTATATATTCCTAATGGATGCATAGTATAAAACTTTGGCAAGTATGCTGGTGGCATTGCTTATTTGCTTAGTATGAAGAACATGTAGAAACAATAAAGAAAATAAGTTCTGTTTTGGTGGAAATAAGCACTCCCTTTGTGTGAGTGGGACGTGTTTGACTAGGCATGTAATCTGTCCCTAAGGTGCTAGCCAAGTCGCATAAATGCTAAATAGCCATAAGGACATATAAATAATTTCTACCTAAAATCCAACGGCCTTTGACTTGTTGGTTTATTATAAATAAAGGCACAATTTAAGAGGTAAATACAAGAGTAGGTGTCTGGAGTTTCTACACAAACCCTAACTCTTAGGTTGTAACATTATGGTAGTTCTCTGCTTAGTGAGATTGTTCCTTAGCCAGTGATTCAAAACCAGGCCGATTATCTTTCATTGCATGATTAAGGTAAATCCATTTACGTTTAATCCATGTTTTAACTTCCTTCATATGTGATAATTATGAAGGTCTGTAATAATCATTCTTGGTAATTCCAAAGTTAGAAGTGTAAGATTATTTGCCAAATCAAATCCTCTAATGACCCTATCTTAAATGTTTAGAAACATGAAATGGTAGCATTCAATGAAATCCTTGAACCAAATGATCCTTTTTCTCTTAAGAAAAACCACGTTCCAAAAATGTGTGTCGAGAACTTAATGGTTTTTTTAGGGAGGTCAAAATAAATACAACATGTTGAAATAAACATAAATATACTCATAATACAAACAACACTATACAGAAAATAAAAAAATATTCTTAAATTATTGAATTATCAAAGAAATGCTTAGCATTCTTTTAAAATCTAGACTCCTTAGTCATTTATTGTGACCTAAAAGTCATACAAATTTTTATCTCAACAAAATAGTTACACCATCTACCGTACATTTATCTTTTTATAATGTAAATTGTTTCACTATAAATTAATATATGTGCACTAAAACTTAACAAGTTCTTGTCTTATTAATAAACTATTTTAATTAACACCTGAAGTTATAATATAACCAATAATTGTGAACAAGACCATAAGTTTCACATTTAATATTTAAAAATCACAACTCAGATGTCATAAGCTAACCAAGATATATGCATAATTAATACAATGGAAACAACGGGCATAAATTTAAGCATTAAAAAAGAACATATGGAGAAATAATCGCTAACATACCCATAGAATGAAAAAGTAGTTTACAAAGATGTTTTCTCTTCTCTGAAGTTTGTAAATGTGGAATTTGAAGGATTGAAAATAGAAAGTTATGTAAAAATTACTGAAATCCACATTGGTATGACATTATCAGGACTAAAGATAAGTGAAACTTACTAGGGTTTAGCTCACTAAAATGCATAAACCAATTGCTTAAGAAAAAAGAAACGAAAAACCAAGTCTTTCGAGATTAATTACTTCCCTAACTTTGTTAGCAACTAAACTTCAGTTTTTGAAGCTATGGGAACCTACAATGGAAAATGTTAAAGAAAATATGGGGAAATGTCCCCTGATTGAAGAAGATTAACAAAAGGCTAAATTGCCTCATGGTGGACTCAAGCTGCTCACGTCGGCAATCATATATCCAACTTTACAATAATCACAACAAATAAATATATTACTTATATGTCTAAGCATCAAAGGCAAGCCTTGAAAGAGATACTTAACAAATGAAATAGGCTAATTTTTATTTTTACTTTTTTTTTGAAATGGTAAGTAATACAACAATTAGACAGCTCTTCTCTAAAGAGTTCTACTATGTTGTCCTCAATGAAGATAGACAAAATAAGATAAAAGGAATAGAGACCCACAAAATAGAAGAAATAGAATGGCCAATTTTGGAAAATCAATCTACCGCTCAATTTCCTTCTTTGAAAATATATTGGACGAGTACTTGGATGTAGGAGTTGAGGTAGAGTTTTGTGTCTTCAACTAGAGTTTGAATCTTTAAGGGAATCCAGATTTGCCTTTCAGGCTTTGATATGCACCTTGTTATCGCCTTTAACAACAAGTAAATGATATCTACATTGAATTGTTGCACATGCACTATTAGGCATTGTTGTTGCTTCTACTACTAATGCTGACATTGCTATAAGGACTAAGATTAGTAGTCTTGGCTTCAAGAATCTTCCATCCCAACCTTGATGATGAAACTGCCTGCTGTTGATGAAGAAGATTTGGACCCATAAAAGTTGATTGTGATGAATCCTCCTGGTAGTTTGGCGTAGATGATGAAGGATGAGAGCTTAGACTCGAATGAGAATGATTGTGAAATGAAGTTGATGCATCCAAATCAAATCTTTTGCTAGCCCTCCATTCAACCCTTTGTTTTTGGGCTGGAATAATTGGTCCTATAGAATTATAAACTTCATTTTGAAACACCATAGCGTTGCGACTCTTCCAGACAGTACATAGAAGATAAATAATGCAGTTAACTTGGTTAGGGTATGTTTGGGTTGTAGCAAAATTCAAAAGATCAAAGATTGACGTAATTCTAAATTTTGAAATATTGAAGTCAGCCCACTTACACTGATATGCCAAGTCCCAAGCACCCTTAGTTATGAAACATTGGATAAAGAGATGGTTTTTAGATTCTAATTCAAAATGACAAAGAAGGCAAATTGGGTCTAAATTCAATTCCCTCTGAAGCAAGTTAGCATGGGTAGCTAATGCATTGTGACAAATCTACTAAAGAAAAGTTTTTAGATTAGGCATGATATCAAGTTTCCAAACCCAGGCAAATTCCCAATTTTAAACATCTAAGGGAATAACGTATGTTTTCCATGTTGTAGATCTAGTAGTAAAAGAACCACTTGTTGAGAAACCCCAATAAAAGTAGTCTTCAATATCATGAGACAGAATATGAATACTATTAATTAAGTTGCAAATATCATTTGGCCAAAAAAAAAAGAATTGAGGAAAGGAAAGTTTCAATCCTTATTGGGAGCAACAAAATCACTTACTACAACATTAATGTTTGGAGCATCATGCTATTCCAGATGAACTATCTTGAGAATGTTCTCTTATCCACACCAATTATCATACGAGAATCTGATGAAATGCCCATTCATGACTTTCCAAACAATTCCTTGATGACATAGTTCTCGATTTTGAAGTAAGCACTTCCAAACCCAAGAATCATTAGATTTATATATACAAGTAAAGAAGTCTGAAGCCAGAGGATATTTAGATTTATATATACAAGTAAAGAAGTCTGAAGCCAGAGGATATTTGACCTGCATAACTTTAACCCAAAAATTATTCAGCTCAATAAGGTATTTCCAAGAAAGCTTACATATGAATGCTTTATTGACTGCCTTAGTTTTGCAATGTCCAAGTCCACCCAACTTTTTTTGGGTTATGACTTCATCCAAGGACATCATAGTAAGACCTTTTTCTATGTTTGATTTTTTTTTTCCCAAAAGAAATCCCGATTAATTTTATCAAGATTATTGGACGTAGATTTAGGTAACATTGCATTGTGTAATTGGGAAGAGACTCAAGATTACCCTAAATGAAAGCCACGAAAAATTTACACTTTGACCTATTCAGGTTTGGTGTATTAATTTCTAGGATTGATGAATTTGATAAATAATTTCCAGAACCATCACCATTCGGGGTAAATAATTTGTTCACCCTTTTTCCGGTGTCAAACATGAAAATGCGGTCAAAGTATTGAAAAGTCACGAGCATTTCCCAAAATACCCATGCGTAGGTTGATAAAGGATTTTTAATTGTCTTTCTTTTTGAGTTGTCCCAACGGTCAAAGAACTTCTTATTTAAGGATTTCTTATTCTCTCATCCCACCCCACACCACCCCACCCCTCATTTTTACTCTTCCCCCCCCCCTCTCTCTCTCTTCCTTCCCCCGATCCACCATTGAAGGGGCTCAAAGCAAATAGTGAAGGTATGTAAAATTTATTTATTTGTAAATAGTTAATACAATATAATTTAGTAGTACTTATAAATAATTAATTTTATATTTAATTAGGTTTAGGTCCTTTTGACCATGTTTGTTTACTTTGTTATGGTTTTTTTGTTAGTGAAATTAACATTAGGGAAAACATTTGGTTTAAAAGATATGCATAGTTCATCTAGTTGCAGAGGCGGTTATATTCACGACGATGTGGAGGTTATGTGTCCAAATTGTGAAAGAGTTGCGGACATAAAGTTATCAAAGTCTCGTGACAACCTGAGAAGGCTATTTTACAAATACAATGACTTTGGAAAGTTTGTGAAGTGGGAAAAACCTATGGAAGATAGACGAAGAGTGTTAGATGAAGAGGAATCAAGCAAGCATGCCATGCTGAATGAACTAAGGGAGATTACAATGCTACTAAAGGACATTAATGGAAGGATTTTGGTTGGAATTATAGTTATGGTAGCAATCCTTGTAGCGATTGCAATGAAGTGAGCTCCGATGTGTTTTACTACTGGAAAACATATTGGCCCTGTTTGGTAAACAGTTGTTAGCTGTTAGCTGTTTGTGTTAGCTGTTAGCTGTTAGCTATTTGAATTAGCTATTTATATTAGCTATTTGAATTAGCTATTTTTAGAAAACGTGCTTGGTAAAAAAATAGCTATTTTAAAAAAATATGTTGGTAAAATTTTATTTATGCGCTTATTTATGAATTAGTTTTTAATGAGATGTGTGTAATTTTTCCAAACTTATGGATAATTATGTCATTTCCACAAAATGCTCTTCTCAAAAGGCCAATGGGAATAGCTTTTTCAAAAAGAGCTTTTTGAAGCCAAACAACTATTGCAAACAGCTTTTTACTAAACACTTTTTAGCTATTTGACTTTGCCAAAATAGCTAAGATCCTCCCACACAACTATTTTTTCCCAAACAATTGTTGTTACCAAACACCCCCATTATATGCGTACTATACTAAGCATGAATGAAATATTAGCAACAATCTCTTTATGCAATAATCTCTTCATGCAATAATCAAAATGCACCAAAATAATGCCTATACAGGTTTGTTGTGTGCAACAAAACTAGCAACAGAACACAAAAATAGAGTATATGTAACTAGAAACAGAGTGAATGATCAAAGGACAGATCAAATTCCAATAGCAGAAAATCCTTATCAGACTGGCACATGATAGTCTCCACAGCAGCTAGGCACCAATATTCCAACATTCTTCTATCATTAGGCAACAAAATATTGCAGAAACTAAGAGGATGAGAGTTTTATGAGTATGAAATAAATAATGCATAATATTATATGATGACAATAAGTTTGAAAAATGGGTACCTGAAGTCTGCTTGGTCTAGGATCTGGTTCTCCTAGATGAAATAGTTTGAGATCTTGTTTGTCTAGTTGAAGAAGGTTGGGGCCTTGCTAGCTGAGATGAAGAAGTTCTTGATTTTTTTGGTTGAGAAGTAGAAGGTGTAGCAATAGTTGGCTGAGATGAAGTACCTTGTGTTGTCTTTGCCTTCTTTGAAGTGTTCTCATCGACCTTACTTGGCCTACTAACTCTTCTTTTGTCACCAACTTTTGATTTTATGGGCTTATCCTTTCCTCTCCTTTTCTCAAGCACATTGCCTTCTCTATGACTCCTAGAATTATGCCGAAACTGCTTGCACTTGCTGCATCTAAGGGTGCTGCCTCTGGTGTACACCTTTCTTTGCTCAGTTATGTCCCTTCTCCTCTCACTCAGTGGTCTACCTCTCTTCAATTGAACTGGTGGGGGACCTAGCTTAGGACATTCCCTTTCTTTCCAAAAGATGGGATCTTTGATAGGGTGCATGATGACATCGTAAGTTTGCAAGTATGACTTGATGGTATATGCTTCATGAATATACGAATTAATGTCTTGCCTTTCCCTCAAAATGCATCTTATCCCATGCTTGCAAGGTATACCACTTATGTCCCACATCAAACAATCACAGTGATCACTCCCATCATTGCTGTCATTTTCATTTGAATCTACCAAGGATTCATTACATTCTTTTTCTTCAGAAGCCTCTTCCACATATTCAACATCAAAATCAGCATCAAGACAGCCATCAGAATCACTATCATCAATCTCTCTTGAACTGTCTTCTAAAAACTCTCCATCATAATCATAGTCAAACACCCCTCTATATTGACTGCGATCTCTAAGACCATATGCTTCTACCCCTCCTAAACCAATATTTATTGCATCTAAAGATGGAAGTTCAAGTTGAGATGTTGATCCAGGTTGAGAGGAAAGGCTTGTAGACAAATCTATAATCAGCTTCGGTAATTGTGATTCATACTTAGCAGATTCAGGGTCATGATGTATAGAAGAGAAAGGCTGAGAAGATAAAGGACCAGGGACTGGACTAGAATGAGGAGCAGCAGGTTAAGGCTGAGAAGCAACAGGGGAACAGGGTGGATTACACTGAGCAGCAGTAGGTGATTTCATTTATGGCATACCGTGCTGTGGTTGATTTGTGTGCTGAGAAGATACAAGGGCAGCAGCTTCAGTACATGGTTCTTTATATTTGTGGGCTGATTTTGATTTTTGCATTCGTGATTTTGGGCCTTGAATTGTAGATGCATGCCTTCTGCTTTTGTTAGGTGAGGCACTGGGCTGGCTATTTGCAATTATAATAAGATTGTCAGCCCATTTCTTAGCTTGCCTTCTACACACTATCTCCTCATACTCCTCTATTTCCACTATCCCAAAATCATTCTAATAGAAGCAACAACTACAGGTTCAACAGGTTTCTCAGTTGGGCCTGCTTGGCTAGATTGTAATTGTTCAACGATGAAGGTGTACATAGTAGGGGTACTCAAAGCTAGCATGTATATTGGAATCTTAGCACCATCATACTCCCAAATACTGACCAAGTTTCTCTAATCCTCATCAGATTGCAAAGGCAACTTCTTCTTTAAACCATGAAGAGAAAAAACAAACCCAAAGTACTCAGGTACATCCACTCCACACTTCTTACCCTCTACATAAGTGTCTCGGTGAAGGTCAATCATATGATATCTATCTAAATCCACATTTGAAATTACAAACAAATGACCTTCAAAATAAATTGGCAATACCCTATTCTCTTCAACCTACAAGTATCACACAAAAAAAAAAGAAAAACAGAGAATCATGAACTCTGTTCAGGATATAAGAAACCTAATTCAACCATCCCATTTAATTCAGCATATCAGGAACCCAATTCGACATAACTTCATATTTACAAATTAGTTCAGCAATCCAGAAAATTAAGTATGCATTCATACATTCCAGTCAAAGTCAAGCAAAGCAATGGTTCAAACCCTCATTTACTCAAGCACAACAAATTACCCCTAATTTTACATGTATGATTTCGTAACCCTAATTATCCCCAAACCCCAATTTCCCCATCTGTTCTAAATTATTAGATATGCTTTTGTTAATTGCATTTCACCAATTGTTCAAAATCAGCATCATCAACAAATTATTTTATAATTTTCACTAATCAACAATAAATATCATATTTTAACCAAAATTGGACGCCACCCTAAATATTCCCCACTTCTGTATAAAGATGAAATTTTTTATACTTCTTTACCTTTATTTTCAACAGACTTTTCTGCTTTTCCATGCTCTTCCCTTCCAGATTTGCAACGTTCGTGGGGACCAAAGAACTCCATTTTCAACACTTGCCCCTTTGCTTCTTTCCTACTAGCTAGTCAATTGATGTGGACCTTATCTTCAGAATATTGCATCGACAAGATGAGAGAGACAAATTTTCCTTGTCCAGCTAGAGAGACAAAGGAACCCCACAAGGTATGGAGGTCGGTTCACGAGTGTGGAACTATAGAGAAGAGAGAGAGATGAGAATTAATGAAGGTTGGTAGAGAGAGAAGATAGAGAGTCTATGAGAATACCTTTCTGGACTTTTTTTTAAAAGTAATTGTATGAGATATATTTCCCAGGGAGGGGTATTTTTTGAAATGCTCGTGACTTTTCATTACTTTGACAAGATTTTCATATTTGACACCAAAAAAGGGTCAACAAATTATTTACCCCAAATGTGATGGTTCTGGAAATTATTTACCAAATTCATCGATCCCAGAAATTAATACAACAAACCTCAATGGGTCAATGTGTAAATTTTTCTTAAAACCACTCTACCTACTTTGGAGATGGAACCAGCTTTCTAATTCTGCAACTTACATTCTTCCTTGTGAATTACATCTAAAAAAAAAGTGGGTGAGGCCTTCACTTTGAAAATGGAGCAATCAAGGTACTTGCCTAGGGATTTTCGACGATGTATATTGAACACTACTGTTGCAGATGATTTGGCCGTTGATGTAACATTTATAGAAAAGATAAGTACCGATTATTGAAAATTAATAAGTTGTCCCAATTGACTACAAAACTAAAACAGTAAAGAATGCAGCTTACGATAGGTTTCTAGATTAGATTTACCGAAAAGTAAACTATCATCAACAAAAAGGAGACAAGGGATTTTCTTCGCTCTAGGACATATTTAATGCCAATTCCTGATTTACTTTAAGATGCCACAAGGTGCAACCTCTTAGCAAGGACGTCCATGCTTAAAGAATATAAACTATTCAGTGGGGAAAGACAATTTCCCACTGTTTTGCCAATATAAAAACCAGTGGGAAAAGTTGACATAGCAAAAATCATTTTCCCACTGTTTGCATATGTAGTGGGAAATTTCCCCACTATTTCCCCACTATACCTCCTCTCATCAAATTTTCCCACAAAGTATGGTTTAGTCGGAAAATTTCCCACCACTATTGGCATAGTGGGAAATTTCCCACCGTTGTTGGAACAATGGAAATTTTCCCACTGTAATGATACAGTGGGAAAACTCCCACCGAATTAATTATGGTGGGAAATTTCCCACTGTAGTCACAATGTAGGAAACAGTGGAAAATTTCCCACTTAATCATGTTTAGTGGGAAAGTTACATGATAAAATTTGTGGTGAGAAAACATCAGGAAATTACCCAACACAGTTTGATCACAAATTTGTGCAAACAAACTCATATGCATGTACTTGCTAATGTAATACTAAGCGATACATCACATATGTACTTGTGAAATAAAAACACATGCCATATAAGTAGCATTGATCCCTTAATCACATTTGAATGTACCAACCAACTAATTCCTTGATAATTGTACCAAATTTATTTACGCAAGAAAAAATAGGGAAAATTAGCAAAATAAGTTATCTAAGTAACAAAAATGTAAGTCTGAAGATTGTACACATGATTAGTACCAAAATATACAAGCATTGTTCCAAACATAAAAATAAGTATTAGAGGCGCACAAATTTGCAATCACAAAATACAAGTGAAATCTAATATCATTATCTGCACCACCGTTAGCATCATTCTTATCTTCCCCATCATCCTCACTCTCACTCAATAAATCTAACATTGGTTTGGGAGGGGGAGATTAGGAAGGACACCCTTGATAAGGGAGTGTCATTCAAACATTTGAGGGTACATATCTTGAGTTGTCTTGGCATATTTATCAACTTCATTTGATTGTTTCTTGCTTTTAGTTTGCTCCAACATTAGTCTTTCTTGCACATCATCCAAAACCTTCTTTTGGCTATCTAACTCAAACTTTTGCCTTTAATTTCCTCAACTGAAGTGGCAACTGGGTTTGTATAAGCCTTACCACGGTTTTGGTTGGAAGCTTGCCGTTAAGAGTTTGTATAAGTGTCTCCTTCCGGTCCAAACCTGCAAAGAAGACCATGCTTTGTCAAACCATTGGCATCAATCCAAATTTTTATTTACTCATCATAAGAAGGTTCACTTGGGGTCGGAGGGCTGGAACCATAAACTACGACTTGAGTTGATTGAGTTACTTGAGCCTCAAAAAGCTTTTGCACGTACTTCTCCTAAAAGAGTGTTTTATATATATTATTTTTGAGAATATGTAATATATATAGCTTAAATATAAAGATATGAAGCAACTTACATATAGGGCTTTCGATTTGTCATCCACCCATTTGCTAGCTTTGGTTTGATGTGTGCAAAGAAACAACTTGCTCACAGTAGAAGTGTCACCTTCATCAATCTTTTAAAACACATGATAAACTCTAATTAGAAAATATTATTAATTTTCAACACATAAATGAGAAAAAAAATAGCAACAAAAGGACTAAAATAAAGGGGAGTTAAAAAAACTGCTCAAAGGGGGGAATAGTCATAGCAAACGTAGTCAATGATAGTTTGTAATTCAACTAACTAACCAACATAACATAGCATATGTCACTTTTTCTCTCTAGCTCAAATAATGAGGCAAGCCAAGGAAGGCATAGTCATAGTGAACATAGTCAATATCGCCTTGTAATTCAACCAACCAACCCACACGACATAACATATACCACTTTTCTCACTAGCTTGAAATAATGATGCAAGCCAAGAGCGGCATAATCATAGCAAATATAGTCAATTGTAATTCAACTAAGCAACCAACACAACATAAAATATACCATTTTTCTCACTAGCTTGAAATAATGATGCAAACCAAAGAGAGGCATAGTCACAGCAAACGTAATCAATGGTGATTTGTAATTCAACTAACTAACTAGCACATCATAGCACCTGCCAATTTTCCCACTAGCTCGAAATAATGAGGCAAACCAAGGAAGGCATAGTCATAATAAACATAGTCAATGGTTCCTTGTAATTCAACCAACCAACCAACAAAACAAAGCATATGCCAATTTTCTCACTAGTTCAAAATAATGAGGCAAACCAAGGGAGGCACAATCATAGCAAACGCAGTCAATGCCACTTTGTAGTTCAACCAACCAACCAACAAACCAACTCACTAGCTCAAAATAACGAAGCAAACCAACCAGCTAGTAATAACAAGACAACAATTATTACCATTTTTTTCTTATGCATATTAATAGGGATGGATCTACCAGTGTGAACAGAAGAACCGACATGCATTGTTCAGGCGTAGTTCATTTTTGCAACATCACTTTTCTTCTTGAAAGCATATGAATTCCAATATGTCCATAGCTCCTTCCAAGTAGCTTCATCAAGCCATTGTGGATACATATCAGGTCTCTTTCAAACCTTTTTAAATGTGTACTTTAGTGTCTCACTACCACGAAACTCAAAGCATGCTCCTCCCACCGAAAGCATTTATACAAAATATTAGATAATATTATTTGGATGTGTAAACTATGGCATGAGCTATCAAGTTTCAACTATAAATTAGATATGAAAAAATGCAAATGAAAATGTAAGTTACTTTCCTTGAGTTCATTGAACTACATATCATGAATCGATTGAGTGATATTACCCCATGAATGATAAGCAACATCAAATTTTCCCTCAGAAATTTTAATTATTTTCGAACTACTTTTTCATGAAACTCTGGACAAAACAATCTATAAAAATACACTTCCCATAAGTAGTATATACCTGATATCGAATTTGCTTAAATTAAATTCAAGATATAAAGTAATGTTACCCTTTTCCATCTGGCCAAATCTAAGCTTTTCCTCTGCTTGTAATGCTCACTAGGGTGGAAGCATCAAGATTTTGGGAATTTTCCAATTGCGTGGTTAATGCTATGAGAAGCAACCATATCATGTTGTGATGAACTGTCAAAACTAAAAACTAGAGTTTGGATTGGTGAGGATGAAAAAGGACTTACATGTGAATCAGAAGGGGAGAATTATGATTATGAATTGGAGTTGGGCTGGGGTTGGGGCTTAGTATAGCATTTGAAGGGGTTGGTCTAAAAATTTCACCAGACGAATAAGTCTATCGCCTCCTTCAACTATCCCTTTTGCAGAACTGGTCCCGACATTATAGTTTTCAAAATACATGCACATGCATTGACATATACCATAGTAAGCATAACAATTTTCATAATAGATAAATTAGACCACAACTAATACAAAATTTATAAAATAAATCACTGTCATAGATGTTCAAGTGTAAAATAAGAATATAACAATCCAAGTTAACATCACAAATTGCACAAACTTAAGATTATAATTTCATAAAACACTACTCCTCATATGAATCAGAATCATCATCTTCATCCTCAATATCATCTAGACACATATCACCTACTGCCAATTCCTCATCTTCATCACTGATGAAATCCTCAAATTCCTCCTCCTCCTCCTTTGTCTCTTCCTCCTCCTCATCCTCTTCTCTTGCTTCATTCACCTCAAGTACGTTGATATCAACATCTTCATAGTTTCGAACATCATATCACAAGTTTTGAATGGATACACCATGCGCTACTATAACATTAACATTACGCATGTTATCCTCTTGATATGCAATTGGTAACATGTATTAGTTATCCACTCTAGATCACGGTTTAGTTTTGATGAAAACCCACCAAAGTAATTTGTCCCTTATTTTTTGTGGATGAGGCATGTGATACACTTGGGTTGCAACAACAGCTAATATAAAAGGATCATATTTTCTATACCATCTCTCATGTTGAATTTCAAATATTCCATAACATCTAACCACTCATAGTTGAACTTCAAAGGTTCTCCTGGATATTCTACTTGAATCATCTCTTTAAGAATACCATAATATTCGTTTTCCAAATTCCCCTTCTCCAATCCCAGTGACATAAACTCCACTATTCATTATGATTCTCCCTTGACTCCATTCATGAGTATGAAATTTATAGCCATTAATAAAATAAATATGATACGTGGCTACAACTAGTTTAGGTGGCATTGCTATTTGGCACAAGCAAGGATAGCACTTTACATCACCTATTTGAAGCTCTTTAACCTATACCTCAAAAAATCACAAAATTAATCTATACAAAATAATTCATGTCAGAACTACACTTTCATATGAATTATTATTATGTATTACATGAGAAACTTACGTTATCCCTAAACCATGGCATAAATTCATTTGCAATCATTCCATCTAAAGCCTCATTAGATAGAAATGAGCTTGCATGTGCTCATTTTTGTTGTTTAAAGAACCTGCATTTTTAATTAGTTGATTAAAATGCATAGGAAAGTACCTAAAACTATTAGTAAATAGTTATCCTAATAGACTTTGGTAACGCATGTGACTCACTCTATATAAGGTTCAACCTCCATGCAATTTACTAAGATGTGCAAGTGAGTGGCCTTATATTCTTGCTCATTTAAGTACCACTTTCCAGGCTTCCTTGTTGAGCGACATTGTAATTCAAATATGGACAATGTCGGTTCAAATGCTTCATTATGGAGTTCGTATTCATTTTGTCTACATCTAGTTCTCATAGACGGTAAATAGGACTCAAAATAATATGAACAAAAGTAAGTAGTCTCCATGTATAAATACGCCTCATGTATGGAGCCCTTCATCACGAGACTTATTTTTCACCATTTTCTTAAGCTTTCCAGGAAATCTGTAATAAAATATGTTAATAAACTAAAAAAAAATTGTATATAATTCTAGAAGTGTAAGACATAAATGTCTAATTACCTCTTGAAAGGATACTTCCACCAATAATGAACGGGGCCTCTAATTAATGCCTCTTTTGGAAAATGAATAGGCAAATGTTCCATTAAATTACAAAAGCATGGAGGAAATATACATTCCAATTCACAAAGGATCACAGGAATATTTCACTCCATTTCTAGCAACTTGTCCTCCCACAAAACAGTTTAGCATAAATCTTTAACAAATTACTCAATTCAATTAGATGCTTCGATAAATACTCAGGTAATGCATCGACGGCAGTCGGAAGTAAAGACTCCATAAACACATGACAATCATGACTTTTCACCCCCGATAATATGGCAATGCTCACATGAACACAATTGGACATATGAGAAGCATAGCCATTCGGCATTTTCAATTCTTTTACCCATTCACACAAATCCCTTTTATGCTATAGTGTAAAAGCAAAGTTCGCTTCTCGTTTAACAACCCTGCCATTAGGGATGATGTGAAGCTCTAACTTCAAGCGCTTACAATGCTCTAATAAGTCCATTCTTAGATTCAGATTATCTTTTTTTTTGCCTTTAACATCTATGACAGCATTGAATGCATTGTCGAAGAAATTTTCCTTAATGTGCATTACATCAAGATTGTGCCATAATACGTTGGTTTTCTAATATGGCAACTCCTTAAAAAATACTCTGTTTGGTCCAATTATGCGTCTCACTAAACCCCTCCACTAAAAATTTAGCATTCTCAACTATAGTATGTAATTGCGACACATGTTTCTATATTTGTTCCCCCTTCAAGTATTTAGGAGGTCTACTTCTATCTACTTTGCCCCTTTTAAATTTATCTATATTCCCTCTAAATGAATGGTGCATAAGCCAAAAGCCCTGATGGTAATTAAACCATGATGCTTTCCCTCCCTTCCCTGGCCAAAAATCCTTTGACTTATGCATACATATTGAACATGCCAATCTCCCGTGAGTACTCCAACCAAACAACATATCATATACAGAAAGTCATTAATTGTCCAAAGCAATGTAGCCTTCATTTTCAAGTTTTGCTTGTATGAAATGTCATATGTCAACACATCATCCCATATAGTTTTCAATTTGTCAATCGAAGGTTTTAAATACACATCAATTTTACCCTTGGGGTTCTTTAGAATTGGAATTATATAACTTAAAAACATGTAAGGTCTTGTCATACACATTTCTGGAAGAAGATTATATTGGGTGACGATGATGGGCCAACATGAATAAGTCTTACAACTTTGGGCAAATGGAGTGAAACAGTCTGCACATAACCCCAATCTAACATTATGAGGCTCAGAAGCAAAATTAGCATGTAAGTAATCAAACTACTTCCAAGCTCCCCCATCAGATGGGTGGCACAAAACCCCTTCCTCCCTTCGATTAAGATGATGCCACCTCATAAGCTCAATAGAACTCCAAGAGGCATATAATCTTTAAAGTATAGGAATGAGAGGAAAGTAGCACATCCTTGCAAAGAGAACTTTTTTACGAGTCCCCTTGGAGGACATGCTAGCTTTCCATCTAGGAGCAATACAAAACTTACACTTCTCTAAAGATTCATCTTCCCTAAAATACAACATGCAACCATTAGGACAAGAATCTATTTTCATGACACTCAAACCAAGTTTTCTCACTAACTTCTTAGCCTCGGAGAAATTAGAAGGAACAACGTTGCTAGGTGGGCATGCCTCTTTCATGAATTGAGCTACTTCTTCAAAACAACTTTGAGACATATTATAATCAGATTTAATGCTTATCATTCTAAGACCAAGAGACAACTGAGAGTGATTATTACAACCATGCCACAAGGGTCGATAAGTTGCATTAAACTTTTCATAAAACAACTGGGAACTTGGATTTGGGCGCTTATGCTCATCATCTTGACGTGCTCCTATAACGTCATCAACCACAGCTTGAAATCTGTTGACCACATTATAATCATTATGGTCTACCTGCATATTAGAATTATGATGCATATTTAGCCCACCATTTGGTTCAACCTCCACATGTGAAGTCCAATACCAATATGCATGCATAAAACCCCTCTTATAAAGGTGAACTTTGATATATTCTAGCACTAGATGCACTTTATAGAAAAGAACACCTATATTTACTCTCTCTCAAATACACTGGTTCAAGTCTTGCAAAAGCATCAAACTCTTATACCCCTCTAATGAACTCATGAGTACACCCTCTAGGACCCAAAATAAGCATGTTATCCATCAATCTACGATGTGCGGAATTTCCATGTCCTATGTGATAAACTTAAATAGACGGTCCATTAATATATCTCCAAGAAAAATAATGGTAATAATAATAACATTTATGTTCTTGATATTAAATACTACACTTCAAGCAATAACCATATAACATGCTAAAGAAAAATATAATTATAACACAATTGGTTTAATTTTCACATACATCCCAAATCAACTCCACTATATTATAATATCTCAAATCAACTCCACTATATTATAATCATAACATATAATTAAATGTCTAATCACAACCAAACATTCAATTATATTAACATTTTGTAACAACAATAAGCCTACTTACTCTCACCATATATAACATAATTCTGTGGGAAGGAAATGCTCACCATATACATAAAGACCACCACAGAATGAAGAAATACCCAAATGCCCTTGCAAAAATTGATGGACAATTGAAACCTTTATACAAATCACCTCATAATGACAGAGGTAAACCTATAATTCACTTCAATTAAGAAGATAGAAGGGGGAAAAACATGTATTTTGTAACTTTTGACAACTGAAGCCTTTATACAAATGTACCACCTACCATGTTTTCATTATTTGAAAATAATTACTTTTTTGTCTAGAAAAGTATGCCCTTATTACTTCTCACTTTACGATATTTCTATTGCCAAACAAATATAGAAAGCTAGTTTAAACTAATAAAATATAATGGGTGCCAGTTAGTGTTATAAATTGGTTAAGTAAAACGAGTGCGAGATATGAGGCAAAACATCAAAATTAAAATAAGGATGTCATTTGCTAATTAGAAATTTTTTAAATAAGCCATTATCTATATTCAACCACCACTAATGGATTAGTAGAACCCACAAGTTCAATCACTCCGAATAAAATCAACCTGCATATCAGCATACATGATATTGGTTAATAATTTAGAACAACGACATACACTTCATATAAGCATAAGAAAATTATATCTCTTAAAAATGGAGAAATTTCAACTAATCTGTACCTTTTCCATAATGGAAGACTTTGGTCTTATTCCCTCAAATAGATTTTTTCAAAATAATATTTAAACAATATATATCCCTAAATCATGATTAATCAAGTAGCCATTCTTGAAGATTATTGATTAAGAAGCTTTGTCACCTCCTTTTCAAATAAAAATCTCATTAATGTTCCTTTGTACATATTAATTGGCCTGAAAACTATTTGAGTAATGAAGGCAAGAAAAATAAATTAGAATGATTACAGTTTATGCGATGCCATTATGCAAACAGGCAACTATCATATTAACAATAATTCATTAACCAAGGGGTTGTGGCATTGTCGTAGCCCGCTTTGTCCCCCAACCAATTGGTCAGGGGTTCGATGCTTTACCTTTGTGTAACACTTCCAGCCCCTAGGGCTAGGAGCGTTACGTTACCTTACTTCCCACTTAATTTCTGGGGCGAAACGAACAGAGTTTCCACTAAAAACTGACAATTCCCAGGCTAAAAGCCTTACAATAAACCCCTACAATCAACGAAAAGCATAAAACATGCTAAATAAAAGCTCAATGGCTACACAACGGAGTTCATAATTCAACGAGCAACTCGCTCAGAGTACATCAAACAATATAGTTCATTAATAAAGAACAAATTAAAGATACAACTCAATGGTTCACACAACCGGAGTACTGGGGTTTGCATCCCAAAATATAGACGATTTCAGTTAAGAAGACAGTTGACTAATAAGATGGTTGGCACATATGGCTATACAGAGCGACTTATAAATAATATGCATTACATGGACTAAAGTAATCATTTACATACATTTCCAAATGAAGAATACATTCTATAACATCATTGAACAGCAAGACCACTCCACTGTGAGCACTCATAACTCTTTTTGAGCAAGGATAACTTCCATTTGACATAAATGAGTCGACTTCTGCCTTTCACAAAGAAAACCTGGGGAAAAAGGGGAAAGAGTGATGGGATGAGCAACCACACGCTCAGTGAGTATTTCCCAACCCCCTTAAAACCAAAACCGTTGCAGGGAGTAATACCTTTAATAGTCACATGTCATGTATCAAGGTATTACTATCATATTAGGCAAACATAGTCCCCAAGGATGGATCATTACCCGTAAACCTCATTCTAGCCATTCAAACCCATTTCTAGGTCCCTGAATGACTAAATTCCTTCACTAACAAGCACTCAAACACATAAGCAAGCAACAAGGCTAAGTACAGAACTTTCTTTCATAGATTATGTGATCTAATTCATGATTTGTGCCTTATCTATCTAATTCACTTATACGAGACGCTAAAACACATGGAGTAGAGATTATGCAAGGAGCTTTCTTTCACTAAACATGCACATTCAAACTCATCTACTCGATGCATTATAAGGATATGGCCATGTTGTACTTGAAATTTCATTCTTACTGCACTTAGAATCTTAATCACATGATAAGCACAAAAATCCTTCTTTCTTTTTCTGAAAACACTTCACTTAGCCTCTTTAGGCTCATAAAAACTCTTTTCTTAGCTTCTTGAGGCTCATAAAGCTCTTTTCTTAGCCTCTTTGAGGCTCATATTCTTTAAAAGAATCTCATTCGTGTTGGTCCTACATTAACCCTTAAAAGTTTCTTTCTGAAATACTTTAAAAGGCGAAACGCCAACTGCTTTTCTTACTTATTAGGGAAAATAGTCTGGGCATAAGATCATCATAATATGCTGATTGGGTAGGAACTATTCGCAACCCCTAGTGACACTATCGCTCATGCTACGCTCATACTCCGGATGGCAACTACTTTGGACCGTAACCCTCGTCAGGGTCTCTAGGGCTTCCCACTGCTGGGATTACTCCCTAGGCTAGGGATTCCCTTGTTCAAGCAGGTTCACTACCATCTTATTGTCCCTAAGCGTAATATCTTAGCCAATTTAAAGCATATGGCCATAACAGCTAATAAGTCTGCTGTCTCTCAAAGCGAAATCCTTTTTCATACAACACACTCTCTTTTTTACTTAAATTCCTTACGGATTCCCCCGTTCTAGCAAGTTCACTTCCAAACTGTATTAGTATAGTTAAAATAAGCCATCGATTGTTAATATTTATGGCTACTGTTAGTTACAACCATAAAAACTTTCTTTTTCAAACTCACCCTCTCTTGCAAGATGAAACTTAATGACATAAAGGGAAGAGAGTTTCCACGTAACACATTCAAACACTTCATAATCAACTCAGCAGAATAAGCCACACATGGCCTCACAATCCACACGATTGTAGCCAATCACAACCCAGGCTCCCTCCTCGCATAACGCTGACCACAAAGAAACTCAAAACTCTCATTAGTTCATCCTAAAGCCATCTGACTACCAACTCGGTTTTCAATTCCTGTTAGACTATATACTTCATATATATTTTATACATTATTTACATATTATATATATATCCTAGGATTCTTGGCATATTCCCTCATATCTTCCTTTCTTAACTTAGCTAGCACTAATTATGGGAGATTGATATTGTCTCTCCTTAATTTCCTCGTCATTCTTGTATATAGAGATAATGATGTATCATAACATAGCAACATACACTAAAACAGTATTATGATCATTCTCTGGCCATTACTCTGAAACACGGTATCAGAGCATTGCTAAGCATTCAAAATTCAAACTTTCTTCCCCTCTTCGTTCCCATCTTCACTCAACCAAAAAATAAAATAAAAAATCTGTGGTGCACTCTTCATCTCGTGGTGATCCTCCGATTGTCCGTATCTCGCTCCGTTTGCTTTCGCCTCAGTTGCAGCCCCTACTCCATTATCTCAGTGTGTATCATTCATCATTCTTGGTAAGTACGGTCTCCCTCCTCTCACTATATTATCATCATGCCAATTCCAAACCAACCCCCTCCTACATCATCTATTACCTCTATCCCTTCCCCTAACACCAATACTCCCCCTTCCCCTCTCCATATTGCTTCAACCGTTAATATTCAAAATCATGTCAAAATAATTCTTGATTTATCTCATTCTAACTACAATACATGGAGTACATTACTCAAAGTCTCCATTGGTAAATTTCACCTCCAATCTCACATTAATGACCCTCCCCCCTTCTTTCCCGATGATGAGTGGCAACAAATTGATTACATAGTTCTTTCATGGATTTTTGCCACCATCTCGGAAGACATCTTTCAAATCACCTATAAACCCAATGCCACGGCTTATGATGTTTGGCAAAGCATAAACCAAATCTTCCATGACAACAAAGAAAGTAGAATATTACAATTGGAGGAAGAGTTCTCTTCTATTACTATGTCCAACAAAACTATCACCCAATATTGTAAACACATTAAAAACATCGCCGATGGTTTAGCCGAAGTTGACAACCCTATTCTCGAAAAATCCCTTGTTTTACAAACCCTTCGAGGCTTAACCCGATGAATACCAAAGCTTAATTAATGTGATAACTCATTTAGAACCCTTCCCCTCGTTTTCCAAAACCCGATCTATGCTCCTCCTTGAAGAAATGAGAATGATCAAAACTAAATCCACCACCTCCCATACCGCCCTCACGGCAACCAACCCAAATTCCCCCAATCCTTCTTACTCAAGTTATGGTAATGATGCATACTCGGGTCGTGGTCGTGGCGGCCGTAGTCGGGGTGGTCGTGGCCGGGGTCGCGGTCAATGGCAACACAACCATCATGGGTCTTGGAATACCCACGGTACTTTTTCTTCTCCATACACAAATTCATATAATTATGCTACTAACCAATTTTCAGGTGGACCAAGGCCTTATTGGGCCCAACAGCGTCCGACCCAGCACCATTTTCCACCCCACTCCCATCGAGCCCACTACCCCCAAGCTCATGCTGCTTGGACTGCCCCTCCTGCAGATGGCGTCCTTGGCCCAGGCCCAACCACTACCCTCTCATCTCTCCAGCACTATAATGACAACAGGCCCACCGGCCCACATTTTCCCCATGCAGGCCCAACGGCTGTCTCTGCCTCATTTCAGCCCGCTTCCTTTCTAGCCCACACCGATCCAAGCCAAGGGATTCTTGGATCCCTTCAAAACTTATCGCTCGATGCCCCGTCCCATGATTGGTATTTTGACTCGAGAGCCTCCGCCCACATGACCGGGTCGACAGGTACTCTTAGTACTTTTTCTAATAATTATTTAAATTCTGCATCGCATGATATTGTTGGAAATGGATCTCGATTGCCTGTTACTCATGTTGGTCGTACTCACTTCCCCACCTCCACCACCCCCCTTGCCTTAAATAATGTCCTTGTCACCCCTTCCATCATTAAAAATCTAGTCTCTGTTAGAAAATTCACGAAAGACAATTCTGTTTCCATTGAGTTTGACCCTTGTGGTTTTTCTGTGAAGGACCTACAAACCCAGACTCTGAGGCTTCGATGCAATAGTATGGGCAAGCTCTATCCTATCACTGTGACCCCGACTCAATTTTTGGCTCTCACCACTACCACTCCTTCCACAACCATTTGGCACCGCCGCTTGGGTCATCCCGGAAATAATGTCATGAGCAGTTTATTTGGACATTCTAAAGTTTGTAATGAGTCTATTTGTCATGCTTGCCAGTTAGGAAAGCACACTAGGTTACCTTTTTCCCTGTACCTCAATATAACTTATCATGCTTTTGAACTATTACATTCTGATTTATGGACTTCACCCGTGTCGAGTGCATCGGGCTTTAAATATTATTTATTGCGATTGGATGATTTTACTCATTTTCTTTGGGTGTTTCCTATACGATCTAACCATGAAGTATTTCATAAAATTGTTGCTTTTCATTCTTACGTTCAAAATCAATTTCAAAAATCTATTAAAACGATTCAAACTGATAATGGGACTGAATTTGTTAATACTAATTTACAAACTTTCTTTTCTCAACGTGGCATGATACATAGACTTACTTGCCGTTACACATCTCAACAAAACGGCAAAGCCGAAAGAATGATCTGAACTATAAATGACATGATTCGGTCCCTCCTCTATCAAGCTTCTTTATTTCTCATTTACTGGGTTGAAGTTGTTCTCACTGCTTGCCATTTACTTAACATTCTTCCTACCACCACCCTACATAACAAAACCCCCCATGAATGCCTTTACCACAAAAATCCCACTTACAACCACCTCCGCATCTTTGGTTGTTTGTGTTACCCTAACCTCACCTCTACCAGCCCTCACAAGCTTGCACCTCGCTCCACACCTTGCATTTTCATTGGCTACCCCACCAACCAAAAAGGTTACCGATGTCTCGATCCCAAAAACAGGAAAGTCATTATTTCCCGCCATGTAATTTTTGATGAAACCCTTTTTCCCCATTCCCAACTTCCTCCCCATTCCCTACATAACCCACGACCCACTATTCCAGCCCCCACTGACCCAGACTTACATCCCCTCCACTTGTCCCCCCACGACCCAACCCATATCCAGCCCACCATTAATTCACTCACCAATCCCCCCTCTCAATCCCCTCCTGGCCCTAATAACACCCCATCCCATCCTACTGTGACCCCCCTTCCCCTCCCAACATTCCCAGGCCCACTACCATTCCTCCAGCCCCACTCAAACACTTCCCTCGACCGGCCCAACACCCTAAATCCCCACGCATTAGCCCACCACCCCCTCCTCCCAATACCGCCCCCTCCACCACCGCCAATGATCATCCCATGACCACCCTGGCCAAAGTTGGCATTCATCACCCTAAAATACCCCTCTCCCTCACCGCCTCCTCTGAGTCTAACATTCCGACCACCTATAAACAGGCTCTCGCCGATCCACTTTGGCAAAGTGCCATGCGTGATGAATTTAATGCACTTATTAGAAATAACACTTAGTCACTTGCGCCTAGGCCCCCCGGGGTGAATATTGTCACAGGGTTATGGCTATTCAAGCAAAAGTTCAAGGCTGATGGATCTCTCGAGCGTAACAAAGCTCGGTGGGTTGTCCGAGGATGCTCCCAACAGTACGGCCTTGACTATGAAGAAACCTTCAGTCCCGTAGTCAAACCTGCTACCGTTCGCACCGATCTCAGTATAGCCCTCAACAAGTCATGCCCATCCACCAACTTGATGTGAAAAACGCATTCCTTCACGACAACTTAGAGGAAGTTGTGTATTGCACTCAACCCCCTGGCTTCATCGACCCACATCACCCCAAGCATGTCTGCAAATTGAACAAAGCCCTTTATGGGCTCAAACAAGCTCCCCGGGCCTGGTACCACAGATTTGCAACCTACATCCACACTCTTAGGTTCCAAAGCTATAAAACCGATGCCTCTCTCTTTGTCCGCCGTCAAGGCTCCTCCATGGCCATCATCCTATTATATGTCAATGACATCAGCATCACCGCCTCCTCCAGTGACCTCATCACCAACATCATCCGTTCCCTTAACACTGAATTCTCCATGACCGACTTGGGTCCCCTTCACTATTTCCTTGGCATCTCGGTCACACGCAACTCTCAAGGTTTGTTCCTCTCTCAGCACAAGTATGCCCAGAAAATTCTGGAGAAAGCCTCCATGACCACCTGCAATCCTTGCTCCACTCTGGTTGATACCAAAACCAAGTTAGCCACTGCTTCTGGTCCCCCAGTACCTGATCCCACCCTCTACCGTGCCTTGGCTAGGGCACTTCAGTATCTCACCTTCACCAGACCGGATATCACCTATACCATTCAGCAAATATGTCTTTATATGCATGATCCTCAAAAGCCCCACCTCCAGGCTCTGTATCGCATTATCAGATATATCAAAGGCACTTGCTCCGATGGCTTACAACTCCACAAAAGCTCTGCCTCGAACCTCACCGTCTATACCGATGCCGACTGGGTGGGTTGTCCTTCCACCCGTCGTTCCACATCCGGCTTATGTGCCTTCCTTGGTGATAATCTCATTTCTTGGTCCTCCAAACGACAATCAACTGTGTCTCGATCAAGTGCCCAAGCCGAATACCGCGTCATCGCCAACGGTGTTTCTGAAGCCTATTGGCTTCAATCCCTGCTGACTGAGCTTTATCACCCTCTCCCTCGCGCTACAATTGTCTACTGTGACAATGTCAGGGTCGTCTACCTCTCCACCAACCCGGTACAGCATCAGCGCACCAAACATGTCAAACTCGACATCCATTTTGTTCGTGAGAAGGTTGCTTTAGGACGTCCCCGTGTTCTCCATGTCTCTTCCTGACAACAATATGTCGACATATTCACCAAAGGCATACCGGGGCCCCTTTTTCTGGACTTCAGATCCAGTCTCAGCGTTCGTGATACTACTGCTGCGACTGCCAAGGCATGTTAGAGTATATACTTCATATATATTTTATACATTATTTACATATTATATATATCCTACGATTCTTGGCATATTCCCTCATATCTTCCTTTCTTTACTTAGCTAGCACTAATTATGGGAGATTGATATTGTCTCTCCTTAATTTCCTCCTCATTCTTGTATATAGAGATAATGATGTATCATAACATAGCAACATACACTAATACAGTATTATGATCACTCTCTGGCCATTACTCCCAAACAATTCCATAACCATAGCATATTATCGTAAAATTCAAATGAAATAACTACGTATGAACTTACCGAGTGAGCAGCAATCATTCAGCGGTACAACGCGGCTTATATAACATATATAGATTTCATTAACTTAAGTGGGGTACTCACTGGACCCAAAGAACTAATAAGGTGTGAAACTAACTTGCATTCATAACTCACGTTTACGAAACAAGCATGCCATACTCATGTCATTTTCAAAACATAACTAACCATCTTAACATGCATGGACCGAAAACATTTTGAGGCCGATTCAATGACATTTTCAAGCATGACTCAACTAACTCGACATACATCGATTCGACGAATGTTTAGGTTGTTTCAACAGCTACCTTTATGCAAGAATCAGCTAACACAACATACATCAAAGCATGTTTAGGTCATTTTAAGGACCACTATTATGCAGGAGTTAGCTTGCTTAACATGCATCGATTTAAAGTGTGCTTAGGTCGTTTCAAGGCTACTTTTAAACGCGAACTAACCAAATTAGCATGCATCGATTTTGGGCATTCTTAGTTCGTTTCGAAGTCATTTTCGAGCATAATTTCACTGACTTAACAAGTATCGATTCGGAGCATACTTAGGTTATTTCAAAGTCACTTATCAGCATGGATTCATTAAACTGACATTTATCAATTCGAAGCATTATTAGGTTGTTTCGAAGTTACTTTTAGGCATGAATTAACTAGATTAACATGCATCGAACTAAAGCATTCTTAGACTGCTCGAACCTACCTTCAAGCATGAATCAACCAAAGTAACATGCGTCGGTTTAGGGCAAATCTAAGGCATAATAATCAACTCAATACTTGCAGTTTCAGACAGCAACTAAACATGCATAATCTATGCTAATCTCTGTTGAAATAAAACGTATAAAGTCAGTCATCATGTTCTGGTGTAATCTGACAAATCTTAAACTAGCATGCAACATCATTTAAGGGCTAAAATCTTTTCGAGTTTACTAACACTTAGGAGGCGAAAAATACCCACCTCGATTCCAAGCTTAAGGGCCTAATTTGGGTGATTTTTTGGATGGCCAAAACCCTGGCTTTGCCCCCCTTGCTGCTGCCTACTGCCCATCCCCTTCTTGCTTCCTCTTTCTCTCGACCTCGGCCAGCGGTTGAGACAAGGCCCAACCACCAACAGTCGTGGTCGTGGCGATCGTGGAGCTGGTGGTTCTGTGGTGGCTAGGGTTTCAAAACCCAAACCCCGATGTGTCGCTCGACCCCTCTCTCTCACCAACCATGAGTTGGGTTCACGGTTGTTGCGCAAACCGGCGGTTGCCGGTGTGGCGCCTCTACCGCTTTTGCCTGGTAGGCCATCTTCTGCCTCTCTTTCGCCCAATCTCTCTCTCTCTTGAATCGTGGGTGGTTGCGCACGAGTCCAGGCGCATCGGCTATCATTTTGGCCGCCGTCGCCGTTGACCTCACCCTTTTGCTCCCTCTCTCTCCTCTTCTGGTGGTCGAGGGTTTGGGGTAACAAGGGAACCCCACCCCTTCCTCTCTCTGTCGTGTCCCCGAAGAACAAAGGGGCTTCTGCCCCCTTTTTAGTTCCCCTTCTCTCCTTTTTTGTGTTCATCTACTTCAATAACTAATGTCCTGATCCCAAATTCACTAAGGCTCAGTATGGGCTTGGGTTGAAACATTCTAAAACGGGCGTTCTAACTAAATTAAGGAAACGACTAAATAAATTGAATAACGACTTCCAAGGTATGAGTTCACATTAACTGAAAAAATCTAAATAATTAACGATAATCTTAATAATATAATAGCGACGAACTATTCTTTTTAATAAAATTATCGCTTACATAGGCACATCAGTAATAATTTAACTCGTATGGTTGCTAAAACTACGAATTTAGTATTGTAGAAAGCAAGACAGTCAGCTTAACGTAAAATAAGAACGCGGGTTTTACAACTCATACTAAAATCCAAAGGCCTGTTTTACGATTAATTTAAATCGGGAAAAAAAGAGGCTTATGGTATCCAGTCTCCTCCTCGCCAATCCTCTTCAAGCGTCTACTCGCTCTATTTAGGCAACAAGGGCAAATCGCATCGAAGAGGGGGAAATGAGTGGACATGGAAAACCATAATATGCTTGTTTTAAAAAGGAACATAGACTTTCAATCATTTAGACTCAAACTGTATAGTAAAAACAACTCTACGTACATGCATCGTTATGAATCGAAATCTAAAGGTAGGATAATTGGGCAATGACATCTGAAGGTCATATACCATTAATCTCGTTCTAAAACATGAATTAAGTCACGATTAGGATCGAAACAGTTAACCTGGGGGCTCCTATAACACATTAGAGTAACGAGGACATTGCATAGCATTACGTAGTATCACTTAATCACAATGGCATTGCATAGAATCAGTAATTTAGCATTCCCAAGCATAGGAATCAGAAGCAACATAAGATCGTCTAATATGCATATAGCAGGCAATTTACAAAAAAAAAAGCATATGTGACCAACGTTCCTATGTTCTTATATAAATTCCAGCTAACTTTTAGGCATTTCATTCATGGCAATTTAGACAGGACATGTCAAAGTTGTATGAAGAGGGCTAACTTAATCTGGTTCACTCTACAACATGAAGGTATTATGTCAATCTCATGTTAGATCGTTTACTAGAAAGTTACCACGTCACACTAATGAAACAAAGACATCAAATTACGTCATATTGGCAATGAAGAAACTTGAAGTAGCATTCACCTTGACATCACCTAGGGTTAACAACAGAGCGCTGAAGATCCGGAATCACAATTAACATGAAGTAGCATAATTATGTCGATAAGAACAACTTGGGAAGAAGGTGCTAATGTAAGAATGTAAGTCAATGATTTTGATGGTGGGGAGTCTTTCCCTGAGGTCCCCATTTGGGACTGATCGTCTCTTAAGTCATAGAATCATACAAATGAATGGTTATGCTCCTACACGAATCCTAGGGCCTATGGGTTATGTGCCTACACGCCTCCGCTGCACAACTCTGATCAAACATATAAGGGCAAGGGTACGTGAATGCAGGTTTCTATGGTGGCCTCAGTATGCTTCAATTATGTGTGGATGCATTTATTCAGCTATAACATGGAATCATAGAATTCACGGAATGCAAACAACGAGTCAGAGGTCATGTTGTAAAACTAACTACATAAATCAAATTGCTCTAACTAATATAGTCATACGTTTGATCAAATTCAAGCCAAGCAATTGTCGAAACTCATTTTGTTGGCATTTGATCTCAAACACATCGATGGCCTTGTAGGTACGCGTTATGGTCTTATGAGGTACACCTATCCTACAAGTGATCATAGGAGTCTTATTGTAGGTCGCTTACCTTAGTAGGGATCATCTATTATTGTATGTCGCGTACCTTAGTAGGGATCATTCCAACCAAAACATCATCACCCCATTCCCGAATGGCAATTCATATAATCGAAAGCAAGTAAGGCACTGTTTAGGCAACAATGGCAAAGGAGGAGTACGAAAGGTACACTTATGTAACGTTGAATGAGGTCTCACCACTAGAACTTAGTCTTTGAAGCATTCATACAAAAGTAGCCCCTAATATACTCAAGAGATTCAGAATTTGAAAATGGAAGGTGTCATTTAATCGAATTATTAATCATAGTAACTAATCTCCAATCATTCCTTTCCTAATCCATTACGAATGACTCCATGCATGTACACATTTTAGCACGTACACATTTATAAGCAACATTCTAACGCATATAAGGACACGTACTTGTGGTCCTAAACTCACTCATCATTACCAAAGGAAAGATAATCCTACGGTGTAAGGTAAACTTGACTCGACAATCAGTACGACATTACCATCTCAAAATTTTGAGTTTCAAATGATGGAAAATAGCTTATCTATCTCAAGTCACTTTGTTTTTAACGGGAGGACGAATCAATTGCTTCTAGCTTTTTCCCTGCCAACCACTGAGTGCGTCTGCTCACTCTATTATTGGGCCCGAGGAGCAAATCTTACTTAAGAGGCAAGAATAAGTTTGGGGTTAAAACATTCTCAAATGTTTGAGTTTAAACCAGCTGCACTTGAAACTTTTGATTTAAATCGCCAAGGTGTTTGCAAAAAGCTTTCGATTAAAATCGCCATCGTGCACACACAAAACACTATTGATTGAGCTAGCCCATAGCTCATCTACGAGAATAAAAGTCATTTGGCTTATACTCTTAGCAATTCGTTCATTCACTCAATTAGTGAGCTCACTCTAGCTGCCCCTAACTAGCGAACGCGCTAACATTAAGATAAAACGCACATTTGCACACAAAGTGTGGCATATATCACATCATTTTCAACGTGTCCCTAAATAACTATATGCAATGCAAAACTCAGGTCGCAGGACCTTACTTTAATACCATTTTGTAACACTCCCAGCCCCTAGGGCCAAGAGCGTTACATTACCTTACTTCCTACTTAATTTCTGAGACGAAACGGACAGAGTTTCCGCTAAAAACTAACAATTCCCAGGCTAAAAGCCTTATAATAAACCCCTGCAATCAATGGAAGCATAAAACATTCTAAAATGAGCTCAACGGCTACACACCGAAGCTCATAACTCAATGAGCGACTCGCTCAGAGTACATCAAACAATATAGTTCATTAATAAAGAGGAAATGAAAGATTCAACTGAACGGTTCATACAACCGCAGTACCAGGGTTGGTATCCCAAAGCATAGACGATTTCAGTTAAGAAGACAGTTGACTAATAAGATGGTTGGGACACATGGCCATACTTAACTACTTATAAATAATATGCATTACATTGACTAAAGTACTTGTTTACATACATTTACAAACGAAGAATACATTCTATAACATCATTGAACAACAAGACCACTCCACTGTGAGCACTCATAACTCTTTTTGAGCGAGGCTAACTTCCATTTGACATAAATGAGTCAACTTCTGCCTGTCACAAAGAAAACTTGGGGGAAAAGGGAAAAGAGTAACGGGAGGAGCAACCACACCCTCAGTGAGTATTTCCTGACCCCGTTAAAACCAAAACCGTTGCAGGGAGTAATACCTTTAATAGTCACATATCACATATCAATGTATTACTATCATATTCGGCAAACGTAATCCCCAAGGATGCATCATTACTCATAAACCTCATTCTAGCCCACTCAAACCCATTTCTAGGTCCCTTAGTGACTAAATTCCTTCACTAACAAGTACTCAAACACATAAGCAAGCAATAAGGTTATGTACAGAACTTTCTTTCATAGATTATGTGATATAATTCGTGATTTATGCCTTATCTATCTAATTCACTTATACGAGATACTGAAACACATGAAGTAGAGATTATGTAAGGAGCTTTCTTTCGCTAAACATCCACATTCAAACTCATATACTCGATGCATTACAATGATATGGCCATGTTGTGCTTGAAATTTCATTCATACTGCACTTACAATCTTAAGAAGATGATAAGCACAAAAAGCCCTCTTTCTTTTTCCGAAAACACTTTACTTAACCTCTTTAGGCTTTAAAAACTCTTTTCTTAGCGTCCTGAAGCTCACAAGGCTCTTTTCGTAGCCTCTTTGATGCTCATATTCTTTAAGAGAATCTCTTTCGTATTGGTCCTATAATGACCCCTAAAAACTTTCTTTATGAAATACTTAAAAAGGCGAAACGATAACTACTTTTCTTACTTGTTAGGGAAAATACTCTGGGCATAGGTTCATCATAACGTGCGGATTGGGTTAGATCTGTTTTCAACCCCTAGTGAGACTATCGCTCACGCTAAGCTCTTACTCCCGCGATGGTAACTAACTTGGACCTAAACCCTCGCCAGGGTCTCTAGGGTTTCCCACTACTGGGATTACTCCTTAGGCTAGGGATTTCCCCGTTCAAGCAGGTTCACTCCTATCTTATTTTCCCTAACCACAATATCTTAGCCAATTTAAAGTGTATGGCCATAATGGCTGATAAGTTTGCTGCATCCCACAGCAAAATCCTTTTTCGCACAACGCACTCTCTTTTTTATTTAAATTCCTTACGAATTCCCCCGTTCTAGCGAGTTCACTCCTAAAACTGTATTCGTATAGTTAAAATAGACCATTGATTGCTAATAGTTATGGCTACTATTAGTTACAACCATGAAAACTTTCTTTTTCAAACTCACCCCCACTCGCAAGATGAAACTTAATGAAATAAAGGGACGGGAGTTTGCACGTAACACATTCAAATACTTCATAATCAACTCAATAGAATAAGCCGAACATGGGCTCACAGTCCACACGATTGCAGTCAATCACAACCCAGGCTCCCTTCTCACAAAAGACCGACCACAAAGAACCTCAAAACCCTCATTAGTTCATCCTCAAGCCGTTCGAATACCAACTCGATTTTCAATTCGATAACCATAACATATTATCATAAAAGTCAAATGAAATAACTACATATAAACATAATGAGCGAGTAGCAACCATTCAGCGACACAACACGGCTTATATAACATATATATATTTCATTAACTTAAGTAGGGTACTCACTGAACCAAAGAACTACTAAGGCATGAAACTAACTTGCATTTGTAACTAACGTTTAGGAAACAAACATGTCATACTCATGTCATTTTCAAAACATAACTAACCATCTTAACATGCATTGACCTAAAACATTCTGAGGCCCATTCAATGACATTTTCAAGCATGACTCAACTAGCTCGACATACATAGATTCCAAGCATGTTTAGGTTGTTTCAAGAGCCACCTTTAAGCAAGAATCAGCTAACTCAACATACATCAAAGCATGTTTAGGTCGTTTCAAGGACTAATATTAAGCAGGAGTTAGCTTAACATGCCTCAATTTAAAGCGTGCTTAGATCGTTCAAAGGCTAATTTAAAACACGAACTAACCAAATTAGCATGCATTGATTTTGGGCATCCTTAGTTCGTTTCGAAGTCATTTTCGAAGTTACTTATGAGCATGGATTAACTAAACTGACATTTACCGATTCGAAGCATTATTAGGTTATTTCGAAGTTACTTTCAGGCATGAATTAACTAGATTAACACGCATCGAACTAGACTGCTGGAAGATACTCTCAAGCATGAATCAACCAAATTAACGTGCGTCGATTTAGGGCGAATCTAAGGCATAATAATCAGCTCAATACTGGCAGTTTCAAACAGCAACTATGCATGCCTAAGCTATACTAATCTCAGTTGAAATAAAACGTATAAAGTCAATCATCATGTTCTGGTGTAATCTGACAAATCTGAAACTAGCATGCAACATCATTTAAGGGCTGAAATCTTTTCGAATTTACTAATACTTAAGATGTGAGAAATACCCACGTCGATTCCAACCTTAAGGGCCTGATTTGGGTGATTTTTTGGATGGCCAAAACCCCGGCTTTGCCACCCTTGCCGATGTGTTGCTGCCTGCTGCCTATCCCCTTCTTCCTTCCTCTTTCTATAGACCTCGGCCAGCTATTAGGGCAAGGCCCAACAGCCGACAGTAGCAGTTGTGGTGGTTGTTGCGCTTGTGGCTCTATGGTGGCTAGGGTTTCAAAACCCCAACCCCGCTGTCTTGCTCGACCCCTCTCTCTCACCAGCCGTGAGTTGGTTCACAGCTATTGTGCAAACCGACAGTTGCCGGCGCGGCACCGCCACCGCTATTGCCTGGTCGGTCGCCCGCTACCTCTCTTTCACTCAATCTATCTCTTTGTTGAATTGTGGGCGGTTACGCTCAAGTCCGCCCACATCGGTCGTCATTCCGGCCACCAGCGCCGTCAACCTCACCCTCTTGCTCCCTCTCTCTCCTCTGGTGGTGGTCGAGGGTTTTGGGGTAGCAAGGGAACCCCTCCCCCTCCTCTATCTGTCGTGTCCTCGAAGGAGAAAGGGGCTTCTGTACCCTTTCTAGTCCCCCTTTTCTCTTTTTTTTTTGTATTCATCTACTACAATAACTAATGTCCCTATCCCAAATTCATTAACGCTCAGCCTAGGCTTGGGTTGAAGTGTTCTAAAATGGGCGTTCTAACTAAATTCAGGAAACGACTAAATAAATTAAATAACGACTTCGAAGGTATGAGTTCACATTAACTCAAAAATTTTCTAAATAATTAATGACAATATTAATAATATAATAGCGACGAACTATTCTTTTTAATAAAACTATCGATTACATAGGCACATTAGTAATAATTTAACTCAAATGGTTGGTAAAAATACGAATTTAGTATCGTAGAAAGCAAGACAGTCAGCTTAACGTAAAATAAAGAACATGGGTTTTACAACTCATACTAAAAACGGAAGGCTTGTTTTACAATTAATTAAAATCAGAAAAAAAAAAAAGAGGCTTATGGTATCCAGTCTCCTCCTCGCCAATCCTCTTCAAGCGTCTACTCGCTCTATTTAAGCGACGAGGGAAAATCGCATCGAAGAGGGGGAAATGAGTGGACGTGGAAAACCATAATAAGCTTGTTTTAAAAAGGAACATAGACTTTCAATCATTTAGACTCAAACTGCATAGTAAACAACAACCCTACGTACATGCATCGCTATGAATCGAAATCTAAAGGTAGGATAATTGGGCAATGACATCTTAAGGTCATATATAATTAATCTCGCTCTAAAACATGAATTAAGTCACTATTAGGATCGAAACAGTTAACCTGGGGGCTCCTATAACACAATAGAGTAACAAGGACATTGCATAGCATTACGTAGTATCACTTAATCACAACGGCATCACATAGAGTCAGTAATTCAGCAATCCCGAGCCTAGGAATCGGAAGCAACATAAGATCATCTAATATGCATATAGCAGGCAATTTACAAACCAAAAGCATATGTGACCAACATTCCTATGTTCTTATATCAATTCCAGCTAACTTTTAAGCATTTGATTCATGGCAATTTAGACAGGACATGTCAAAGTTGTATACAACAAACAACAACAAACTCCCAATGTGGGTCCCGCTTTCGCGGGGTCTGGGGAGATCCAGCTGTAGGCAACCTTACCTCTACCGGTATTCCTACCCATAGAGAGGTTGATTCCATATGACCCACAAAACAGCTTTGAGAAAGAGGTTTGAAGAGAAAACGATTGCAAACCATTGACCGACGTAAGAGAAAAGGGGGAGGGGGAAAAGGGGAGAGAGCTTTGAGATAGGGACCAGAGACATACCTCAACAAACCAGGGGCGCTTGGTGCCGTGACGCCCCGGGAAAGCACAACCTGTAGACAAGCAAACCAAAAACCCTACCCACCCCACACCGCCTAAGCTACTGCCCCCCTACGGAGCCAGTCCCCTACAATCAGGGACCTTGATCATGTCCCGCCACAAACTCCTATCTTGAGCCATGTCCTCCGCGAGACCGACAACTCTCAGGTCCTCTCTAACCACCTCTTCTAGGCTCTTCTTCGGCCTACCCCTCCCTCTCTTACCACCGGGGGGTTTTATACTCTCGCACCTTCGCACCGGGGCGGCCACGCTTCTCCTCTTCACGTGGCCGAACCATCTGAGCCTCGATTCCCTCATCTTCTCCTCTATGGGGCCACTCCAGCTAAGCTCCTAATTACCCCATTCGAGATCCTATCCAATCTCGTAAAACCACACATCCACCTGACCATCCTCATCTCAGCTACCATCAACCTTTGGACCTGCGCCTTTTTTAGAGGCCAACACTTCGATCCATAGAGAATAGCCGGTCTAACTACCATCCGATAGACTTTACCTTTCAGACCCATGGGCACTCTTTTGTCACACAGCACCCCTGACGCTGACTTCCACTTTTGCCAGCCCACTCTAATCCGTTGGCTAATATCCTCGTCAATGTCCCCATTCTGATGGATGATCGAGCCCAGATACTTGAATTTGGTGACCTTCGGTATTACCCTCCCATCCAGAACGATTTCTCCCCCTTCTTTTATCCTTCCACTGAAACAACAGTGAAGGTATTCCGTCTTCGATCTACTCAGCCGAAAACCCCTGGCCTCAAGAGTATGCCTCCAACTCTCCAGCCTGTCATTCACCCCCTGCCTGGTCACATCGATAAGGACGATGTCATCTGCAAACAGCATGCACCAAGGCACCTCGTCCTGGATTCCTCTAGTGAGATCGTCCAAAACTAATGTGAAAAGAAAAGGGCTTAAAGCGGAGCCCTGATGCAGGCCCAAACTAACAGCAAAGTCATCGGATACCCCTCCCGGAGTCCTGACCCTAGTCCGCCCTCCCTCGTACATATCCTTGATAACACGAATGTACGCAGGCGACACCCTTTTCTGTTCCAAACACCTCGACAATACCTCCCTTGGCACTCTATCATACGCTTTCTCCAAGTCAATGAACACCATATGGAGATCCACCTTTCTATCCCTGAACAAGCCCATGAGCCCTCTGAGGAGGTATATTGCCTCCATGGTTGCCCTGCCTGGCATGAAACCAAATTGATTTTCTGAAATCTCTACTTCTTCTCGCAGCCTTCTCTCAATCACCCTCTCCCACAACTTCATAGTGTGGCTGAGCAACTTAATGCCCCTAAAGTTATTACAATCTTGGATATCCCCTTTGTTTTTGTACAGTGGGATGACTGTGCTGGCCCTCCATTCTCTGGGCATCTTAGCGGTCCTGAAAGTTGTATGAAGGGCGCTAACTTAATCTGGTTCATTCTACAATATGAAGGTTTTAGGTCAATCTCAGGTTAGATCGTTTACTAGAAATTTACCACGTCACACTAATGTAGCAAAGACATCAAATTACGTCATATTGGTAATGAAGAAACTTAAAGTAGCATTCAAGATCACATTGACATGAACTAGCATAATTATGTCGATAAGAATAACTTGGGAAGAAGGTGCTAATGTAACAATGTAAGTCGATGATTTTGATGGTGGGGAGAGTCTCCCTAAGGTCCCCATGTGGGACTGATTGTCTCTTAAGTCATGGATTCATACAAATGAATGGTTATGTTCCTAGACGAATCCTACGGCCTATGGCTTATGTGCCTACACGCCTCTGCTGCGCTACTCTGATCAAACATATAAGGGCAAGGGCACGTGAATGCAAGTTTCTAGGGTCGCCTCACTATGCATCAGTTATGTGTGGATGCAGTTATTCAGCTATAACATGGAATCATAGAATTCACGGAATGCAAACAATGAGTCAAAGGTCATGTTGTAAAACTAACTACATAAATCAAATTGTTCTAACTAATACAGTCATACGTTTAATCACATTCAAGCCAAGCAATTGTCGAAATTCATTTTGTTGGCATTTGATCACAAACACATCGATGGCCTTGTAGGTACGCGTTAAGGTCTTAGAGGTACACCTATCCTACAAGTGATCATAGGAGTCTTATTGTAGGTCGCATACCTTAGTAGGGATCATTCTAACCAAAACATCATCACCACATCCCCGAATGGCAATTCGTATAATCGAATGCAAGTAAGGCACTATTTATGCAACAATGGCAAAGGAGTAGTACAAAAGGTACACTTATGGAATGTTCAATGAGGTCTCAGCACTAGCACTTAGTCTTTCAAGCATGCATACAAACGTAGCCCCTAATATACTTAAGAGATTCAAAATTCGAAAATATAAGGTATCATTTAATAGGATTATCAATCATAGTTACTAATCTCCAATCATTCCTTTCCTAATCCATTATGAACGACTCCATGGATGTACACATTTTAGCACGTACACATTTATAAGCAACATTCTGACACACATAAGGACACGTACTTGTGGGCCTAAACTCACTCATCATCACCAAAGGAAAACTAATCCTTCGATGTAAGGTAAACTTGACTCGATAGTTGGTACGACATTACCATATCAAAATTTTGAGTTTTAAATGATGAAAAATAGCTTATCTATCTCGAGTCTCTTTGTTTTTAACATGAGGATGAATCAACTGCTTCCAGGTCTTTCCCTACCAACCACTAAGTACGTCTGCTCACTCTATTATTGGGCCTGAGGAGCAAATCGTACTTAAGAGGCAAGAATGAGCTTGGGGTTAAAACATTCTCAATTGTTTGAGTTGAAACCAACTGCACTTGAAACTTTTGATTTAAATCGCCAAGGTGTTTGCAAAACAGCTTTCGATTAAAATCACCAAGGTGCAAACACAAAACACTATTTATTGAGCTAACACTTAGGTCATCCATGAGAATACAAGTCATTTGGCTTATACTCTTAGCAATTCTTTCATTCACTCGATCAGTGAGCTCACTCAAGCCGCACCTAACTAGCGAAACGCGCTAACATTCACATAAAATGCACACTTGTACACAAAGCACGACACATATCACATCATTTTGAACACATCCTAAAGTAACTATATGCAATGCAAAACTCAGGTCGTGGTTTGTGGTCGCATGACCTTGGTCTGATACCATCTTGTAACACTCCCGGCGCCCAGGGCTAGGAGCGTTATGTTACCTTACTTCCTACTTAATTTCTGAGGCGAAACAGACAGAGTTTCCCTTAAAAACTGAAAATTGTCAAGGTAAAAGCCTTACAATAAACCCCTGCAATCAATAGAAGCATAAAACATTCTAAAATAAGCTCAACAGCTACACACCGGAGTTCATAACTCAACGAGCGACTCGCTCAAAGTACATTTAACAATATAGTTCATTAATAAAGAAGAAATGAAATATACAACTCAACGGTTCACACAATTGGAGCACTGGGGTTTACATCCCAAAATATAGGCGATTTCAGTTAAGAACACAGTTGACTAACAAGATAGTTGGCACACATCGCCATATAGAGCGACTTATGAATAATATGCATTACATGGACTAAAGTACTCATTTACATACATTTCCAAACGAAGAATACATTCTATAACATCATTGAAAAGCAACACCACTTAACTCTGAGCACTCATGACACTTTTTGAGCGAGGATAACTTCCATTTGACATAATCTGTTACAAAGAAAACCTGGGGAAAAAGGGGAAAGAGTAATGGGATGAGCAACCACGTACTCAATGAGTATTTCCTGACCCCCTTAAAACCCAAACCGATGTAGGCAGTAATACCTTTAATAGTCACATATCACGTATCAATGTATTACTATCATATTAGGAAAACATATCCCCCAAGGACGTACCATTACCCATGAACCTCATTCTAGCCACTCAAACCCATTTCTCGGTCCCTGAATGACTAAATTCCTTCGCTAACAAGCACTCAAACACATAAGCAAGCAATGAGGTTATGTACAGAACTTTCTTTCATAGATTATGTGATATAATTCGTGATTTATGCCTTATCTATCTAATTCACTTATACGAGATGTTGAAACACATGCAGTAGAGATTATGCAAGCAGCTTTCTTTCGCTAAACATGCACATTCAAACTCATATACTCGATGCATTACAATGATATGGCCATGCTGTACTTGAAATTTCATTCATACTGCACTTAGAATCTTAATAAGATGATAAGCACAAAAAGCCTTCTTTCTTTTTCCGAAAACACTTTACTTAGCCTAATTAGGCTATAAAAACTCTTTTCTTAGCCTCTTGACGCTCATAAGGCTCTTTTCTGAGCCCCTTTGATGCTCATATTCTTTAAAAGAATCTCTTTCGTATTGGTCCTATAATGACCCTTAAAAACTTTCTTTATGAAATACTTAAAAAAGCGAAACGCTAACTGCTTTTCTTTCTTGTTAGGGAAAATACTTTGGGCATAAGATCATCATAACGTGCGAATTGGGTTAGATCTATTTTCAACCCCTAGTGAGACTATCGCTCACGCTAAGCTCTTACTCTCGAGATGGTAACTAATTTGGACCTTAACCCTCGTTAGGGTCTCTAAGGTTTTCCCGTTCAAGCACAGAGTATTACTCCTTAGGCTAGGGATTTTCCCGTTCAAGCAGGTTCACTCCTATCTTATTGTCCCTAACCACAATATCTTAGCCAATTTAAAGCATATGGCCATAATGGCTAATAAGTTTACCGCATCTCACAGCGAAATCCTTTTTCGTACAACACACTCTCTTTTTTATTTAAATTCCTTACAGATTCCCCCGTTCTAGCGAGTTCACTTCCAAAATTGTATTCGTATAGTTAAAATAAGCAATCGATTGCTAATAGTTATGGCTACTATTAGTTACAACCTTGAAAACTTTCTTTTTCAAACTCACGCGCACTCGCAAGATGAAACTTAATGACATAAAGGGAAGTGAGTTTGCACGTAACACATTCAAATACTTCACAATCAACTAAGCAGAATAAGCCACACATGGGCTTGCAATCCACACAATTGCAGTCAATCACAACCCAGGCTCCCTTCTCACAGAAGACCGACCACAAAGAACCTCAAAACCCTCATTCAGCGAGCCGTTCGACTACCAACTCAGTTTTCAATTCGATAACCATAGCATATTATCATAAAAGTCAAATGAAATAACTACGTATAAACTTACCGAGCGAGCAACAACCATTCAGCGACACAACACGGCTTATATAACATATATATATTTCATTAACTTAAGTAGGGTACTCACTGAACCCAAAGAACTACTAAGGCATGAAACTAACTTGCATTCGTAACTAACGTTTAGGAAACAAACATGTCATACTCATGTCATTTTCAAAACATAACTAACCATCTGTACATGCATTAACCTAAAACATTTTGAGGCCCATTCAATGACATTTTCAAGCATGACTCAACTAGCTCGACATACATAGATTCCAAGCATGTTTGGGTTGTTTCAAGAGCCACCTTTAAGCAAGAATCAGCTAACTCAACATACATCAAAGCATGTTTAGGTCGTTTCAAGGACTAATATTAAGCAGGAGTTAGCTTAACATGCATCAATTTAAAGCGTGCTTAGATCGTTCTAAGGCTACTTTTAAACACGAACTAACCAAATTAGCATGCATTGATTTTGGGCATCCTTAGTTCATTTCAAAGTCATTTTCAAGCATAATTCCACTGACTCACCAAGTATCAATTCGAAGCATCCTTAGGTTATTTCGAAGTCACTTATGAGCATGCATTAACTAAACTGATATTTATCGATTTGAAGCATTATTAGGTTATTTCGAAGTTATTTTCAGGCATGAATTAACTAGATTAACATTCATCGAACTAAAGCATTCTCAGACTGCTCGAAGATACTCTCAAGCATAAATCAACCAAATTAACGTGCGTCGATGTAGGGCGAATCTAAGGCATAATAATCAGCTCAATACTAGTAGTTTCAGACAACAACTATGCATTCCTAAGCTATACTAATCTCAGTTGAAATAAAACGTATAAAGTCAATCATCATGTTCTGGTGTAATTTGACAAATCTTAAACTAGCATGCAACATCATTTAAGGGCTGAAATCTTTTCGAATTTACTAATACTTAGGAGGCTTGAAATACCCACGCCGATGCTAAGCTTAAGGGCTTGATTTGGGTGATTTTTTTGATGGCCAAAGCCCCAGCTTTGCCACCCTTACTACTGTGCTGCTGCCTGCTGCCTATCCCCTTCTTCCTTCCTCTTTCTCTGGACCTCGACCAGCTGTTAGGGTAAGGCACAACCGTCGACAGTAGTGGTTGTGGTGGTTGTGGCGCTGGTGGTTCTGTAGTGGCTAGGGTTTCAAAACCCCAACCCAACTGTCTCGCTCGACCCCTCTCTCTCACCAGCCGTGAGTTGGGTTCACGGCAGTTGTGCAAACCAACAGCCGCCAGTGTGGCACCGCCACCGCTGTCGCCTGGTCGGCCGCCTTCTGCCTCTCTTTCGCTCAATCTCTCTCTTTATTGAATCGTGGTCGGTTGCACTCAACTCCGCCCATATCGGTCGTCATTCCGGCCACCAGCGCCGTCAACCTCACCCTCTTGCTCCCTCTCTTTCCTCTGGTGGTGGTCGAGGGTTTTGGGGTAGCAAGGGAACCCCTCCCCCTCCTCTCTCTGTCGTGTCCCCGAAAGAGGAAGGGGCTTCTGTACCCTTTTTAGTCCCCCTTTTCTCTCTTTTTTTTTGTATTCATCTACTACAATAACTAATGTCCCTATCCCAAATTCATTAACGCTCAATCTAGGCTTGGGTTGAAGTGTTCTAAAGTGGGCGTTCTAACTAAATTCAGGAAATGACTAAATAAATTGAATAACGACTTCGAAGGTATGAGTTCACATTAACTCAAAAATTTTCTAAATAACCGACGATAATATTAATAATATAAAGAGCGACGAACTATTCTTTTTAATAAAATTATCGCTCACATAGACACATCAGTAATAATTTAACTCATATGGTTACTAAAAATATGAATTTTGTAACGTAGAAAGTAAGACAATCAACTTAACGTAAAATAAAGAACGCAGGCCTTACATTCTCCCCCTTTAAAAAAATTTCGTCCACAAAATTCCAAAGTTCAGTTCAGTCAAATGCAAGATGCACACGCATGTCACGTTATATACAACTTATACTAAAATCCAAAGGCCTGTTTTACAATTAATTCAAATCGGAAAAAAAAGAAGCTTATGGTATCCAGTCTCCTCCTCGCCAATCCTCTTCAAGCGTCTACTCACTCTATTTAGGCACCGAGGGCAAATCGCATCAAAGAGGTGCGAATGAGTGGGCGTGGAAAACCATAATAAGCTTGTTTTAAAATGGAACATAGACTTTCAATCATTTAGACTCAAACTGCATAGTAAACAACAACTCTACATACATGTATCAGAATGAACCGAAATCTAAAGGTAGGATAATTGGACAATGACATCTTAAGGTCATATAAAACTAATCTCGTTCTAAAACATGAATTCAATCACTACTAGGATCGAAATAGTTAACCTGGGGGCTCTTATAGCACATTAGAGTAACAAGGACATTGCATAGCATCACGTAGTATCACTTGATCACAATGGCATCGCATAGAGTCAGTAATTTAGCATTTCCATGCCTAGGAATCATAAGCAACATGAGACCATCTAATATGCATATAGCAAGCAATTTACAAAGCAAAAGCATATGTGACAAACATTCCTATGTTTTTATATCAATGCCAACTAACTTTTATGCATTTCATTCATGGAAACTTAGACAGGACATGTAAAAGTTGTATGAAGGGGGTTAACTTAATCAGGTTCATTCTACAACATGAAGGTATTAGGTCAATCTCAGGTAAGAGCATTTACTAGAAACTTACCACGTCACACTAATGTAGCAGAGACATCAAATTACGCCATATTGGCAGTGAAGGAACTTGAAGTAGCATTCAAGATCACATTGACATCACGTAGGGTTAACAACAAAGCACTGAAGATCCAAAATCATGATTAACATGAACTAGCATAATTATGTCGATAAGAACAACCTGGGAAGAAGGTGCTAATGTAAGAATGTAAGTCGATGATTTTGATGGTGGGGAGTCTTTCCCTAAGGTCCCCATTTGGGACTGATCGTCTCTTAAGTCATAAATTCATACAAGTGAGTGGCTATGCTCCTAGAAGAATCCTCGGCCCTATGCCTTATGGGCCTACACGCCTCTGCTGCACTATTCTGATCAAACATATAAGGGCAAGGGTACGTGAATGCAAGTTTCTAGGGTTGCCACACTATGCTTGAATTATGTGTGTATGCAGTTATTCAGCTATAACATGGAATCATATAATTCACGAAATGCAAACAATGAGTTAGAGGACATGTTGTAAAACTAACTACATAAATCAAATTGCTCTAACTAATAAAGTCATACGTTTAATCAAATTCAAGCCAAGCAATTGTGGAAACTCATTTTGTTGGCATTTTATCACAAACACATCGATGGCCTTATAGGTACGCGTTAAGGTCGTATGAGATACACCTATCCTACAAGTGATCATAGGAGTCTTATTGTAGGTTGCTTACCCTAGTAGGGATCATCTATTTGTACAATTCCAAAGTCTGCTAGGTTCTTCCTCCCTTACGCTTTCTAAGTGTATTAGAGTTCATTTCAACCAAAACATCATCACCCCATTCCCGAATGCCAATTCGTATAATCAAAAGCAAGAAAGACACTATTTAGGCAACAATGGCAAACGAGGAGTACAACAGGTACACTTATGCAATGTTCAACGAGCTCTCACCAATAGCACTTAGTCTTCCAAGCATGCATACAAAAGTAGCCCCTAATATACCCAAGAGATTCAGAATTCGAAAATGGAAGGTATCATTTAATAGGATTATCAATCATAGTAACTAATCTCCAATCATTCCTTTCCTAATCCATTATGAACGACTCCATGGATGTACACATTTTAGCACGTACACATTTACAAGCAACATTCTGACACACATAAGGACACGTACTTGTGGACCTAAACTCACTCATCATTGCCAAAGGAATGCTAATCCTTCGGTATAACGTAAACTTGACTCGACAGTCAGTACGGCATTAACAGCTCAAAATTTTGAGTTTCAAATGATGAAAAATAGCTTATCTATCTCGAATCTCTTTGTTTTTAATAGGAGGATGAATCAACTGCTTCTAGCTCTTTCCCTGCCAACCACTGAGTGCGTCTGCTCACTCTATTATGAGGCCCGAGGAGCAAATCGCACATAAGGGGCAATAATGAGCTTGCAATTAAAACATTATCAATTGTTTGAGCTCAAACCAAGTGCACTCGAAACTTTTGATTTAAATCGCCAAGGTGTATGCAAAACAACTTTCGATTAAAATCACCATGGTGTACACACAAAACACTATTGATTGAGCTAACACTTAGGTCATCTATGAGAGTACAAGTCATTCGGCTTATACTCTTAGCAATTCGTTTATTCACACGATTAGTGAGCTCACTCAAGCCGCACCTAACTAGCGAAACACACTAACATTCACATAAAATGCACATTTGTACCCAAAACACGGCACATATCACATCATTTTGAACGCATCCTAAAATAACTATATGCAATGCAAAACTCAAGTCGTAGTTTGTGGTCGCATGACCTTGGTCTGATACCATCTTGTAACACTCCCAGTCCCTAGGGCTAGGAGTGTTACGTTACCTTACTTCATACTTAATTTCTAGGGCGAAACGGACAGAGTTTCCTCCAAAAACTGACAATTCCCTGGCTAAAAGCCTTACAATAAACCCCTGCCATCAACAGAAGCATAAAACATTCTAAAATAAGCTCGACGGCTACACACTGGAGTTCATAACTCAACGAGCGACTCGCTCAAAGTACATCAAACAATATAGTTCATTAATAAAGAAGAAATGAAAGATACAACTCAACGGTTCACCTAATCGGAGCATTGGGGTTTGCATCCCAAAATATAGGCGATTTCAGCTAAGAAGATAGTTGACTAATAACATGGTTGAGAAACATGGCCATATAGAGCGACTTAAAAATCATTTGCATTACATGGACTAAAGTACTCGTTTACATACATTTCCAAACAAAGAATACATTCTATAACATCATTGAACAGCAAGACCACTTCACTGTGGGCACTCATGATACTTTGTGAGCGAGGATAACTTCCATTTGACATAAATGAGTCGACTTCTGCCTGTTACAAAGAAAACCTGGGCAAACAGGGGAGAAGAAGTAATGGGATAAGCAACCACACACTCAGTGACCAAAACCGATGCAAGCAGTGATACCTTTAATAGTCACATATCACGTATCAATGGATTACAGTCATATTAGGCAAACATAGCCCCCAAGGACGTACCAGTACCCATAAACCTCATTCTAGCCACTCAAACCCATTTCTCGGTCCCTGAATGACTAAATTACTTCAATAACAAGCACTCAAACACATAAGCAAGCAACGAGGCTAAGCACAGAACTTTCTTTCATAGAGTATGTGATATAATTCATCATTTATGCCTTATCTATCTAATTCACTTATACAAGATGCTGAAACACATGAAGTAGAGATTATGCAAGGAGCTTTCTTTTGCTAAACATGCACATTCAAAGTCATATACTCAATGCATTACAAGGATATGGCCCTGCTGTACTTGAAATTTCATTCATACTGCATTTAGAATCTTAATCACATGATAAGCACAAAAATTCTTCTTTCTTTTTCTGAAAAGCCTTTACTTAGCCTCTTTAGGCTATGAAAATCTTTTCTTAGCCTCTTGAAGCTCATAAGGCTCTTTTCTTAGCCTCTTTGATGCTCATATTCTTTAAAAAAAATCTCTTTCGTATTGGTCCTATAATGACCCTTAAAAACTTTCTTGCTAAAATACTTAAAAAGGCGAAATGCTTGCTGCTTTTCTTACTTATTAGGGAAAATACTCGAGGCATAAGATCAGCATAATGTGCTAATTGAGTGAGATATATTCTCAACCCCTAGTGAGACTATATCTCACGCGAAGCTCTTACTCCTGGAATGGCAACCAATTGGGACCTTAACCCTCGTCAGGGTCTCTAAGGCCTCTCACTACTGGGAGTACTCCCTAGGCTAGGGATTCCGCCGTTCAAGCAAGTTCACTCCCATCTTATTGTCCCTAAGCACAATATCTTAACCTATTTAAAGCGTATGGCCATAACGGCTAATAAGTTTGCTGCCTCTCACAGCGAAATCCTTTTTCATACAATGCACTCTCTTTTCTACTTAAATTCATTAGGGATTCCACCGCTCTAGCGATTTCACTCCCAAAACTGACTTCATATAGTTAAAATAGGCCATTGATTGCTAATAATTATGGCTACTATTAGTTACAACCATGAAAACTTTCTTTTTCAAACTCACCCTCACTCGTAAGATGAAACTAAATGACATAAAGGGAAGGGAGTTTGCACGTAACACATTCAAACATTTCATAATCAACTCAGCAGAATAAGCCACACATGGTCTCGCAATCCACACGATTGCGGTTAATCACAACCCAGGCTCCCTCCTCACACAACACTAACCACCAAGAACTTGAAAACTCTCGTTAGTTCATCCTCAAGTCGTCCAACTACCAACTCAGTTTTCAATTCCAAAAACACAACATATTATAATAAAAGTCAAATGAAATAACTATGCATAAACTTACCGAGCGAGTAGCAACCATTCAGTGACACAACACGGCTTATATAAAATATATATATTTCATTAACTTAAGCAGGGAACTCACTGAGCCGAAAGAACTAATATGGCATGAAACTAACTTGCATTCATAACTCACGTTTAGAAAACAAACATGTCATACTCATGTCATTTTCAAAACATAACTAACCATCTTAACATGCAGTGACCTAAAACATTCTGAGGCCGATTCAATGACATTTTCAAGCATGACTCAACTAACTCCACATACATTGATTCTAAGCATGTTTAGGTTGTTTCAAGAGCTACCTTTAAGCAAGAATCAGCTAACTGAACATACATTAAAGCATGTTTAGGTCGTTTCAAGGACTACTATTAAGCAGGAGTTAGCTTACTTAACATGCATCGATTTAAAGTGTGCTTAGGTCGTTTCAGGGCTACTTTTAAACATGCAGTAACCAAATTAGCATGCATCGATTTTGGGCATTCTTAGTTTGTTTCAAAGTCATTTTCGAGCATAATTCCACTGACTTAACAAGTATCAACTCAGAGCATCCTTAGGTTATTTCGAAGTTACTTATGAGCATTAACTAAACTGACATTTATCGATTCGAAGCATTACTAGGTTATTTCGAAGTTACTTTCAGGCATGAATTAACTAGATTAACATGCATCGAACTAAAGCGTTCTTAGACTGCTCGAAGCTGCTTTCAAGCATGAATCAACCAAATTAACGTGCGTCGATTTAGGGAAAATCTACAACATAATAATCAGTCCATACTGGCAGTTTCAGACAGCAACTAAGCATGCATAATCTATGCTAATCTCAGTTGAAATAAAATGTATAAAGTTAGTCATCGTGTTCTCGTGTAATCTAACAAATCTTAAACTATTATGTAGTATCATTTAAGAGCTAAAATCTTTTCGAATTTACTATTACTTAGGAGGTGAGAAATACCCACCTTGATTCCAAGCTTAAGGGCTTGATTTGGGTGATTTTTTGGATGGCTAGACCCCAACTTTGCCCCCCCCCCTGCTGTTGTGCTGCTGCACGCTATACATCCCCTTCTTCCTTCCTCTTTCTCTCAACCTCGATCAACTGTCATGACAAGGCCAAACCACCAACAGTGGCGATCATGGTAGTGGTGCGCACTAGCGGTTCTATGATTGCTAGGGTTTCAAACCCCAACCCCGCTATCTCATTCAACCCCTCTTTCTCACCAACCGTGAGTTGGGTTCACAACTGTTGTGCAAACCGGCGGTCACAGGTGTGGCACAGCCATCGTTGTTGCCTGGCTAGCCGTCTTCTGCCTCTCTTTCGTTCAATCTCTCTTTCTTGAATCGTGGGTGGTTGCGAGTGAGTTCGGCCGCATCAACCATCATTCCGACCGCCGGCGTCGTCGACCTCACCTTCTTACTCCCCCTCTCTCCTCTGGTGGTGGTTGAGGGTTTAGGGTAGTAGGGGAACCCCTCCCCTTCCTCTCTCTGTCATGTCCCCGAAGAAGAAAAGGGCTTCTGCCCCCTTTTTAGTCCCCCTTCTCTCTCTTTTTTTTTGTGTTCATCTACTACAATAACTAATGTCCCGATCCCAAATGAATAGAAGGATCACCAACCACTGCACTTGGACTATGACAACCTTAAGAACATCTACGGGATTTAAGATAGAAATCTGCCCAAAAGCACAAATGTGAATCAATTGCAACAATCAAAAAGAAAGGTTATTTTCGCTTACAGAGAAATCAATAGAAGGATAACAAACATAGGAGAAACAAAACCCTAGGCTGCAGCTGCAACTGTGACAATGATAATGAAAGAAAGAAAGAAAGAAAGAAATAAACATAGATAGCAACTTCTTCTTCCCCTCCATGCATAGATGCAACCACTTCCTTCAGTCCTTCCCGATTGCTTTCTTCGAGTGGAAGAAAGGGTGCACGGCTGCGAGCAGAAGGAGGAGACAGACAACAAACCAGCAACTTGGGGTGGTGATCAATGATGAACGTGGGCGAGTGGCAACAGTGGTCGCACTAGCAGCAGATCAAAGACCAAAACACTACGCCCAGGCAGACAAATCGTGATTTAGGATTTGCCACCGCCAACACCACGACGCCGATGAGCTACAAAGGGAGGGAACGGGTAGTGAGTTTCGGCAAATGAGGGTGCGGGGGTTAGGGTTTGTGGGTGGGACATTCACGACCTGAGCAAGGTTAGGGCAAAGAGTTTTCATGGGACTGGGGGGGTTGTGAGGAGGCTAGTCAAAAAAATTATTTTGTTTCCTCAAATTGTTTTTAGGAGAGGGGGAGGGAATTCGGCTACCTGGGGGTGGGAAAACTCAAATTTTTGGGCTAAGTGGGACTTTCGGGAAGTGGGGGGAATTGTTACCAAAAATCAATAGCGTGAAATTTTAAAAAAATTTGAATTTAGTGGGAAATTACTAGAAAATAAAATGCTTAAAAATAAAATAAATTTGAATATTTGATGGTGGGAATTTAGTGAAAATTTAGTGAGGAATTTACCACTGTAAGTATATCAATAGGAAAACAATAGGAAATTTCAAGTAGTGGGACAACAGTGGAGATTTTTTCCATTCTAATTTTTTCAGTGGGAAATTACAACGGAAAATTTGATGATGTTTGTTAGTGATAATTAGTATAACGGAAACAAAAGACATAAATTTGAACATTAGAAAAGCACATATGGAGAAATAATCGTTCACATATCCATAGAATCAAAAAGTAGTTTATAAAGATGTTTCTCTTCTTTCAAGTTTCATAAATGTGGTATTTGAAGGTTCAAAAATAGCAAGCGATATTGATATTAAAATTCACACTCATATGATATTATCGAGACTAAAAAAAGGAGAAAATTACTAGGGTTTAGTTCACTAAAATGCATAAACCAATTATTTAAAAAAGGAAAGAACAAAACCAAGTCTTTCTAGATTAATTACTTCTCTAACTTTGTTAACAACTAAACATCAGTTACTGAACTTATGGGAGCCTACAATGAAAAAGTTTAAAGAAAATATGGGGAAATGTTCCCACATTCAAGAAGATCCAAATTAGAAATGATCTGATCAATTGTCTCTAAAAGGACAAAAATATCCGGACAAATTTGGTGATTCAAAATCTTAATTTCATTCATGAATTGGTGTTTTTTTAGCACCTTGAATGTTCGAACAAATGACCTTCATTGATAATATTGCAAAATCAAGATCCATAAAAAAAAATCAATATTGGTGTATACCAATAAGTCTAAGCATGTTGCCATCCGGACCAAGCCTGTTTCCATGCATTCCTGATAAATATACCTTTGAATCCAAGAGGTATAGCAATGGTGTCATATATACTACATAAAATTAATACTGTGGATACAAGGTTGCTAAGCAAAATAATAAATTGCATCATTACAAAGCATGCCCATTAGATTCTTTATCGTATATTAATCTCTACAAAAATATATCACCTACTCAAAGAGGAAGCATGGCCATTCATTGAATAGAAAAACATTAAAAATGCCAACGTCAACGAACTTGGAATCTGAATAGGGATAAACCTGAAAGAAAAACAAACATAAAACATCAGGCATAGCACATGTACCCCTTCAAGCCAATAAAAAGAAAGGTGAGGCAGTCCAATAATGCAACCACTAGAATGAGGGAACACTACAAATAATCTTTTATCCAAATCAACCTTTCAAACATATTATGTTTGGCAGCAAAACAAATCGGACTAAGAAGAGCATCAAACGAGAGAAACAACATGCCTGGACATAACTAATATTAATTTCAAGATAATCAGAGCAAGCATGCTCCAACCCAACAAATGAAGAGCAGTTGGTGATAAGAGTTGGTGACAAAATAACATGTGAAGCTATTATCCCCAAGGCCAATTCGACTAAGCAAATTCGATTTGACTTGGCAAAATTGAAACAAAATGTTCCAATCCCGACAACATGGAGAATTATACACAAGTTGAAATTCATTGGACCAAAAGGCATTCATGGGGGGTAAGTAACCATATGTAATCATAAGAAACCTCATGAGAGGTATTTGTTGAAAACACGATCACGATTTGACTAACAACGAGTGATGGGAGCCAATCCAACTTAATCAGTGAATTAAAGAGAATATATGTCTATTTTTACAGTACTCATGGAAAAGCATGAATAGGGCAACAAAGCAAACCTCATGCTATAGAGCCAATTAGAAGCACTATGCAGGATATAGAACACATCCAGTGCAGTGTTGGTCAACATGGTTAATAGGCAGATATCAAAATATTGATTATGGAAGCTAACCTAGACATAAACTAGTTGTTTTATTCTTTAAGTTAAACAGGGACCATACATCATCTGCAAACTAAAATTAGGCACTGGTAATTCCTTTAAAAAAGGCTAGACCAAAAATCATAAACAAAGAAAGCACGAACATAGGATCTGTTGAATCAGCAACTTAGTGTAAACATACCATGAGTATACAAAAAACCAGCAACTGAGCTGATAATCAATACCAGCTTCACTTGGGCAAAAACACAAACCCAAGTACCTAAAAAATAATTAACAAAGTAGCAACAGAGGGGAACCAATGAAGCTCTTCCAACTCTTGCACAACAAAAAAAATCCATAGGAACCATAGGCAAAGACTCTGAGAAAGAAGGCACAAAATTGTACAAAGCTTACTCATGAAAAAAAGCGAAGCAACTGGATAAAATGTCTAATGGAATCCACAAAAAGAATAAACAAGGAGGCGATAAAAAGCTGAATAATTTGAAAAGAATGAAGATAAATTAGGAAGTACGAACACATACCTGGAACCCACACATTAACTCAAGGAAGAAAAAGCCAGAACTTACAAATGTAGAAGCTCCATTAATGGTAAATATATAGGGCTTGAAGCTTTAGTGGGGTTGAAGCTTAGCCTCAACCTAGAAGCAAAGGCCGAGCTCGAGTCCACTAAATTGAATGCTTTGAAGGAACCCAAGCCTTGAATTGCCAATACATAGGGATAGGCCATGAATAAGTGGGCACATGCGTCGTCGAAACCTACTCTGGCATGTATTCGCTTGAATTAGTAGTGAAAAACTTCGAGTGCACAACAACCCGCTTAGAAGTGACATTTAAAAAAAAAAAAACATCAGCAAAGGAGTAGATGTAAAGATGCATAAGGGAGGATCCAGGAACTTACTCTAAAGGAGACCAAAGTTTGAAGGAAATCAAACAAAGAGGTCGACTACAACCTAGACGAGTACAAATGGGATCGAAATTAAAGGATGAACAAGGAATTGGATGGAATTGATGGAGCAATAATAGCAAAGGAGGAACATAGGGAGAAAGCAGTGGATCTAGCAGTTGTGTTTTGCGCTTCCTAGGTGTCACGGGTCGATAAATTCACTCAAACTTAACCCATGCGACCTAGCAAACTTGCTTGGAACCCTTAGCTTAGTTTGTTAGTAAGCCTTACAAGATGCTTAACTTAAGCTTGTGAGAAGCTAAGTAAGCAAGCACATAAAAGAAAGCTTTAAGAGAAAGTGAGCTTGGGAGAATGTCTTATATTTTGCACTTGAATGCTTTCAATGGCTTGCTTACAAATGAGCCCCCTTGTGGGTCTATACACATCCACCTCCTCAATGGACAATGGAGATCTACTTAATCCGATAGCTATTATTACTCTTCCAGAATATTTTATACAAATATCCTATATGCATAATAGTGTGGAACATTCTAGAGTGCAGTCTAGAATATTCTAGTATAATCTAGAAGGTTCTAGGACTCTCTAGAACATTCTAGCATATTCCAGAAGGTTCCAGACCATTCTGGAAGATTCCAAAACATTATAGAACTCTCCAGAAATGCGGCCCGGGACATTCTCCCCCACCCAATCGGGCAACGTCCTCGTTGCCTTTAGGTCTTCATATGCTTGGCTCTTTTGTTGCCTCATCTCCAGGAGGTGTCCCCTTCACTTGGTAAGGTTGATGTGTCATGGCTATCTGCTTGGCACATCGATCCTTTGCTCGATTGCGTCCCATCCTCGTTCCGGCATGTTTCCTCATTTGTGCCAGCTTCCCATGTGATGTATGGGTTATGACACTCGTAGGTCCCTCATCACTTTTGAGGGCGGATAGGTGACCTACCTCCTTACTCTCCATGAAGCGAAGGGCAGTTAGCACCATTTCCTTCTCAACTTCCCATCTCATGGGTATTGCACGGGCTTACCCATCGCCCATGATGAACAAGGTGCTAGCATGAGGAACTATGATGACTTTTTCCTTATTGAGGAAGTTCATTCCTAGATAGAATTTTCGATCATCAAGGGGAGCGATGGTTATGTCAACTTTACCTTTCCATGGTCCGACTTGGATGTCCGTATCTCGAGCAACTCCATGGATTGGAAGGCTCTTCGCATTGACTCCCTTCACATAGCCCTTCTCCTTTTTGTAAGGTAGGCTAATCTCATCGGCGAGTTCTTTCGCCGTGTGCACTTTGTCCGTTCCTATGTCCATCATTGCTTGGAGTTTCTTACCCCCAACTTAAGTCTCTACATACATGCAGCTATTGGCTTGCTCCCCCACCTTGGGTTGGATGGCACTTGGGACCGATATTGATGCAATACTTGTTTCCTCTTCATGCCTCGGTGTCTCATCCTTCTTGTCTCTTTCTTTGTCCTCGGTGGCACTTAGGGCACTCAAAAACCCGATAAGGCTCATTGCACAAGAAGCATGAGTATTTCCTCGGTGTCTCATCCTTCTTGTCTCTTTCTTTGTCCTTGAAGGTTGTTGATTTGTCCCGCCTAGGAGACTTGTCCTGGTCTCCGTCACTGTCGCTATCATTATGGTTCTTCTTGCCTCGTAGCTTTAAGGAGTCTCTTTTGAACTCAACTAAGCACTCGGCAGTGGCGATAGCGAAGGGGAGGTCCCGCACTCTACGCCTCTCGAGTTCCAACCAGGCCCAATTACTTAGGCCATCAAGGAAGCAAAACAGGGTGTCTTGCTCCCACATGCTTGGGATCTCCAAGAGAAGCTCCTAGAACTCCTTCACATATTCTTAGATGTAACCCTCCTGGTGTTGGATGCGTCTCAACTTGGCCCATGCCTCCCATTTTGCATCCTTGGGATAGAATTGCCTCTTAAGTTCACTCTTGAATCCATCCCATGTGTTGATGGGATCGGATCCTCTACGGATGTCATCATGCCTACGATGCCACCAAACAAGAGCAATATTCTTAATTGAAAGGGCAACGCTACTCACCTTTTCAGTATCATCCTTGATGCCCATTGCCCCGAAGTAGGCCTCAAGTGCCCATAGGAAGTTGTCAATCTCCCTTGCATTCCTAGCTCTATGGAAGGCAGGAGGTCTTGGGGCGTTCCCCTTTCATGTGGTAGGTACTTGGACAAACCCACCATTGGCCACCACAACCATGCACACCTTGAGTTGAGCCTCAAGGGTCTCGATCCTTGCCTTGTATGCCTCAACCTCAACCTCACAAGCCTCGACCTTAGCCTTGTAAGCTCGAAGTTCACCATCCTTGGTGGCCTCGGATGTTTGAAAGGCTTAGAGCTCCTTCTTGAAGTCGTCCACCACGGAGGTCATAGCCGTTTGCATCTTCCCACGAAGCTCTTCCATGTCCCCCTCGGACTCGAGCTCCTCATTGCATCTATCCATGTCATCCACCCTACCCGTTAGGGTCGACATGGTGGTGTTCATCTTCGAAAATCGTTCTTCGACAACGCCCACCACGTCCTTGTTCTTATCCTTGCACTTCTTGCCACCTTCTTGAGGGTTGGCATCGGCCACGCTTGAAGCCATGATCTCCCAACTCGAACCTTGCTTTGCTACCAACTGTCACGGGTTCGATAAATTCACTTAAACTTAACCCGTGCGGCCTAGCAAACTTGCTTGGAACCCTTAGCTTGGTTTGCTAGTAAGCCCTACAAGATGCTTAACTTAAGCTTGTGAGAAGCTAAGTAAGCAAGCACACAAAAGAAAGCTTTAAGAGAAAGTGAGCTTGGGAGAATGCCTTGTATTTTGCACTTGAATGCTTTCAATGACTTGCTTACATATGAGCCCCCTTGGGGGTTTATATACACATCCACCTCCTTAATGGACAGTGAAGATCTACTTGATCTTACAGCTATTATTACTCTTCCAAAATAGTCTCTACAAATATCCTACATGCAGAATAGTGTGGAACATTCTAGAGTGTAGTTTAGAATATTCTAGTATAGCTTAGAAGGTTCTAGGACTCTCCACAAGGTCCTAGATACTCTAAAAGCTTCTAGAATAGTCTAAAGGTACCTAGAGTTATCCAGAAGATTCTAGAAGACTCTAGAGTGTCCAGAAGGTTATAGAACACTCTAGAACATTCTAGCGTATTCCAGAAGGTTCCAGACCATTCTGGAAGATTACGAAACATTCTAGAACTCTCCAAAAATACGGCCCGTGACATAGGGTTCATGGCGCTGAAGAGCATTTTCAGTAGTGAGCCATTTTTCTTGCTCACCGGTGAGGCCTATCTCTGCCACATGAACTTGTGAGTCAATTTTTTAGCTCATAATCCTCTCTCTCTCTAATAAAAGGCACACCACTTTAGCTTACCAAATAAGATAACACTCATAGATCAATTTTATAACACACAACTTTATTTTTAGAATCAAAAGAAAAAAAATTAATTAAAAATATTTGAAAAAATTAAAAAAACAAACAAAAGGTGGAAGTGAGTCAGCTCATTCCAGTGAGCCTCCCCGCGAGGCCCTTCCTGTGAGGCAACTAGAGGTGCGTTGTGGGCCGGTTCGACCCTGGCCCACCCACACCCAGCCCTCTTTCGAACTGGCCCAGGCCCGTGGTCAACGGGGTACGGTTGAACCTGACCCGGACGCGTGTGGGACATGGGTCGGGGTGCATGGAGGTGCAAATGAGCTTACGTAACTGCTCGGACAGGCCCAAATAACCATCTCGTACCTGGGCCGCGAACCGTGAACCCGCTGACGTCAAATTTGTTCAAAAGAAAGTTAGAGTGATGCCTTGTTGCGTTGCAATCTGCCTTCTATCAGAAGCATGCATGTGATTGCATCTTGGGTGACAACACAACTTTTTACTTTCCATCACAAATTTGACAACACAAGCTAGAGAGATGGCATGTGATTCTGCATATGTGAACTGAACTCATTTTCAAATTTTGAATTGTTGCAAAAGCTTTTCAGTTATTGTTGCAAAAATTTGACAATACAATTGCATCAAGTTCTATTGCTATTTTTGAAAAAATAAATGTGGTTAATTTTGTTATAAATTCAAACCGTGGCGGTGAAAGAATTCACAATTCAATTTCTCCAATATCTCTCTTTGCTTTACAGTTGTTTCTGCCTCTTTCAAAATCTTTAACTCTGTCAAGTTTTCTTTAATTATATTAGAATCTAAAGTATAAATTCTTCTTCTGATATTAATTTTGTGCTACAATTGGTTTTCTTTAATTCTAACTATGTCAATATTTATATAAGGTTTTGTGCTAAACCTAGTTGAATAAAATTAAAATATAATATCTACTTAAAAAAATGGCAATTGGATCAAGATCAAGAAAAGGAAAGGAGAAGATGGTTATGGGCATTAAAACTCAAGATCAATTTAGAAGGTAAGTGTGTGAGTTGTTGTTTAGAAGTATGGTATAATTATTTATTATGTTATTAATTCATATACTAGTCAGTGCATTTCTTTTTAATATGTTTTTCTATTATTATTTTTGTTAATTTGTTATTAATTATGACAAGTTGATAAGTGCCAATTTAGAAGGTAAGCTTATTTTGGTTAGTTGTTGTTTAAAAATATGGTATAATTAGTTATTTTTTTTATTAATTCATATACAAGTCCATGCATTTTTTTAAATACGTTTTTTTCTATTATTTATTTTGTTAATTTGTTATTAATTATGACAAGTTGATAAGTGCCAATTTATTTTATGCGTATTAATCATAAAATACAAATGTAAACAACAAGTTGATAAGTGCCAATTTATTTTATGTGTATTAATCATAAAATACAAATGTAATTTTATCGTAAAATTCGCATTTAATTTTACACGTATCTATTAATGTCATTTAGAAGTTTCATGTTCATTTTTGTGTATTTTATAAGTTTCATAACTATGGTTTTTAGAAATATGTTTGTATATTTTGAAGAAAAAAATATAATTTGTGATTCTTATATTTTGGTATTTCCAATATTAATTATAATTTTATATATTTTTAATTCGTGTAGAAATTGAAAAAATTATCTAACTTGGCTAAATATGTGAATTTGCTAAGATTAGATGAAGAGATGCGGCATTTTGAGCAATTAGTAGGCTATGAATTGGTTCAAAGTCAACATGATGTCGAAGTTGATGGAGATGCTACCCAATCGGATACCGAGCATCAAGCTGAGCCGCAACAACCCAATTCGCAACCCATCATCCATACAACTAGACCCCAACCTACAAGACCCCCTCTTCATCCAAATAGAGATGGGACTGGTAGTAACAGAGGAAAATGGAAACAGACATCTTGTGTGTGGAACTTCTTTATAAAAGTTCCCGTTCCAAATATGGCAGGGAAGTTTAAAACCTTATGTGGGGTTTGTAAGACGGAGTATGAAATGCACACTGGATGTGAAACTGGAACAATGGCACGATACTTGGAGACCTATGGCATTTTAAAGGCCAGTGGAATATCACTTAATCAATCACAAATTTCCAGGTTCCCAAGGCCAAAACCCGACGCAGGTATGTTTTTCTATAACAAAAAAAAATGATTGATGAATTTAGTAGGTTGTTGTCCTTGATGAAAAACCTTTCGTGATGGGTGAAAAGTCAAGCATTTGATCATTTTGTGTGTAATTCACTACAACCGACATATCACCTGGTCTCACGAGGTGCACTTAAGAAAAGGATTAATTCTTGCTTCACTAATACTAAAACTGAATTATTGAATTACTTGACTGCTTTTAAAGGACGTGTTAGTGTGACATGTGATTTGTGGAGATCTCCATTTCAAGAAAATTTTCTTGGTGTAACTAGCCATTGGATAAATGAAAAATGAAACATGCAAAAAAGAATTATTGGCTTTGAAGTTATCGACAGTGAGAAAAATGGATACTTACTAAAAAATGCTCTGATAACTGTTTTTACAAATTTTGGTATTCAAAACAAAATACTTGTGGTGTTGACAATCCCTTTAGTAATACTAAATGCATTGATTACATGTTTGAGAGCAGACATCTTGATTTTCTTGTTAAAGATTTTTTCCATGTTTGATGTGTATGTCATGTACTCAACTTGTGTTACATAGTTAACCCTGTTAGAAAGGCTATTAGGTGGATTTGTAGTGCCGACCGGAACATACGATTTTTAAAGAGACTTGTAGGAATAGGTTTGCCCTGTATAAATCTTTCAACCTTGATAGGCCTGTTAGGTGGGGCTCTACATATAAGTTATTGAGGGACACATACATATATAGAGAAATAATATCTTATTTGCACAAAAATGCTATGGTTGAGGATGTTCTGACGCAAGACCTATGGGACATAGCATAAGCCTTTTGCAGCCTTCTTGGTATATTTGATAAGGCCATAACACATTTTTTTTATGTGTATCAACCCACTATAAATGCTATTGCTGTTAAAATAGTAGAGATTGTTGCTAAACTATCATCTTATATACCATCCCATCTTTTACTTGATTGTGTTCTTAACATGAAACAGAAATTGCTTAAGTATTTTTTTGATATGCCCAAATTGTTTCTTATTTCTGCTATACTTGATCCTAGATATAAGATCTGTGTATCAAACTATCTACAATATTATTACCAAAAATTAGATGTTCCTTATGATGTTAGTAGAATTATGAATGATAGCAACAACTTGTTACAATTTTTATATGATAAATATTCGGAAGATGCCAACCAGCTACCCCATAAACCCCCACACAACCTATGCCTTCTGTTCCTGTGAGTTAATTTTTATATGATATGCTTGTGACCGGACCAGCGGTTTCTACCACATCAAGTCCATAAGGTAGGTATGCTAAGTTTAATGAATATTTGCATTGCTCTGGTTATGCAAAACTAGATTAACCTTTTGATATATTATTGTGGTGGAAAGAAAATAGGAAAAAATATTCAATTTTACACAGAATTGCAAAAGATATTCTTGCTTGTCCTCCTTCTACTGTAGCGATTGAGTCAGCATTCAGTGCTGGGAGACGAATCCTTGATGATAAATGAGCAACCCTAACCCCAAGCACGATCAACGTTCTAATATCCTTGAAGGATTGGCAAATGGCGTACAACTGATCTCAAGATCAACCTCGACCAGAGGGCGATGAAGATGAGATTGACCAATTTGTACAACTTAGCTTCTCATCCAGTTCGAAAGCATCAGGTGGTAGCTCTACAGATGAAACTCTCGATGATGATGAGTGATGTTCTCCTATATTTGTCATATTCTACCTCTAATCGTCTAGGTAAGTCAGGTAAGTATAAGAACTACATGGAGTTTGATTCTCTGTATGTTACACAGAACAACAAATATTCTTTGAAATATATGTGGATATGTAGGCATCCTAATATGAAATATTTTAAGTAATTATTGCATAATCTTTGGAATATGAAATGTTTTAATTAAATCATCATATTAAGATCAAGCCCTTTTAATTGCCCCCCCCCCCCCAAATCGCAAGGTAAAAAGGAAAAAAATAATTATATTTAAATATCTTCTAGTATAGATATAAGTTATTATTTGCTAATTTAGTAATTACAACCTTTAGTTTACTCATAATGTCTTTAGTTATTATTCGCTAATTTTAAATCATATCATTAGTTAGTACTCATTTTTAATAAAATTCTAATCTTGTCATAACTTAGTAGTCATTTTTAGAACTACATATTTGAGCTCAAAATTTAAAATTCAAATCGAATTATCTGTTTATTATTGTTTTTGGGAGTTTGTTGTACTTTTTTTTTTCTCCATATCAATTGTTTCCCTTACGTAACCTCCTTATTTTGCTTATCGTGTTTTGTATACTCAACATTAATTGAGAAAACCCCCATGTTGGTGTCAAAATTTTAATGCTACTCCATCAGAATCCATCATATCAAAATCCTTACTTTTATCGTTTGCATGTCCCTCCATCTTTCTCGCGTGTTGTCACAGGCATAGTGTCTCCCATTTACTAATTTTTTTTTGTTTTAACTAAAACGAGTCAACCCGATCCACCCTATATTGAACCCGTGAACCGAACCGCCTCGCCTGTTACTTTCACGGTGCGGTTCGGTTCATGGAAACGAGGCCTGTCGGCCCACCGTTCAACCGGGCAGGTTGACCTAGCCCGGCCCGTATCCCACCCCTAGAGGCAACCACTAGAGAACTCCCCTCGCTTCACCCCCTTTCTCTCTCCTCCATTTTCCCTCACGAGCCAACCATTGGAATGACTCCAAGGGGGAATCCAGATGCCCAGAGAACAAGAAGTTCTCCCCGGTTCTCTCTCTCTCTCTCTACGGAAATCAGTCAAAGGGAGTTGTCTTATGTTGATATGTGAAGCTAAGGTTGCAAACTCAATCACAAGTTGAAAAAATTTTGGTAAGATCTTGGGAGGTCAGCCCCTCCCGCCCACCTTAAGCTCCGCCACCGCTTATGTGCTAAGTTTGAGAACGCAAGTCCAGCAGAAAATTTGTTGATCACACTCATATACACATCAAGAAAATAACATAAATAACATAGAAACCCGCTCCACATTGAGGGAAGAAATCACGATTGACAAATAGCCAATAAATCCACAATCATAGGAAAGATATGTCACAACTGGATACAGTTATAACATTATGCCTCTTACTTTTATCTAACTAGTATTTGAGTCACCCTTCACTCGTATGAATCTATCTTCTCTCTCCAAATACTTTCCCCTCACTTAGGATTTGGCGTGCTCAAAATATACCCCAATTCCCAAAACTACCTAATCTTCACACCATCAATAAAGATCCGCATTGAATCGAGAGTATTCCTCTCTTACTTTCCGAAATGTCTAGCATATGCACATCTACTATGTATTTATTGGAATATACTGTCAAACAAAATAGGACTAACCTGGATGCGGAAATAACTATCGGGAGTAGTCCACGTAGATCTAAATATGAAGCAGTTACTAGAGTCGCCTTAGGGACGCCCACGTCCTAAACCCGAAAGTCCAGCGTCGATGGTACGGCAGCCGTGAGGGGGGCAAAGAGATTGTGTGAGATTTGTGTTATCATTATTTAAGTAGAACTGGACTTTCAGATGCCAGACGGCGTAGTTTGAACCATCTAGTTTATCATTAGATTGCATACAACCTATCATGTTTCTAGTTGCCATATCTAAAAGTATATACTTATTTGTTAGACATATTGTTTTAATAAGTTAATTATCAAGAAAACCCCATCATTCATAATATGCATTTGAAAATTTCGCGAAGCTCATAATCATCACGTATAGATACGAACTTCGGGGCTTCTTTAATTTAATTATCAACTTAATTTCATAGAATTTCCTTAAAGGTTTTGTTAAACTAATTAACATTTTAGTTTGGTGACTATCACAAAGATATTCACCTTCAATTATGCAAAACATATGTACATAAGCTTTATGAAACTAATTCAAAAAAAACATTTTGTTTTAATATATATAACACAAAGTTATATAATCGACTTCAAAAATATCATACTATTAACAATAATAAAATGAGAATAAAACCAAAAATATAACTCATAACAAAAATAATGGTCACTTTCAACATATAAAACAAAATTATATGATCATGGGAGCAGATATTCGATATTCCAAACAAAAACAAAATCGCCCCAAATAAAGCGGCCCAAATTAAAAAACAAACATTGGGCCAAAACAAAACCGACCCATAATGACAAAACAAAAAAAAACCAGGGACCCCTACTTTCCTTTTACTTTTTCCTTTTATTCAAAGCCGGCCCAAATTAAGACCCTTCATATGAGTGAGTCACTCAGTCACTCACTATTACCCTAAAACACTCAACTCTCTCTCTCTCTCTTCTCGGCCCTTCTCTGCCTACTTCTTAAATTCTCTCTCCTACTCTCGACCTGCCCCTCGACGCCATGCCCAGAGAATGGAGCACCAAGCTCCCTTCTTGGGTTTTGACGTTGTGGCTACGACAACCACCACCGCCGTTCTCTGTTTCTTCAAAAAAAAAAAAACACCCAAGTGATGAACCACCACCACCCCGCCACACTGAAAAGCTCTCAGCCTTTGATCTACGCTAGCCTGACGAGAACCGAGGGCATCACTATGTAGATCGGCCGAAATCGAGTCCGAGGAAGGGCCCACACGCTAGACGCACCACTAAATCGGTGGCGCATGGTCTCACACGCTTCCTGGAATAGTGTTTTTCGGCTCCGTTCCTCAAGGTTGCGTAGATCGGCAATGATGAGGGGCTTTGGGAGGAAGAACATCATGAAACGACCTTCGTCGGTGGCGCGTGACGGTCACGCGCCACCCCTCCACGGTGTTTGTCTGATGGGTATGATTCAAGTCCCTTTATTTCCGATTTCTACACCTCCTCCCTTTTATTTTATTTTATTTAATCTGAGCCGGGGTTGAGCATCAAGTATTGAAGGATTAGGGTTTTGGTTTCGTGTCTAGGGCCTTAATGTTTTGAATTTAAAGAATGCTCACAGACCAAATCTCATAATCAGTTTGTAATTCTAGGCTCACGATTTTGTATGAATTCTAGGCTCCCAAACCAAATCTCATAATCACAAAGAATGCTTTCTGGAATTTAAAACATTAAGCATATTCATGTTTAAAATTCTAGGCTCACGAGTCATCCATAGATTAAACAAGGATTAACACATAACCGCATAGTTTGTATGAATTTGCTATCAATCTGAAAAGCATGATGTAATTTGCAATCTGGGCATATGTGTTCATCGGTTATCAGGACTAAAAATTCAAACTTTCTGGCAAATTTGAGATATCAGAACCACATAAGCATGCCATGATTTGCATAATTATGAAAATTAGTAACTGATCATATAGTCATGTATGAATTTAGTGGCAATCTGATTATATATATTTCATCGCTGATCATGACAAAAAAACTAATCTTTAGCCAGTTCGAGTCACAGACACATCCTATTAGGTATTAACTTGCATAATTACAAAAATTAAGCACCTAATCATATATCATGCTTTCAAAACTAAGCGTGCTTGTTATTCAATTCATTCAATTCTTTATAACGGGACTAATCCGATCAGTATTGGCTCTGATACTACTATTAGACAAAATAGGACCAACATGGATGTGAAAATAACTGTCGGGAGTAGTCCACGTAGATCTAAATATGAAGCGGCTATTAGAGTCATCTTAGGGATGCCCAAGTCCTAAACACGAAAGCCCAGCGTCGATGGTACAGAAGCCGTGAGGGGGGGCAAAGAGAGTGTGTGAGATTTGTGTTACACGTGTGTCTTACCCGTGGCTGACCCCCAAAACCCCCTTTTATAGGTTATGGGGGTAGCTAGAGTTGTTGCCCTAGGTAACACTAAGTGGCCGTCAGGCCTAACTAAATAGGCCCGGTTAACATATGCGTTAGCCTTCGAGCTCTGACCTAAGAGTCTTCCTCGACAGTCCTATGCCAAATATAATTTTAGGGATATTAACTTTCTAAAACGATTAGAATTCGAGTAATAAAAGACTCCATACAAAGTAAAATCTTTCTAACATAAAATCAAATATTTTGGAATATTTCATATAAATTCATGCAACATTCCAATAGTACCAACTAGACTGGATTTTAAGTGGACCAAAAAAGAAAAGAAAAAATATTACAAAAGTTGTTCTAGCATGATCTATTTGATTTTTTAACGTTTATCGCCACATGTAATATATGATAGAACAAGATACTAAATTGATGTATTTGAGATCGTGTTCATATCAAACTTAAAAAGTTTGAGAAATCCTAAACCTGAACCTAATCCGTTTTATTAAATGAGTTGGACTTGATCCGTACCCATTTAATTTTTAAACGGTTTCATCCGCTTATTCCGTTTAAGATAAACAAGTCAAGTTCAGTCACCTAATTATCCAATTATCCATTTAACATTTTCAACTAATACGTAATTACTTAGTATTAAAAATTAAGTTTACATATCACATTAGGCAATTACTCTCTAACACTCCCCTTATTTATCATAATTCACATTTTTCATATTCATTTTAATTTTTGTATTCTTAATTATCTAATAAAATAATAAATAGATAAATGATAAATGAGAATATGAGTTGACTTGTTTAACCCATTTAACTAAACCGGTTAAATAGATACTTTTTCATGTCGGAAATCTCGAACTGGAATTAACCCATTAAACAGATTAGACATGTCAGCCCATTTTATTACATGGATTGAAAATTTAAACCCAAACCTATTTAACTTTGTGTGAGTTTTGGGAAGGCGTTGTTTCTTAAAATATGTTCAATTATGATGGAGATTATGATCATGAAGGATTTGAGAAGATAAATACTGATGAAAATCACGCCATGTCCTACTATGTTGAATAGGGTCCGCAACATTTGGTATGCTCAAAAGTGATTGTACCACATTTATGAAAAACTAGTTACGTCATTGAAGAGCCTTAACCCACTTACTAGTGTGACATGTATTATGAGCCAACTTATGTGCTTTTTGTATGCAATGTTTATTGTAAATCCAAAAATATTCAATACTAGCATGCATACTATAATCTTAAAGGCATTTTAACTCTTAATTATCATTGCTCCTCTGAAAAAAGAAAGAAGAGTTTTAACTTGTCCATTCTAATATTTTAGACTCGTATTTAGTGGTTTACAATGGTTATGGTTACAAGTGTTTGTAGTAGTTAGTAATGTTTTGGAGCTTATTTTTTTTGTAAGAAAGGTAAGCATATATTCTAGTTAGCCATTCTCTCAAGGGGTCTCCCTAGATTATCCTCATAGAGGATAAGAGAAAAGTTCCTGTGCGGGACCACGTTCCACACCATTGTGGAAAGAAGTGAAACACCAAATTTTGCTAGCCAGTCGGCTGCACGATTACCCTGCCTAAAAATATGAGTGACAATAACTGTGGTACAATGCTGGAGAAAAGTGTGAATATCCTGAATCAAAACTTGGATTTTCCAAGGTACTTGGATGTGTCCCTGAACCGCTTGGATAAGGATTTTATTGTCCCCCTCGATATGAATATCTGTGAATCCTGCTTGCAGTGCTGCTTTGATGCCATTTCTCATTGCCGTTGCTTCCGCAACCAAAACGGACGCCCCTCCAAGAGAAAAAGATGCTGCTTGAATAAATCTCCCTTCCCAGTTACGGATAATGAATCCTCCGCCTGCTCCTTGAAATGTTTTGGATCCATCAAAGTTGATTTTAATGGATTCTCGTTGATGTTTTCTCCATGCTACCCAATGCGTCTTCCTACGGCGGCTACTTGACTGGTTTGGAAATGGTGAATGGAGTGGGTGTGTGAGTTTGAGTCTAATACGCCATTCGGCGTTAGCTTTTTTTGCTCTTATTAAAGTACTCTCTGGAATAGGTGTTTCACTTCGAAATACCATGCTATTTCTAGATTTCCAAATGCCCCACATGAGCGAAACTTCCCTATCTAGTCGAGTTGTCGGGGTCATAGTCTTAGACCTGGACAATCTTTGTAGGATGGTATTCTGTGTTCCAGCCACAAAACTATGATCAACCCAATTATGAGAGACTGCTAATCTCCAGCATTCTTGTGCAAAACGACAATGAAAAAAGAGATGATCGACATCTTCCCTTTCAGAATGGCAAAAAGGACATAGAGGGTCGAGGTTCATGCCTCGATTACACAAGGTGTCTTTGGTAGGCAGCGATGCGTGGAAAAGTTGTCATAAAAAGATTTTAAATTTTGGCATAACGTCAAGCTTCCAAATCCAACTAAATTCCCATTTTGTTGGGTTATCAGGTGAGAGACCATGAGCGGCCCAGGTTGCTGACTTGGTTGAGAATTCTCCATCACCAGATAAACCCCAACATACTGAGTCCGAAAAAGGATGGTATGGGATAGGGACTGCTAGAATGAGCCGAAGACAGGCTTGGTCTAATAGTGGCTGGAGTGTTTCAATATTCCATTCTTTATTGTCTTTGATGAAGTCTGATACCTTAAGAGAGGTGTCAATAAGAGAGTGATCTGTAATATGGAGTAAGTTGGCTAAATTATCATTAGCACACCAGTTATCAAGCCAGAAATTGATACTTAGGCCATTCCCAACTTTCCAGCGAATTCCGCTCCGGAATTGCTGTCGATTGTTGAGAATACATTTCCATGCCCATGAATCTGTTTTCCTTGATTTAGTAGAGAAGAAGTTTTCATCAATAGAATACTTCCCTCGCATTTGTTCAACCCAGAGACTGTCCCCATGAAACAATTTCCATGTTAATTTACTAATAAAAGCGCTATTAACTGCTTCCATTTTCCTGAGGCCAAGCCCTCCTGCCTGCTTTGGTCGACAGACCTTGTCCCAGGATACCATAGGCATACCTTTACTGTCAATATTTTTTTTCCAAAAATAATCTTTACTGATCTTATCAATTAGACGACTAGTATGTTTGGGCAATTGGAAACACTGCATCGTATGGGCTGGCATGGATTCAATATTGGCTTGGATTAGTGCAACTCGTCCTGCTTTGGAAACACAATTTGTTTTCCAATTCTGAAGCTTTGCCGCGGTCTTATTAACTAGTTCGGAAAATGTTTCTGTGGTTGGTCTGCCTTTGAATACTGGGCAACCAAGGTAATTACCAAGGTGCTCTTGGTGGGTGATATGAAAAACCGATGAGACGGAACGTTTATCATGTGTCGTGGCATTCCTAGAGAAGGTTAGTGACGACTTATGGAAGTTAATGAGTTGACCTGATCGGTGACAGAACATATTAAGGATCGAATTAAGTTGTTGACACGATTCAAGATTCGTTCTACAAAATAGAAGACTATCATCAGCAAAAAGTAAACATGGAATCTTGGGGGCCCTCGGAGAGAGCTTAACTCCAATTCCACATTTCTTGTGGCCTATTACCTTTCGGAGAGCCCTTGTTAAAACCTCCATACAGATAATAAATAAATACGGGGACAAGGGGTCCCCTTGCCTAAGGCCTCGAGAAGGGGAAAAGAACCCGCAGACTTCATCATTCACAATAACGGAGTAAGAAACTAAGGATATACAGGCTTTGATTAATTCGATCCATTTGGGGTGGAAGCCAAACAAATGAAGTGTTCTAAATAAAAAAGCCCATTCAACTCTATCATATGTCTTTTCCATATCAAGTTTGAGTGCTACCCAGGCTTTTTTCCCTTTCATTTTACTGAATTTGGTCATGATTTCGTGCGTGAGTAATATATTGTCCTGGATGGAACGGTTAGGAATGAATGCAGTTTGAACAGGGTCAATTATTCTTTCAAGGATCGGGCGCATTCGATTAGCCATGATTTTAGAAATAATCTTGTAAATAGTGTTGCAAAGGCTAATTGGTCGAAACTGGCTAGTCGTTGCTTGATCACTCACTTTTGGGATTAAGGCTATAAGCGTATGATTAATTTGTTTGAGGAGTTTGCCTTTCTCAAAAAAGGATCTTACTGTAGTGCAGACATCTTTGGCAACAATATGCCAATAATCTTGAAAGAAGGCTGCTCCAAAACCATCAGGCCCTGGAGCTTTGAATTTATCCATTTGGAAAACAGCTGCTTTGATTTCGGAATCAAGGACAGACTGCAATAGTGTCTCGTTATCCACTGTGGACACTACATTAAGCATTTCCATATCAATATTGGATGGGCTTACTGGAGCTGACTTAAATCTGGCTGTAAAATCAGTAATGAACAATTGCTTAATTTGGTCAGGGTCCTCAACCCACACTCCTGAGCTATCTTTTAATTTTACAATTCTACTTCTTGTTTTTCTTGTTTTCATTGACTGATGGAAGAAGCGGGAATTTCTATCCCCATTGACAAGCCATTCTTTTCTTGCCATTTTTCTCCAATATTTCTGGTTGAAAAGATGCATTTTTTCTCTTTGTTTAATAAGTCTGTAGTGCCAGTTGTTCAACCTAGCACTATTCGGGTTTTGAATAATTTTTTCCTCCACATGGAGGAGCTTATCTGCATTTCTTTCTAATTTATTCTTAAAGTTTCCAAAAGTAGCCTTGCTCCAAGACTTGAGGTCGAGTTTAACCTTCTTTAAACGTTGCGTTAATTTATACATTGGGGTTCCTGGACCTCCCATTCTCCAATTCTTCTTGACGACAAAATGCACATCTTGGTACTGTGCCCAAGAGTGTTGGTACCTAAAATTAGTACCCCTTCGAGGCTGGTGCGCCGGGGCAGTATCTAAATAGACAAAGGCATGATCAGAACACGTGAATGGGCCATTAGTAACCAAGTAATCTGGAAAAATTTGCGCACAATCTTCCCGAAATAATACTCTATCCAATTTTTTATAAATAAGTTGACCTCGTAAAAAAATTTTCCAAGTAAAAATTCGTCCTTGAACGTTCGCATCAATACTTTTAGTACTTGTCAGGAAATCATTAAGTCGATGTGTTTTCTGAACCGTTAGCGGGACTCCCCGCACTTTTTCTGACGGGTGAAGCATTTCATTAAAGTCACCTATAATACACCATGGTATTTTGACGGACTCATTGAACTGTTTGAGATGTTGCCAAAAAAATTCTTTGTCACGCTCCTGGGCCGGGGCATAAACTGCTGTTAAAAAACATTGCTTATTATGAATGCTATCCTTAATGAGGCAATGAATAGCTCGAGGTTCTTTTGCCAGGACAGTGACCTCAACATTACTTGGGTTCCAAAGGCACCAAATCCCATCGCAATGATTAAATGTGGGAATTGTGTCATAGCGAACAAACCCTAAGTTTTTTATCACCATTCCTGCAAGATGGTCATTAACCATAGTTTCGAGAAGTATAAGGATATCTGGTTTAATAGTGCGGTTAATAAATCCTACTTCAAGACGTAATTGAGATTTTTTGGCTCCTTGGACATTCCAGCAAACTATCTTCATACCACTAATTAGTTAAGAAATACATTGGAGTTCCTCGAACTTCCGTTCTCCAAGTCTGCTGGACTCGATAATGAGTATCTTGGTACAAAGCCCAAAAACCGATGATTTGCATATAAACATACCACCAAGCGAATACACACTGCCATAAAAAGAAATAAATAGCTGAAGCCAGACGTCGAGGAAAAATCCCTCTTGAATACACCATCTGTGGCGAAAAAAAAGTCGATAACGAAGCCCAAAAAAAAGAACAGCCTGCAATATTCCAGAAAAAAAGTGTCGAGAGATTGGTCTTGTGGTTGGAGTTGGTAAACTACCATCCACGTACCATAGCAAAGGGCCTTAGGAAAAGAACTAAAGAAGTTCCTTCCTTTCACCAAAAAATATACATACAGTGCCAACGTGGCCCTAAAAAAATAAAAAAATTAAAAATTAAAAAACCAAGGGCCAACGTCATAGAAAAATACAGACGAAAAGAGTGGCCATAACAGTACAACGAAAAGCATAAGGTTTGCAGCTTGAATCCTCCCAAGGGCAGTCTCCTGAAGATGCATCATTAATATACCACTGAAAGCTTTCTTCCAAAGCCTTGAGGCCCTGCAAACATACAACAAACCAACAGCAGCATACTGTATCCCAAGAAAATCAGGACCTCTCAACCACACTTTATGCAAATGGGTCTTTGTCCATAGCAAAACACCAGAAGCAGTACCAAATTGGGTAATCACCCAGAAAATGTAACAACCTGGAACAGCAAGTGCAAAACAGAAATGCCGAAAAAGAAAAGAAAACGGGGTGGCCTCAGTCAAAAAGGAGAGCAGACCTGGGGGGCTGCAGAACTGAAGTAAAAAGAGGGACAAAAAAGGTCGCGTAGTAAACATATTCCTGACAACACAACCCCATTGCACACCACAGAACACAAGCCAAGAAAGCAAAAGCAACGAACCCAACAATGGCTGAAACATAAGATCCAAACAATGCAAAAAACCATCCGAGAAAATACACCACAGATCACAAGCCAAGACAGAACAAGCAGCATACACAGCAGTGGCATAAGATTCAACCAGTGCAAAAAACCATCCGAGCAGAAAAGCACCTAAATAGGTGGTAGCCTTTGGTAAATTCATGACATCACTGGCCTTGAAATCAATATTCAAGTCATTAAAAAATAGTCTGAAGCAGTTAAAAACATGAGAGTAAATAAAAAAAACAGGGTCACTTAATATACATAAAAAACATAGCTTCCCAGTACAACAGCTTTGAAAGCCTTGAGGCAAAATGTGAACATGGTGTACCAAACTGTGTGCTAGAGTCCTATCTTCCCCCAAAAGACAACAACCCGAATACATATGACTTCCATCAGAGGCCCAATCAAGGTAACGCCCTTGGAATGTCTGCCAGACAAGAGTTGGTACATTATTTTCAGAAGCAAAAGTAACATAAGGAAGCGTACAACCTTTGGCATAACTGCTCCAGCACACTCCAAAAGTCAGAAGCTCGCACTTTGACATCGCTATTCATGAGAAAAGGAGGAGGCCTCCTCCCCATCTTCCAGTTTTCGTTTCTTGGAGGATTCCACAGAAATGGCAGAGTCAGTGAGATCCTCCAGGTCAAGGAAGGTATCATCTTCCCCATCGTGATCCATAGCATTGTCAAACAGAAGGGAGCTATCATTGTCCTCAAACAGAATCGGAGACATAGGGTTCAAAGGGTGAGAATCATTCAGAGAAGAAGAACTGAGAGGGAGGGGTGAGGAAACAGATGGGAAGATTTGAGGGGGGAGCGAAGGGTGGCCAGTGATGATAGGAAAAGTAGGAATGGTATCGGAAATATCAATAGGAACTCCCTCCAAAATGGGTCGGTTAGAAACAGGCTCATCCTCACAAACAGTGAGATCAACCAAAACCGCCTTTCCTTTCCCCTTGTCCAATGAAGAGACTTCATTAGGCATAGGTAAAGTAGACGATTTTGACCCATTCACCACCGGTTCATGAATAAGAATGCCTCCCATATTTCCTCTTTTATCCCTAAAAGTGAAATTGGGCCTGCTCCTTTTCTTCGGGGCAACTCGAATCCACTTTTCCTTGTGTTCAGGAGGCTCACAGGAGGATGCCTCAGTAGTAGGGTTGATTATGGGTGGACCATCAGCAAGACCATGAGATTGGAATTGTTCTACCACAACCTCAATTTTAGGGAGGGATGGGACTCGAGGACATTGGTCAAGGGTGTGGGCATTGCTGCCACAAAGAGCACATACTTCGTGCAAACCCTCATAAATAAGGGGAATTGAGAGCAAACGAGAAGGTGTAGGGATTCTCAAGGTACCAGGAAGGGGTTTAGAAATGTCAATGTTAAGGCAAACCCTTGCAAATTTGCCTTTCTGACGAAGTAAGGTGTTATGATTGATTCTAACCAGACTTCCTACCTCCCGTAATAGGTCAACTAAAGTGTCTTGCTCCCAAAACTCCCAGGGTAGACGCGGGATACGAACCCACTGATCAATACGATCAATGGTGGCAGAATATGGGTCAAAGGATGGTCTCCACATACTTAAAACAAAGTTCAGGCCTTTGACAAACCATGGCCTATTACACCAGACATACTCCTTATCAGACATAGTGGCAAAACGCAGCAGGACCCAACCATTTCCAAGATCGATGTACTCAACAACACCTTTGATATGCTTCCAGTCAACTTTGGTTTTTGCAATAATCAGGGTAATGGGCAGAATTTCCCCCCACAGCTTGGCAAGGAGACACAAGGAGATGAGCTCCTCCATATACGAAGGGACACGGGGTGGTAAAGAGCCTTGAGGGAGGGTTTCATCAGATGTCAGATCAGGGATCGGGAGATGAGATTGATCCTGGTCAGAGGGAGAGTGACTTTCAGTGGTGGCATCCAGTCGTGCCTGATTTGGGTTATGGTCAAGAGGGGTTCGATGCGGCATGCCAAATCTTACTGAATGGGCATAGCTGGGAGCTGGGGTATGAACAGGAACCTGAGAAGGGGGAACGCCACCCAGAGGAGAATGGGTTGATTGCTGGGGTGCCATGGCAGAAGAGGGAAGTGTGTTGGTGGGAAGAGGGTTATCATCGGAGTTAGGCAGACTTTCGGAGGAATGAGACATACTAAGATACTTAGCAAATGAAGGGTAATGGTCAGGAAGGTCGAAGGCTTCTGATATAAATAGGCAGCCCCTAAGGCCATTCGAAACAGACAACGTAGCCCCAAAGCAGACACAGTACCAACGAACTAGAAACAGTGCCTTAGTGAACACAGGATGGGGAAAATTATGCACAATCATGAACAAATTCGAAAAAACAGCCTATCAGGCAAGGGTCTTACAGAAGTGTCAGCGCAGCACGAACACGACATCTCAGCCCAGAGACGCACAGAGGAGGAGACTTTAGGGTATGAACCCTCATTGCAGCGTAGGAGACGTGTAGGTGTACACACAGCGACACTCCAAACGCTAGACCTGGCAAATAGACAAATCCAGAAGTAAGTTGAAAGTGACTGAACAGAGAAACTTGGAAAAATCTGCAAAACAGAAGCCATCAGAGGAAGAGTAAGAAGGTAGGTGCAGAGAGGGCCAAGAAGCAAAGAGGTAGGCATAATCATTCCCATCAGAAACCGCAACCCGAGGTGGTGCTCGGCCATAAACCGGGGTTTCTCCGTCGCCCAACTTGGGCCAGCAAACCTAACAGCAATAGCAGGGAACTCTTGGCTGTGGTTAGCAAAACAACCGAGTTTCTCCCTAAATCTGAACAATTGCACCAGTAACGACTCGATTTCGGAGCGAAAGCAAGAAAGAGAGCAGGTCGAAAGGGTCTGATTGCAGCCTAGCGTAGCCATAGAAGCAATCATGGGAAGATGGAGTGGCGTGGGTTGACAACAGAGAGGACTCATGATGAGGGCCTGTGATAAAGGCAGCAAAGAAGACGGTGAAGGGAAGAAGAAAGGTGAGGGAGACTGATGATGGCAGAAAATGGGTTCTGCAGTACTCAAGGTAGGCGGCCATAGCAGGAAAAGTAGATCTGGAGGCTTCATGAAAGGGTATGGAAGAAAGAACAGTAAAGCCAGGAAACATGAGACTTTCTCTCTCACATAATCTCTCTCTAGAGTTTTCGGCACGCAACAATCCGCTGTATGTTTTGGAGCTTATGTCATCTATTGTGAGGTACAGCCTTTTTGGTTCTTTTAATATTTTTTCTTCCTTATTCTTTTTTTTTGGCACTATGCATAATATTCTCAAATTCAACTTTTAAAGTAAATGAACATAATTCGAAACTCATTTTTCAAATTCTATTTCCGAGAACCAATTCATTAATATGTTGATTCGTTAAGGCCACATGAATGCTAGAGATATTACAAAATACTAAAAGATCCACACAAAAAAAAATGGCGGAGTCTTAGTTACAAGTGGCATGCTGTAGCAAATGACTAGCTTTACATACAATTATTTGACGCAAATTGTACTGGAATCACTGAATTAAACATAATAATTTACTGAAGTGGTTTCAGAAATTAGGACGGAAATTTTAATGATTCATTTATTTAAATTTGAAGGCAAAAAAATAAATAGATAAGAGGGTCAGAATTTCACCTCCATGGGAATTGAACAGACAACCAAGAGCACACAAGGAATGCCAATCTTGCCACTGTGCAACACTGCGCTTTATGTGAATTGTAGTCAATAGTGTAATATACTTATGTTTTGTTTCCAGATTTCTCACATATAGTTTCTTTCACCCAAAAACCAGTGCTGTCAGTTGACACCACCCTAGCTACGTGGATCCGCTTATGGCTGGAAGTTCAAGAAAAAGTTATTCAGTCCAGCTGACACTGTGTTTACGTGGAGATGCAAATACAAAGTTTGTTCACCCAAGCCTCAAGGCCAGGAGGCCTCAGACAAAGATCACCTATGTGCTTAATGATATTGGTGAACATATACAGAATCAGGAGCAAGTTAAAGAGTTGTTTAAACAATTTTTTATTGGAATGATGGGCAGTCGTCAGCAAGAACTTCAAATGATTGATCCTAGTGTTTTACATGAAGATCAGAGGGCTTCTTTGGCCCAACAGCTATAGCTTTGGGGGGGAAAAGTCACTACTGCTAGAGTTGAATGTGTTGTGTGGGAAATTGAGGAAGATAAAGCTCCCGGAGTAAATGGCAACATATCAGCCTTCTACCATAAATATGGAACATCGTTGATGCTGATATTGTAATAGGCTAATAGCTTTCAAGGATTTTTTTTCATTTTTTGATTTTTGTCACAAACAAGCTTCTAAAAGGTATAAATTGTACTACTATAACACTTGTGCCCAAAGTAAAGCAGCCCATTAGGGTTGGTGAATATCGAACTATTGATTGGTGCACAGTCCTATATAAAATCACTTTTAAAGTGATAGGAAGTGGACTGAAAATGATTTTGCTTGATGTTATCTATGGTTCTGAATCTGCATTCAATCCTGAACGATATACTAGTCACAACATCGTTCTTGCTTATGAGTTGGTGAAGCACTATGATAGGTCTGGACTCTCTCCAAGATGTGTGTTCAAAGTGGACGTATGAGTTGGTGAAGCACTAGGGGTGGACTCTCTCCAAAATGTGTGTTCAAAGTAGGCCTAACAAGGGATGCATATGATTTGGTTGAATAGCCTTTTCTTCAACAAGTGTTGCTTGGTTTGGGTTTCCAATACAGTTTGTTAACTAGATACTCACCTGAGTAAGGCCTGTTCTTTTCAGTGGGAGATGAGGGGTGTGGAATGGGTGATTGTGGGAAAGGGGGGGAAGGAGTGGGTGAGTGTGTTTTTTTTTTTTTTAAGTGTGGGAAAAAGTGGGTGAGTGTGGGTTAAAGTTGAATGTAGTTGAATGAAGTTGAACTATTAGTTATTAATATTTTTTTGTTTTATAATGTAATAATTTTATTGTAATAGTAATTAGTGATAATGAAATTTTTTTGTTTTCGTTTATTCTGTTTTGTTCTGCTTTATTTTGTTTTTTTTTATTATTATTATTTTTTTATTTTTTATTTATTTTTTAATTTTTGTTTTTTGTTTTTTATTTTCTCTTTTTTGTTTTTGTTTTTTTATTTTTTTATTTTTTTATTTATTTTTTATTTTTTATTTTTTATTTTTATTGTTTTATTGTTTTATTGTTTTTTTTAAAAATTTTTTAATTTTTAATTTTTAATTTTTTCAATTTTTCAATTTTTAAATTTTTAATTTTTTAATTCTATTTTTAAAATTTTTTTATTTTTATTTTCATTTTAATTTTCTTAAATTTTTTTGTTTTAATTTTTATATTTTTTGTATTTATTTTTTATTTTCTTATTTTTTATTTTTTTATAAATGTTTTTATTTTTTATTTTTTTGGAATTTTCCGTTGGTTGTTTTTCTGAAATAAAAAAACAAAATACAAAAAAAATAAAAAATACAAAAAAAAATTATAATTTAAATTTTTATTTTAAAAAATAAAAATAAAAACAAAAAAATTAAAAAATTAAAAAATTAAAAATAAAAATTAAAAATTAAAAATTAAAAAATTAAAAAATTAAAAATTAAAAAATTAAAAATTAAAAATAAATACAAAAAAATTAAAAATTAAAAAATTAAAAAATTAAAAATTAAAAAATACAATCAAAAAATTAAAAAAATGAAAAAAAGAAAAAATTAATGAAAAAGAAAAAAAAACTGTTCCATAACATCCGAAAAATTAAAAAATTAAAAATTTAAAAATTAAAAATTAAAAATAAATACAAAAAAATTAAAAATTTAAAAATTTAAAAAATT